>CM057480.1:22065000-22807500 GCA_030035585.1 Dugong dugon
CCGCAGATGCACCCCCTCCTTGCCCTCTGCGGAACACTCTTAAGAACTCAGGGACTGAATGGAAAGGGCCATCAGAACCTGTAAGTAAGAATCAGAGATCACTCCTCTGTGATTCTTAAAAATCTGCCCCGGAAGGAGCTCTGACATTGCCTAACAGAACCACATGCTGTTTAAAATTGTATATTGGATACTACACTATTTCTTTGTTAACATTTTTTTCAGTTTTAAAAATGCTTTAAAATAAACTCCTCCTGCAGAATTGCAGTGTTCCCTTTGAAGCTCATTTTCTACTACAAAAAAAAAAAAAGGTGGCCAACTTTTCATTACACATAATAATGGGAGAGGGACATCATAGTTAAGTTTATAAATAATTATAAATTTTTCTTACATTTAAGAGTTTGAGTAAAAACTATAAACAAAATTACTAAAAATAAAAAAAAAGAGATAATGAAAGACTCACTGAAATTGTAGTTCCATCTATTTTTCCCTGGAGGGCTAATAGAAAAAACAGTGAGGAGTGAAATATTAAAATATCAGTCAGTTGTTAGCCATTTGCACATGGGGTAGCCTCAATGGCAATTGCTTTTTATTATAGGAGGTAACTTCTCTTAAAGATCCTAAAGAAAAAGTGACCATCAACACAAATGCTCTCTAAATATCTTTGAATTGGAAAACACACTACAGCAAAGCTGTGCATCAAATACTATTGCAGCACAGGTAAGAGTGTAATGGACTTTTACCCTACTCACAGAGGAGCCCTGGTGGCACAACCGTTAAGCACTCAGCTGCTAACTGAAAGGTTGGAGGTTCAAACCTACCCAACAGCCCCATGGGAAAAAGATCTGGCAATCTGCTACTACACAAATTACAGCCTAGAAAACCCTATGGGGCAGTTCTACTCTGTCACGTGGAATCCTTATGAGTAGAAATCGACATGACGTCTCCTAACAACAACAACAATGAGCGTCTTGGGGGGAGATTAAGAAGTAAAGGTGGGAGAAGGAATTGTCCTTGCAGAAAGTCACAGCTATTTAGTTTTTGCTACCTGTAGTGGACTTCTGATGCTTTCCTAAATCTGAGTTTCTTCTCCTTCCAGGCACACAGGAGGATTACATTATTTTTATGCAAATAATATACTCTTTCTATGTTCATTGGACAACTGTGCCCTCACCCCCAAGAGGTATTTTGATAAGCCCTGCTATGCCAATTTTTTTACATGTTGCTGTACAAAAAAAAATTAGCATAGCGCACTTACAAGAATACCTCCTGGCAGAAGGGCATAATTGGCAAACAAACATAGAAGGCGTGCGCTATTTGTGTAAAGATATGGTACACTTTACCATCCCCTTTTCATACCAGAGATCATGTAACTATTTTTGGCTATTGGGCTGTGAGAAGTGTGATATAGTCACTTCTGGGCAAAAGAGATAGAGTATGACCCTCCAAGTGTCTCTTCCTTTACCAGGGTGATGGAGGAAGCCATATTCCACATTGTACATTGATGATCCTCTAAGTTCTGTATGGAACATGTAACATGGATGAGAAATAAACTTTTGTCGCGTTAATCAAGGGGGACTTTGGGTGTGTTTGTTATCACAACATAATCTAAACTATCCTGACTAGTATACTGTATATGTTCAACATTTCTATATCTCAGTTTCTCAGACTGAAAAACGGGAAAAAACTGGGGGCTTACGAGAAAAATGGTATGGGGATGGAGAAAATAAGATACTTGAAGCTACTTAAAACTGCAACACAAATAAAATCAGCTCCCAGATATTCACAATAAAGAAAGAATGGCCCACTGTCCCCAACGTTTTGTTCACTGAAGCTCAGATATTTATATTTATTTGCTTTTTAAGTTTCACATGCCTCACCCAGGTATGAACTATGAACCATTGTCATAACACTCGACCTAGCTTCAATATAGCAAGGTGAGATTCCAAATATCAGTGTGTTGCTGAAATGTAACACTAATAGAACGAAGTGTACCATGATAGTCTGGAACATTCCAAAACACTTTTCCGGAGCGAAAACTATTTTCTTTAGCTAGCTTCATGTAAAATTATTAAGTACCCTCAGAAAACACAAAAATCTTCTTGGGTGAACTTAAAAGCTTGTAACAATCTTTAGATATGCTTTTAATTAGGGAAATGAATAAAGAAAACACTCTTTAAAGAACAGTTCATGGAATTCGCAATTCCCAAGAGGTAATAGCACGTTGGGTGCTGCACCTGTGGCAAAGTTCCAAAAGAGTAGGCCATTTTGTGGTGCCAGGCTTGGACTCCTTTGCAACAGAGACATCTTCATTACAATCTATCAATAGACAGCTCACTCCATAAATATGTACATAAATTCAAAATCTTAGTAGTGGTATTATTATTCTAACGGAATACTGTACATCTTAAATCAGTAGAGGTACTGCATTTAATTTGGAAGTCAAGTTTTGTGACAATGTAGGACTGTCTTGAAGAATCCCATTTACTCTGTGGCTCTTTCATCTCTGATAATGGACCTTAGATTTTTGGTTATGTGAAAGTTGATTATGTTTAAAACCAGTTGCCATCAAGTTAATTCTGAATCACATGTGTCAGAGTAGAACTGTGCTCCACAGGGTTTTCAATGGCTGATTTTTTTTTGAAAGTAGATCACCAGACTATTCTGAGGCACCTCTGGGTGGACTTGAATTTCCAACCTTTTGCTTAGCAGCCATTTGCACCACCCAGGGATTCCTGATTATGTTTAGGGCCTTGGGAATCATCAATAGGCAAGCACTTTGTTTTTGGTTGATCTTGGAGGTGATATTCTAGAGTGTATAGTAACTCATGTACTCATTCATTCATTTATTCTTTCAGTAAATATTTACTGAGTGCCTACTATGTACCAGAAATTCTACTAAACACTGGGGATCCAGCAGCGAACACTACAGATAAAAATTCTCACCCCCATAGTTCTGACACTATAAGGGGTTGAGGTTCAAAAAGTCAAGAGTCGAAAGCTGGCTCTGTCACTAACCCACATGATCTTAACAACCTCACTGATAAAACCAAGGGGCTGGAAGTTCTCAATGTAAGGCACCATCCTAGAGGCTGTTTAGAAAGAAGTTGGGAGGGTTTTGTTATAATAACTGGCATGCTGTTAGCATTTAGTGTCAGAGGCCAGGAATGCTAAGCATCTTGTAAGATAGGACAGTCTGTCACCAAGAAGTACTGTCGACCCGAAATGCAAATGAAATTACCTTTGAGAAACCCTGTATGCTTTCCAAGGTTCCTTCCAGTTCTGTTGTTGTTGGGTGCCATCAAGTTGATTCCAACTCATAGCGACCCCATGTGACCGAGTAGAACTGCCCCATAGAATTTTTTTGGCTGCAATCTTTACGGAAGCAGCTCTAACACCATACAAATTTGGAAGAATTGTCTTCTATCTCTTCTTGAGAGAAAACAAGTAGGTGCTTGCTGTCTCAGAGGACACATCCAAGGAAGAAAATTCCTGATAATTCTCTTGGATCTTCTAACTAAATGTATAAACCTAGAGCCGTGTGAAAATGAGAACTCAAGCCAAAGACACATTTTCTCATTCCAAGAACAGATCCCCATCAGAAAGGTGCCTGGATTTTTTTTTTTAAAGAAAGTACAGTAGGAGTCTCTTACAGCCTTGAGATAGCTGTGAACATTCTATACCGGAAGACATGCCCTACTCACACCACAGACACAAGAAACATAAATTAGTTTGGAATCTGTGTCTGTTTTGAACAGAATTTTGTGGCTTAATTTACCAAATTGATCTTTGAATCACTCTCTAGCTCTTCCTGAACCACAATAGATAATGTCAGTGTTTTCTTAGCATGAATCTATTTATAGCACCTAATATCTACAGATGAGTTCTGTGATGATCTAACACGTTTCTCCTTCTCAGGCTGTCCTTCTTTTGAGATTTTTGCTTAGGGGGAAATATATTGCATGAAATCAGTTGGGAAAGAGGGCTGAAAATTTGCATTCAAACTAATTCCCAGGTGATGGTGCTGCTACTGCTGGTCCCATGCCTCCATTTGAGAACCACCAGTTTAGACAAAACTTTTTTAACGTACTTTCTGGGCTGAGCAAACGTCAAATTTTTTTCTGCAGAAACTGATTCCAGAGTATGACCCTTTTTTTGATGCCAAACTCTGGTGCTAAACTTTGCTCAAATATTGAAACTCATAGTTCTCACTCAGGGTGGCTAATGACCACTCATTGCTAAAACAACAACAACAAAAATGCAATCAGTGGTGTCTCTACCCAGACCAATGAAGGTGCAAGTTTTAGGGGTAATAATGGGAATTTTCTGGACTTCATACTCTCTTAAAATAGCACTTCTCTACTTTTTCCCCATCTCAAACAAATTTAGAAGACTAAGTTCAAGTTTGGCACAATGAAGCCTGGCCATCAAAGAGCAACTAATAATTAAGTCCAACACTTCCAGAAAGTTGACCTGATTGTGGCTGAATTTGAGGGCGATGGTGTATTCACAAGGTCATGTAGCCCTTCAGGATATCCACCGTCAGCTGCCATTGCCAAAGGGCAATGTAGATTCAAAAGGCAGTATAAGCACTTAGGTTATAGTCCTTACTCTGACACTTTCTGCTAGTAATGTGAGCCAGTGACTTGAACTCTCTGAACCAGCTTCCTGATCTGCAGAATGGGGAGAGGAAGACCTGTTTTCAAGGACTGTTGTGAGGAGTTAATGGAATTACATATATAAATGAACTTTGTAAACAATGGAGTGCTACACAAAGGAGAGCTTTTGATACTAAGTCCTATCTAATAGTGAGCAATAGGTCCCTGGGTGACACAAACGATTTAAGTTTGCTTACTAACCTAAAGGTTAAAGGTTCGAATTCACCCAGTAGTGAAGAAAGAAAGGACTAGTGATCTGCTTCCATAAAGATTACAGACAAGAAAACCTCACGAAGCAGTTCTACTCTGCAACAAATGGGGTTGCCATGAGTTGGAATCGACTCAATGGCCAACGGGTTAACGGATTAAAAGTGAACAACAGGAATAGTTGTGTTCTGTTATACATGGAAACTTTGTGCAGCAGCTTAAACAGATGAGGATTTTCTGAATAAAATTGAGGACAGGTATCCACAAAAATATAAAGAAGGATTTAAAAAAACAAAACAAAAAACAAAGCTAACTATATCCATATTCATCACAAGACAATCCATCGTATCAAAGGTCCAAATGGTTTTCAGGTCTCTGGACGCTCATATTAGTTTCTCTCATCTTCTCTTTACCACATCTATACATATTCTGCAGTGTTTCTAAGCTCTCCACGGTAGTGGTGGGTGTACCCTACTTGGTCTGTACTGGCAATCACTGTGTCATCTAAAGTAAGAGTATGCTTGGCATAAAGTAGCTGAAAAAATATATTTATGTTTTACATTATGTAGTTTTCAACCTGGATGAAGAACAAAGTTAGAGGACTCACACTACTTGATTTCAAAACTTATTATAAAGCTACAGTAAGCAAAATAGTGTAAATTGGAGAAAGGATAGACATAGATCAATGGAACAGAATACAGAGTAGAAAAATAGACACATATATATGGTGAATTGATTTTTAGCAAAGGTAATATTTAATGGAGAAAGCATAATGTTTTCAACAAGTGGTGTTAGAACAACTGAAAACAAGACAAAAAAAACAAACCTTGATCCATACGTCACACCATATACAAAAATTAACTCAAAATGGCTTATAAACCTAAATGTAAAACTTAACATTATAAAACTTCTCAAATAAAACAGAGGAGTAAATAGTTGTGACCTTGGGTGAGGCAAAGATTTCTTAGATACAACACCAAAAACATTATGTATAAAAGAAAATCAAAGTCAATTGATAAATTGGACTTCATCAAATTAAGAACTTCTGTCCTTCAAAAGACAGTTATGAGAACAATCTAGAAGAAAATATTTGCCAATTGCATAACTGATTAAGGACTTGTATCCAGAAGGTATATATATTTTAAAAACTCTCAGCACTCAATAATAAGAAAACAACTGAATTTTAGAAATTGGCAAAATGTTTGAACAAAAACCACACCAAAGATTTGTCGATGGCAAATAAGCATATGAAAAGATGCTCAACATCATTATTCATTAAGGAATGAAATGAAAGTTAAAACTACAATGATAAACCACCTCACACTTAATAAACCAAAACCAAACCCATTGCCATCGAGTCAACTCTGACTCATACTGACCTTATAGGATAGGGCAGAACTGCCCCATAGGGTTTCTAAGGCTGTCAATCTTTTTTAAAACAGACTGCTGCATCTTTCTTCCTCAGAGCAGCTGGTGGATTCAAACTGCTGATCTTATGGTTAGTAGCCAATCACTTAACCACTGTGCCACCAGGACTCCTCGCATGCTCGTTGGAAAGGCTAAAATTAAAAAAAAAAAAAAAATCTGACAAAGCCAAGTGCTGATGAGAATGTGAAGCAACTGGAACTTTCATGCATTTCTGGTGGGAATGCACAATGGTACAGTGACTTTGGGAAAGGGTTTGGCAGTTTCTTATAAAATTAAACATACGCTGCCCATATGACCCAGCAATTACATTCCTAAGTATTACTCAAGTGAAATGAAAATTTATATTCACACAGAAACATGCTAAAAAATACTTATAGCAGCCTGACTCATAATCACCAAAAACTGGAAACAACACAAATTCCCCTTAACTGGGTAGTGGATAAACACACTGTGATACATCCGTACAGTGGAATACTGCTCAACCATAACAAGTAACAAACTACTGATATGCACAACAGCTTGAATGAATATCAACTATATTAAACTATATGAAAGTAGCCAAACCCAAAGGTCTACATACCATATTCTTCTGTTTATATGACACTCTTGAAAAAAAGCAAAACTATAAAGACAGAAAAAAGGGATTGCCAGAGAATGGTAGTGGGGGGAGAGGGAGGGTTGTCTAAAAATGGGCCCTAAGGGGGATTTTTTTCAATGATGAAACTGTTCTATATCTTTATCGTGGTGGTTATATAGGATCGCATATGTCAAAATTCATAGAACTGTACGCTAAAAAGTGTTAATTTTTTGTCGTTGTTGTTAGGTGCTATAGAGTCAATTTCAAGTCATAGTGACCCCATGTGACAGAGTAGGGTTTTCTTGACTGTACTTTTTACAGAAGTAGATTGCCAGTTCTTCCTCCTGCTGAGCTGCTGTGTGGGTTCGAGTCGCCAACATTTCCGTTAGCAGCTGAGAGCTTCACTGCACCACCAAGGGCTCCTAGTGTTAATTTCACTATACATAAATTACATCTCAATAAAAAAGTGAAAAAAGACAAAGTTTATAATTCCATTTCCAAAGGCAGAATCATAGTAAACATTTAATATAGTCATGAAAGTACACGTTTTCTTTCTCTCCTTCCTCTGAGACAGTAACGTAGCCTGGTAGAGCTAGGGATGGTCGTTGCCCCAGGTTGAGAATTAGTGCTGCAATAGAAAGAGCATGGACTTTGTACATGGTGGAAAGCCCTGAATTCTAGTCCCTCTCTGCAACTCTCCAGTAAGAGCAAGTCACTTCTATTCTCTGTGCCTGTGACAGAGGGATAGTAATGGTAATCCTCCCCTAGCATCCTGTGACTGCTCTTTGTAAATCATCCAGTGCCATTACTAAATTGTCGTGGTTGTTGTTGTGTGCCATAAAGTCGATTCTGACTCAGGAACCCTATATGACAGAGTAGAACTGCCCCATAGGGTTCCCTAGACTATAATCTCTACAGGAGCAGATCGCCAGGTCTTTTCTCCTACAGAGCCACTGGTGGGTTGGAACTGCAGCCCAGCGCTAACAAAACATCATTAACAAAAATGGTTAACATTGTGCCACCAGGGCTCCTTATTACTGAATTAGTACATATGAATTAACTATTAGCCTTCACCCATCCAACCTAGGGGCTGAAGTAAGAATCGAGCTGGCATTATGTCCACCAGGCAGTGAAGGCCGACTCACAGAGCAAGCCTTGAGTCCTGACTTAGAGCTGGGCTGAGACCACACGTGCTGAATGTTGAATTCTGAGTAAAGCATACCCAGATAGATGCCACCAATGAAGTATGGTTTTATTAACATAAGCCCTTTAAAACTATGAAATAGGGAACCGATGGAAATAATAATATTAGTAATTACTGACATTTATTGAGCATCTATATCCCTGTGCTTTACACACATTATATTATCAAATCCTCATGGTTACTCTATGAGGTGAATGCGATTATAATCTACTTCTCAAAGATAAGGAAAACAAGCCATAGAGAAGTTATGTAGGTTTTCCAAAATCACAGTTAGTGTATGGTGGAGGAAGTATTTGAGCCCTGGCTCCAATCCTTCTCTTAAACAAGAGTACTAAAAATAAGAAAGTCAGGTTCGGCTTTTTGCTTTTTTTCAAAAATGTTTTAAGTGTTCTTGGAAATGCCTGAAAGCCAGTGCAGCCAACTCTAATGGCTCCCAACCCTTATTATTAATGTCATATAGATACATATGTATACTTTGATTTAAAATAACTCCTTTGACCTCCTCCTTTTTGTTACTGCTCGTCTCCCCCCACCCCATGTACCAGCCAAATGGTGTACCAGGCTGTGTGGCTAACACTTGCATAATATCTTAAGATCTCACAACCCCTCTATTTATCAAGCAACAATGTTACCAAAAATAACAGCATGCCTAACTAAAGAGGGGGGAAGCAAGAGGTGGGGAAGAATCTGTCAATATGTCTGGAAGTGTACTATAAAGAGCTGGCGGAAAAGCAATAACTTTCTGAAGTCACATCTTTGGGGCATTTGGGAGAAACAAGTGCCTGTATGATCCATTGTGCAGGAAGCTGCAAACTTGGATTGATGCCAAGAGTCATGAGCTGGTCAGGGTTTCAGTCCGGCATCAGCATCATGTGACACTTTGCAGCAGCGGCTGTGATAGGGCGAGAGAGAGAGAGAAAGAGGCAGGCGTCACAATATCGTGATACACTTGCAGAAAGGAAGCTGTAGGTGCGCTTTCTAAGCCCAGGCTACACTCAGCTGGAAGTACTCAAACAGCTTCTTCATTTTCACTCTGCTCTTAGGGTCCCAAGGTGGACGTTGGGTGTCCCCACAGGACTTCCCAGAGGGCCAGCAGAGTCAGTACAAACGGTCACTGGCGATGTGCTTCCCCACACATCCCAAATGGACAAATGGCAAGGGAAAGTGGCAAAGAGTAGAGCAGCTTTCCAGAAAAACTCTATCCTCGAAGTTTGCAAAATACCGTTGGCACTGCTGAACTAATGAACCACAGGAAGATGTTGTGCGTGGCTTTTATGCAGGCAGTTCTGTCAAGACGCAGAACGGTGGGGCCTGCAGTGTGGCACTGCCTCTTCCAGGTACAGCTTCAGTGATTTTTATCTCAGCTTGGAACACAAAGTGTGTTCTGATACTAAATGCTGATAAAAGCATAAAGGCTGGCGCCATCTGCCATGGCAACTATCAAGATGGCAGATGCTTCTCATCAGCTTTATCTGAACTCTGCATTAATGGAAATTCAGAGACTGTGGGTGCCTTTTCAAAAAGCGGGGGAGGGACATTAAAATGATAGCACTCTTCTGAATAGAACCAATTCATCAAATACCAACAGAGTCTCATTGCCTTTATCTCTCTTGTAAGAAAAATAAGGGAGAAAGAATTTTTTTCTGCTTTCTTTGGTTATCCTGTGTGCGTGCCACTTCAATTGTCCTGTGGCTTTATCCAGGCCACTCCCACGGGAGGTGACTCTGGGGAATTCTCTTTAGAGGGGGCTGTCACCTCTGAGCAATGCCATCTCGACATTCCCATACTGGCACTGTTGAAGCAAATGGGATTTAAATGTGCAGTCTCTGAGGGCAGGGCAATCAACAAAATAGTGTGTGAGTATTCAGAGTCCACTGTAAGTAATAATAGAGGTGTTTTTCAAATTAAAAACAAAATAGGGGAGAAAAAAAGGAATTTGTGTTCTAACAGGACTCTTAGAACTGGGATCTATATATTTTCTTCTAAGCTTACAGTTTATAGCAGGTATATCTCCTGTCATTTATTAGCCACAGTCGGACAGGACAATTTACTACCTCCAGGAAAGATGCTAATTACATCCAGCCCATGAGTTTAGCTGTGTTGGCCGAGAAAGCATATAGGATGTATAAATATATGATGTTAATAGCACGCTGTGTACCCGATGCTCCTCCACTTCTCTGGTTTATTATATATTATTTTCCAGAAGGTATTTTCCCCTCCTTTTTGACTTGTTAATTAAATTCATATTTTATTTATCTATCTATAAATGTATTTACTTGAGAAAGTTTATTCAGGCTTTTATCATAAGTAAGATGTTATGGAATTTCAAATACATGAGTAGATTATTTCTATATACATGTTTTATTTCTCTGCTTTATATGTATGCATATATGTATATATATTTGTACATACATACACAGAATACATAGAAATAAATATATATATAAAGCATAGAAATAAGTACATATATGTAAATATACAAACACACAAACAAAGACACATTTGACCACTTATGTATACATACGTGTTTTCAGATATACCATAGTAATAAAATGAACAGGGACATGTAAATTAGAAAAGGAACAACACATTTAAAGTCAAAAATCTTTACAATTGCACAAATACCAGAAATTGTGGGAAGCCCTTTGAAGTGAGCTTTTTCCACCCTAAAAAGGAAAAAAAAAAAAACAAGAAAAGAGGAAAATTAAAACCAGAGAAGGTGAATAGAAAAAAACTAAAAGAGCAGTACTGTGGAAGGGCCCTGAGCTCTCTTAAGAAACTTGAGCTGGACTACTGACCTCCATCTGGCTCACGGGCTCAGGAAGACATTGCAGAAAGCGTGTCAAGCCTGCCATTTAGGTGGAGTAATCTAACTTCAGCTGGTCACACAAAGAGAGCTCTGTGAAAATTCTCATTTTGCTGATCATGACCAGGTTGATGGTGGATTTTCCCACAGCATAATCACAGGAATGATTTTTTACTCCTGTAAATTATTCATACATAGATTCACTCTCTAATATGTTTCCTTTTTTTAAAAAAAAAAAAGATTAACAACAGCCTATACAAGGTACGGGAGCCCTGGTGGCGCAATGGTTAAAGCTCGATTGCTAACCGAAAAGTCAGCGGTTCAAACCCACCAGCCGCTCCGTGGGAGAAAGCTGTGACAGTCTGCTTCCGTAAAGATCACAGCCTTGGAAACTGTGATAGGGAGGTGGCAGTTTTACTCCATCCCGTAGGGTCGCTATGAGTCGAAAATGCCTCGACGGCAACAGGTTTTTGGTTTATACAAGAGCTACAGCTGTTTGCCGTATACTGTGCACAGAATCACAAGCACGGCACTGAAGGGGCAAAAGTCTGCAATCGTGAAGACGTGATGAACAGGATTTTGTTTCAGTTTTTAGTCTATCCAGCTGTCTACTTTTCAAACAAAAAGGAGTGGGCTGTATTTTAAGAAACAAACAGAAGGATTCCATTTCACACACTTTCGTATGTTCATCAACAGCCGATTTAACAATGTATAACTTCCCTTGAACTAAAAAGTTACTCTCTGCCTCCTCCATAGACTCTCAGGTTGAGGCATTATTTTAGGAAAACCAAAAAAAAAAAAAAAAAAGCTATATCCCGTGTTATTCATAAGAAAAAGCAAGTTGTAATGGATCTTTTCATTATAATAAATGAATAAATAACCACTTAGTCCTAACAACCTAATTAGGTACTAAATAAACAAATTTATGTTTATAAAAGGAACAAAAAAGGTAGTCGTAGAAAAGAAAATGTTAGTATACAGGGGAAGTAAATCTGATATAAAAGAAAATGTTATTATACACTGAAAGTAAATCTCTAAAAATAGGTCATAAATACAAATCTTATCAGAATGAGATGACTAAGACAGGCTGAATGAAAGGCTAGAACAAGAAAAGGCAGAACGATAAGAAAGTACCTCAGGTTGCAGAAAGCACACAGGACTTTGCACTTGGAGAACAGGGTTCAAATCCCAGCTTTGACATAAGCTGTGTATTCTCGGGCAGATCACTTATTTTCTCTGATCCTTAAGATCTCTTTTAAAACCAGGTTTGGATCTTAGTCGTTCCTTGTTGTTGTTGCCATCCAGTTGGCTCTACTCATGATGACCCCGTGTACAACAGAAGGAAACATTGCCTGGTTGGGGACCAACCTCACAATCATTGGTATGTTGGAGTCAGCCGTTGCAGCCACTGTGTCAGCCCATCTCATGGAGGGTATTCCTTGTTTTCACTGACCTGAAACAAAAATGAGTCATTCCCTAGACTTTTAAATAAAATTTAAAACGTTAACATAGGGTCCTTCATAAGAGAGCCAACATTTTATTTTGTCAAGTAAGGACATTGAAAGAGTAATATTGATAGTCTTGTGCTAGCTGCCAACATTTCATAAAAGACAGGAAATTTTAAGCCCCTAAAATAAGAAGACATAATATCAGAATAAATAATAGTCCTTTAATTTGAAAAAGTTTAGTTTCATGGAAACCTCATTACGTCGTCCTTATTTTTTTTCATTGTACCACGGACCAGTGAAAACTTCATCACAGGCTGGTCTCATCCATTGGGCATTTGGAAATCATGGAAGTGGGGTCCTCTTCATGCTCTTCTACAGCCAACAACTCTATGATTCTAAATTGTCAGCCCTTTTCTAAACTCTTACCTTCAAATGCATGCTCTTGAACTTGAGCCCTAATGCCTTGCTGATAAACAATGATAGCTACGTTAGACTACCTTAAAAGGCAGTCTTGAGAGGGAAACAAAAAAGAATTGTTAAAATTTGTGCAATAAGCATATTGCTGAAGAATTCCATGTAACACTCTCCCTCCCTTTTTTTGTACACCAAGTCATATTTTAAATGCACTATGGGAACTTTTTGTTCAAATGAATCTTGTAGAAACCTTTTCTTAAAAATGAAGAGTTATTGTATACAGTAAAAAGATCTATTATTCTATCTTCTGCATAAATCTGCATTTTTATATATTGGGGTTACTTAAGCAATGTCTGTATGTATCACAAGAGATAATCTGATAAAAAGTCATTGCAGCACTATGAATTTATTTACACTGAGGGTCTAATTATATTTCCCATGGACAGATGCCTCTACTATAAATCTCTTCAAAATGAAAATATAAGTAATTCAATATATTGGAAAAAACACAAGACTCAGGACAAAATAACTAAAATAATACCTAATATAAAGCCTTATATGTATTATTATATTTAATCCTCAAAATACCCCTATGGGATAGATTCATTTATTGTCTTCATTTTACAGATAAGGAAGTTAAGGCACAGAGAAGTTCAGCCACTACCTTAAGGATAACCAAAAAAAACAAACTCATTGCCTTCAAGTTGATTCCGACTCATAGTGACCCTACAGGACAGAGCAGAACTGCCCCATAATGTTTCCAAGGAGCGGCTGGTAGATTTGAACTGCCTATCTCTTGATTAGCAGCCGCGCTCTTAACCACTGCACCAATTTGAGGATACATATCTAGAAATTGGTGGAGCCAGGATTGAAAACTAAGAAGTCTGATTCCAGAAGAGGAGCTCCTGTCCATTCTGCTCTCCAAGAGTTCTGTGTAATACCACTAGGAAGTGGTGGAATGATTCCCTGGGAAATGATTTCATGAAGATACTATCACTATTAGTTACCAGCCCCCACAGAGCAGTGAGGGTGGCAATCTGAGCATGGGAAAGTCCATTCAGCCTGGCTTTAACCATTTGTCGAAGTAGGTCAATGTTTCTCAAATTCTTGTGTGCATAAAAATCAACTGAGGTGCTTGATTAAAATGCAAATATCCAGGTCCCACCACCAGGATTTTGGATTTGCTCTGGCTGAGGTGAGAACTAGCCAATAAAAGGTGGGTAGAGATAGCATATGGCAATTCCATGAGTTTGTGAAAGCTCGTGTTTGATCTTCAGGTCTCTCTTTTCTCTGTGCTAATGTGACATTTCAGATGGTAGGGTCTCCTTCAGCCGAGTCCATTTGTTAAACTAGGCATTTTTTTTTTAATAAATAAACCAAGGTTATTCCGATGTACATGTTCTTTTGACCTTACTTAGAGACACCTTGAGTTAGATAATGTTTAAGTTTCCTTCCAGCTCCAGCTTTTTGAATTTATCCTGATAAGTAATGTCTCAACTTTATAGTCTGTGTAATTATCTTAATAGTGGGGTTTGACTACGTACATAAATATAGTGCTTCTGTACACACTGACAAAGAATAAGAAGTTACTAGCTCTCATCTACATCTCTCATATGTTCATTCATTACACATGTGTTGCTCAACCAATATTTGCCAATTACTCTACCAAGCACTGAAGATTCGAAGATGAACAAAACTCATGTTGTTCTTGCCCCCACGGAGCTGCCAGTCTAAAAGGAAAGACCTGCATTAAAGATCTGATAGACATTTGATAAGGATTATCTAAATGAAATAAAGTTTGCAATGGGAGCACATAAGAGGGGAACATATGTGAATTAGTCAGGTTAATTAGGATATGCTGTAGTAACAAAATAACCACCCAAACTCAACACAACAAAGGCTTCTTCTCATTTTCACTCCATATTCAACATAGGACTCTATACTCCACATGGTTATTAAGGGACTCAGACTGAAGGAGACTTCATCTGGAATGTCACTTACCATCACAGCAAGGAAGGGAGATCTGAGAATCAAACATGAACTTTCACTAGCTCATGGAATCACCACGTGCCATGTCCACTTTCCTTTCATTGGCCATAAAAAATCATATGATTCTACCTAACCATGAGGGGGTTATGAAATACAGGAGAGTTCCTGGAATGTTTGGTGAACATTATTGTGAGTCTCTGCCACAAAAATCTAGTCTGAATCAGAGAATTCTTCCCTGAATGAGTGAAGTTTAAACCAAGATTTAAAGGCCAGGTGAGAGGGGAGGATAATGGTGGGGCGGGGGCCGCCTAGAGAAAAAAGTTCTCGAGGCAGAGGGAACTGTAAGTGTGAAGTCCCAGAAGGAAGACTGAGTGAAAGACTGTAATATGGTTGGAAGGCAGAGATGAAAGCAGAGGCTAAGGAGGGGGTGTGATTTGTTGCTTTATCCTAAAGGAGATAGGGAGTCATTGGAAGGGTTTTTAATTTGAAATTCACCTATTTTAATAATAATTTTGAATAATCAAGCCAGGAATCTCATTTTCTGGTGATCTTTTAGTTAAAGTAACCATAAGTGGTGGATTTTTTTTCTTTTAATAAAAGAAGATTAGAGGGAAGTCAATAAGAAATGTTTCTGGAAGTAAACTATGACACCTTATTCATAATATCCTAATGGGATCAACCAAGTGACAATCTGTAAATTACCAAAGACTAATCCCCAAAACAGTAGTTTTCCATCTTGCCTGACATTAGAATCCTGTGGGAAGCCTTTAAAAAAAAAAATCACAATTCCCAGTTAAATCAGAATTGCTGGGAATGGGGCCCAGGCATCAGTATTTTTTAAAACTCCCTAGGTGATTCCAATGTGCAGTCAAGTCTGAGAAACACAGCTCTACAAATTTTCAGGAACAGTGATTCTTAGTGGGACATGGAAGTGGGGAAGACATATGAGAGTAACCTGTAGACTTTTTGAAACTGCGCCTTACCCAGATTCTATTCTTACCTTTTTGGGAGGAAGTACCTTATGCCCCACCTGCTGGGAGAAAAGCATGGAGGGACATTCTTTTTAATGGGATTGTAGTATATACCTCTGAGTCCCTGGATGGTGCAAACAGTTAACACACTCGGTTACTAATGGAAAGGTTGGAGGTTTGAATCCACCCAGAGGTGCCTCAGAAGATAGGCCTGGTGATCTACGGTTGAAAACTCATCCATTGAAAATTGTAAGGAAAGTAACCCTTCTCTGACACACATGGGATTGCCATGAGTCGGAATTGACTTGACAAATGGTATCATATACTTCAGATGTGTTGAAGGTGTAAGAACGTTGAGAACAACTGATCTAGAGCAGTATCATCAAAGAGAACTTCCTGTGAAGACGGAAATGTTCTGTAATCATTGTTGTCTGATATGGTGACCACTAGGCACATGTGGCCACTGAGCACTTGAAAGGGGTTGTTGTGACTGAGGAAATAAATTTTTTTAATTTATCTCATTTTAATTAATTTAAGTTGAAATTGAAATAGCCAGTAGTGGCTGTTATATTGGATAGCACAGATCTAGAGACATAACTTAAAATCTTCTTGTTGTGTAGTTAGGTGCCATTGAGTCAGTTCTGACTCATAGTGACCCTCTGTATAACAAAACACTGCCAAGTCCTATGCCATCCTCACAATTGTTGCTATGTTTGAGCCTGTTGTTGCAATGGCTGTGTCAATCCATCTCATTAACGGTTTCCCTTTTTTTCACTGACCCTCGACTTTACTAAGCATGATGTCCTTCTCTAGGGACTGGTCTCTCTGATAACATGTCCAAAGTAAGTGAGACAAAGTCTCACCATCCTGGCTTCTTAAGGAGCATTCTGGTTGTACTTCTTCCAAGACAGATTTGTTTGTTCTTCTGGAAGTCCACGGTATATTCGATGTTCTTTGCCAACACCATAATTCAAGACATCAATTCTTCTTTGGTCTTCCTTATTCAGTGTCCAGCTTTCACATGCATATGAGGTGACTGAAAATACCATGGCTTGGGCCAGGTCCATTTTAGTCTTCAAAGTGACATCTTTGCTTTTTAACGCTTGGAAGAGGTCTTTTGCAACAGATTTGCCCAATGCAATACGTGGTTTGATTTCTTGACTGCTGCTTCCATGGGCATTGATTGTGGATCCAAGTAAAATGAAATCCTTGAAAACTTCAACATTTTCTCCATGTATCATGATGTTGCTTATTTACACCTCACAAATACCACACACACATGTATCTATCACTTAAGAGTATCACATAGGAACCATCATTTGTCCATAAAAAATTCCATCTTTCAGTCAAGGTGTGAGTAAATATTTTCGATGGTCTATTCTGGTTAACACATTTTCTAATATTAACCAAGAATTCCTTCCCATCTGACAGTCACAAGTTATTAGGGCTACCTGAAACCTTCAAGGTCATCTAGTCTACAACTGCAACCCAAATGCCTAAGAGAGTCAGATGTGTAAAATAAATGAATAGCACAAGTTATTTGGGTCCCTGGTGGCACACTGGTTAAGAGCTTGGCTGCTAACCAACAAGTAGGCGGTTCGAATCCACCAGCCACTCCTTGGAAATCTTATGGGGCAGTTCTACTGTATCCTATAAGGTCACTGTGAATTAGAATTGACTTGATGGCAATGGGTTACTTTTTTTTAGTTTTACTAGTTATTTGCATATTGTTTTTGTTAGCTGCTGTCAAGTCTATTCCAACTTATGATGACTCCATGTGTGCTGAGTAGAACTGCTCCATAGGATTTTCAAGGGTGTTACCTCTCAGAAGCAGATCACCAGGCCTGTCTTCTGAGGCCCCTCTGGGTGGGTTTGAACCACCAAATTTGTGGCCAGTAGTCAAGTGCTTAACTGTTTGTGCCACCCAGGGACTCCTATTAAACCCTCAGAAATAATGTTTCTCTCCACAAAGAAATACGGGGCCTCTCTGTCCAGCTATCCTTTTCCCACCACCTCTTCTAGTTTAATATTTCCTCATGTAGACATAGCCCCTCATAGCCAGAATATAAAACAAGAGAAAATGCTGATGATGGTCAGGGACCCAGAGGTGGAACTGGTTGATAGTTGGCTGAGTTCAGAAACACCACAGCAGGATAGAGTTTTTTATGCTAGAAGAGAATTTTGAGATCTCCAAATCCAAGGTCCTTGGAAAAGCCACTTAACCTCATTTGTGCTCCAGTTTTCTCTTCTATAAAATGGAATATTTACTTCTTTACGTACTCATCCAAGATTGTAGGACTAGTTAGTGCCAGATCCATGGCTAGAATCCCAAGTAACTCTGTGAGTTCTCTTTCCACTAAGCCCTTACGCTTGCAATGAACCGATAAAATCAGATCTGTGAACATGCTTTGCAAACTGTAACTGTCTATACCAATATTTATTGTTACTGTTACTGCTTATCTAAAACAACACACACTTGAAGCCATAGCATATTCGCAAGTAAAATAAAAATTAATTTTGCTGTATCATTATTATAATTTGGGTGTCCCAAACTCTGGCAACCTGTAACTATCATGTAACTTTCCTGTGTCAATTTGGAATTATATTTAGCTGCTGTTATGGATGGAAGTGTGTCCCCCCAAAAAGAAACGTGAAAGTCCTAACCCCTATACCTGTAAATATGACCCTGTTTGGAAATAATGGGTTTTCTTTTGTTATGTAAATGAGTCATACCAGAGTAAGGTGGGTCCTAAATCTAATCACTTCTGAGTGGTGTCTTATAAAAAAGAGCAAACAGACAAAAATACAAGCACGGGGGGAGACAGATGCCATATGAGGACCTGTCTACAAGCAGAATAATGCCAAGGATTGCTGGCAGACACCAGAAACTAGAAGAGAGGTCCATAGAAGGAATCCACATGGCCAAGACTCTAATTTGGACTTAGAGCCTCCAGAACTATGAGAAAAAATAATCTGTTCTTAAAAGCCATCCATTTTTGGCACTTTTTTGTCACTTCAGCATGAGTTAACTAACACAGTTACTATAACAGAAACGAGATGTAAGAGTGGCTTAAACAAGAGAGAAGCTTATTATCCTCTTATCCAAAGGAAATCCAGAGGTGGGAAGTCAAGGATTGGTATGGAGGCCACTAACATTTTGTCAGTTCAGTCAATAACTGAATAATCCCCAAAAGCAACTTTGAATTTCCTACCTTAGAAGACAGAATCTTTTTGGGATTTTTAAATGACAATTTTTCTAATTTCTAAAATCATAAGCTCCCATCTGTCTGGCAGGCAATTGTAGGGAACTGCTGCTTTCTGGATACAGTGCTTCAAAATGGTATCTAAGAGTAACAGGGAGGCTTATGCCATGTCCTATAAACAATGTAACCATAATCCAGCCATTTATAGACAATTCAATATCACTGCACATAAATCTTTTATAATAATTTTTGTTTCCTAATGGTAAGATTCTACAAGTAGAAATACAGGCCCTTGGTACGTATTGGCAAAATGACCTTCGGAAAGGTTGGAAACACTTTCATTATTACCAGTAGGACATGAGAGCATTTCTCAACACAAAATTACCAGGGTTAAAAATATTTTCCTTTAATTTTTTTTCCCGAAAGACTCAGGGTAAGGAGAGGGGAGGATGTGTATCAATGGCATTGAAATATTGTTTCATTAGCTCTTTATTTGCTCCCTTTGAATAAGGACTGGGCAGCCATGAAATGCAGTTCAAATGCAGTTATAATGCAAGTTGCTAGAGGAATAGCTCCATCTGGGACACCATGAAAGCAACACCATAAAATGGTCAGCATCAATAAGGCAAGAATATCATTGCAACCACGAAGGTTCATCAAAGGACTATGCAAACAATAAAAAGGGGTCTCTAATGTGTATGTCTTTAAAACTCTTTCCTAGTGCATTTTGATACCCTGCCTCCTCTCAGTACACACACACCCACAAACACACACACTTGAGAAGTCCCTTAGGAATCACTGGTATACAATGTTATGCTGTTCCTAGCCAGATGTTTCAAATAGTTTTAGATTTGTCACAAAAAATCAACAATTTATTAACCAAGATATTATAAGTCTTACAGTCTGTCTGATTTTTGAAACCAAATTGGCAGATAAGCTGACTGTAGTTGACTGCCCCAAATTCCCAGTTGACTTGGTACTTCTTTTTTTTCAAATTGTGTTTTAGGTGAAATTTTACAGCTCAAGTTAATTTCTCATTCAAAAATTTATACACATATTGTTTTGTGACATTGGTTGCAACCCCCACAACGTGACAACATGCTCCCTCTTTCCACCCCAGGTTCCCTGTGTCCATTCATTCAATTCCTGTCCCTTCCTTCCTTTTCATCCTGCTTTTGGACAGGAGTTGCCCATGTGGTCTCGTACATTTGATTGAACTAAGAAGCACATTCCTCACGTGTGCTATTTTTTGTTTTATTGGCCTGTCTAATCTGTGTCTGAAAAGTGGGCTTCAGGAATTATTTCAGTTCTGGGTTACCAGAGTGTCTGGGGGCTATAGTTTCAGGGGTTCTTCCAGTTTTTGTCAGACCAGTAAGTCTGGTTTTTTTGTGTGAATTTGCATTCTGTTCTGCATTTTTCTCCCACACTGTCTGGGATTGTCTGTTGTGATCCCTGTCAGAGCAGTCATTGATGGTAGCCAGGCACCATCTGGTTCTTCTCGTCTCAGGCTGGTGGAGTCTCTGATTCATGTGGTCCTTTAGTCCTTTGGGCTATTTTCTCTGTGTCTTTGGTTTTCTTCATTCTCTTTTGCTCCAGGTGGGATGGGATCAATAGATGTATCTTAGATGGCCACTCGCAAGCTTTTAAGACTCTAGACGCTACTCACCAAAGTGAGATATAGAACATTTTCTTTATGAACTATATTATGCCAGTTTACTTAGATGTCCCCCAAGACTATGGTCCTCAGGCCCCAGCCCCAGCTACTTGGTCCCTCAAAGTGTTTGGATGTGTTTAGGAAACCTCTATGCTTTTGCTTTGGTCCAGTTGTGCTGACTTCCCCATATTGTGTCTTGTCTTTCCCTTCACCAAAGTTGACACTGTCTACTATCTGGTTAGTGATTTCCACCCTCTCCCCTCCCCACCCTCGTAACCATCAAAGAGTGCTTTTTTCTGTGTTTAAATCTTTTCTTGAGTTCTTATAATAGTTGTCTCATGCAATATTTGTCCTTTTGTGATTGACTTATTTCACTTTGCGTAATGCCCACCAGATTCATCCACGTTGTGAGATGTTTCTTGGATTCATCATTGTTCTTTATCATTGCTTAGTATTCCATTGTGTGTATGCACCATAATTTGTGTATCCATTCATTTGTTGATGGACATTTAGATTGTTTCCATCTTTTTGCTATTGTGAATAGTGCTGCAATGAACATGGGTATGCATACGTCTATTCGTGTGACAGCTCTTATTTCTCTAGAGTATAAACCTAGGAGTGGGATTGCTCGATTGCATGGTATTTCTATTTCTAGCTTTTTAAGGACGTGCCATACCATTTTCCAAAGTGGTTGTACCATTTTACATTCCCACCAGTGGTGCATAAGAGTTCCAATCTCCCCACAACCTTTCCAATATTTTTTGTGTTTTTTGGATTAGGGCTGGTATTGTTGGGGTGAGATGGTATCTCATTGCAGTTTTGATTTGCATTTCTCCAATGGCTAATGATTATGAGCATTTTCTCATGTGTCTGTTAGCCACCTGAATGTCTTCTTTGGTGAAATGTCTGTTCATATGCTTTGCCTATATTTTTATTAGATTATTTGTCTTTTTGTTGTTGAGGTGTTGCAGTATCTCGTGGATTTCAGAGATTAGACCCTTGTCTGATATGTCATAGCCAAAAATTTTTTCCCAGTCTGTAGGTTATCTTTTTACTCTTTTGGTGAAGTCTTGACTTGGCACTTCTGAAATAAATATGCACATCTAAAACGTATATGACTATTTGCAAAATAGAGGCATGGTTTTAAACAAATGTTTACATTTTACCATTATTACATGAAAATATTACAGAAAATCATTGGATTAGTATAAAGGTTTGTGAATGGATGAAGTTATTTAAGCAACAATTTTAGGATAAATTGAAATTTTATTAGTAATTTAAAGAGATGGAGAAATGATATTTGGAAGATGTTAAAGCATGCATTTGAGATGATGGGAGAGATAAAAGAGGACAAAAAAATAAAGGAAGGCCAAATCTAGCAGAGGCAGATGGGTAACAAGAAGGCAAAACTAGCTATAAAGGCAGAGGGATGGCATAAGATCACTTCAAACAGGCAAACCCAGCTCAAGCTGCTGGAGCCCCTCAAAGGCAACAGCAGAAGAATTTATTTAATTAGAGCCACAAAGGGTCATCAGAAGATAAAGTCACTGAGTACTATAATCTCAGTGCTAGACATGAGAAATTATTTTGGCAGCCATGTGCAGAATAATTTGGAGTGGGTAGAGATTACTTGTTGGAGGCCAAAAAGAAGAATGTTCTGGTAGTCTGAGAAGGAAACAAGAAACTGAGTGCAGTAGAGACACAGAGAAGAATTGGAAGACTCAAGGTGGGCCCAAAGGAGCACAGAAAATGTCACACCAGCTCACAGAATGGGCCCATTGGGGACAGTGTTCATTTCTGGCAATGGCACCAATATGGCAGTGGCCTATTTGAGAACGGCTATCGCTTCTTTCAATGCACCTAGAAAACGTTAGCAAATTACCTCCTACCCCCCATCATGAGTTCTTTAGGTCTCTGTCTTGTCTGAATGTCCCCAAACACTTCTTGAGACTATTTATGTCTTCAGTAGGCACAGTTTCTTAGTGTAAACCGTTGCCTTTTGCAAGTGACTATTTGTGACCAAGGACAGATAGAAAGGAGCTGGGGATCACCTTGAAGTTTGGAGCTTAATGAGTCATTAGATAATAAAGACAGGGTAGGAAGAAAAAGCAGCAGAGGAAAATTCCAGCAACTGAAGAATGGGACATGGAATCGTGGCTGCACAGCCACGGAATGCAGGTCAACGACAATTATTGCGTTATAATGGAGGGGGCCGGAGGAGAGTTTCCATTTGGAATGCAGTGAGAGCAGTCCTACAAGACGGATCACATTAATATGAAAAGAATATTATTGAAATCAAGAAGGTACAAGAGAGGGCAACGAGAATGGTACAAGGACTCAAGGACCTTAATTATTTACAAAGGTTGGAAACATAGTTGCTCTACTTTCTACTGTAAAAAAGAAAATGTAAAGGGAATTCACTAGGAAGATCCTCAATTCCAAGGTAGCAGAATAGAGGGAGATTTGCAAAGACTAAATGCTGAAGAGAAAGAAGAAAGAAGGGGTGTATACTTAAGCTGAGAAAGAACATGGTATTAAATAAGTTTTAGTGGGATTTCTTTACAAAGAGAGGGGTGAATTTACAGTACAAACTACTATGCAGGCTCAGATTGCTAATATATGTGTACTGCACATATGCAAATGTGTGTTTATACAAATACTATATATTTTAAGGAGATAAGCATTACAAAGGAAAATAATTATGGGGTGGCACAACTGCAGACTCAAGTAGACTTACACAGATTTCCTATTCTAAAATTTCCTGTGTTCTATAGCCCTTCCATGTAATTTTCAATGTTTTGAATGCCCATTGGCAATACAGACTAGACACTAAAACAACCTAGAATGATATTCAATTGAAACTTACAGAAAAGTTAATAGCTGAGCACTTAACTGTTTATGCCACCCAGGGATTCCAAATTCAAAGGAAGAAAGAAAGGAAGAAAAAAAAAAACCATTGCTGTTGAGTCGATTCCAATTCATGGCGATCCCATGTGTTACAGAGTACAACAGCTCCATAGGGTTTTCTTGGCTGTAATCTTTATGGAAGCAGATTGCCAGACCTTTCTTCCACGATGCTGCTGGGCGGGTTTGAAACGCCAACCTTTAGGGTAGTAGTTGAGCACAAACCATTTGCGCCACCTAAGAACCCTATAAATTCAAAGGGGCTCAAATTTTATAAGGAAACGAACTTATCTTTATATCTGCTTATGGGTTGCTGTTTAATTTTCCTTAGGTTGTTTTGTTTTATTTCATTTGTAACTTACTACCTGGTCATGCTGGTGGTACGCTAACACTCTGTCCAGAACAGTCACAATTAAGAAAACATATAAAGTACCTGTAAAGACATCTTTTTTCCATTGTCTATTTAGCCAAATGTTTAGTGATCTGGTTGAAGAGACAAATCCTAGAAAAATTCTAGGAAAAAAGAGGCATTTGTTTCACTCTAGACCTAAAGTAATATCCACGGATCTCTAGAAGAAAACATATGAGACATTTTTGAAGATTCCCCAAGTCATGATACTTCAGTTCTTGCTACTCAAAGTGAGCCCCACGGACCAGCAGTATTAGCATTGCTGATAGAAGCTTGTTAACAATGTAGAATCCCCTGTCCCACATTAGACGTATTGATTCAGAATTGGCACTTTAAAACATCCCCAGCGGATTCCTACACAGATTAAAATTTGAGAAGCACTGCTCTGATAATTCTGTCGTTGTTGTCAGCTGCTATCAAGCTGGCCCCCGACTCACGCACAATGGAACAAAATACTGCCTGATTCTGCATCTTCCACATAATCAGTTGCAAATTGTTTCTTTGTGATCCATAGGGTTTTCACTGGCTGATTTTTGGAAGTAGATCACCAAGCTTTTCTTCTTAGTCTGTCTTAGTCTGGAAGTTCCACTAAAACCTGTTCAGCATCATAAACAAAAATCAAACCAAACCTATTGCCATCGAGTCGATTCTGACTCATAGCAACCCTATAGGATAGGGTAGAACTGCCTATAGGGTTTCCAAAGAGTAGCTGGTGAATTCAAACTGCCAACATTTTGGTAAGCAGCTGAGCTGTTAACCACTGCACCACCAGGAGAACATACATACATATCTGCTGATAGATGCATTTTAGCTAACCGAGTCTCCTGCATGGGAGGCAAAAATTCTACCACTGAACCACCACAGCCTCCAGAGATAATTCTGTTAAAAAAAAAAAAAATCCGTTGCCATCAAGTCAGTTACCAAAAAACCAAACCAAATCCGCTGCCATTCAGTCAATTCTGACTCATAGCAACCCTATAGGACACAGTAGAACTGCTCCATAGGGTTTCCAAGGAGCGACTGGTGGATTTGAAGTGTCGTCCATTTGGTTAGCAGCTGTAGCTCTTAACCACTGCACCACCAAAGTTAAGTCAATTACAGCACCTAAATCCTGACCAGTCAGAATTTGAGACCAAGCACTACAGTGACACTTGGCATTGAAAATCAGAGACAAACTCTTCCATAAGAACTTCAGAATCCACATCTGTGATCCGACACGGTCACACCGTTGTCATGGAAAGCACGGTAATGACACAAAGCTGGGTGGATCATAGCAGTATGAAATATCACACATATTCTTATTTCAAATGACTCGGTTGAAATTCCACAGCAGGGTCACAGATCATTCTTTAGGGACACTGTCTTCATAACTAAACGGATTGCCTAGCGTCACAGCCTGGAGCTGGAGAAGAACTCTTCAGTTAGGTAGTGTGAGGAAGGTGTAGGGTTCTGAGAATAAGGACAGCAGTGGAAGGGAAGCAGAAATGGGGATAAGAAAGAAAGCATTTAGGTGTTTTGAGCAGCCAAGGATGGTTCAGAATACTTTAGAAAGAGGAGAGAGGGACAAAGCAGGAGTGGGGAAAGACATTGTTCTGAGGCTGATTGAATTATCTTGGACCCCAGCAGTCTGGGTGACATGCCCCCAAAGAATAAACAGCTCTTTCTTGGCTCCAGTAGAGGAAGTGGCACAGCTGGTCATGAGTCACCAGCCCACCCTGCAAACTCCTGCAGTTTCCTACCAGCTTTTAGGGCCAGAGGACTTGCCCTTGGGCCACAAGTTCCATTAGCATTTACAAGACTGCTTCAAAGTGTCAATTGTGGGAGAAAAAGAGCCAAATGCCTGGTATACTTAAAAATAAATAAATACCTGAATGATCTTTAATCTCTTAACAATGTGCTGCCAACCCCTGTGTTTGTCATTATTGGAAGAAATGATGCTGGGGCCAGAATTGAGAGTGCAGATGGACTGATTTTTTTTAATTTAATATTTGTTCATGGGGAGGCTGGCTTCTTTATTATGGTGGCACCTGCTAGAGCCATTATAGTTACAAGGACTGTTGGAGAGACTTTATGGTAAAAGCTTATTTCTATTATAAATACTGGTTGAGGTGGGTGGTTAATATCCCAACAGTTTTCCATTGCACTGGGCTCAAGTCTGGCCCACGTTGTCAAATCACACACACCATCTTTGCACAAAAAATAAAAAATAATAGATGTTATGCCAAAATCAACATCATTCATTAAGTTGTGGAGGAAATATTATCCAAGTCAATCCCTAAATTAATCACTACCTTCAGATCAAGAATGTGAACAAACAAGTTGCTTAAAACTCATGTTTTGAACCCAACCCAGGTATTATATCTCAATTATTAAATTTATAGTATGAAAGCATATACGTTTGATTGCTGGGAAACTACTTCTCTCAGAAAAGTAATTCTCTGCATAGACTTTCATTTACTTAAAGATAATACAAGAAAATTATCACATAGCTCGTTGATCTATCTGTCAAGAAATAATTGTTAAGTACCAGTTATGTGCTTAACAATCATACTATGTCATATCCCAACTTTCCAAACCCAAATACATACTATGAAGTATTTATATATACTACTTTATAATAAGTACAAATTCTATTTCCCAATAACAACATCTTAAAATGAGTTATACCTCAGGAAGGCAAGGTTTCCATCCTGCACAGAGAGCAGTGATATCGGGTAGTGCTTAGAACCATAGACATGAGGTCAGAAACATTTGGATCCCAGTCCCTTTCCTATTATGTGTCTCTTTCATGTTGTGTAACCATGGGCCACTTAACTCTCTACACATCATCTTTTCTCATTAGTCAAACAAAAATAATAATAGCACCAACTATTGTTGTGGTAACAGTGAAGATTAAATGATTGAAAAAAGTAAATGAAGCAATCTATGGCTAATTCCACTGCTGGTGCAGGGAAAGGGCAAAACAAGCCTGGAATAGCTTGATGTTCCAGAAAATCTGAAAGTGCCTAAAGCATGATAGATATTATGGTGAGCATAAAATGGCCCCAAAGATGCCTATGCCCTAATTCCTGCAACCTGTGAATATTTTGTTTTACGTGGCAAAGGAGAATTAAGGTTGCAGAGGGATTTAAGATCGTTAGTTAACTGACTTTAAGATAACTCAATTCAGTTCAGCGTAATCACCAAAAAAAAAAAAAAAAAAAAAAAACAAAAAACCAAATCCGTTGCTATCAAATCAATTCCAACTCATAACAACCCTATATGACAGAGTACAACTGCCCTGTTGGGTTTCCAAGGCTATAATCTTTATGGAAGGAGACTGCTACATCTTTCTTCCATGGGGAAGCTTGTGGGTTCAAATTGCCAACCTTTTGGTTAGCAGCTGAGTGCTTTAACCATTGCACCACAGGGCTCCCTCATGTAACCACAAAGGTCCTTAAAAGTAGAAGAGGGATTAGAGTTAGCAAAAGATTTGAAGGTGCTACAGTAATAGCTTTGAAGATGGATGGAAGCTGGAAAAAGTATTGTCTCCTAGAGCCTTCAGAAGGTACACTGCCATGCTGACACCTTGATTTTAGCCAGTGAGACCCATTTTGGACTTCTGATCTCCAAAACTGTAAGACAATAAATCTGTTTTCTTTTAAGTCACTTAGTTTGTGGTAATTTGTTACCATAGCAGTAGGAAACTCATACACACGCACACAGCTTCCAATAGGCTTTACAAGATCTTCATCTTAAGTGTGAATGTACAACCAAGAATCACCAGACATTTGAAAAGTGCTTTTAACATGAAACACAGAGAAAGAAACACAGAACAAAAGAAACAGAAACTGCACTCGTGAAATAAAGATAGGACGCTCTTTGTTTATTGTATTTCTTTAACACTTACATAGAACTTACTATGTGCCTGGCATTATTCTAAGTGCTTTAGAAATGCTAATCATCATAACAACATAAGGTAGGGACTGTTATCCCCGTTTTCCAGATGAGGAAACAGACACAGAGAGGTTAAGTAACTTGCTTAAGATCACATAGTGAAGGTGGGTTATAAACCCATGTAGTCTGGTTTCAGTCCATGCAGAAACACTTGGGAATTAAAAACATAATAGCAGGAATTAAAAACAATAATAAAACAATAGACCAATAAAGTTGAGGCAATATTTAGGAAGTAGAAAAAATATACTAACAGATGGAAAATAGGAATGGAGAGATTAGAAACCCAGGAAGTTCAACATCCAACTAAGTTTCATGAAAAGAGAAAACATTTGAAATTATTAAAGAAATCATTCAAGAAAATTTATGAAATGGCATAAGATGAATTCCCAGACTGAAATGGCCCATAGAGTGCACTGAGAAATAAATGAAAAATAGTTATTATCAAGGCATATTGAAATTTCAGGACATCACATATAAAGAGGTCCTAAAAACTTTCAGAGGCGAAAATAACCATGTCATATTCAAAGGATTGAGGAAAAGAATGGCATCTGATTTCTCAATAGCACCACTGAAAGCTAGAAGGTAACAAAGCAGTGTTGTCAAAATCTGAGAGAAAATTATTTCCATACCAGAATTCTGTACCCAGCCAAACTATCAACGAAGTGTGATAATAGAATAAAGACATTGTAAGACCTCAGAAACTATCTCCCATGCAGCCTTTATCAGGAAGTTCATGAGGATATGGCCCAACAAAACATGAAAATAAAACAAAAAAGAGGAACGTGGGAACCAAGAAATAGGCAATCCCAAAGAGGATGATGAAAAAAGATCCCAAATGATAGCTCTTCAGTGGCCTAGAGAGAAACCCATCCATATGAGAATGGAAGAATAGAGGATTCAAGTCACCTAGAAGCCCAAAAATAAAAGTAACTGGTAGATACCTAATATATTTAACTAAACTGAAAGGAGTTTTATAGTTTCTTAAAGAATTTGAAGAAAGAATTAGTGAAGCCTGGTGGCATCTCTGGGTGATGCAAATGGTTAACATGCTTGGCTACTAACTGAAAGTTTGGAAGTTCTCACTTACCCAAAGATGCCTCAGAAGAAAGGCCTGGCAATCTACTTCCAAAAATCAGCCATTGAAAACTCTATGGAACACAGTTCTACTCCAACACATACAGGTTCTTCATGAGTCAGAATGGGCTCCATAGCAACTGTTTTTTTAAATATGGAAAGCTGGAGGCAGAGCCAACATGGCACTATAGAGAGAAGCACCGTGTCATCCCGCCACAGCAAAGATCCAAAAAACTAAGTAAAACAGAGACAAAAGTCAATCCTGGAACCCTAAGTGTCAAATGAAGAGATAAAGAACGCAACCAAGCACCAAATGGAATAAGAAACTGACAGAGAGCAGAGAGTGAGGATACGAGTGGAGATCTCCTATCAGCTAATGTAGCACAGATTCACCATCTTGGACTCCTGTTGGAGATTGGCGGGCAGTGAATATGGGAAAGCAGCTTCACAGAGCTCCCAACAGGAGACAGAGCCCCCAGTAACCAGAGATTTATGGTCCCACCCCCCCACCAACATTCTTCCCCCTACTTGACCTCTGCCGCTTCCCAGATGGCTGCAGTCACTCAGCCGGGAGACGTCAGCTCTGTGCCACTTGGATTCATCCTGCTCACACCAGTGGGCTCCTTCAGTGCCATTTCGTTGTTGCTGGTGATGCTTTTTTCAGCTTCTTTTGGTTTCTTCCCTGCCTCTCACCTCCTCCCCCTCCCTTCTCCTGAACACCTGGCTCCATGTGCCATCTTCGCTTCTTCTTGACAGGCTGTGAAGCACTGCTCAGCTGGAGAACTGCTTCCCCGGTTCATTCCATCACGCTGGTGGGATCTCCAGGGCCTTTTTGTTTGTTTGTTTGTTTTGCTTTGTTTGTTAGTTTGTTTTCTTTTTCTTTTCGCAGCTTGGGTGCCTCTTCTAGCCGGGCTGTACTGCGCAGCTTGGGAGTCACTTCCTCTGTCTGTACAGCCACGCTGGTGGGATCCCTGGAGGCATTTCTTTATTTTATTTATCTGTTTTTTTCCTTTTTGTTTTTCTCCCATTTCTTGATTTCTCATCTCTCCACTCTAATGGCAAGCTCCCTCAGCACCTTTTGTTTGTTTGTTTTGGCTCCTGTTTCTCTCTTTCCCATACCCATCTTAGCGCCACACATCACAACTTCCCCTTCCCTCCTGCTTACCTGCACCGTGTGCTGAACATCACACCCCCGAGCAGCACAGGCACAGCCTACTGGAACCTGCCCTGCACTGACCACCGCCCCCACTGGTGGCCCCAGTATGTGCCACAAACAACCCATCCCAGCCCATCCCCTTCAGCTGGACCTTCCCTGCTGCACCATTGCTGAGAGGCTGGTCCTACCCATCGGACAAGGAGGTAAAAAGTATCATGTCCACAGATGAGCAAACAACAAAGAATACACAGCCTGCCTGCTGAGACATAACAAAATAAAACAAAGAAACAGGAAAAAAACAAACAAATCTACAATCAATAAATGAAGAAAATAACTACTGAATGTTCCAAAGACAGCAGACGATATCAAAACATGTAAAAAAACAGGACAGGATGGTTCCAGTAGGTATCCAAATTAAAACACCAGATGACTTTCCAGTAGAAGAAAAGGCACTAGAACTACCTGATAGGGAATTCAAGTCTCTAATATTCAGAGCTATCCAAGTGTTGAAGCAAAAAGCAGACAAAAATGAGGAAAAAATAAATTCATGGAAAAGGCAGACAAATTCATGGCAAACACAGACAAAAAAATGGAAGAACTCAGGAAAATAATACAGGAACAAAATGTCAAAATAAATTCATAACTGGAAATCATACAAAAACAGCAATTAGGAATCCAAAAGATAAACAACAAGATTTCAGAAATGGACAGTGTTACTGAAGGTCTGAGGAGCAAGTTTGAAACAATGGAAGACAGGAACAGCGAAATTGAAGACAAATACTTGGATACAACTTTGTGGAAAAATCAGAAAAAAGAATGAAGAAACCCTGAGAATTATGTGGGTTACAATCCAAAGCAAAAGTCTTCGAGTGATCAGAGTTCCAGAACGGGAGAGAAAACGGAAAACTCAGAGAGGATAACTGAAGAATTATTGACAGAAAACTTCCTTAATATCATGAAAGATGAAAAACTGACCATCCAAGAAGCTCAACGAACCTCATATAGGATAGATCCCAAAAGAAAATCACCAAGGCATATCATAATCACACTTGCTAAAACCAAAGACAAAGAAAGAATCCTGAGAGAAGCCCAAGAAAAATGAAAAGTCACATACAGAGGGGAAACAATAAGACTAAGCTCTGATTACTTGGCAGAAAACATGCAAGCAAGAAGGCAGTGGGATGACATATATAAAATCTTGAAAGAAAAATATTGCCAGCCAAGAATAATATATCCTGCATGACTCTAATTAAAATATGATGGCGCAATTAGGACATTTCTAGATAAACAGAAATTAAGGGAATATGTAAAAACTAAACCAAACTTAAAAGAATTATTAAAGGGAGTCCTTTGGTTTGAGAACAAACAACATCAAATCACAGCCTGAATCTAGGACAGAAGATCGCACCACCCAGATACCAAACTAGGAAATGAACTTTCAAGGACTATTAAAAACCAAAAGATTTACAACAGGGAACCAGAGAGGTAAATCTGTAAACGACAACAACATCAGAAAAATAAAGAGTGGATAAAAGTTGTAGGTAAAGAACTTTCTAATGGAGAGGAAGGCAAGGTGATACTAAGTAATAATACACTGGTTCAAACCTAGGAAGATAAGGGAAATTCCAAGGTAATCACAAAGAAAGTTACTCATCAAAATAAAGAAGAAAAACATAAAGTCTCAGTAAACACAAAATCTACAAAAACAAAAGAAATGAAAAAAATCCAAAAACAAAAGGAATTCAGCACAGGACAAAAAGAAGAACAAAATGTCTGCACCACAGAAAAAAAAAAAAACTACAAAATGACAGCAATAAACTCACACCTATCAATAATTACACTAAATGTAAATGGCCTAAATGCACCAACAAAGAGACAGAGTGACAGAATGGATAAAAAAACAGGATCCATCAATATCACATCTACAAAAGAAACACCTTAGAAACAAAGATGTAAATTTATTAAAAATAAAAGGATGGAAAAATATATATCAAGCAAACAGCTACCAAAATAGAGCAGGAGTGGCAATACGAATCTCAGATAGAACACATTTTAAAACAAAATCCACCATAAAAGTCAAAGAAGGGCACTATATCATGATTAAAAGGATGATCCGTCATGAATGTATAACCATAATAAATATCTATGCACCCAATGACAGGGCTCCAAAATACAAAAAACAAACTCTAAAAAGAGAGTTGAAAGTTCCACAATAATAGTAGGAGACTTCAACACACCACTCTTGGTGAAGGATAGAACATCTAGAAAGAAACTCAACAATGATACAGAAGATCTAAAGGACACAATCAGCCAACTTGACCTCACAGACATATATAGAACACTCCACCCAACAGCAGTAGAGCACATTCTTTTCCAATGCACATAGAATGCTCTCCAGAATAGACCACATCTTAGGCCACAGAGCAGCCCTCAACAACATCCAAAACATTGAGATTATACAAAGCATATTCTCTGATCACAACACAATCAAGGTAGAATTTAACAACAGGAAGAGCAAGGATAAAAAATCAGTATCATGGAAACTGAATAACACCCTGCTTCAAAACCACTGAGTAGTAGAAGAAATCAGAGATGGAATGAAAAAATTCCTAGAATCAAACAAGAATGAAAACATCATACCATAAATTTTGAGACACAGCAAAGGCAGTACTCAGAGGTCAATTTACAACAATAGATGCACACATCAAAAAAGAAGAAAAGGACAATATCAAAACATTAGTTACACAACTCAAAAAAATAGAAAGAGAACAGCAAAAAAGCCCACAGCCACCAGAAGAAAGGAAATAATAAAGATCAGAGCAGAAATGAATGAAATAGAGAGTAGAAAAACAATAGAAAGAATCTACAAAACCAAAAGTTAGTTCTTTGAAAGGATCAACAAAAGCAACAAACCACTGGCCAAACTGATAAAAGAAAAAAAGGAGAGGATGCAAATAACCTAAATAAGAAATGAAATTGGGGACATTACAACAGACTCAACTGAAATAAAAAGGATCATAACAGAGTATTATGAAAAACTATACTCCAACAACTTTGAAAACCTAGAGGAATTGGACAAGTTTTTAGAAATGCACTATGTACCCAAACTAACACAAAGTGAAGTTGAAAATCTGAACAGACCCATAACAAAAGAAGAGATTGAAAAGGTAATAAAAAAAACTTCCCAACAAAAAAAAAAGCCCTGGCCCAGGTGGCTTCACTGGAGTATTCAGAGAGCTTACACCAGTACTACTCAAACTATTTCAGAACGTAGAAAAGGAAGTGATACTTCTGAATTCATTCTATGAAGCCAGCATAACTCTGATACCAAATCCAGGCAATGATGCTACAAAAAGAATATTACAGATCAATATCTGTCATGAATATAGATGCAAAAATTGTCAACAAAATTCTAGCCAATAGAATTCAGCATCATATCAGAAAGATAATACACCGCGACCAAGTAGGATTCATACCAGGTATGCAAAGACAGTTTAACATGAAAAATTCAGTCAACATAATCCACCACATAAATAAAAGAAAAGAAGCAGATGATCATCTCAATTGATGTAGAAAAGACATTTGACAAAGTCTAACACCCATTCCTAATAAAAGCTCTCAATAAAATAGATATAGAAGAAAAACTCCTCAACATAATAAAGGGCATCTATACAAAACCAATAGCCAACATCATTCTTAATGGAGAGAGGTTGAAAACATTCCCCTTGAGAACAGGAACAAGACAAGGATACCCTTTATCACCACTCCTATTTAACATTGTGCTGGAAGTCTTAGATAGAGCAATAAGGCAAGAAAAAGAAACAAAGGCATCCAAGTTGGTAACAAAGAAGTAAAACTGTCCCTATTTGGGGATGATATGATACTATACATAGAAAACCCAAAAGATTCCATGAAAAAACTACTGGAACTAATAGAAAGATTCAGCACAGTAGCAGGATACAAGATAAACATACAAAAATCAGTTGGATTCCTATACACCAATAAAGAGAATGAGAAAAAGGAAATCAGGAAAACAATAACATTTATAATAACCTCTAAAAAAATAAAATACTTAGGAATAAATCCAAACAGGGATGCAAAAGACCTACACAAAGAAAACTACAAAGCACTACTGCAAGAAACCAAAAGAAATCTACATAAATGGAAAAACATACCATGCTCATGGATAGGTAGACTTTACATTGGGAAAATGACAGTTCTACCCAAAGTAATCTATAAATACAATGTAGTCCCAATCCAAATACCAACAACATTCTTTAAAAAGATGGAAAAACTAATCATTAACTTTATATGGAAAGGGAAGAAGCCCCAAATAAGTAAAGCACTGCTGAAGAAGAAGAATAAAGTTGGAGGACTCACACTACCTGACCTCAGAACCTACTACACAGCTACAGTAGTCAAAACAGTCTGGTACTGGTACGACGACAGATACATTGACCAATGGAACAGAATTGAGAACCCAGATGTAAATCCATCCACCTACGGTCACCTGATCTTAGACAAGAGCCCAAAGTCCATCAAATGGGGAAAAGACAGTCTTTTTAACAAATGGTGCTGGCAAAACTGGATGTCCATCTGCAGAAAAATGAAACAGGACCCATACCTTATAACATCACAAAAACTAATTTAAAATGGATGAAAGACCTGAATATAAAACCAAAAACTACAAAGATCAAAGAAGAAAAAGTAAGATCAATGCTAGAGGCCCTAATACACGGCATTAACAGGATACAAACCATAACTAACAACACACAAACTCCAGAAGATAAGCTAGCTATCTTAGGCTGGGTTATCTAAAAAAGAAAAACTGTAAAACATATAAATATATAGAGAGAAATTCATATCAAAGAAATAGCTCACAAGATTGTAGAGGCTGGAATGTCCCAAGTCCATGGATCAAGAGAGAGGCTTCTCTCGATTCACGTAGCTGCAGGGGCTGGGGAGCCTAAGATCAGCAGGTTAGCCATCAGGGCTCCTGCTCACAGGCTGTGAAGATCAACGAATCCCAAGATCCACAGATAAGCTGATAGCTCATTTCCCAAGAACTGGAGGTCAGATGAACAGGAGGCAGACATAGATACAGAGCAAGCAAAAAGCCAGAACGTTTGCTCATATTCCAATGCAGACTACACTCACAAGGAAACTCCCTTTTAACTGATTGGCTACTCACAGCAGATTCCATCATGAGAGTGATCACATATAAACACTGAGAATCATGGCCTAGCCAAGTTGACACAAAATCTTAACCATCACAGTTCACCCCTTGTCAACTTGGCACATATACACATCTCCTTAAATCATACATAATCTCTGAATAAAGACAATCATAAAGTAATACTTGCTCCTAACATGGAACATCTAACATGCATACAACTGCAAATGCACCAGCCCCATTACATCTTATATTTTATAAGTGAAAAAAACAAAAATATTTGATGCACACATACAAAGCAGAAATACTCATAACACTAGATTACTGGGATCTTCTAAAAATTAAACACTTATGCTCATCGAAAGACTTCACCAAAAGAGCAAAAAGAGAACCTACCAACTGGGAAAAAAATTTTGACTATTATAAATCCGAAAAAGGTCTAATCTCTAAAATCTACAGGAAAATCCAACACCTCAACAACAAAAAGACAAATAATCCCATTAAAAAATGGACAAAGGATATGAACAGACGCATCACCAAGGAAGACATTCAAGTGGCTAACAGACACATGCGGAAATGCTCACAATCACTAGCCATTAGAGAAATGCAAGTTAAAACCACAATGAGATACCATCCTACCCCGGTATTACGGGCACGAACCAAAAAAACAGAAAATAACAAATATTGGAGAGGCTGCGGGGAGATTGGAACTCTTATGCACTGCTAGTGGGGATGCAAAATGATACAACCATTTTGGAAAATGATATGGAGTTTCCTTAGAAAGCTAGAAATAGAAATACCGTATGATTCAGCAATCCTACTCCTAGGAATATATCTTAGAGAAATGAGTCGTCACAACAATAGACATATGCACACACGTTCATTGTAGCATTGTTCACAATAGCAAAAAGATGGAAACAACCTCGATGCCCATCAACAAATGAATGGGTAAGCAAACTATGGTACATACACACAATGGAGTACTATGCAACCATAAAGAAGAATGATGAATCTGGGAAGCATCTCACAATGTGGATGAAGCTGGAGGGCATCATGCTGAGTGAAATAAATCAATCACAAAAGGACAAATATTATATGAGACCATTACTATAAACATTCATGAAAAGGTTTACACACCAAAAGAAAGAAACAATCTTTGATGGTTATGAGGGAGAAGAGGGATGGGGATGGAAAAACCTTAAATAGATAGTGGTAACTGTGGTGAAGGGTAAGACAGTACACAATACTGGGGAAGACAACACAATTTATAGAAGGAAAGGTCATGGATGCTCCATAGACACATCCAAACCCCCTGAGAGACTGAGTTGCTGAGCTGAGGGCTATGGGGACCATGGTCTCAGGGAACATCTAGCTCAGCTGGCATAACAGTTTATAAAAAAAATGTTCTACATTCTACTTTGGTGAGTAGCGTCTGGGGTCTTAAAACCCTGTGAGTGGACATCTAAGATACTCCACTGGCCTCACCCCTTCAGGAGCAAGGGAGAATGAAGAAAACTAAAGATACAATGGAAAGATTAGTCCAAAGGACTAATGGACCACAACTACCATGACATCCACTAGACTGAGTCCAGTACAACTAGATGGTGCCCGGCTACCACCAGACTGCTCTGACAGGGATCACAATAGAGGGTCCTGGACAGAGCTGGAGAAAAATGTAGAACAAAATGGTAACTCACAAAAAAGGACCAGACTGACTGGCCTGACACAGACTGGAGAAACTCTGAGAGTATGGTCCCCAGACACCTGTTAGCTCAGTAATGAAGTCACTCCTGAGGTTCACCCTTCAGCCAAAGATTAGATAGGCCTATAAAACAAAATGACACTAAAGGGGTACACCAGCCCAGGGGCAAGGACTAGAAGGCAGGAGGGGACAGGAAAGCTGGTAATAGGGAAGCCAAGGTTGAGAAGGGAGAGTGTTGACATGTCATGGGGTTGTTAACCAATGTCATAAAACAATATGTGTACTAACTATTTAATGAGAAGCTAGTTTGTTCTGTAAACCTTCATCTAAAGTACAATAAATTTAAAAAAACTGAAAATAAATAAATATAGAAAGCTGTTTTCTTTTTAACTGAAACAATGATTAGTATCAAGAAAAATCAAAGGCATAAGAAATTTCAGCTGTAAATAATATTTATATGGTCATAATAAACAAACGCTGAAAGTGAATTTTTCAAAAGCTTTGAAGTAGTTAAAAGGAATGGATAGGAGATGAAAGAGGTGTCATAGGAAAGCTGAATCCTCATCTTCCAAATTAGGAAGTCAATAAATAATATTTAAAACTGAAAATTCAGGTTATTGAAATGTATGCATGTCATTTGAAAACCTGAGAGAAATACCAGAAGAAATAGCCAAAATACTCAGAAGTGGTTGCCTCTGAGGAGTGGGAATTCAAAGTCGGGGGTGGGGGGAGGTGGACCAGGAAAATAGTATATTACATTCTAAACCTTGTAGTGCCAGTTGACTTTTCTCTTCTTTTCCCTCTTCCTTTCCTGCTTCTTTCAATTTGCTATACTATGCATGTTATAGATTGAATTGTGTTCCCTAAAAATGCCTGTTGTAAATCCTAACCCATATGCTTGTGGTTATAACCTCATTTGGGAATACGGTTTTCTTAGTTATGTTAAAGAGTCCATGTCAGTGTGAGGTATGTCTTAAACCAATCACTTTTGAGATATTAAAAAAGCAGACTGGGCACAGAAGCAAGGACAGAAGGGGGAAGATTGATGCCACCTGGAGATCACCAAGGGACTGAGGAATAGAAGCTGAAAACAGAGAAGGACCATGCCCTAGAGCTGACAAGGAGAAAGAGCCTTCCCCTTGAGTCTGCACCCTGAATTCGAACTTCCAACCTCCTACATATGAGAAAATAAATTTCTGTTCATTAAAGCCACTCACTTGTGTGTTTCTGTTATAGCAGCACTAAGAAACTAGGACAATGTACAAGCATCATTTTGATAATATTAAACATAAATGCCTTGAACAGGATTTGGCACATAGTATGTGTTCAATGAATATTCAATGTTGATGCTTTCGCTGCTGTGATCTTTGTTAAAGTTGTAACACGAAAGTGAGAATCGATTCTGATAACAGCCCTAAGATAGATTATTTTATACCTCTATATTTCTCCTTTCAAAGAAAAAATTGTTCAGTAAATCACATTTGAGATAAGACAAAGATACACGTAAATTTGAAAATGTATTAAAAATATTAGGAATCAATTCTCCAAAAACATGCTTGACTATCTTTTTAAGCTAGGAGATACTTTAGCTAAAGGTGCTTCCTACTACCGTAACCAGAATGATTCAGATCTTATTCACCTCTTCATTTTTGGTTCGTTTAATAAAATTTTTAAAACACCTACTATGTTGTAACAGACACTGTTCTGGCGAAGAATCAAAACAAATTTTCCTACTTTCACATTGGGGGAGACATAATAAATAAATAATAAATATAGTGTGACAGATGGTAATAGATCGTATCGGTAAACATAAAGTAGGAAAGATGTATAAAAAGTAGTAAAGGGTATAATTTAAATAGCATGGAAAAAGAAGGCTTTTCTGAGAGGTCAACATTTAGAAAATATCTAAAGGCAGTAGAGAGAGAAAATCAAAAACTATGGGAGCCCCTGTGTCTTGGTCATTTAGTACTGCTCTAACAGAAATACCACAAGTGGATGGCTTTAACGAAAAGAAATTTATTCTTTCACAGCCTAGTAGACTACAAGTCCAAATTCAGGGCATCAGCTCCAGGGGAAGTTTTCTGTCTCTGTTGGTTCTGGAGGAAGGTCCTTGTCATCAACCTTCCCCTGGTCAAGGAGATTTTCAGGTGCGGGGACCCGAGGTCCAAAGGACTCGCTCTGCTCCCGGTGCTGCTTTCTTGGTGGTATGAGGTCCCCTGTCTCTCTGCTGGCTTCTCTCTTTTATACCTCAAAAGAGACCGGCTGAAGACACAATCTAATCTTCTAGATCTCTTCACAATAACTGCTGCTAATCCATCTCATTAATATCATAGTGATAGGATTTACAACACATAGGAAAATCACATTAGATGACAAAATGGTGGACAATCACACAATACTGGGAATCATGGTCTTGCCAAATTGATACACATGTTTTTGTGGGAAACAATTCAATTCATGACACACTGGATGACGAAAATTCTAGGTAAAAGTAATACCAAATGCAAAGGCCCTGAAGTGAAAGTAAACTTGGAGTGTTTTGAGAATAGCAAGAAGACAAGTGTTACTATAGCAGAGTAAGTGAGAAGAAGAGTACAAGGAGATAAGGTCAGAGACTTGAAGGGCATTGTAAAAACTTTTGGCTTTTACACTTAATGATAAGAGAAGCCATTACAGGGTTTTCAGCAGAAGGGTGACATGAAAAGAATTAAGATTTAATAAGACCACTTTGGTTTCTATACTTATAATAGATTGAGAGGGGTAGGGCAAGAGTGGAAAAGGGGAACTTATTTGGAAGCTATTGTAGTAATCCTACCTAGAAACAATGGTGGATTGGACCAGAGTGGTACTAGTGGAGGTTGTGAGAAGCAGTTACATTTTCTATATATTTAGAAGGTATAGACAACAGGGTTTGTTGATAGACTTGATATGAAGTGTGAAAAAGAAAGTGGCTTAGTCGTCTAGTGCTGCTATTACAGTAATACCACAAGTAGATGGCTTTAACAAAGAGAATTTTATTCTCTCACATTCCAGTAGGTTACAAGCCCAAATTCAGGGCGTCAGCCCCGGAAGAAGGCTTTCTCTCTCTGTTGGCTCTGGAGGAAGGTCCTTGTGATGCATCAGTCTTCCTTTGGTCTGGGAGCATCTCAGCACAGGAACCTCAGGGCCAAAGGACTTGCTCTGCTTCCGGCACTGCTTTCTTGGTGGTATGAGGTTCCCATGTGTCCCTGCTCGGTTCTCTCTTTTATATCTCAAAAGAGATTGGCTTAAGACACTATCCAATCTTGTATACCTCATCAGCATTCATTAGCATCCATCTTATTAGATCATAGTGATTGAACGTACAACACATAAGGAAATCACATCAGATTACAAAATGGTACACAATACTGGGAATCATAACCCAGCCAAGTTGACAGATATTCTGGGGGGACACAATTCAATCCATGACACAAAGGGTCTAGAAATAAACCCACACATCTATGGTGAACTGATTTTTGACAAGGCTGCTAAGTCCATTCAATGGGGAAAGAAGAGTCTTTTCAATAAATGGTGCTGGGAAAATTGGATTTCCACATGCATAAAAATGAAACAAGATCCATGCTTCACACCATACACAAAAAACAAATTTGAAATGGATTAAGGACCTAAGTGTGAAAACTAAAACCATAAAATTCTTAGAAGAAAACACAGGGGTTACACTGTCGGGCCTAGCTTTTAACAATGGATTATCTAATATAATAACAAAAGCACAAATAGCAAAAGACAAAATAGATAAAGGGATCTCATAAAAAATGTAAAGCTTTTTTTCATCAAAAGACTTTACAAAAAAAGTGAAAAGACAAGTTATCGACTGGAAGATTATCTTTGGAAACCATGTAACTGCTAAGTATCTAATAACCAATATACATATAAAACTTCAAAAGCTTAACAACAAAAAGACAAACAACCCAATCATAAAATGGGAAAAGGCTTGAATAGACATTTCACCAAAGAGGACATTCAAATGGCCACCAAACACATGAAAACATGTTCAGCATCATTAGCTATCAGAGAGACGCAAATGAAAACTACAATGAGATAGTACCAGTAGAATGGCTAAGATAAATAAATAAAAAAAAAGAAAATAGCAAATGATGGTGAGGATGTGAGGAAATTGGAACACTTATCTATTGCTGATGGGAATGTAGAATGGTACAGCTGCTGTGGAGAACAGTGTGCCGGTTCCTCAAAAAACTAAAAATAGAACTACCATATGACCCAGCAATTCCACAGAGACTTGTAAAGCAATGTTCATTGTAGCACTATTCACAATAGCCAAAAGGTGAAAATAACCTAAATGTCCATCAACAGATGAATCGATAAACAAAATGTGGTACATATATACAATGGAATACTACTCAATCAACAGGAGAAATGAAGTCTTGATACATGCTACAATACGGATGGAGCTGGAAGACATTATATTGAGTGAAATAAGTCAACCACAGAAGGATAAATATCATATGACCTCGCTCATACAAAAGGACAACAAAAGGCAAAGGTATAGAGAAAAAGTTTATTACTGGTTACCAGAGGTGTGAAGGAGGTAAAGGGGGAAGTTAACGGTGATGGAAATATCACATCAATTAAGGGTAGAGTTGCACAGCTGATTATTGTAATTGCTGTCAATAAGTTGTATACCTGTAAAAAGCTGGATTGGCAAAAGTTGTGTGATAGACATATTTACAACAATGACACACACACAGAAAAGCAGCTGCTGGGGCTGCTTATGTACAACCAACATCCTTACGGGATTTGGTTTCTTGGTTCGGAGGTTTAGGGTCATGGTTTCATGGGACTTTCCAGTTAATTGGCATAATAACTTGTTTAATGCTTCTGTTCTCCCAACAATTCATGGTGTGGTCCTGGGGTCTTAAAAGCTTGCAAGCAGCCATCCAAGGCACAGTAACTGTTCTCTTCACCTGGAGAAACAGAGGGAGAAGGAGAATAAAGAATAGGAGGAGGATATGGAATGTGTGGCTAATTGCCTCCATGAACAACTGCATCCTTTGCCATGACCAGAAGAACTAGATGGTGGCTGGTTACCATTACTGAGCATTTTGATCGATTCTATAAAAGAATCCTGATCAAAAGAGGAAAAACGTAGAACAGAATTTCAAATTCTCATAAACTCTAGACTTTCTGGAGCCATGGAGGTTGGATGAACCCCTAAAACTATTGTCCAGAGATAATCTTTAAATCTTAAACCAAAAATATCCCCTGAAGTCTTCTTAAAACCCAACAACAGTTTAGCTTAACTAGTGAAAAATGTGTACCTTGAGCATTATGCTCTTTTAAGAACTATCTATATGGGATCAAACTGACAACAGCAATTTGAAAGATTAGATAGGAATCTTAGGGAGCAGTGAATTTATGTTGACAGAGGAGGAACAACTCAGAAAAGGAAGGTGAGAACGGTTGCATACTTCAAAGAATGTAATCAACATCACTAAATGGTACATGTAAAACTGTTGAATTGGTGTATGTTTTGCTGTGTATATTCTTATCAACAACAAAATAAACAAAATTTAAAAAAAGAAAAAACACTAATACTAATAAAGTAACGTGCTAAATAAAATTCTCATTTTCAACAACAACAACAAAAAAATGATTCCAAAATTTTTTACCTAAACAACTAGAAGTTTTAGTTGTGATTAACTGATATAGGGAAAGCTGTGGCAGGAGCAGGCTTTGCTGGGAAGATCCAAGTTTTGGATGTAAGACTGATATGCCTATTACTCATTCAAATGGAGATGTCAAACAGGCAGTTGATATATGAGTCCAGAGTTCAAAGAAGGGTCTGGACTGGAGATAGAATTTAACAAGTACTGACATATCACTCGGGGTTCAGTGCAGGAAAAATAATTTAAAGGAATTTAAAGAAGACTTAAGCACTTACAGATCTGTCGGAAGGGCTGGAGGAAGAGAAGTCAGGGACCACCTCTGGATTTTTGGTTCTGGAGTCACTCCATCATAATCCAGAAGTCAAGAAACTGCTAGCACTACTACCATTTCATGCCTCACGCCCATGAAACTAGTAAAGAGACATGAAATGTGGAGCTCCGATGCTGGAAACACTCACATCTGTTGGAACTTGCACATCAGATGGCATGCCATAGGAAAATGGTTTTCACGGTCCTTTTTTCTTCCACTTGTCATATGAGTTTTTCCCATTGGCAGAATCCAAGCTCCAAGAGAGTCTAGGAAATACAGTTTGTAGTCTTTCAGTCCCTGCAATACAGAGGGGAGCATAAAGGGATTTGAATGGATGTCAAAGGGCAACAGATGATATCTAGCATGAACAGCATTTAAAGCCCTAATGGGTAAAGTGACCAAGGAAATAAATGAGGAAGATAGGAGAACCAAGGACTGAGCTATGGGCCACTCCAGCATTAAGAGAATGCAGAGGTGGAAAGAAACTGAGAAATGGCCTGTGAAGCAGGTGGAACACTAGGCTAGCATTTTATCCTGGAAGCCAACTGAAGAAAGTGCTTCAAGGATGAGGGATTAATCAGGCAGTATCTTCTACTGTTATGCAGTTTTAATTTTTTTTGTTTGTTTGTTTAAAAAAAGTATGTTTTTTTTTTGTTGTTGTTGTTGGTAGTGTTTTTTCAAAAAGAAAATTTCACTTCAAATTCTACCTTTCAGGCAGAGATAACCACAATTAATATTTGGGGAATAACTCACTATCAAGGTCCTTAGGTGCCCTCAGCTGCTAACCTAAAGGTTGGCCTTTCGAATCCACCCAGTGGAAGAAAAGGCCTGGCAATCTGCTTCCATAAAGATTAGATCCAAGAAAACTCTGTGGAACAGTTCTACTCTGTAACACATGGGGTTGCATGAGGTACATGAGTTGGAATTGACTCAACAGCAAGTAACAACAACTTACTCTCATACGTAAGTATATAGAATATTTCTATATATTCAGTGTTACATACTTGCTATCACCAATCTATCTTTCTATCTTTTTATCTATCTTCTATTTATACAGTTATACATAAATGAAATTATAATATTTACACTATTTTAATAATCTGCTTTTATCAGCCAACACTATGCCATGGTCATGTTTCCAATAGATGTCTATCTGCATCATTATTACTCAAGAATGCATGGTATAAATATTCTGAAATTTATGTAACTATTCCCCTCTTGATGGACATTTAGGTTGTTTCCAATATTTCAATATTACAAGCAATATTAAAATGAACATCCTAATTAATATGATATAAAATTCTTGATGCCCAAAGCTTTTTTCTGCCGAATCAAATATTTGAGGGTTGAGAGAATTCATTAGATTCAGAAATGGCCACAAAGTTGCAAAGTTTATGAAAAGAAAACAATTTGGAATGAGCTAGTGTTACTATAAAACCTACTTCCTGATCTTGGTGTCTTGAAGTTGAATATAATAAAATATTTTCTTATATAGTTCATGTCAAGTCACATGAGTTGAAAATTTGGTGAATTATGCCAGCACAGATGCCCTTTTGAACTTGTTATGCTATTATCAACCTACAGTACTATATTTTTAGAACACTTAGAAAATAATTTTCCCATAAGATTCCTTAGCATTATAATTTGATAGTTAAATCAGTCATCAATGCTCTGTAGATAGAAAATTGAAATATTTAACATACTGTACAATTCCTGCTGCTTAATTTTCAATGTCCACCAATTTGGAGTTGAGTTTTGTAAGAAGCAAGAGAAAAATGAAAAACTAATATTGTAGCTCACTCAATCATTTGGGCAAGCAGATTCTGCAAACCTATAGAAATTCTTTCACTGTGTTTACCATCCTCCAACAATCAATTTCAATAACAAGGAATTTATTGGGGTGGGGTGACTTGATATCTCTCCCTCTCTGTGAATAATATTAGCTACACTGCGTAGAGAAACATGAGGGTGTGTGTGAGTGCGTGCCTCTATAGATAGATACCCACACAGTCTCTGGATGAAATGCACTGTATTCAGAAAGTGGAAGGTGTTATTAGTATGTAAAATAGAATCCTAAAATTGTAAAGCAAATTATATCATAAGAACCTTAGGCACCAAATGGTAAACAAACATAAGCAAATAAGTCTTAAATCATTCTTTTCTGTCTCCAAGAATATTAAATCTAAGTCTTAAAGGCTCCTTATTTCCTTCCCCCTTTTGTAGGTTGTCCTTCCTTGTCTAAATTTTTTGATCTATGTTGGCCTCTTCAAACATTCTACAGCCACAAAATTCTCAGGAAAAGATTTCACCACTTAACAGACCATTCTGAACTTGGCTGGCTCCCAGAGCCACGGGGTGTCATCTGTTTATGACGACTCCTTGGGCGTTCAGAGGGCTCTTTCCCACTACAGGGATGATCTCAAGGGCTCTGCAGCAGAAGTGGTCACTCTTGCACCTCCCCAAACAGCCAACACTCACAAGGACTTTCCCAAGTTCCCAAGGATACCCATGGGGCCTTTTTAGAATCTGTTAGCTGTTAGTAGGGAGGGAGACAAGGATCAAATAAGCAGGCATAAGCAGCTGCATCCTCACTGGACCTTTAAGTCAAATTCCTCAAGAACAGGCTCTGATGGATATATTTGGGTTCAAGAGTTTTACTGTGCTGTGTTTTAGGGATTAGCACCTGTGGGGGAATGTATAAAGCAAAATTGGGAAGAGGGAAAAGATTGATATTGATGCAATTGCAGCAGAGGCCCCAGTCGATCCTAAGAGGAGTTCTGGAGCTCTGGAGATGTCTCTTAAGATGATATCACACATTAAACCAAGGGGCCCATGTCCTTGTACACTTGCATCAACCAGTCATTGGATACAGACTGCCCCTTGGGAAGAGGTGAAACGTGGAATGATAGAGCTTTCTTGGCTGAAGGTAATTCCTGAATAGGGACTCAGCTACCAGCAACCCACACCTCCAGCAATAGAGGAATGAGTGCCTCTATCCAGAGGGCAGTTTGGGCAGTGCAGTAAGGCATCCACTACACTCTTGGGAACTTCCTCATATCCCAGAAAGCTAATTCTATACGGGGAGTTTCAGTGTGAAAAAGTGACCACCACCTTTACACATGGGAGGAGAGGAGGAAGCCAAGAACAGTAGCGATACCACCAAGATTCAGTGGCCCTCAGATGCAGAGTCTCAACAACCATAAGCACAGTTACCACAGACACTGCTGCAGCAGGGCTTAAAATCCACACCAGAATAAAGTGTGTTATAAGGTCTATGGTGAGAGGCTCCAAATGAGTACAATTTTCCTTAGGGGCATGAAATGGGAATTTATACCAGGATATTACCAACATCATCGACATTTGAAGTGTCCTTAAATGTCCATGTGGCTGACACTGTCAGTCCCCTGCTTATATCCCTGTGCACACCCTTGATATTACAAGAAATAGCCATACATGGCAATGAATTCCTGCATCTTTCTGCCTTGAAAGTGCACTCTGGCCCCTGGAATATGGGACAGGCTGGAAGAACTAAGGAGTTAATACCATGAGGGACCCCTAAACAATGAGGGGTGGAAGTTGGCAGATAAATACCCCAGCTACCTCACCCTTTGGTGACACAAATCTGAAGCATGTTCTGCACAGCCTCCTAGAGGGTCCCAGCTGCCTGCAATGACAACCCACTCATGAATACACCATTTACTGCCACTCCTTCCTTCCCTGTCTCACTGCCTCACTCCCTCCTGGTGATTCCTGGGATCACCTCCCAAAAAATGACCTGCACTCAAATCTTTGTCTCCACGTCTGCTTTGGAGGGAATCCAACCCAAGTCAATAAATAAAGATTATCTTCATTGTCATTGACCATCATCATTACTGTGAAGTCTCTAAAGGGAGGGTGTAAATATATCCCTGATGGGGGAAAAAAAAACAAAACTACTTCTTTCTCCTAACCTTCTTCTCCCTGGAAGTCTAGAGAGTAAATGCCCTCTGGGGTCATTCCCTTCCTGGTCCTTAACATACAGAAAAGAATAGATGGATGGATGGATGGATGGATGGATGGATGGATGGATGGATGGATGGATGGATGGATGGATGGATGGATGGATGGATAAATAGGTAGATATAGATTATGTGTTCTGATGTTTTTATGACTATTTTTGCCCATGTATCAAGACCTGTAAAATTTCTCTTCAGAGAAAATTCTAGCAGTGTAACAGCTTTAATTTTGGCTGCCTGCCATCCATCCCCTTCCTTCTGTTCATAGCATTTTGGATTTCCTCTAAGGAAGCACCTCCACTCTCACTCAGTCCACACAGATTCACTGGAGATGCTGACCTTCCTGAACGACAGCCTTACAGTTGCTCCAGAAGCAGAGGCTCCACAACAACTTTCCCCTGTTTAGACCTTGCCTTCATGGCTTCTTGTTGCATTTAATATAAAATCCAAACTTATTTCCCTGGTCTAAAAATTCCAGGTGATCTGGACCCTTTCAACCTCTCTGGCCTTACCTCACACCTCTTTCCCCCAGCTCAATCCAGCTCTCTCTTCTCGAACTTGCCAAGCTCACTTCTGCCTTAGGGCTTTGCAACAGCACTTTACTGGGAAGATTCTTTCCCCATAGCTTTCTATGCCTGTAGGCTCCTTCTTGTCATTCAGCTCTCAGACTAAATGTCACCACCTCCTCAGAGAGCAGTTCCCTGACCACCCAATCGAAGGTAGCCAACCTCCCAGTCACTGTCACATAACCCTGTCTTATTTTTGTCGGAGTCCATGACAATATGAAAGTATCTTGTTTATTTACTCATTTACTGTCTGACATCCCTAGGAAAACAGCTTCATGAGGGCATGGATAGATCATTCTTGTTCACTCTATTATCCTCCACACTTAGAATAGTACCTAGAATAGAATATCAACCAAAAACCAACCAGCTGCTGTCAAGTTAAGGAGCCCTCGTGGCGCAATGATTAAGCACTTGGCTGCTAACGGGAAGGTCAGCAGTTCGAACCCACCCAGCCACTCTGTGGGAGAAAGACCTGGTGATCTGCTCCCATAAAGATTCACCACCTAGGAAACCCTATGGGGACATTCTACCCTGTCCTAAAGCGTCATTATCAATTGGGATCAATTCGACAGCAAACAACAACGAGCTGTGAAGACATTGAGTTGCCTCCGACTCATGGCAACCCCATGTATGTCAGAGTAGAACTGTTCTCCATAGGATAGGAATTTAATAAAGATATTTAAAATGATAAATGAATGAATGGAATATTTCCTGCTTATACAGCAAAATATAAGCTATGAGGAAAAAAAGTTGAAACCTCTACTCCAAAAAGTATCCATCATTATTTTAAAACACCCTAAACTCTGAAAGCAGAAATGTTAAATTAACATGGAGTATTACAATCATGAGGATGAGTACAGACTATCAGGTTTCAATTGCCATTCTAGACAGTCTAGACATGTAAAATCTAAGGGTCCTTCTAATCCTAAACTTAATACTGTGGATTTCATTATTCCAGATTGAGTTATTTGCTGCTTCACAATGTTACAATAATAACAGGCTAGTTAATTAAAAATATATATATATATAATGACAACAATAGCAAGAAGTCGATGTAGTTATTTCCTTTGATTTACAGAGGTCCTGTACGTGGAGGATTGAAAGGCAGCTGATTTCCAACTCTGGCCAAGGCATCCATCATCATTATGAATTCTTCAAGTCAAATCAGCAAAATGTGCCATCTGAGGTAACCTGTAAAATATATACTAACAGACACTACCGTACAAGGAGGACGGGTAAACAGGTGTGGCTGGGTTGTTTTGCCAGGACAACACAGGAGTGAAGGCTGAAAGATTTAGCCCTTTGCTGCGACAACTTTGAGAGCCTGCGGTGGTTTATTTGACAGGGAAGCGGAAGGTGGACTCCCCTTCTCTACAGAATCAGTTCCTTGATTATAAACACTCAATAACTTTCCAGGTGAAAATGCATTTTCCCCCTTGCCTATATGTTTCTGATGCCTGCTTTCTTATTATTTTCTATTAGGAAATGCTATTTAATTCCGTCCACAGCTTGGCGAACTTTATGTGGCTTCCCCATTTAGGAAATTTACAAGTAAATCACCAAGAAGTATGTACACACACACTTACAAAATATACATACGCTTGTAAATGAATATGCACCAAAAGGCAAAAAAACAAAACAAAAAAACACTGCTGCATGCATTGCAAAAAACAGGCATATGTGCATAAGAGGTGGGAGGCAGGTGTTTGGGAAATCTTCACACCATCCCAATATTTTTCTAATGGTTTCCATTTCCAGTGCGAGGGAGAATTTGGGAAACATTAGCCACTGCGGTGTGCTCTGAGCAGTGACATGTAGCTGGCAACGTTGTGGGTGGGATCCCCCCCTTTTATTCCTCTAACAAAGACATAGGGTGAGTTTATTAAAGCATAAATGCCATTTTCATCCTGCAATGTTAACTATGTGGCTGGGATCCCCGAGGTACAGAGGCAGTCAAAGCAAACAGCTGTGCCACCTACTTGCAACAGTTGTACGCCCACCACACAGCACCCATGGGAGGAGCAGGTCAAACAGAGCCTTAAAGCGCAGGGGGAACCTTGCTTGGCTCCCTCCCGGTTAGCCCGAGGGAAAATCCAGCCCTTCCGAGGGTAGGATTGTGTGTGCAGCTCAGAGCACTGAGCATTTACTTGCAACTTGTCTCCTATAAACCACCTAACTGCATTTTTATATTCTACAGTCACATAGCCCAAAACAGTGTTTTGCAAATTAACAGAATACTAAATAAAATGGTTATCAACCAACCTAGCAGGCAGCTTGTCGATGATCCTGAGTGGAGGGTGGTGGTAACTGCTGCTTTGGTGGCAAGTGGTTGCTTCACCATCCAAGTCTATTTGTGGGAGGTGAGAAGGAGGGGCCACTCTAGCCAAGCTGTTATTAGGTTATCTTTGTGACGCCTATGGGTTGCCTCATGCTGGAGTCAACAGAGAATGCAGTGGGTGAGCGCATGCGGAAGAAAAAGAGCTCCACTTTGCAAACATTCAGGGAGGACGAACTCTCCTCCATGCAACTCGGCTGCCTGGTCAGCCTGCGGAAGGCAGTGGAGAGACACCTGCGGGGGCAAGATTTCCTCTCAACCGCTTGGATCTTGAGAAGTTTGTGGGAGGAGCCTGTTCAGGTGAAAAGAGGGAGAAGAGAAAACCCTAGAACGTGCCTTTCTTCTGAAATGTGGCTGCTAGCTACTCCTTTCCAGGAAGGATCACAAATGCTCAGGATCCAGCCTGACATTCTCTCTCTTGTGACCAACCCTGTGTCTTATGAGATGACACGGCAGTCCAGAGTCAGGAGAAGACAACTGTAAGTGGTACCAATTGGGAATTGAACCTAGGACGTGGACCTCCGGCACAATATGCCCTAATCAATTAAGATACCTTACCTAAGACATTATTCATCCTGAATCTCCATCCAGCACACCCCTGGATCTAACTGACTCTTTCTCTTCTGTGTCAGCACCCCATCCCCACGGGGGTACTCATTGTTCCATCAAGGGTCACCTCTATAGCTTCAGCTTTTAAATATGAGTTTAAAAATTGCCTTTATTCATTCAACACCATTAACTGAAGGCCTTCTATGTGTTAGGCACAGCTCCAGAGAGATGCCAGAGGACACGGATGAGACATATTGGTGCAATAAAAAGGTCAAGCATCCCTGCTTTGGAAGAGGTTATATAAGCAGGAGACAAACAATAAGCAATACGCATAGTGTATTAAATAATGATAAATGTTTTGGAAAAACAAAAAGTCAAAAAAGAGTAAGAAGGAATAAGGATTGCAGAGGTTGGAGGGCAAGTAGCAATTTTCACAGATCAGAGTTTTACTCATTGAGAACCATTTGAGACAAGACTTGGAGATGAGTGAGTCAGCCATGAGGGTGTCTTGAGGGAAGAATGTTCCAGACAGAGGGAACAGCCAGGGCTAAGGTGGGAGAGTGTCTGGCATATCAGCAAGAAAGACAGTGTAGCTGGAGGAGAGTAGGGTGTGGGGAGTTCAGGAGTGGGGAGGTACACTTGGATAGGCTCTTCTGAAGACTTTGGCTTTGACTCTGAGAGAAATAGGGAGCCCTGGCAGGTTTCAAGGAGAGAATTGATGTGATCTGACTCATGCATTAAAAGGACCGTTGTGGTGGTTGTGGGCAGTATAGCAAACTCAAAACCCCCTCCAGTTACTGCTCTCTATCCATTTATAGCCAAGCTTCTTGAAAAAGTTGTCTCCACGCATTATCTCCATTTTCTCCCCTGGCATTCATTCCTCAATCTGCTTCCATACCTACCAATATTGAAAATGACCCTTTATTGGAGAAATCCAAAGCCACCTTTTTTGTCCTTACCATCCCTGTAGTTTTGCTAATTGTGGATGATATTTCTCTTCTTCCATGAAACTCTCTCCTACCTTGGTTCTCTGAACACCATTCTTTCTCATTCTTTTCTTTAATCTCTTTTGCTGCTCTTCTTTCTCAACATGGCTCTCAGACATCAGTGCAGCTCTGATTTCTATTTAGATCCTCTTCTAACTTGACATACTTTTCTTGGGCAATCCCCTTCTCTCCTGCGACTTACATTTCCATCTTTATGCTAATGACTCCAAAGTTTTTATCCCCTGCTCCATCCTCTCTCCTGACCTCTAGATACATATACACAGCTGCTTAGTAGATATCTCTACTTGGCAGTGGAGGTCCTAGAATTTTCACATGAAAAGGGTTTAGAAACAGTAGTCTAGTTGGAAGGGAAATGTTAGGCTTGTCTTAAAACTGCCTTTGCATGGCTTGGAAATCCTGGCGGTATAGTGGTTAAGAGTTCGGCTATTAACCAAAAGGTCGGCAGTTTGAATCCACCAGGCACTCCTTGGAAATCCTATGAGGCAGTTTTACTCTGTCCTCTAGGGTCAGAATGGCTATGAGTCGGAATCTACTCGATGGCAACAGATTTGGTTGTTTTGGTTTTGCATAGCATATACACTGTTTTTACTAAAACTATGTAAGTACTTACTGTAGCTAAGGAGGCTAGCTGAAATTATGGGGAGGCTATGACCCACTCAGAACTACCCTTTGGCACTACTACTTGTGCTTGGATGTCCCATATATATGCAAAATTCGTCGCAAACAAATATGAACTTCTTATATTCCATATCTCAGGGAATGGTATTCCCATCTTGCTAGTCACCTAAACCCCAAAATAAGCATCTTCTGCTTTAATAACTGATTATCCTCCCAACTTTTCCTGGGTCACGAACTCTGCAAATAACCCCAGTCCTTCTTTTAGGGGTCTTGTTCCCTCAATCTAGCCTTCAATCTCCAGGGGTTTGACCCTAAGTACTACCCTCCCAGCTACTAGCTGAAGTCCTGCTCCTGATCGTAATAGTAACCTGAACCACAATGATGCCTCCCATATGGTTTACCTAAGTTTTTTTTTTTTAGCTTTTTCATATCCTAGGATTAATGTCTGTTGTTGTTATTGTTGCCATCATGTTTAGCTTCCTGAAATAATTATAAAATTATATAAGTATCACCACTGTCCAGAGAATCCTGCTGCTGTTCCCTGCCCATTAGATCAAATGTTCTTGGATACTGACCCCAGTCTAGAACAAGCATCATTTCTGGACACTGTCAAATGGGTTGCTGACCACTCCTTTCAAGGGACAGCTCTACAGATGTATAAATTCCGGGTTGCTTATTCTTTCATACTGGCTTCCACTAACATCAGTATGCTGCTCAGCCAAACCAGTTTATCAGATTATGATAGTTTTGTATTAGTCAGGATAAGAAAAACTATGCTGCAGTAACAAACTTTAACACCAACCAACAACCAACCAGTTCCTATCAAGTTGATTTCGACTCATGGCAACCCCATGTGTGTCAGAGTATAACTGGTCCATAGAGTTTCTATGGCTAATTTTTCAGAAGATATCATCAGGTCTTTCTTCCAAGGCGCCTCTGGATGGACTCAAACCTCCAACTTTTCAGTTAGCAGCTGAGCACATTAACTGTTTGCACCACTCAGGGATTCCAAATTTAACACAACAAAGTGTGTTAAATTCTTCCTCACAACAGAGCCTATTGTGGGTCAGGCAGGTCTATACAGGTGGCAAATCAAGAGCTCAAGCTGCTTCCACTTTGCAATTTCACCATCTCAAGCATATGTTCTCCAAAATCACCAAAGCAGGAAAGGTGGACGCTTCAGAGCTGAATGACATAGCACTTCCATTCACATTCCATTGTTAAGAATTGGCTCATGACCCCATCTATCTGCACTGGGGCTGGGAAATAAGGAAGGCATGGATATTTGATGAGCACTTATTATTAATATTTCATAATAATTTCTGGAAACTAAACATTATCCCTAGAGTCTAAAAGAACTAAAAAAAAAAAAAAAATCTTAGGTTGAGCTAAGAGTCCTACATATCTGCACGTAATAAGAATCTCAGTTGGATGGATAAAATAGAAGGCTGATTTGATGGTACCTCCATGTGGGGCTCATGCTTGGAAATTACTTAGAAGGTTGACTCGCATGGAAGGCTGCTTCTGTAGATGCTCACTGATGATGAAATGGTGGCTTGTTTATATTTAGGGTGAGACCAAGTAATTGATGGCTGTCTGACAAACTGGCAGAAACCATACAGACATCCTAAAAAGTTCATTAAAAAAAACACGCACTTAAATACACCAAGATGACTTGTGACTCTCTTCCCGCCTGCAGAATAATTAAATAAAACTTTATCTAACCATTTTACTTGTGTGCATTAGGGACTCTGACCAGGGCTCTCATCCTCCCAGGACTTTAATACGCCCTTATCTGTTTGTACTAATTGAGTTTTCTCATACTGCCACATGGGCAGCAGCTAAAAAAAGATGGGAAGTCAGATCTGATATGCCTACAGGATGGTGCTAGGGTTCCTAAAGGTCTCTGTGTGACCTCAGACCTCTGGGGCCTCGTATTCATAATTGGAGGTTTGCACATCTCATGCCTTCATACTAGGAGGTCCTATCCATACAAAAAAGGGGGTAAAACAAAATGCTCAAATGTCCACAACCAGATAATAACATGAATGGGTGGAACAGGCTAGGTGAAGAGCACACACACCATCAAGCTCCACCTGACTGTAGTCAACAGCAGTGGTTCTCACATTTAAGTATGGTGTCAGACTCCCCTGGAGGGCTTGTTAAAACGCAGATGGCCAGACCCCACCCCTACAGTTTCTGATTCAATAGGTCTGGAGTGGGGCGGAGGGTTTGCATTTCTACCAAGTTCTCAGGGGATACAGATGCTGCTGGTCCAGGACATGCTTTGAGAACCGCTGGGCAAGAGGAAAGTTGGCTCGCAGTACTGCCAGATCTTTCATTTTTTTCAAAAGAAACCAGAAATCTAGATTTATATCTGAAATTGCCCGATTTTTTAAATCTTGGCAACAAATTCAAAATTATATTTAAAACACTCTGTGATTCAGACAGAGGCTTTGGGCTAGATTTTGCCCTTAGTCTGCCAGTTCACAACTCTAACTTTGGCCAAGGAATGCCACACACATGCACACATGTATGCACACACATATACAAACATGTGCACATACCGGTGTGCACACACACACATTTTTGTATGGGAAGGTAACACCCTCAGTTTAGCACCCAGCTTTTGGAGGGCACACCAGCCAGGCAGATGAGCCACATAACTCTGGTAACAGATGAATAAACGGATATTAAATTCCCTTCCTATTCTCTTCCTAGCTATCAGGTTATCCGACTTTGTCCTTTGTCACCCTAAAAACCACATTTGCCTAGAAGCGTAGTACAACCGTTATAATTATATCAGTCTGACATTCCCAAAGTAAGCCTCACTAACCCTTTTAAATGTTGCCAAGATGCATACACTTGAAAGACATAGATCTTATTTGGATCACGTTTAAAAAAAAAAAAAAAAAAGAACTGTAAACATTTCCACCTAATGCATCTGATAGTCATGTTTTGAAAGCACTGTGTTCTATATAATTTTGCAAACATTTATTGGGCATCTTTGATATCCAAATGCTGAGTCAGCGACTGGGGATGCAAAGATATTCTCATCCCCTGCCAGCTCTGTCCAGTTCTGGCTTCCGTGGCATCTAGACTTGCAAAGGTAGAAGGGCAAGGAGAGGGGAGAAGAAATCCAAGCAGACAGAACTCCAGCCTTCATCTTTTTTATGTTATTGAGGTTCCATTAACAATTTTATTTGAAGAAAGTTTCTTCTGCATAAAAAATGTGACCACTCATTTAGATAGTGTCTTAGTCATCTAGTGTTGCTATAACAGAAATACCACAAGTGGATGGCTTTAACAAAGAGAAATTTATTCTCTCACAGTCCAGTAGGCTACAAGTCTAAATTCAGGCGTCAGCTCCAGGGGAAGGCTTTCTCTGTCTCCTCTAGAGGAAGGTCCTTGTCATCAAGCTTCTCCACGCAGGAACCCCAGGTCTAAAGAATGCGCTCTGCTCCCAGCACTGCTTTCTTGGTGGTATGAGGTCCCCCTTCTCTGCTCACTTCCGTTTCCTTTTTTATCTTTTGAGAGATAAAAGGTAGTGCAGGCCACACCCCAGGGAAACTTCCTTTACATTGGATCATGCATGTGACCTGGGTAAGTGTGTTACAATCCCACCCTAATCCTCTTTAACATAAAATTATAATCACAAAATGGAGGACAACCACACAATACTAGGAATCATGTCCTAGCTAAGTTGACAGATATTTTGGGGGTACACAATTCAATCCATGATAGATAGTGATTAAGCAAATCAAATACTCTTGTTGGTTCCTTCACGTAGGTGGATTCAAACTTTCTGGACCATTCTATTTCCTTCAATATGGTTTAAATTTTGAAGGGCAAACTGTACAAAATAAATACTTTTAGGATGAAAAAACCTGGACTATAATTCTGACTATTCTAAGCAGACTAGGTCAAAATATAAGAGAATTATTTTTATTTCATTTGGAAGATGGAGAAGACAAGATTGTGGTAGACAGTATTTACCTTACTACTATCATGACACATACAGATACACTTGCTCTAGGCAAGACCTTCAAATAGGTAGTGTCTATAGTATACAGTTTTAGATTGCTTGCTTCAAGTATGGTTTGGGGTTATTCTAGCACATGATGTTGTTGTTAGTTGCTGTGCAGTTGGCACCTACTAATGGTGACACCATGGACAACAGAATGAAACATTGCCCAGTTCTGTGCCATCTTCATGATTGTTGATATGCTTAAGTCCACTGCTGTGGCCAGTGTGTATTCTGAGTGTCTTCCAACCTGGAGGGCTCATTTTCCAGCACTATATCAGACAATATTCTGTTGTGATCCACAGGGTTTTCACTGGCTAATTTTTGGAAGTAGATCACCAGGCCTTTCTTCCCAGTCTGTCTTAATCTGTGAAAGCCCTGCTAAAACTTGTCCACCATGCTGGTATCTGAAATACTGGTGGCATAGCTTCCAGCATCATAGCAACACACAAGCCACCACAGTCTGACAAACTGACAGACATGCAGGGGAACACAGGACTCCTGCCCCCTAGATTTTATTCCTGTGCCTGACTTACCCTACCTGTTGCCACCAAGTCGATTTCAACCCATAGAGACCCTGTAAGACAATATAAAACTGCCCCCGTAGGGTTTCCAAAGAGAGACTGGTGGATTCAAACTGCCAACCTTTTGGTTAGCAGCCAAGCTCTTAACAACTGTGCCACCAGGGCTCCGTGCCTAGCCTAGGGTAAACAAAATTGCCTTGATAAATATTCAAGGACATACTGTGGCAAAATGTATGTGTTTTAACAAATGACAGTGCGATCTTGTATTTTAAAAATGGTATGTGATCAACTTGATCTAAATCATAGAGTCCTAAATTATATTACTCTTTCTTCATCAACTAAAGTATATGATTTCTGTATAGTGATAATTTTCATATTCTTTCCTCTGATAAATGAAATAGCAGAGACACAAGAAAAGGGCGACTCTGGTAGGATTATGGAGTTTACCTTCACAGCAAGGTGGTCTTATTACCTCTGCTTCAACATCCCTGCACCCTCATTAAGCAGAGAAATCTACCCTCCATTGTAGAAACTCTTCTGCTGAAATGACAAAAGCACTGAGAGCAAGAGCTTTGAAGCCAAGAGTCAAGTGAATGTTTGGAAGGGAGATAGAACTGGGCCAGTAAGGTGAGAAGTTAGAGAACATCTGAGGATGGATGAGTTGTCAGCCCTTTACTCTGCAATACGCTGTCCAAGGAGACCAGTTGTCACGTGGAAAAGGAGCTCTCTCTGCAGCCCTCCCTCCCAGGCTCAGGGCAGAGACCCCTATGTTATATATGTTGTTGTTAGTTGCTGTTGAGTCAGTTCTGATTCATGCTAACCCAACACGTGCAGAGTAGAACTTAGGGTTTTCGAGACTGTGACCTTTCAGAAGCAGATCACCAGACCTGTCTTCAGAGACGTTTCTGGGAGAGCTCAAACCACCAGCCTTTTGGATAGCAGTTGAGCACTTAACCATTTGCACAACCCAGGAACTCACTGCCATATGCGTTAGGTAACAAGTAACCAGTTACCATCAAGTTGAGTCTGACTCATGGCAGCCCCATGTGTGTCAGAATAGAACTGTGCTCCAAGGGGTTTTCAATGGTTAGTTTTTGGAAGTAGATTGTCAGGCCTTTCTTCTAAGGCGTCTCTGGATAGAACCGAACCTCCAATCTTTCAATTAGCAGCCTAGCATGTTAACCGTTTGCACCACCCAGGGATTCCACGAGTTAAGTAATGTTCCCCTAACTGAAAGAACCAGAAGAATGGAAAAGGACTGCCTTGAAAATGCCACACTTAGAGGAAGGGCTTTCCCTGAAGTTTGGAAGAGACATTGCATGTGCCACTGTGACTGTTTCCATTGTGCCCAACTTGGAGGGGAAGGAAAAAGCATCTATTGTTATCAGAGGATGTCCAGGGAGAAAAGTCATAATTTGTAATGAATCTTTAACCTATTTAAAGTAATTAAAGATCCACTCCATATGTGAGAGCTGAGCCTTTGTCTCTTTACTCTCCTAATTAGTCCCTTTACTGCCTGATGCTGGCTTTACCTACGGCAGATTTTGTTCTTCTCCTCTGTCTTTTTGATGATGGCAATGCTCATGATGCCTCCTAGAATTTGCTTCTCTGCAGTGATGAAAGGGTGTTGCTTTTGGCATGCTTCCAATTGTCTCCTTGCCTCAAATACCTTCCTCCCTTCTTCCCTCTAAACCCCTACCCCCAACTCTTCTGTTTAGTGAGTCAGCTCACATCTCCTCCACGTGCCTATTAAACTTCCATCCTCTTAGATGCAGTAGAACACACTTAGAGAGGCAAGACACTGATGGCCATTTTAAGCCAAGAGCTTAAACAAACATCAAGAAAATATATGTCAATTTGGCAACCTCAAAATATCAAAATTTAATAGGCACCCACCCCTTTGAATCAGCAATTCCATTTCTAAGAATTTATGCTACAGATATAATCACAAATGTGCTCAGAGACGTATGCGTAATATATTTGAAGTATTTTTGCAATATCAAAATTGGAAATAACTGAAATGTCCATTACCAGGGGACTCTTTAAATAAACTCTGCTACTCATCGGGGGTCTTAAAAGCCTGTGAGTGGTCATCTAAGATACTCCACTGGTTTCACCCAGTCTGGAGCAAGGGAGAATGAAGAAAACCGAAGTCACAAGGGAAAGATTAGTCCAAATGACTAATGGACCACAAGTATTACAGCCTCCACCAGACTGAGTCCAGCACAACTAAATGGTGCCTAGCTACCACCACCGACTGCTCTGACAGGGATCACAATAGAGGGTCCCGGACAGAGCTGGAGAAAAATATAGAAAAAAATTCTTACTCACACACATACGCAAAAAAAGACCAGACTTACTGGTTTGACAGAGACTGGGGAAACCCTGAGAGTGTGTCCCCCAGACACCCTTTTAGCTCAGTAATGAAGTCACTCCTGAGATCCATCCTTCAGCCAAAGATTAGACAGGCCCGTAAAACAAAACAAGAATAAAGGGGCACACCAGCCCAGGGGCAAGGACAAGAAGGCAGGAGGGGACAGGAAACGTGGTAGTAGGGAAGCCAAGGTCTAGAAGGGGAGAGTGTTGACATGTTGTGGGGGTGGCAACCAATGTCACAAAACAATACGTGTACTAATTGTTTAATGAGAAGCTAGTTTGTTCTGTAAGCCTTCATTTAAAGTATAATTAAAAAAAAAAACTCTGCTACTATCATAAGTGAGATATTGTGCAGTCAATTAAAAAGACCAGGGTAACTCTCCATGAAATAATTTGAGATGATCTCCAGGACACACAGTTAAGTGAGAAAAGCAAGGAGGGGAACAGTGTGTAAAAAAAATACATAATATAAGGGACATATGTTCTACACATATATGTGTACAGAATATCTCAGTAAGAATACAAAACAAAATTGGTAAAAGGCTTCACCTCTGGGAATGGAAATGAGGTATAGAAGAAAAAGGGGGAGGCTGCCATTTTACTTTTTAATTACTTGAATTTTTTAACCATGTCTGTGTTACCTATCTGAAAGCAAATAAATTGATCAGCAATTAATTAATTAATAGGTATAGCCTAAAATGGTCCTCAGAGAGCAGCACCATAGCAGAGGCTTTTCCCACTGTGGTGAAGCCAAGATTTAACCTCTGTGGGTTTAATTCTCTGCATTATAATCTTCGGTATTTCTGATTAAATCCTGCAAGTGATTGCAACAGGTGAATATTGAGCTAGGGATTTCCTTAAAAAAAAAAACAAAAGACAAACCCATTGACATTGAGTCGATTCTGACTCATAGGGACCCTATAGGATAGAGTAGAACTTCCCCAGAGGATTTCCAAGGCTGTAAATCTTTACAGAAGCAGACCGCTATATCTTTCTCCCGTGTAGTGGCTGGTGGGTTTGAACCTCTGACCTTTCAGTGTGCAGCTGAGCACTTTAACCACTGTGCCACCAGGTCTCCTAGGGATTTCCTAAACACCAGGAAATGTTTGACGTGCTAAGAATACAAGATGAGGATCTTAGTGTGAGCTCATTAGAAAACAGCCTGAGACTGGGTGCCGATACTTGATTTGGAAGATACAATCCCAGTGAGAGAAGAAGGAGGGTACAGGGAAGTATGGCAGGGAAAGGCGGAAGCAATCCCAGGTAATGCATTATTGTGTGGGCTACAGCTTCAAGGGACTCATTCTCAGAAAGTCTAGAAGAGAGAAGAAAGAAGGGGAATCTGTCTGCTCACCTCCCTGCTGTCTCCATCTTTCATTGTTCAAAGTTTGCGCCACACGGAGTCGGCTCCCCTCCACATCTGGATTGTATCAGTCTGCCCCTTCAGTAGCTGCTCAGGGAGCCAGATACTTACTGTGGGCATTTCATTCAAGTCCGGAAGTGGTGAGAGGAGTCAGAGCAACTGGGCTAGCAGATTTCAGCATCAAGTGACAGGACCATATGGGCCCACTGGGAGTCGGGTGGCTATGGTAGTGGCTGAGGCACAAATAAATGGGGGTTCAGGAGGAAGTTTAGGCCAAAAGAATCAGATGAGACTCATAAGATGTATTTGACATAATGAGCAGGAAGCTCTTTTACTCTCAAGGAGCTTTGCCTAAAGAAAGAAATTGACACACACTCAAAAATTAAAGTACCAAGTGCTTTTAAAGTGATACATACTATCAGTTAGCTTTCACTGCATAAAAAACCATCCCCAAACTCAGGAACTTAAAACAAAAACCATTTTATTATTGCTCACTAGTCTGTGCAATCAACTACATCTATGGAAAGGGACAAAGGAAAAGCTCTATATCATCAGTCAGGGGCCAACTGGAACAGATCATCAATTGTTCATATGCAAGTTCAAGCTGATGTTGAAGAAAATTAGAGCAAGTCCACGAGAGCCAAAGTATGACCTAGGGTATTTTCCACCTGAATTTAGAGACCATCTATTGCGTTGAACATTAATGACCAAAAACCAGACGAGTTGTGGAATGACATCAAGGACATCATACATGAGGAAAGCAAGAGGTCATTAAAAAGACAGGAAAGAAAGAAAAGACCAAAATGGATGCCAGAACAGACTCTGTAACTTGCTCTTGAATGTAGAGTAGCTAAAGCAAAAGGAAGAAATGATGAAGTGAAAGAGCTGAAGAGAAGATTTCAAAGGGTGGCTCAAGAAGACAAAGTAAAGTATTATATGAAATGTGCAAAGACCCAGACAGAGATAGAAAACTAAAAGGGAAGAACATGCTCGACATTTCTGAAGCTGACAGAACTGAAGAAAAAATTCAAGCTTTGAGTTGCAATATTAAAGGATTCTACTGGGAAAATACTGAACGATGAAGGAAGCATAAAAAGAAGATGGAAGGAATACATGGAGTCACTGTACCAAAAATAACTGGTTGACATTTAGCCGTTTCAGGAGGTAGCATGATCCAGAACCACTGGTACTGAAAGAAGAGGTCTAAGCTACACCGAAGGCATTGGCAAAAAACAAGGCTCCAGGAATTAATGGAATACCAATTGAGATGTTTCAACAAACGGATGCAGTGCTGGAGGTGCTCACTTGAGTATGTCAAGAAATTTGGAAGTCAGTTACCTGGCCAATCAACTGGAAAAGACCCATATTATTACCCATTCCAAAGAAAAGAGATCCAACAGAATGCAGAAATTATTGAACAATATCATTAATATCACACAAAAGTAAAATTTTGCTGAAGATCATTCCAAAGCGGTTGCAGCAGTATAATTGACAGGAAACTGCCAGAAATTCAAGCCAGATTCAGAAGAGGACATGGAACCAGGGATATCATTGCTAGTGTCAGATGGGTCCTGACTGAAAGCAGAGAATACCAGAAAGATGTTTACCTGTGTTTTATTGACTATGCAAAGGCATTCGACTGTGTGGATCATAACAAATTATGGATAACATTGCGAAGAATGGGAATTCCAGAATACATAATTGTGCTCATGAGGCACCTGTACTTAGAAAAAGAGGCAGCTATTCAAACAGAACAAGGGGATATTATATATGGTTTAAAACAGGAAAGGTGTGTGTCAGGGTTGCATCCTTTCACCATACTTATTCAATCTGTATGCTGAGCAAATAATCCCAGAAGCTGGACTATATGAAGAAGAACAATTGGAAGAAGACTCATTAATAACCTGCAATATGCAGATGACACAACATTGCTTGCTGAAAGTGAAGAAAACTTGAAGCACTTATTGATAAAGATCAAAGACCACAACCTTCGGTATGGATTACTCCTCAACATAAAGAAAACAAAAATCCTCACAACTGGACCAATAAACAACATCATGATAAATGGAGAAAAGATTGAAGTTGTCATGGATTTCATTTTACTTAGATCCACAATCAACATCCATGGAAGCAGTAGTCAAGAAATCAAATGATACATTGCATTGGATAAATCTGCTGCAAAAGATCTCTTTAAAATGTTAAAAAGCAAAGATGTCATTTTAAGGACTAAGGTGTACCTGACCCAAGCCACGGTGTTTTTTATCATCTCATATGCATGTGAAAGCTGGACAATGAATAAGGAAGACCAAAGAAGAATTGATGCCTTTGAATTATGGTGTTGGCAAAGAAATTGACTATATTGACTCTACCATGGACTACCAGAATAACAAACAAATCTGTCTTGGAAGAAGTACGTCCAGAATGCCCCTTGGAAGCAAGGATGGCAAGACTTCGTCTCACATACTTAGCACATGTTGTGAGGAGGGATCAGTCCCTGGAGAAGGACATCATGCTTGGTAGAGGGTCAGCGAAAAAGAGGAAGACACTCAATGAGATGGATTGACACGGTGGCTGCAACGATGGGTTCAAACATAGCAACAATTGTGAGGTTGGCACAGGACCAGGCAATGTTTCGTTCTTTTGCACACAGGGTCCCTATGAGTTGGAATTGACTCGATGGCACCTGATAACAACAACAACAAAAGTCTGTGCAAAAACTCTGGTGGTACAAAGGCTAAGCATTCAGCTGCTAACCAGAAGGTTGGCTGTTAGAACCCACCCAGCAGCTCGGCAGAAGAAAGATCCAGTGGTCTGCTTCCATAAAGATTACAGCCTAGGAAACCCTATGGGGCAGTTCTACTCTATCACATGGGATCACTATGAGTTAGAATCAACTCGGTGGCGCACCACAACAACAGTCTGTATGTTGAACGGGGACAGATGGTCTAGGATGGGCTCACTCACATGTTTGGAGATGGGGAAGGCTGTCAGTTGGTGCTGGCTGTCAGCTGAGGTGGTTCTCACCATCCAGTAGGCTAACTTCGCTTCTTCACCTGGTGGTGATTACAGAGTTCCAAGGGTAGCAAGAAAAAACAAGCCCCAATGTACAAGCACATTTCAAGCCTTTCCTTGTATCACATTTGCTAATGTCCCATTGGCCAAAGCAAGTAAAGTAGCCAAGACTGGATTCAAGGGATGGAGAGATAGAATCCACCTCTTGATAGGCAGGAGAAGTGGCAGAGTTATATTGCAAAAGGTTATGCATACAGGGATGGGAGGAATTTGTGGCCATTTTTCAATCTACCACAATCTGCTAAACATCGACAACAAGGAGGGTTATCTACACCATTCCCTTCCCTAAGCAGGGGTGAAGAAAGTCATGCTCTGGTCACCTTTAGCCCCTGCAGGTCAATTTCCTATTGAGCAAAACTGACTATTCTGGGTGTTTTCACAGAGATTCAGGATTCCTAAAGATACCAGCCAGCTCTCATCCTTCTTCACAAGACCTTGATAATTCACAATTCAGTCATTCAACCAGATGTTCAGAACGCATGACCTCATGTTGAACTTCTTAGCCATAAAGAGTTTACAGGATGATTATTTACATCAGTATTACTACTTATGCTCATTCTTACTGATGTATAACTAACATTCTGGCAATTTGCACAGAATTTTATGAGAAATCTATTGTAGTCAGACTAAAATGCCACAGCTACTAAGAGCGCTGCTCCTATTCTCTCTGTTAAGAGAAAATGAAGATCTTTTTGGTGTACAAGAGCTAGGCTTTACCATCACCTGAAAATATTTGATAAAGTTAGCACTCTAACACGTCTTTCTTTCTAGGCACTAATGTCTTTGCAACCCAGGTAAACTTCTTCCAAGTGCTCAAGCCACAGCTTCGTGGTCTGGGTAGTCAGGCATCCCAAAGTGAACCACTGAATCACAGAAGATACTATTTCACTGGTTATCTCCCGTTACTCTTGACTTTCAAAGAATTGAACCATTTATTAAGCAATTACCAAAACATTATTTACCATTGATTGCTATAATGAAAATGATACAAAATTTAGAACACTAAAGACCCCCCCAACATAATTAGTTTGGTGATTATAATTAATTATTTTATGATTAATAACTGACCTCTGGTTTCTCACAGCTTCAGAACTTTGGCCTGGAGCAGAATAATTTTCCCAAATCTCCAGTTTCTAGCTGCCTCCTAGGAATAGAGTTTCACAAAGTATGGTGCATTAGAATCATTTGGGTGAGGGGGTTAAATAAAGATTTTCAGGCCTTTGCGCCAACATTCTGATTCAGAAGGTGTAGGAAGGGGGCGGGATATGCAATTTTAACAAGCTTCTTGGGTAATTCTAAAGTATAGTAAAATTTGAAAAATTTTAGTCAATGACTCTAGTGAGTGTTTTAGAGGAGTTTACACCAGAAGCTCTTTCAGTTATCTTCCAGCCAGACTTTGGCTTCTTTTGCAAGGTTAATTTTTAATTGACTGCGAAAATATTATCAAGCTATCAGGGGTAGGAGCCTGTATGTATTTCCAAGCTTCTTTGCTTCTTTTTTTCTCCCTTAATCTAAGTGGGCAAAAAATAAAAGAAGAAAAGAAATCATATTGTTCCATGGGGGTACCAATGCATTTGAAATGGATTTCCTTCCACCTGGTAACCTTGGTTTGTAAGTCTTCAAATTTCCTATCCCGTACAAGCTCCCTCTGGTCTTTTTTTTTTTTTTTAAATCAATTTTTGATCTTTGTTCAGTAGGTTACTGAGTAACTATGTGCAGTTCCTCTTTTTATATATATATAAGGTCGCTATGAGTTGCAATTGACTCAACAGCAAAGGGTAAAAACGGGTATTATATACATAGAGAGAGATTTTCTTTATATGTATCTATGAGTGTGTGTGTGTGTGTGTGTGTGTGTGTGTGTGTGTGTGTGTGTGTGTGTGTCTCAGGCTTAAATCAGAGGCTGTCAAATCCTCTTGTGCATCATAATTACCCTGGGATTCCACCTCATACAGCTCTCTTGAAGTTCAAAAATGCATATTTTTATATGCTTCCCAGGTTATTCAAAACATAATCAGATCTGAGAATGTACCTAAATCCAATCTTATTCCAAAAATGTAATGTTAAAAATTACGTATGATGAGTTCGTAACAAGGTGACTTATAGTGATTTCTCCAGGAAGATACTTTGACTCCTGGAGCCACGCTGGAATCCAGACATAGGAAAAAAAAAAAAAATTGAAACAAAGAATCTGCCAGAAATTTCAAATGAATTTCTTATACATTCTTTACAAGTTAAGTCTACATTCCATCAGGAGTAAGAAACAGAGGAAAATGTTATTTTCTAGGACTCTATCCTTAACAATAACACTATCTTCTACCTTCTTAGGCTATCTGATATGTTTACGGATTTTGGAATCAAATTATCTGGATTAAAATTTCTAATCTCCCATTTACTTTTAAAATTAGGTTGGGAAAGTTATTCACATTTCTCAGACGATTTCCTTATCAGTAAAATAAAGACATTAATATCAGTTCCTATTAGGAATCCTTTGTTACCAGGAACAGAAAACCCAAATCAACTTAGATGATGAAGGGGAATTATTGGCTGAAAATCTAAAAGAACGTTAGGCTTTAATTGAGGCTTAACCTGGATGCTTAATGGAATCAACATAGTTCTAATTTCTTTCTCTTTCTCCTTTACTGGCTACTTTGGTGCTACTTTGTCCCAAGGTTGACTCCCCTCGGCAGCTTCCACATTCATATTTAACATGAATAGAATATCTCTCTAGGAAATTCCACAGAAGACCCTGTGATCTAATTGGCTGAAACTGGGTCACATGAGCATCCTGTACTAATCTCTGTAGCCTGGGTATGTGCTGTTTGGCTTAAGTCTATCAGAGTCTAACCAGGAGATGGAGATGGGATCTGTGTCCCCTAAAACACATGGATACATGGGGGAAAGATATGAAAATCTGAGTGTTATTACTAATAGGAAGTGAGAGAGAATCTGGGTGGCCTGAAACAGCAAACACTGACCACCCTTCTACACAGGGATTTGCGAGGATCACATAAAGTAATCCATACAAAACATTAGTGGTTAGCACATGGTAAACACTCAATAAAAGTTAGCTATGATTATTACTATTACCGCTACTGTCAGCATCGATTAATGGACCCAATGCATGGCAATGTTATTAAAGCCTGAATGTTTCCCAGAGATTCTGAGTATCTGCTTTTCATTTGTGGAAATGAAAGGAGGGATGTCATGCTCAAATCCCGTTGAAGCGCGCTTTTGTTAACCACATGTGGTTAAATGTAAATTGTTAAGCATGACAAGGTATGAAAGTTTTAGGAAAAGTTATTGCTTGGCCTTGCTTATGAAGTTGCTTCTCACCACCAGAAAAGACACTTATACACCGCCCCTAGGCATACCATTATGGAGTTACATCAATCAAGATTACATTCTGTAACTACCATGGAAAAGGGACCTGCACAATAGAGACCTGTGTCGACTTTTCCATCCTGTTCTTAGAGGTAAAGAATGTGAAGAACTGATCCAATGTAGTCAAAACTCTAACCTCTGAAACACACTGACTTCGTTATCCATTTCTTTTTGTTATGTTTTTATGCTATGGTGAAAAAGATGGAGGTATGAGTTGGTGGAGGGAAGAGATTAAAGGCGAAATTTTAACAAGGTATAACCATTCATGTCCAAACATTCTGGTTAGGCAGACTGGCCCCTTTAAACTAAAACAAATCTAAAACTATACTGAATCAGAAAATAGCAAAAATTCCCACCGCACTGCTCAGGTTATTGCTACCAAACAAAAAAAAAACAAACCCATTGCCGTCAAGTCAACTCTGACTCATGGCGACCCCATGCATTGCAGTAGGAGTTTCAAAGGCTGTAATCTTTACAGAAGCAGATCACCAGGACTTTCCTTCATGGAGCCACTGGGTGGGTTCAAACCTCCAATCTGAAGGTTAGTAACTGATTGCAATGCCACCCAAGGACCTTGTTTATTGCTACACATATTCTCTATTTCAGCCAATTTTAAGCTGTTTTTTCTACCAGAGGCATAATTGGGTGGTGACAAGTGAGTTAAGTGCAGTTAACAACTAGGTCCCTATCCTATGTACTCTGTCAACCTTTCACTTGGGTTAAAAAAGAGATGCCATTGCTGACACACCCAAGGCCTTGCTATGTGGTTTTCACAAAAATCCCTTCATCTCTCTGTGCCTTTGTCCAATCAGCCATGAAACAAGGCAAGCTTCTCACTCAGGAAATTACTTCCAAACAGGATGCTAAGTCAGTGCTTCTCAACAAGGTATGCAATAGGCACTGTTCTTTTGTTTTTTAAGATGCTGGGGCCCCACCCCAGAAGTGCTAAATCAGAATCTCCAAGACAGAAGCACAGATGTATATTTTCTTCCTCTACAGGCAATTCTGATAAACCTGTCCCGATTATAAATCAGTATAACTGTAATGAAAGGGTCCAAGTGTTATAAAAATGTGCATTCCATAAAAGACAGAGTCTCTACATTTCTTATTTCACTCCTCTTTTTAAAGAGGAGTCTACTCTTTAAATTCTTTTACTTCTTGCATTCCTAAAATGCCTAAGAAACAAACTGATGCCATCAATGGAGAATTCTAGAATTAAATCGTGTGTAAAAAGATGAAAACAGTCAGATGAAGGAAGTATCTTATTTACATGTTGTCAATATCACCTGTCATAGAGGTGATAACACTTTAGAAATGAACGAAAACAGTAAGTTATATTCTCTCTTGTTGGACAAAAGAAAATTAAGAAGAGCGGGCTTTAAACAAAATTCTTCTCATTAAAAAGAGAAAGTTGCAAAGACCAGAAAAAAGGAATGAAAAAACAGTCATGGCTTCTGACCTCCTAATTTAATTCAGATATATAGTAACCCAGAGGGGACTGTATTTTAAAATTAGCTACAAGGTGTGAAGTGGGCTAATTCCATTTCATAAAAGCATAAAAGCTTTATCTGGATTACAATGAAAGGGGAACCAAAAAAAAAAAAAAAAAACAACTCTTTGCTAACATTAATTAACAATGTACTAGACTTTACAGAGAGGAAAGGCATAAACGAGCAAATGATTATTTCTTGAATCAATGTATTGGTGCCTGTGTACATGAAAATTCTATCTTTGGGTCTGTTCTAAATTATCCACCCCAATTTGTGCAAATGAATTAGAAACAGATAAGCCGTAAGAATCAAATGACTACAGGCTAATGTATTTTGATGTGTGCTCTTACAAGGAAAAATTGAGACAATTTTCCTAAGAGATGGTCTCTCTATTTAAGATCCCACTAAGCCCCTCTTATTCCAATCAGAAGGAAAGTCCACGAGAAGAATGAAGATAATGTTACCGTCACCATTCACTTATCAGTTAAAGAAAAGCAGCAAAGGTGAATTCAGCATATTGCAAACATCCATCACCACACACGGGTGTGACTAGTCGCACTTCTCCTTGGTGGACTAATCACTGTGTTTTATCATTCCAGCTATACTATATTTACCTGGCAGGAACTAAACAAAGATGGAGAAACAAACACAAAACAGACAAGACAGCTAAGGAAGAATACAGAAAAATATGACATTGCTGGAACAAACAAGAGGACTTTGTTAGAGAAATCTAATGAAAACAGTATATCAGCATTTCCCAAAGCTTGTTCTATGGAATATTTGTCCCTTGAGAGGTGCCCCCAGTAATTCCATGGTCAAGTGGGTTTGAAAAACAGTGCATGCTACATCTTCCCCTCCCACCTAGGAGATTCACAATGTACATTAGCATAACAAAGACTCCAAGAATCCTGCTGAAGACTCACAGGAACTTGGTTTAAACCAAGTTATTCACCAATTTATGGCAGAAACAGTTTGCATTCAGCTGTTAATCAAAAGTGTGGCGGTTCAGACCCACCAGTAGTGCCATGAAAGAAAGGCTTGGTGATCTGCTTCCATAAAGATTACAGCCAAGAAAACCTATGGAGCAGTTCTACTCTATAACACACTGGATTGCCATGAGTGGAAATTGACTCTACAGCAACGGGTTTGGTATTGTTGGGTGTTGGACCTCATAGCAACCATAAAGAGTCTATGGAGCTGGTATTCTATAGAACACCTAGGAGATGCTGGAGGTACCAACATAAGACTGGTGGTGAAGGCAGATCAAAAGAGGAACAATACTTCAGAGCTTAGCCATGACTGGGGATTCTCATTGTCTTTCATTTCTATGGCAGGAAACGACTCTTATTTATAAGGAAAGGGGCAATGCCATCATCTCAAAGGAAATTCCATGCATGAAATGAGTGGGTGTCTTAGTCATCTAGTGCTGCTATAACAGAAATACCACAAGCGGATGGCTTTAACATAGAGAAATGTATCCTCTCACAGTTTAGGAGGCTAGATGTCTGAATTCAGGGTGCCAGCTCTAGGGTAAGGCTTCCCCTCTGTCAGATCTGGGGGAAGGTCCTTGTCATCAATCTTCTCCTGGTCTAGGAGCTTTTCAGCTCAGCGATCTCGTTTACAAAGGACCACCGCTCCTGGCTCTTCTTGCCTAGTGGTAATGAGGTCCCCATGTCTCTCTGCTTGCTTCTTACTTTTATATCTCAAAAGAGATTGACTTAAGACACAACCTAATTTTGTAGGTTGAATCCTGCCTGATTAATACAACTGCAGATAATCCCACCTAGAGGTGGGATTTATAATACATAGGAAAATCACATCAGAGGACAAAATGGTGAACAATCACACCATACTGGGAATTATGGCCTGGCCAACTTGATACACACTTTTTAAGGGACACAATTCAACCCATAACGGTGGGTCATAGAAAATTCAAGAATTCTCAGTTAACTCAACCAAAAGAAGACAGAGATGATAAAGACACATTACCCTTAAACTATTTTTAATATTATTATTGTACTTTAAATGAAGGTTTACAGAACAAACTAGCTTCTCATTAAACAATTAGTACACATATTGTTTTATGGCATTGATTAACAACCCCACTACAAGTCAACAATCTCCCTGTAATAGGGAGGGTTCCCTATTACCAACTCTCCTGTCCCCTCCTACCTTCTCATCCTTGCCCCTGGGCTGTGTGCCCCTTTAGTCTTGTTTTGTTTTATGGGCCTGTCTAATCTTAGGCTGAAGGGTGAATCTCAGGAATGGCTTCATTACTGAGCTGAAAGTGTGTCTGGGGGCCACACTCTTGGGGTTTCTCCTGTCTCAGGCCAGTAAGTCTTTTTTTTTTTTTTTGTGAGTTAGAATTTTGCTCTGTATTTTTCTCCAGCTCTGTCCAGAACTCTCTATTGCCATCCCTGTCAGAGCAGTTAGTGGTGGTAACCTGGCACCGTCTAATTGTACTGGACTCAGTCTGGTGGAGGCCATAGTAGTTGGGGTCTGTTAGTCGTTTGGACTCATCTTTCCCTTGTGTCTTTGGTTTTCTTCATTCTCCCTCGCTCCAGACGGGGTAGTACCAGTGGAATGTCTTAGCTGGCTGCTCACAGGCTTTTAAAACCCCAGACGCTACTCACCAAAGTAGAATGTAGAACATTTTCTTTGTAAACTATGTTGTGCCAGTTGAGCTAGATGTTGCCGGAGACCATGGTCCTTACAGCCCTCAGACCAGTAATTCGGTCCCTCAGGGAGTTTGGATGTGTCTATGGAGATTCCATGACCTTGTTTTGTATAAGTTGTGCTGGCTTCCCCAATATTGTGTATTGTCTTACCCTTCACCAAAGTTACCACTTATCTATTGTTTTTCCATCCCCACCCCTCCCCTCCCTCGCAACCATCAAAGATTGTTTCTTTTTGTGTGTAAACCTATAGTAGTAGTCACATACAATATTTGTCCTTTTGTGATTGACTTATTTCATTCAGCATAATGCCCTCCAGATTCATCCATGTAGTGAGATGCTTCTCAGATTCATCATTGTTCTTTACTGTTGTGTAGTACTCCACTCCATTGTGTGTATTTACCATAGTTTGTTTATCCACTCATCTGTTGAAGGGCATCTAGGTTGTTTCCATATTTTTGCTATTGTGCACAATGCTGCCATGAACATGGGTGTGCATGTCTATTCATGTGACGACTCTTATTTCTCTAAGATATATTCCTAGGAGTGGGATTGCTGGATGACATGGTATTTCTATTTCTAGCTTTGTAAGGAAGCACCATATCATTTTCCAAAATGGTTGTATCATTTTGCATTCCCACTAGCAGTGCATAAGAGTTCCAGCCTCCCCACAGCCTCTCCAACATTTTTTATTTTCTGGTTTTTTGATTCCTGCCAGTAATGCCAGGTGAGATGGTATCTCATTGTGGTTTTGATTTGCTTTTCTCTAATGGCTAATGATCTCAAGCATTTCCTCAGGTGTCTATTAGCCGCTTGAATGTCTTCTTTGGTGAAGTGTCTGTTCATTTCCTTTGCTCATTTTTTAATTGGATTATTTGTCTTTTTGTTGTAGAGGTATTGGGTTTTCCTGTAGATTTTACTAATTAGAACTTTGTCAGATTTGTAATAGCCAAAATTTTTTTCCCAGTCTGTAGGTTCTCTTTTCACTCTTTTGGTGAAGTCTTTTGATCACCTATTTAATTTTTAGAAGATTCCAGTTATCTAGCTTATCTTCTGGAGTTTGTGTGTTGTTAGTTATGGTTTGTATCCTGTTAATGCTGTGTATTAGGGCCTCTAGCACTGATCCTATTTTTTCTACTATGATCTTTATAGTTTTTGTTTTTACATTTAGGTCTTTAATCCATTTTGAATTAGTTTTTGTGTATGGTGTAAGGTATGGGTCCTGTTTCACTTTTTTGCAGATGGATATCCCGTTTTGCCAGTACCATTTATTAAAAAGACTGTCTTTTCCCCATTTGATGGATTTTGGGCCCTTGTCAAAGATCAGGTGACCGTAGGTGGATGGATTTACAACTGAGTTCTCAATTCTGTTCCATCAGTCAATGAATCTGTTGTTGTACCAGCACCAGGCTATTTTGACTGCCGTAGCTGTGTGGTAGGTTCTGAAGTCAGGTATTTTGAGTCCCCCTACTTTATTCTTCTTCAATAGCGCTTTACTTAAAGGGCCTCTTCCCTTTCCATATAAAGTTAATAATTAGTTTTTCCATCTCTTTAAAGAATGTTGTTGGTTTTTGGATGGGGATTGCTTTGTATTCGTAGATTGCTTTGGGTAGAATTGTCATTTTCACAATGTTGAGCCTATCTATCCATGAGCATGGTATGTTTTTCCATTTATGTAGATCTCTTTTGGTTTGTTGCAGTAGTGTTTTATAGTTTTCTATGTATATAGGTCTTTCACATCCCTGGTTAGATTTATTCCTAAGTATTTTATTTTTTTAGAGGTTATTATAAATGGTATTGTTTTCCTGATTTCCTTCATGTCATTCTCTTTATTGGCGTATAGGAATCCAACCAATTTTTGTACATTTATCTTGTATCCTGCCACTCTGGTGAATCTTTCTATTAGTTCCAGTAGTTTTCTTGTGGAGTCTTGTGTTTTCTATGTATACTATCATATCATCTGCAAATAGGGACAGTTTAACTTCTTTTTTACCAATTTGGATGCCCTTTCTTTCTTTTTCTTGCCTTATTGCTCTAGCTAGGACTTCCAACACAATGTTAAATAGGAGTGGTGATAAAGGGCATCCTTGTCTTATTCCTGATCTCAAGGGGAATGTTTTCAGCCTCTCTCTATTAAGAATGATGTTGGCTGTTGGTTTTATATAGATGCCCTTTATTATGCTGAGGAATTTCCCTTCTATACCAGTTTTATTGAGAGTTCTTATCAGGAATGGATGTTGGACTTTGTCAAATGCTTTTCTGTGTTGATTGAGATGATCATGTGATTCTTTTATTTATGAGGTAGATTAGGTTGATTTATTTTCTAATGTTGAATCATCCTTGCACATACCCTCCAACTATTTTAAAAGACAAAATATATTTCATTGTCACAATGAAGGAAGAGAAATAAAAGAAGCCATGATTATTGATGTATACTAACATTCATGATGCACCAGTCATTGGAAAAGTCATTCTACATAGCTAATATAATATTCATCAGGACAACTCTAGAAATAAACCTTATTATCCCTATTCACACATAATGAAACAGAGCTTCAGATGTAGTAAGTAAACTCTCACTATTTTGTGAACTATTTTGGAAAGATGGAGGAATATGGATAAGGAGAGATGGGAGAAGACTAGAAAAAAATAGAAAGGAAAGATCTTAACTTTGCATAATGAGGGACAGAGAAGTTACCATCCACTCAGGGAAGGATCCAGGTTACAGAGGTTATGGAAAAGGCATCCTGATGGTTCACCTCAGTGGGCGCTTTTGCAATGCACTGGTATATCATCACTCAGTCTGAGTAATCCTCACAGGGAAGGTGCTGCATGATGAGTTAATCCCAGCACCTTCTTGCAGGTCATTACCAGATTTTGTTTTATTAGTGAGTAGTGAGTCAAAACGAGAGTAAGTGAAGACAATTCAAGACATCCCTGAACTCACAACAAACCAAGAACAAACCCAGGATTCAATTACTGATGAGTAACTGGGCATGAACGTAGGAATTCAGGGTTGAGAAGCGGGGTCTAGAAGATTTGAGGAGTAAAAGATATCACCCTCGTGACTGGCAAATTAATCAAGAAGGTAAGCAGAAGGGGAAGAGCAATAAAAGAAAGATGGCAAATGTAAGCAAGGTGAGAATTTTCTATATTCAGTCCAATTTGAAGTGGAACGCCTAAGAATAGTCATTACTGATTTGGATGCTATTTATCCATTTATTAATGAGGAAAATGTCTTGTACTGCCAATACACAAACAGCAATAGATTTTGGCATTTTAGGGTATTATATCTGGATTGAGGGAGCCCTGGTGGGGCAGTGGTTAAGTGCTTGGCTGCTAACAGAAAGGTCTGCAGTTTGAACCCACCAGCCACTCTGAGAGAGAAAGATGTGGCAGTCTGCTTCTGTAGGGATTTACAGCCTTGGAAACCCTATGGGGAAGTTCTACTCTGTCCCATAGGGTAGCTATGAGACAGAATCAGTTTTTATGTATGGATCACACCTCATCATAAAGAAAACAAAAATCCTCACAACTGGACCAATAAGCAACATCATGATAAATGGAGAAAATAATTGAAGTTGTCAAGGATTGCATTTTACTTGGATCCACAATCAACGCCCATGAAAGTAGCAGTCAAGAAATCAAACAACACATTGCATTAGGTAAATCTGCTGCAAAAGACCTCTTTCAAGTGTTAAAAAACAAACATGTCACTTTGAGGACTAAGGTGTGCCTGACCCAAGCCATGGTATTTTCAATTGCTTCATATGCATGAAAAAGCTGAACAATGAATAGGGAAGACTGTAAAGAAGAGTTGATGCTTTGAATTACGCAGTTGGTGAAGAATGTTGAATATACATGGACTTCCCGAAGAACAAACAAATTTGTCTTGGAAGAAGTACAGCCAGAATGCTCCTTAGAAGCAAGAGCATGGTGAGACTTTGTCTCAGTTACTTTGGACATATTATTAGGAGGGACCAATCCCTGAAGAAGAACATCATGCTTGGTAAAGTAGAGGGTCAGCAAAAAAGAGGAAGACCCTCAACAAGATGGATTGATACAGTGGCCGCAACAATGAGCTCAAACATAACAACAATTGTGAGGATGGTGCAGGACTGGGCAGTGTTTCGTTTTGCTGTACACAGGGTCGCTATGAGTTGGAGCAGACTCGACAGCACCTAACAACAACAGGGAACACAGTGTTAAATACTTACAGTTTCAATTATTTGTATACTTGCAAATATTTTGGTTACATGTGAGAGAAAATCCTGCTCAAACTTGCTTAATAAAAAATATATATATACATATTAATTCCTTCCCTGAAATTAAAAAAAAAAAATGGTTTCAGGCACAGTTAACCCCAGGAGCTCAGATTATTCAAATCATGTTATTAGCCTGTCCCCACTATCTCTGCTTCCGTTTCCTTTCCTTTATCTATATCTTTATTTTTATTTATAGTTCTATCTCTTTCTGTCTCTCTCAGTTCCATTTGCTTTGTTGACTTCATTTTCAGGCATTCTTTCTCCACAAGAGACCTCAGACAGCTCCAAGTTCCCATTACAATTAGAGAAATTAATCCAAGTAGAAGGAACGTTTCCCTTTCCCCAAAATGCTAACCAAAGTCTGGCATTGAGTCTCATCGGACCAACACTCTCATCCCTGCACCAAGCACAGTGTCCAGTCGCTGGCCAGAATGGGATATGCTTATTGGCCAGAGGTGTTCCCGTGGAGCTAGAGAAGTGGGTCAGCTAGCTGCTCCCAAAGCCATGGACTAAATGTAGAGGAGGAATATTCTCTAAAGGAAAAGAAGAGAATGGATTTCAAGCAGACAAAAAGTAACAGAAATCCACTACAGAAGATCAACGCAGTCATTTTAAAATCTGACAAGGCTCAAATTTAAAGTACATGGACTGCAAGATCAGTGTGGGTAAGATAAGATCACCATAGAGGATCTACTTTATGTTTCTGGACTCCAGTCACTTACATAGTAAACTTAAAAAAAAAAACTTTGTTTGTTTGTGAAAAAGAGACCTCCAAGAAAACCAAATATTGGTGTTTGTGGGGAATTAAAAGGTAGAAAAAGTAGAAATCCTAAATCCAAAAAACTGAGATTTAAGATGAGTTGAAAAGCACCTTTCCTTAAGGTTTGGTTTATTTAGTTATATGTCTTATAAGTCAGCTATTCCTGTGTAACAAACATCTCCAAAACTCATTGACTGAAAACAACATTTATTATCAATTAAGCATCTGAAGGTTATCTAGAAAACAGCTGATCCAAGCAGCTCTGCTCTACATGCCTCTCTTCCTCTTTTGGCCAGTGAGGGAGATGCCCAGTCATGTTCTTCTGACGATGATGGGGTAGGTAGTTGAGAACAAATGAAAATGCAAAAGACCTTCTCAGACTAGGATCAGAATGGAAATGCTGCCCTTTTCTGCCCTCATGCCATTGGTCAAGGCAAAGTCACATGGCCAACCCCAAAGTCAAGAGGCTCCTGTGACAAAGCTACCAAGTCAATTTTGTGAATCAAGGGATGGTGAAGACTGAGGACCAATACTTTCCTCTACACCTTAGGTACTTCACACCATGGGAATTCATGATTGCCTCAGAATTGAAGCCATGGGACTTGTCAAGACTTTCCTGTACTATGAAATCAAAGATACCAATCTTCCTTACTTGGGAAGCTCCAGGGCCACAAATATCTCTCTCATCCTCTATGGCTTTCTCTGTCCACCAGCATATTTGCTCCATGGCATAGACACCAAGAGTAATTCAGCCTCCCACAGACCAGAGGTCTGTGTCTTTATTTACCATGGTAATAAGCAAGGAAATATAAACAGGCCATAAGGAAAGATGCTTTTTCATTTGCACTACTTCATTCATTTTGTATTTATAAGATATACAGCCTGAGAAGGTGATAAATAAGTGGGTAGAAACAGCTTGAGGGGCTGGTGATGGAATCACAAATCACCAGAGTTACATCTTCATCAGCACCCAGATGTAGAACCTTTATAATTGCCAAAAATATATTTATCTCTACTCAGGCTCTACAATTTGTATATCAGAAGCTAAGACTAAGTGACCTCAACTTTCCTGAAATTTATAAGAAGTTTCATATCCGTCAGTCCAAATCTGGTTGGAGAGGAAACTACTGTTTCTTGTCCAGCCTGAGGCATCCATGGCTATACTGGTGCTTCTGTTTGTATAGTGTGTTGTTTTCGTTAGGTGCTGTCGTGTTGTTACCAACTCATAGTGACCCTGTGTACAACAGGATGAAACATTGCCCTGTCCTGCACCATCCTCACACACAATTGTTGCTTGAGCCCATTGTTGCAGCCACTGTGTCAATCCATCTCATTGAGGGTCTTCCTCTTTTTTACTGACCTTCTACTTTACCAAGCATGATGCACTTTTCCAGGGACTGGTCTCTCCTGATAGCATGTCCAAAGTAACTGAGATGAAGTCTCAGCATTCTTGCTTCTAAGGAGCATTCTGGCTGTACTTCTTCTGAGACAGATTTGTTTGTTTTTCTGGAAGTCCACGTATATTCAATATTCTTCACCAACACCATAATTCAAAGGCATCAACTCTTCCTTGGTCTTCCTAATTCATTGTCCAGCATTCACATACATATGAAGTGATTAAAAGTACCATGGCTTAGGTCAAGCACACACACTTTAGTCCTCAAAGTGACATCTTTGTTTTTCAACACTTGAAAGGGGTCTTTTGCAGCAGATTTGTCCAATACTATAAGCCGTTTTGCTTTCATGATGGTCGATTGTGGATCCAAGTAAAATGAAATCCTTGACAACTTCAATCTTTTTTCTGTTTATCCTGATGTTGCTTATTGGTCCAGTTGTGAGGATTTTTATTTCCTTATGTTGAGGTGTAATCCATACGGAAGGCTACAGTCTTTGACCTTCGTAGGTAATTGCTTCAAGTTCTCTTCACTTTCAGCAAGCAAGGTTGTGTCATATGCATATCACAGGTTGTTAATAAGTCTTCCTCCAATCCTGATGCCACATTCTTCCTCTTATAGTTCAGCTTCTTGGATTATTTGCTCAGAAAACAGATTGAATAAGTATGCTGAAAGGATACAACCCTGACGCATATCTTTCCTGGTTTTAAACCACACAGTATCCCCTTCTTCTGTTCGAACAACTTCATTTTGGTCTATGTAGAGGTTCTGCATAAGCACAATTAATTGTTCTGGAATTCCCATTCTCCCCAATGTTGTCTGTAATTTGTTATGATCCACATAGTCGAATGTCTTTGGGTTTACATATGTCCTTTTGCTGCTTTCATCTTTATATCAGAACTCCAAGTAAGCCATAATGTGAAGTGAGAGATTTAGGCCCACCAATCTACTTAACCTGATGTAAATTCTTATCCTTTGAGTCCTGTGATGGTTGAGATTGTGTGTCAACTTGGCTGGGCCATGATTCTCAGTGTTTTGGCAGTCCTATGATATTGTGATCACTTCCCTGTTGAGATTTGATACATGATCATCCTTGTGATGGGATCTGCTGTGAGTTGGCACCAGCAGGGATGGGGCCTGTGGTGGCTCACTGCCTTCTGCTGCTTAGCACTTCCTTCTCTCCTTTCCAGGGCTTTTGCTTGTTCTGGATCCTGCAGCTAGCTCCTGTTCATCTGGCCTCTGGTTCTTGAGACTTGAGCTAGCAGCTTACCTGCAGTCTTGCCGGCTGATCTTAGCATTCATCAATCTTCACAGCCTGTGAGCAATAGCTCTGCTCTCTGGCTTGTCAATCTTGGGTTTACCGGCCCCTGCAGCTATGTGAATCAGGAGGGGCCTCTTTCCTGACCCATGGACTTAGGACATTACAGCCTCTACAACCGCGTGAGCCATTTCCTTGATATAAATCTCTGTGTATATATCTCTCTATATATTTATTTATACACTTTACTGGTTTTGCTTCTCTAGAGAACCCAGCCTAAGACAGTCCCTTCATGATTTATACCATAAAGTGGGAAGATATGGGTAACTAGAAGGCATTGCCTCCAAAATACCTCACTTAAAATGCACCTTGGTTTTCTGAGACCAGTTTTTTCACCCTCCCCACTGTTATTGTTTTTGTCGTTGTTGGATGCTGTCAAGTCCATTTTAGAATCATAGCAACCCCATGGTAAAGAATAGACCTGCCCTGTAGGATTTTCTAGGCTGTAATCTTTCAGAAGGACTCTTGGTGGTGCAGTGGTTAAGAACTTGTCTGCTGATCAAAAGGTCAGAGGTTCAAACCCACTAGCCACTCCATGGGAGAAAGATGTGGCAGTCTGCTTCCTTAAAGATTACAGCCTTGGAAGCTCTATGGGGCAGTTTTACTCTGTGTGTAGGGTGCTGTAAGTCAGAATTGACTTAATGGCAATGGGTTAATCTTTACTGAAGCAGATTTCCAGGTCTTTCTCCCGCAGAGCTACTAGTGGTTTGGAACTGCCAACTTAACAGTTGAGCCACCAAGGCTCCCTGTTATGAAAAAAAAAAAAAAAAAAGCATTTTCAGCTAATTGAGCTGACATCGTGGATCTGAGAGGATGAGAGGCACATTTTGTTGGAAGGAAAAATACAGATGCCAGAGATTTGCTTGGTAGAGGTGAGGAGGCAGAGGGTTCTCAATAGACAGAACTTAGATGTGAATTCCTGGTGGGGCATAGAGAGAAGGGAGGATGAACTTCTGATTAGAAGGAACAATAAGCAGAAAGAAAACTTGCTGAGGATAAAGATAAATTTTTACCTTCATCACAATGTTGCTGAGGCCTCATACTGAAAACTAGTAGATGGCACATACTCAGGACCTGCTCTAAGCCAGGCACTGCACTAAGTGTATTATATTATCTCATTTATTCTTCACAGCTGCTATTATTATGCCCTGTTTTCAGATCAAGAAACAGACCTGAGAGAGAGTGAATGACTTGTCCAAGTCACACAGGTAGTCAGCAGAAATGGAGTGGGAGGCTGGTGATGGATTTAACCAAAGCAGTCTGACTCTTACCTCAAAAATGTGACCACTGTGCCATATTTCCTTAAATCTCTTTAAAGAGAGAAACTGTCCTGGCCATTAAAGTGCTAAGAAAGAGGACAAAACAAGAAAAGAAAACAATAATGATAAAAGAAATATCAACAAATAATGAGATAAAGATAATTCCAAACTTGGAGTAAGTAAACCAGTGTTTTAGTTCTGGCTCTGCCATTTAATTATTTGAAACACAAGACACAGATTCTCTAGTCCCCAATATCTTAGTCATTTCCAGCACAAAAAGTTTGCAAACAGTCTAATGGCATGTCGAGTGAGACTTTTTCTGTTGTCCCAGAATTGATGACTAGGCCACAAAGTGGAGGATGAAGAAGGATCAGGCGCACCACATTCTAAAGAGAACCATACATGATTTGGGCCAGATATCCACTCCAGGGATTACTAAGAGACAGCCAATCAGGCTTTGCTACCTCCAACTATCACCTGTAAAATTCTGTCAAAGTCTTATCCACATCCCCCTTGCATTCACCATTTCCACAGACCCCCTCAGCTTTCTACAAGAAAAACCTGCAACTCTCTGCCTGCAAGTTCTCTCCAGCCACAGGAGCCTGCTTAGTCTGTGCAAGGAGCAGTCTGGAAGCACAGAGCACTATTTCCTCCACAAGCTGTGCTTAGTGAACGACGGAAAGGAATTGGTAGGAAAATAAACCAGCTTCCTTGCCTTCAAGAAACATCTCCATGGATTCTCACCTGCTTTTCTCTCATTCTAAAATGTCATCCTACATGCACCAGAAACTACTTAATTTAGTCATACTATGATTGGAAGATGGCACCAGACCAGATGACATTTTGTTCTAATATATATAAAGTCACCATGAGTTAGAATCAACTCAACTGCAACTAACAACAACAGGATTGGCTGAGTTGTGTTAACAGGTAACCTGAATCTCCGTAACTTAGCACAACAGAGTTTCCTGTCACTCATGCAAAGGTCAATGTGGATTGGGTGTGTTTACTAGACGGCTCTCTTCCATGCGGTGACCCAAAGGGTCCATCTTGAGTTCCTACTATCTCTCAACACATAGCTTCCACAGACTCTGCCAAAAGGGGAAAGGAAAAATGGATGAGGCAGACTAGGATTTTAACTGTCCTTGCCTAGAAGTTTGTCATTTCCATTCAAAGTTTATTGGCTAAAACTAGTCACGTCGTCCCAACCTAACTGCAAAGGAGTCTGGGAGCTGTCCAGGAGCACTTGCATATTTGTGAGTACTAACGGCCTCTGCCACACTCCTACTCTTCCTTCAAGCCCCAACTCAAAGAAGACCTCCTCCAGGAAGACTTGCACAGCTTCTCCTGACTCATCCAAGGAAACTAAATTGCTATCTCCTCTTTATGTTTCCTTAGTGCTTTGATACACGTCTCTAATTTAGGCTTCCCAGACTGCCTAGTAATTTTGCAGCTCGACAGCAATGGGTATTATTTTTTGAGCCCCGCAAAGGCAAAGAACATGCCTTGTTTCTTTTTCTATCCCCCATCACAGTGCCAGGTAAGTATCTAAGATTTAATAAATGTTTAGTGAATGAATTATGGCTTCATATATATCTATGGCCTTGTGAGGGTCCTGCTTGCTGTGTTTATTCACACGGTCATGCAATCAGCATCTCCAAGGAGCCATCCTGGACTCTTGTGACGTGGAAATGCTCCTTGACTACATTTCTCCTTCTGGGAATGGCAAGGAACCAAAGTCAAGCAAACAGCAGATAACAGTAAAACCCAGGATCAGAAGCCTAGAATTAGTACAGCAGAGCTTAGATGCCAAGTGCAGGTCAGGAATAAAAGCTGGACCTCCAGGCATGAACATGCTCTCCAGGCTCACTGCCTCCCCTGCCCGCCACCAAACACAGAGTGCCCAGCTCAAAGCCCCTGGGGCAGTTGGCATTTTCAAGCCCATAGTCCAAATCTTTGCAAGAAGACATGAGCTGAGATGAGCTGATCCCCAACTGGCAAGAATGAATGAAGGAACTGGAGATTTCTCAGCTGAGGAATCTCTGAGAAAAGGAAAAAAGTAAGCTTCCTAAGTTTCATCACTGTTACCATATGCTGTAACTTTTCCATTCATACCAGCAACTGTAGGGACTTCAGCTTCTGAATATAACATTGAGAAATTAACTAAACATTTATAAATAAGCCTTGACTCAGAGCAGGGCCCTTCGCAATGTTCTTCAAGCCTTATGGAAACGTATGCTCTAACCAAGGACTTCACTGTTTGGGATGTTTCCCACCAAGAAGAAGTCCTGGCTGCCCTTCTCCAACCTTCCTACTGCCAATTTTGCCACCTCTTTCATATCAGATTTGCTACTGCCCAGAACTCTCAGCTTGTGCCAAAAATCAAAACAGCTTTTGCCAAGACAAGAGCTGGGAGAAAGAAGCAGAAGACGGAAATGTGAGAAGAACAGAAGATTAAAGCAACATGGTGCTTTGTGCTCTGGCCAAAAGGTGTGTCACCCCTAGGGTGTGCGGGGCCCTGACTATGTAAACAATTTGAGTCACCCTGATTTAATGTGTCAGCAACATTCTGCCCCCGCCACCCCTAGTCTCACCTGGTCATGCAAAAGGCATATGTGCTGTCCAGCGTGAGTAATCTGCTTGCCAGGCCACCCTGGAACCTGGGCCCCCAGACAACTCTATAGGCACAAGTCCTAGAGCTCCTCAGGGCATCTGGTTGACCCTCTGTGGGGGTTTTAGGGTCAGAGAGAGCCCTGAAGCAGAGATATAAGAGTCAGGTCCTGCTATGTACCCAGAGCACCCAGTTGAGATGCCACTGTACTACATAACTTGCAGGATTCACTGCAGAATGAAAAGTGGGACCCTTGTTTAAAAATCATTAAGAATTTCAAGGCAGCTGCAGCACAGCATTAAACCCAGCATGAGCAATGGCCCTGTGCAATTGTACAGGTTACGTGTCCATAAAGCCAGCCTTGACTGCTGGTCTCAGTTGGTCACAGGCACTGAAAGGAGAATTAGAAAATTTCAAGGAACACACTTCAAAGTCTGGGGCCTGGGTCAGGGGCCCTGCTTGCCTAGTTTTAAGGGTAGTACTGGGCCAAAGATTAGAGAGATAATGGGCAGGATCAAAGTGACTTACTACAAATATCCTCAAATGTCAAAGAAATTATGAACAGGAAATAGCTAAGTAATTTATGAGGCACTTACCCAGTAGAATATTATGCAGCCACCCAAATTGATGTTTACAAGAGACTTCTAATAATATAGGGTGAAATTCTTGCAATATAATGTCAAATATATTAAGTATAATCACAATTACGTGAACATATATGCATAGGAAAATATACTAGTGGTAAATAGAGTAAAATTTCAACAGTGGATAATCCCGGGTAGAAACATTATAAGTGACGTTTATTATCTTCTTTGTATTTTTTCCTATGACTCAAATTTTCTTTAATAAACAAATGCGAATTTTATGAGGAAAACAAAATATAGCTACAAATTATAACTATACGTAGAATCTCGAAACTTCTCACTTCTGATGTGTTCCAGAAAAGTTTTATTATGAAGCTTTATCAGAAGTGGACTGTATGCTATTTAATTTCTAAATGCTAGGAAAAGTGCAATACTACTTTTCATAACACTGATTTCTATAACCCATTTTTGACATAATAATATTAGACACTAAAGTTAAAACCGTATTTTGAGTTCTTGGTCTTTTAAAATTGAATAGCAAGCCAATTTACCAAATGTCAACCTATCCCCTTCTGTCTTAAAGGAGGGGTCATGTCACTGTTCTTGATACAGGAGCTAACGTCAATGAGGGTGATTTAGGATCTGGAGGCAAATATTTAGAAACAGATGTGGCAGAGCAAAACTTTACATAGTCTAAGATACCCTAAAATTATAACATTTTTGTTTCTCTATATTTACCCAGAGGCACCTCGGAAGAAAGGCTTGATGATCTACTTCTGAAAAATCAGCCACTGAAGACCATATGGAGCACAGTTCTACTCTGACACACATGGAGTTGCTGTGAGTCAGAATCAACTCAATGGCAACTGGTCTGCTTTAGGTTTTGTTTTTTTTTTATATCTGACTCGAACTTTTGCCATGATCTCCACCCCATTCCCACAGGATTATTAGATGAGAGGGAAAAGAAAGGGAAGTTGATTCTGCCAGCTAAAGATTACTCAATCTCTGCTAGTTTAAAGCAGTCTCGTTCAGATTGTCTCAGTATAAACTCAAATTTTCTGATACCCATTACTCACAATCTCAATAAGAGACACGGAGGACTTCTTAAAAGATAACCAGCATATTGATTCCTTGGAAACCCTGGTAGCGTAGTGGTTAAGAGTTTGGCCGCTAACCAAAAGGTCAGCAGTCTGAATCCACCAGGAGCTGCTTGGAAACCGTATGGGGTGGTTCTTCTGTGTCCTATAGGGTCACTATGAGTCAGAATAGACTCGATGGCAACAGGGTTTGGTGGTTTTTTTTTTTGTTTTGTTTTTTTCTAGCTACTGTAAACCTGATCCTTGGATTAAACAAGAGATGTGACTTTAGCAGGAGACATTGTTCTGGCATCCTACTCAAGTGCTTTTGCTGATTTCTGCTTTGATATTATTCCATTTGCATATTTAAAGGAAGGCACAAAAAGCAACCCTAAATGAAATTTACTTGGTTTGTGTAGGGATCGTGAGGGCTGAGTGTCAGTTAGGAAAGCCCACAAGATATTTCTCTCAGGTGTCTACTAGAAATAGTTAATTTATTTTTGTCTTATGGATCTTCTGACCATGGAAAGGGTCATATTTCCCTCTTTGCTTTGGCTGCTAGGATGTTCGGAGTCAAATTTATAGTGCATCTCTGTAATTTATGTCTTGTATTTGTTCACGAGCATTACTTTTAGTTCCAAGTGACTTTTCATTCCCTATTTTTCCTTAGCCCATGTCCACACTACTTATTTTTATCTTACCATACCAAGAAAACTATTTCAAAAAATTTTTTGAGTATCTTTGGCTATGTGTATTTTCACCAAAAAAAAAAAAAAAAGGTTGAGAAGTTAGAGGGTTAATACGTTGTGAGGTTGTTAACCAATGTCATAAAACAACATGTGTACTACTGTTTCATGAGAAACTATTTGTTCTGTAAGCCTTCACCTGAAGTACAATAAAATAAAAAATAAATTTTTTTGAAACAATGAAGCCTTTTCTGAAAATCTGGTAGCCTCACAATTACAGAAGTACTCTACCTTGCAGGTAGCTCTTTATAATAGTTCACAGTTTGTAGGTATACTTTCTAACAGTTTATTCACACCAGTGTCTTCCCACCAGACTGCCCTCCTTAAGAGCATAAACCATTCTCACTCTTTGGCACCTAGCATGTGACAGACAGTTGAAAAATGTTTGCTTGAGTAAATGAATGCGTGGATAGAGGAATGCTCTAAAATGATTGAAAAATGTGCAAAAGTAACTTACATTGTGGTTTTCGTTGCACATGGCAGTTTGCTTTAAAATATTGTGATAATCTGTTATCATAAAATAGCTCTATGAAAAATAGGATGAAATTTTTACATCAGATTTTTCAGTGCTATCCACAGAGTTTTGTTCTGAGAAATGACTGTCTGACTGAACACATCTTTGACTTTCTTTATTCATTGTGAATGTAAACATGTAGCTCCATGAAGGAGGGCCCATTGAATAGGATCTGCTGTCAACTGGAATATTTTTTTTTTTTCCCTCAAGTCACAGAGTCTTTAAGCAAAATGCTCTAGTGTCTGGATAATACAAAATAAGCAAATATCTTCCATGGTGAAGCTAGCATGGTCTAGAAATGTGGATTATATTCAGAACCCCCTGAGAGATCATGAAAGTCAGCACCTCACTAAGTCCCAAACCCAAAGCTTCTGAGCTCTCTGGGCTGTGAAAGCTTCCATTGTCTTAATCACTGTAATAGACCATGTCTTACATTTGCACAGTGCTTTATAACCTGCAAAACTCTCTACCAGGTTCCTATAATAAAAAAAGATCATCATTTACTGTTGTTGTTAGATGCCATATAGAAAGTTCCGACTCATAGCCACCCATGGACAGCAGAACGAAACTCTGCCTGGTCCTGCGCCATCCTCACAATATTGCTAACTTTGAACCCTTTTTTGCAGCCACTGTGTCTATCCATCTCATTGAGGATCTTCATCCTTTTTGCTGACCCTCTACTTTACCAAGCATGATGTCCTTCTTCAGGGACTGATCCCTCCTGATAACATGTCCAAAGTACATGAGACCAAGTCTCACCATCCTCACTTCTAGGAGCATTCTGGCTGAACTTCTTCCAAAAACAAATTTATTCATCCATCTGGCAGTCCACAGTATATTCAATATTCTTCACCAACACCATAATTCAAATGCATAAATAATTCTTCGGTCTTCCTCATTCATTGTCCAGCTTTCACATGCACATGAGGCGATTGAAAACACCATGGCTTGGGTCAGGCGCACCTTAGTCCTCAAAGTGTCGTCTTTCCTTTTTAACACTTTTAAAGAGCTCTTTTGCAGCAGATTTTCCCAATGCAATACGACATTTGACTTCCTGACTGCTGCTTCCATGAGCGTTGGTTGTGGATCCAAGTAAAATGAAATCTTTGACAACTTCAATCTTTTCTCCATTTATCATGAGAACGGAGATTATTGGTCTAGTTGTGAGGATTTTTGTTTTCTTTAGGTTGGTATGTAATCCATACTGAAGGCTGTGGTCTTTGATCTTCGTCAGTTTAAGTGCTTCAAGTCCTCTTCACTTTCAGCAAGCAAGGTTGTGTCATCTGTATATTGTAGTTTGTTAATGAGTCTTCATCCAATCATGATGCCACATTCTTCTTCTTAAAGTCCAGCTTCTTGGTTTATTTGCTCAGCATACAGACTGAATAAGTATGCTGAATGAACACATCCATGACGCAGACGTTTCCTGACTTTAAACCATGCAGTATCCCCTTGTTCTATTCAAACGACTGCCTCTTGGTCCATGTACAGGCCCCTCTATGAGCACAATTAAGTGTTCTAGAATTCCCATTCTTCTTAATGTTATGCATAATTTATTATGATCCACACAGCTGAATACCTTTGCATAGCCAATAAAACACAGGGAAACATCTTTCTGGTATTCTCTATTTTCAGGCAGATCCATCTGACATCAGCAATGATATCCCTCATTCTACATTCTCTTCAGAAACTGGCTTGAATTTCTGGAAGTTCCCTGTCGATGTACTGCTGCAACCGTTTTTGAATTATCTTCAGCAAATTTTACTTGTGTGTGATATTAATGATATTGTTTGATAGTTTCTGCGTTCTGTTGTATCACTTTTCTTTGGAATGGGCGCAAATATGGATCTCTTCCAGTCGGTTGGACAGGTAGACTGTCTTAGAAATTTCTTGGCATAGACAAGTGAGCACTTCCAATGTTGCATTGCTTTTGTTGAAACATCTCGATTAGTATTCTGCCAATTCCTGGAGCCTTGTTTTTTGCCAATGCTGGCAGTTCAGCTTGGACTTCTTCCTTCAGTAGCATAGGTTCTTGATCATGTACTACCTCCTGAAATAGTTGAATGTCAACCAATTCCTCTTGGTACAATGAGTCTGTGTATTTCTTCCATCTTCTTTTGAAGTTTCCTGCATCGTTCAATTTTTTGACCATAGAGTCCTTCATTGTTGCAACTCTAGGCTTGAAATTTTTCTTCAATTCTTTCAGCTTGAGAAATGCCAAGCATGCTCTTCCCTTTCGGTTTTCTAACTCCAGGTGTTTGCACGTTTTATTATAATACAGTCGTGAGTCTATTAACGTCCATAACACATTCTGTGAAATAGATATTATGTGATTGGTACATTGTGAGCACACCATATTACAGGCAGTCCCCAGGTTATGAACATCCGACTTATGGACAACTTATACTTAAGAACGGATTGTCATAAAGTCTATTATATTAAAATTTTAAGTTAAATGCAATGGTTTGTAATAACAAACACAGGCACTACTTTGTTATGCTCATGAAAATATTGCACAGTTTGGAAATGTTTCTTAAGTGTTTTATATGCATAAACCAAAACCAAACCCGTTGCCATCGAGTCAGTTCTGACTCATAGCGACCCTATTGGACAGACTAGAACTGCCCCATAGGGTTTTCAAGGAGCGCCTGGTGGATTCGAACTGCAGACCTTTTAGTTAGCAGTCTAACGAACACTACGCCACCAGGGTTTCAAGGTAAGATACATACTATATACTAAAACAAATATTTGACTAGCTAATGCTAATAAGAACCACATGTACCTGTTTTGACTTACCTATAAATTTGACTTAAAGATATACTCAGGAACAATCTCATTTATAACCCAGGGGCTGCCTATATGTACCATACCATCATACACCTGGCAGCACAATCACTTTTTATATGAGACATAAGACACACGTGTTGTGTGCGGGAAGCTATTGTATTCGCTATGCCCAGTTACATCCACTATATTCTGTTCTCTAACTGGGATTTCCGAACTCAGTTATAACTTTATGGGACCTGATTCCCCATGTACGTTCAACCAGCTCCTAGCCCTCTCTGCCTTCCCATCTCACCTCCGGACAGAAGCTGCCTGTTTAGTCTCTTGTATCTACTTGAGATAAGAGGCACACTCCTTACGAGTATCACTTTAGGTCCCACAGCCCAGTCCAATCCCTGTCTGAAGAGTTGGTCTCGGAAATTGTTTTAGTTCTGGACTGATAGCTAATCCAGGGGCCATGCTTTCCAGGGTTCCTTCAGTCTCAGTCAGACCATTATGTCTGGTCTTTTCACTAGAATTTGAGTTCTGCACCCCACCTTTCTCCTGCTCCATCAGGGACTCTCTGTTGTGTTCCCTGTCAGGGCAGTCACTGGTGGTAGCCAGGCACCATCTAGTTCTTCTGGTCTCAGGATGATGAAGTCTCTGGTTTATGTGGCCCTTTCTGTCGCTTGGGCTAATACTTTCCTTGTGTCTTTGCTGTTCTTCATTCTCCCTTACTGCAGGTGGTTGGGACAAATTCATGCATCTTAGATGGCCACTTGCTAGCTTTTGAGACCCTAGACGCCACTCACCAAAGTAGGATGCAGAGCATTTACTTAATAAACTTTGTTATGCTAATTGACCTAGATGTCCCCTGAAAGCATGGTCCCCAGACCCTGGCCCTGCTAGTCTGTCCCTTGAAGTGTTTGATTGTATTCAGGAAACTTCTTAGCTTTGGTTTAGTCCAGTTGTGCTGACTTCCCCTGTAGTGTGTGCTGTCCTTCCCTTCACCTAAGATAATTCTTGTCTACTATCTAGTTGGTGAATAACCTTCACCCTCCCTCCATAACCATCAAAGAATGCCTTCTTCTGTGTTTAAAGCTTTTCTTGAGTTCTTAAAACAGTGGTCTTATACAATATTTGTCCTTCTGTGACTGACTAAATTCACTCAGCATAATGCCCTCCAGATTTCTCCATGTTATAAGTCAAATCTATTTTTAAGATGGTCTCTAGATTCAGGTGGGATATACTCAAGGTTGTATTTTGGCTCTTATGGACTTGTTTTAATTTTCTTCAGCTTCAACTTGAATTTGCATACGAGCAATTGATGGTCTGTTCTGCAGTCGGCCCCTGGCCTTGTTCTGATGATGATACTGAGCTTCTCCATCATCTCTTTCCACAGATGTAGTCTACTTGATTCCTGTGTATTCCATCTGGTGAGGTCCACATGTATAGTTGCCGATTATGTTGTTGAAAAAAGGTATTTGCTATGAGTAAATCAATGGTTTTGAAAAATACTATCATGAGATCACTCACATCATTTACTATGTTCCAGGAGCTAAGGTACACACTTTACATACATTTTGCAGGGAAAACATTGAAGTTAACAACACTCCCTTCCCCAAACTGCAAAAGAGAGTAGATGGCCAGGATCCCCTTTTTGTACTAAGAGAAGATAGTGGGTGGATATGCAAATGAGGAAGCTGATAAAGAGCTAAATCCTTCTATGTAAGAAAAAGGACAGAAAGACCCACAGGGAAGGTTTAAGAAGATGGAAAAGCATGAACAGAAGAAAGAGGGGTGAGAGAGACTTCAGAAAGAAAAGTTTGCAGTAAGAAGAGAGAAAAGAGCCCAAGAAAGATGTCACAGCTGCTGTGGGGAAATAGCAGAAACATTTAAAAGTGACATTTAGGAGTTTCATGGTGTGATGTGCTATGTAATCTCTTCCATGAGATTTGCAGTAAAAATGTGCGTTGAGTTGTGATATAAAAACATGTGTGAGGTGTGTGAGGAGTTTGAATACTAAAACATATCCAGGTGACATACATCATCTCTTTAATTTCTCTTGTAAGATTCATTACTCTAGACCAGGGGTCAGCAAACTATAGTACAGGAGCCAAATCTGGCCAACCTGGTTATGTAAACAAAGTTTTATTGGAGCATAGTATTGTCTATGGCTGCTTTCATACTACAACAGCAGAGGTGAGTAGTTGGAAGCGTTTGTATGGAAAATGTTCTACATTCTACTTTGGTGAGTAGAATCTGGGGTCTTAAGAGCTTGTGAGCAGCCATCTAAGATACTCCACTGGTCTCACCTCATCAGGAACAAGGGAGAAGGAAGAAAACCGAAGACACAAGGGAAAGATTAGTCCAAAGGACTAATGGACCACAACTACCACAGCCTCCACCAGACTGAGTCCAGCACAGCTAGATGGTGCCCAGCTACCACCACTGTCTGCTCTGACAGGGATCACAGTAGAGGGTCCTGGACAGAGCTGGAGAGAAATGTAGAACAAAATTCTAACTCACACACACACACACAAAAAAAAAACAGACTGGCCTGACAGAGACTGGAGAAAGCCCGAGAGTATGGCTCCCAGACACCCTTTTAGCTCAGTAATGAAGTCACTCCTGAGGTTCACCCTTTAGCCAAAGATTAGACAGGCCCATAAAATAAAAAGAGACTAAAGTGGAACACCAGCCCAGGGGCAAGGACTAGAAGGCAGGAGGGGACAGGAAAGCTGGTAATAGGGAACTTAAGGTCAAGAAGGGGATAGTGTTGACATGTCATGGGGTTAGTAACCAATATCAAAAAACAATATATGTACTAATTGTTTAATGAGAAGCTAGTTTGTTCTGTAAACCTTCATCTAAAGTGCAATAATAAATAAAAAAGAAAAAGAGTTTATATGGCCCACAAAGCCTATGATATTTACTATCTAGCTATTTATAGAAAAAGTTTGCCAACCCTTGCTCTTGAGTCTTAAATAAGAAATATAGAAGGATCAATGTAAGGGAAAATATTTTATCAGTCAGGTTAATTATGTGGGGGAAATCTGGAGTCAATAAACCTGACTTTAAGATGTATTCATTGTTTCCTTGGCCAAGTTTTCCCATCTGTAAAATGAAATAATAATACACAATTCACAGAGTTATAACAAAAAAAACAAACCAAACCCACTGCTGTCGAGTCAATTCTGACTCATGGTGACCCCCATGTGCTACAAAGTAGAACTGTTCCATAGGGGTTTTTTGGCCTTAAACATTACGGAAACAGATCTCCAGGCCTTCCGTTCACAGTGTCCCTGAGTGGGTTCAAACCACCAACCTTAAGATCAGAGTTATAGGGATACTCAAAGGTGAAAATAATTTTCTAAAACATGTTTTGTAGTTCCTAAACATTAGAGAAATGTGAAGTGTGCTGATGATGGCTCACAAATAGTCACTTTGTAAATAATAAACACCACAGATGCCTCAGGTATTGCTGATTGATATATACACTCATTTGTGTATGTGCATACATACATATATACATGTTTATATATAAACGGCGACTATTCACATGGACTTCACCAGACGGCATACACAGGAATCAAATTGACTACATCTGTGGAAAGACACAACGGAGAAGTTCAATATCATTAGTCAGAACAAGGCCAGGGGCTGACTGCAGAACAAACCATCAATTGTTCATATGCAAGTGCAAGTTAAAGCTGAAGAAAATTAAAATCAGTCCATGAGAGTCAAAGTAGGACCTTGAGTACATCCCACCTGAATTTAGAGACCATCTCAAGAATAGATTTGATGCATTGAGCACTAATGACCAAAGACCAGACGAGTTGTGGGATGACATCAAGGACACCATACGTGAAGAAAATAAAGGTCATTAAAAAGACAGGAAAGACCAAAACGGATGTCAGAAGAGACTCTGAAGGTTGCTCTTGAAGACAGAGCAGCTAAAGCGAATGTAAGAAATGATGAAGAGCTGAATAGAAGGTTTTAAATGGCAGCTCGAGAAGACAAAGTAAAGTATTATAATGAAATGTGCAAAGACTTGGAGTTAGAAAATGGTTTCTCTTAAGATGAAAGAACTGAATAAAAAATTCAAGCCTCAAGTTGCAATATTGAAGGATCCTACAGTACAGTGGTTAAAGCATTTGGCTGCTAAATGCAAGGTCAACTATTGGAACCCACCATTCACTCGGTTCGAGAAAGATAATAGCAGTCTGCTTCTGCAAAGATTTACAGCCTTGCAGACTCTAAGGGGAAGTTCTACTCTGTCCTATAGAGTTGCTATGAGTTGGAATCACCTTGATGGCAATGGTTTTTGTCTTTTTTTATAGGCAAAATATTGAACGATGAAGGAAGCATAAAAGGAAGATGGAAGAAATGTACAGAGTCACTATACTCAAAAGAATTAGCTGACGTTCAACCATTTCAGGAGGTAGCATATAGTCAAGAGCCGACGGTATTGAAGGAAGAAGTCCAAGCTGTGCTGAAGGCTTTGACGAAAATCAAGGCTCCAGGAATTGATAAAATACTAGTTGAGATGTTTCACCAAATGGATGCAATGCTGGAAGCACTCACTCATCTATGCCAAGAAATTTGGAAGACAGCTACCTGGCCAATTGACTGGAAGAGATCCATATTTGTGCCCATCCCAAAGAAAGGTGATCCAACAGAATGTAGAAACTATTGAACAATATCATTACTATCATATGGAAGTAAAAAAAAAAATTGGGGGGGATATTATATTTTATTCTTGGCATTTTGAAAGATAAAGTATTAAATTGTTTGATAACTCCAGAGTAAATTTTTACATCAGGTTTTTTTTCTAACCTATTGTTTGATTTTTTTTGTATTATCATTTTTTAAATTGTGCTTTAGATGAAGGTTTACAGAACAAACTAGCTTCTCATTAAACAATTAGTACACATATTGTTTTGTGGCATTGGTTACCAACCCCACAACATGTCAACACTCTCCCCTTCTCAACCTTGGGTTCCCTATTACCAGCTTTCCTGTCTCCTTCTGCCTTCTAGCCCTTGCCCCTGGGATCGTGTGCCCCTTTAGTCTCATTTTGTTTTATGGGCCTGTCTAGTCTTTGGCTAAAGGGTGAACCTCAGGAGTGACTTCTTTACTGAGCTAAAAGAGCATCCGGGGTCCTTACTCTCAGGCTTTCTCCAGTCTTTGTCAGGCCAGTAAGTCTGGTTTTTGTTTTTTATTTTTTGTGTGTGAGTTAGAATTTTGTTCTACATTTTTCTCCAGCTCTCTCTGGGACCCTCTATTGTGATCCCTGTCAGAACAGTCAGTGGTGTTAGCTGGGCACCATCTAGTTGTGCTGGACTCATACTGGTGGAGGCTGTGGTAGTTGTGGTCCATTAGTCCTTTGGACTAATCTTTCCCTTGTGCCTTTGGTTTTCTTCCTCCTCCCGTGTTCCTTATGAGGTGAGACCAGTGGAGTATCTTAGATGGCTGCTCACAAACTTTTAAGACCCAAACTGCAAGTAAACTATTGCTGAAGATAATTAAAAAATGGTTGAAGCGGTACATTGACAGAGAACTGCCAGAAATTCAAGCTGGATTCAGAAGAGGACGTGAAGTAAGGAATATCATTGCTGGTGTCAGATGGATCTTGGCTGAAAGCATAGAATATAAGAAAGATATTTCCCTGTGTTTTATTGACTATGCAAAGACATTCGACTGTGTGAATCATAACAAATTATGGATAGCATTGCACAGAATGGGAATTCCAGAACACTTAATTGTGCTCATGAGGGACCTGTACATAGACCAAGAGACAGTCATTCAAATAGAATGAGGGGATATTGCATGGTTTAAAATCAGAATAGGTGTGCATCAGGATTGTATCCTTTCACCATACTTATTCAATACGTATGCTGAGCAAATAATATGAGAAGCTGGACTATATAAAGAAGAACAACCTGAGATATGCAGTTGACACAACCTTGCTTGCTGAAAGTGAAGAGGACTTGAAGCACATACTGATGAAGATCAAAGACCACAGCCTTCGGTATGGATTAAACCTCAACATAAAGAAAACAAAAATCCTCACAACTGGACCAATAAGCAACATCATGATAAATGGAGAAAAGATTGAAGTTGCCAAGGATTTCATTTTATTTGGATCCACAGTCAGTGCTCATGGAAGCAGGAGTAAGAAATCAAATGATGCATTTCATTGGACAAATCTGCTGCAAAAGACCTCTTTAAAGTGTTAAAAATCAAAGATGTCATTTTAAGGACTAAGGTGTGCTGGACCTAAGCCATGGTGTTTTCAAACACCTTATATGCAAAAGCTGGACAATGAATAAGGAAGACTGAAGAAGAATTGATGCATTTGAATTATGGTGTTGGTGAGGAATATTGAATATACCATGGACTGCCAGAAGAATGAACAAATCTGTCTTGAATGAAGTACAGCCAGAATAATTCTTAGAAGGAAGGATGGTGAGACTCCGTCTCATGTACTTTGGCAGGAGGGAGGGACCGGTCCCTGGAGAAGGATATTATACTTGGTAAAGTAGAGCATCAGGGAAAAAGAGGAAGACTTCAATGAAATGGACTGACACAGTGGCTGCAACAATGGGTTTAAACATAGCAACGATTTTGAGAATGGCTCAGTACCGGGCAGTGTTTCATTCTGTTGTACATAGGGTCACTATGAATTAGAAGCAACTCAAAGGCATCTGACAACAACAATAACAACATATATATATATATATATATATGTTTATATATCTCCCACCTCGACATTTCTGGGAAAGAAGAACTGGATGGCTGGACAAGGGGTACTGCAAAGGTTTGTGAAAAGACACCTACTCTTTCCACTAGAATTATCAGTGCACACTTTTTGTCTTAAAAGTTCTTTTCAAGGGTTTAGTTTGAAATCTTCCTCCATGGCCACTTGTCATTTCCATGCAGCCCATCAGCTATGAAGCTCTATTCACATATAGGAATTTCATCAATCAGAGGAATAAGTATGAGGAGTCAATGTATTGACTGTAAAGAAAGGTTTATGTGTAAGTGATGAAAATGAAGCCATCACAATGACTTAACCATGAGAAGATTAAAAAGCATTCAGTTTTTCAATGAATAAAGGTTGCTCATAAAGTCGTTGTATTTTTTTTAAACTTTTCCAACTTAAATTGTCGTTGTGTGAGATAAACAATTGACCAGTAGCACTTGGAGGCAAACTCATAAATGCTTTCAGGACAAGAATGTATCATGGCATCACACCATCCAACATCACATGAGACTCAGATGCTCAGTTTATTCCTTCAGTCCCTTGAAGACTAACTGCCTCAGGTTCTGTCATAAACTACAATTTTTTTTTACATCAACAGAGTCTTTAACATGCCCCTATAAAACATGATAGATCAGGTGAACAAGTGAGCAAGCAATTGATCCACCTTTCTCTAAATGGCATTTAAGGGATTGTTTATAAAGTTTTAGGAAAGCAAGGAGAGATCATTATACACTTCCCATAACCATCCATCTTCCCTGTTGCCCATTTGCTCCTGACAGACACGACAATCTCCTGGTTGATTTGTCATTGATGAAAAGCATTTCAGTAAACTTCACCCAAGTAAAGGATAAAATTTTATGCATTGCCCTATTCTGGTTGAGAGCAGAGGATTTTCATCTCTCACAACTAATATAGACTTCAATTTGCTAGCCATCAAGCAGTCAGTCATTGCAATTACAGTTGCCATGTTTTGTTTATTGGGCTTTGAGAAAAAGGATAAATTTTGTACTATGGAGTTGTCCTATACTACTTCAATAAATTTGCTTTTAAATGGTAATCAGAGTGTACCTAGAATCCTTCAATCTATAAGGCATTAGAGATAAAAATATATAATAACTTTATGAGGAACCTATATTTATAATGAATGATTTTGATTCATAATTCCTACTCATCTCAAAATTATCTTTTCTCAGGGCATTCTTTCAAATTGGAGAGGAGAGGGTAGAATCATTAAAATCTCAAAATCATCTTTTAGGACAGTGAGTAGTGATTGTCAAACATAACTGCCCATTAGAATCATCTGAGGATGATTAAAAATCCCATTTCCTAAGTCCACTTGAACCATCCAAACCAAAACCTCTGGAGGTAGATCACAGTCATTTTCATTTTTTACTAAGCCCCTAGGTGACTCTTTATAGTCAGTTCAACACTAGCCTGGGAACGGCTACGGGAAGCAACTGGTTCAAACAACACTGCATGGCATGTCCTCATTCCGATGGACTGGCCTTGTGCTATCGAAAATAACAAACATGGTTAATGGAAAAGGCAAAGCTTGGAAATTAAGTTAAATATAAATACATAAGCCCTCTATGGGCAAAATATGTAATTCTATTAAAATACTTAAAAGACTGAAAAAAATGAGACAGTTCATGTTCTTGGATAGGGTGATTTACTATGTAAAGATGTCAATTCTCCTCAATTGTAATTCCAATTATTATCCTAAAATTTACGTAAAACAAAACAATGTTCTTGAATAGCTAAGCCAACTTTGGAAAGGAAGAGAAAATGGAAAGAGGGGGTTGGCCCCACCAAATATTGAGATATATAATAAAAACATAGTATTTGAAAATATATGGTACTGATAAGAGAACAGACAAATAAGCAGATAGAAGAGAACAGAGCTCAGAGACACACCCATATCTAAATGTAAACATATGTGTACAATCTAAATTTATGAGGAGAAGATAGCCTGTACAGTAGATGGAAGGCTTCTCAAGTGTCATAAATGGTTAAGCACTTGGCTAGTAACTGAATGGTTGGTGGTTTGAATGCAGTTTGAATCCACCAATAGGCACCTGGGAAGAAAGGCCTGGAGATCTACTTCAGAAAGATCATGGTCATTGAAAACCCTATGGAGCGCAGTTCTACTCTGAAATACATGGGGTGAATATGAGTCTGAATTTATTTGATGGCAACTCTTATTATTTTTTTTTTTTAACACAGAAAAATAAAATTGGATCCCTACCTAACACCACATGCAAGGTATATACTACACAGGTTAAAGCCCTAGATATAAAAGGTAGACGTACACATTTAATAATATCAAAGAATATCTTTAGAATCTAAATGATGGGGAACGATTTCTTAAACAAAAACACCAAACTAGGGGGACTTCCAGCAAAATGGTGCTCTAGGCAGAAGCACCACACCGTCCCTCCACAGCAAAGTTCCAAAAAACTAAGCTGAACAGAGAAAACAACAATCCTGAAACCCTAAAACATCAGATGAAGAGATAAAGAACTCAGCCAAGCACCAAATGGAGTGAGAAAACTGACAGAGAATGGAGAGCAAGGAGAGATTCATGCAGAGGTCCCCTATCAGCTAATGCAGTGCGGATCTGCCATCTTGGACTCCTATCGGAGACCAGCAAACAGGGGGTACAAGAAAGCAGCTTCACAGAGCTTCCAGCGGGAGACAAAACAACCGGTAATTTGCGATATATGCTTTCGAACCCCCCCCCCCAACCCTTCTTCACCCCGACTCAGCCTCCTCTGCTTCCTGCGGCCACAATCTCTTGTCCAGGAAGCACGGGCTGCTTTGATTCCACCCATCCAAACGGGCCAGCTCTCTGAGTGCCATTTGTTGGCTGCTGGTGTTGCTTTTTTTTGGCTTCTTTTGATTTCTTCCTTACCTCTCACCACCTCCCCCTCCTTTCGCTCAAATACCTGGGTCCGTGCACCATCTTTGCTTCTTCCTGAGGTGCTGCAGAGCTCTGGTAATTTGTGATATACGCTTTCCCACCCCCTACCCTTCTTCACCCACATTTGGCCTCCTCTGCTTCCCGCAGATACAGTCTCTTGTCCAGGAAGCACCAGCTGCTTGGATTCCACCAGCCCGCACTAGCTGGCTCTCTGAGTGCCATTTGTTGGCTGCTGGTGTTGCTTTTTTTCCACTTCCTTTGATTTCGTCCTTACCTCTCACCACCTGCCTCTCCTTTCGCTCAAATACTTAGCTCCGTGCGCCATCTTTGCTTCTTCCTGAGGGGCTGCGGAGCTCCGTTTGAGTGTGGAGCTGCTTCCCGGTCTGGGCTGCCACTCTGGTGGGATCCTGGGGCTTTTGTTCATTTGTTTGTTTTGAATTGTTTGTTGGTTTACTTTTCCTTTTCTTGAGTTGGGAACCCTTCCTGGACAGGCAGAGCTGCATGGCAAGGAGACTCCCCCTTGGCTTGCACAGACGTGCAGAGGCATCCCTGAGAGCATTTCTTTTTTCGTTGTTTTTTTTTTTTTTTTTTTCCTGTTTCTTTTGGGGGCCTTTCGTGTTCTTTTCTTTCTTTTTTTTAATTTGTTTTGTTTTCTTTTCCCTCTTTTTCCCTTTCTTCATTGCTCAGTTTCTTGTCTCTCTATATCTTCCTTCTCTTTCTGTTCCCTGAATACCTGGCATCGTATACCTCTACGCCTTCTAGCCAGGCTGTACTGCAACACCTGAGAGTGACTTCCCCAGACCTCATAGCTGCACTGGTGTGATCCCTGGGAACTTTGTGGTTTTTTCACCTTTCTGATTTTTATTTATTCATTCTATTCTTTTCTTCCTCTTCCCCTTTCTGTTTTTCTCCATTTCATAGTCTCTTATCTCTCCACTCCAACGGCAAGCTCCCCTAGCATTCTTTTGTGTTTATTTGTATGTTTTTGGCTCCAGTTCCTCTCTTCTCTCTCCCATATCCATCTTAGCTCCACACATAACAATCTCCCCACTGCATCCTGCCTACCTGCACCGTGCACTTGAACTCACACCACCAAGAGGCACAGGCACAGCCTATTGGAACCTGCCCTGCACTGATTACTGACCTGCTCTGGTGACTGTAGTAAGTGCCACAAACAACCCGTCCGAGTAACTCCTCTTCAGCTAGACCTGTCCTACCGTACCACATCTGAGTGACTGGCCCTACCAGTTGGAGAAGGAGGCAAAAAGTATTCTGCCCACAGACAAGCAAACAACAAAGAACACACAGTCCACCTGCTCAGACATAGTCAAATTAAAAAAAAAAAAAGGGGGGACGAAACAAACAAATCTACAATCAATAAATGAGAAAAATAACTACTGAATGCCCCAAAGATGGCAGACAATATCAAAACATTTACAAAAACAGGACAGGATGGTTTCAGTAGATGTCCAAAATAAAACACCAGATGACTCTCCTGTGGGAGAAAATGCACTAGAACTACCTGATAGGGAATTCATATCTCTAATACTCTGAATTCTCCAAGAACTGAGGCAAAAAGCTGACAAACATGAGGAAAAAATAGACAAATTCATGGAAAATACGGACAAAAAATTGGAAGAATTCAGGAAAATAATGCAGGAACAAAATGCCAAAATAAATTCACAACTAGAAATTATACAAAGACAACAATTAGAAATCCAAAAGATAAACAACAAGATTTCAGAAATGGACAGTGTCATAGAAAAACTGAGGAACAGATTTGAAATGGTGGAAGACAGGATCAGTGGAATTGAAGACAAACACTTGGATACAACTCTGTTTGAGGATAACTCAGAAAAAAGAACAAATAAAAATGAATAAACCCTGACAGTTATGTGGGACACAATCAAAAGCAAAAATTCTCGAGTGATTGGAGTTCCAGAACAGGGGGAGAAAACAGAAAACACAGAGAGGATCGTTGAAGAACTGCTGACAGAAATCTTCCCCAATATCATGAAAGATGAAAAGCTGGCCATCCAAGAAGCTCAACGAACCCCATATAGAAGAGACCCCAAAAGAAAATCACTAAGGTGTATCATATTCACACTTGCCAAAACCAAAGACAAACAAAGAATCCTGAGAGCAGCACGTGAAAAACAAGAAGTCACATACAAAGATGAAACAATAAGACTAAGCTCAGATTATTCGGCAGAAACCATGCAGCCAAGAAGGCAATGGGATGACATATATAAAATCTTGATAGAAAAAAATTGACAGCCAAGAATAATATATCCTGCAGAACTCTCATTTAAATTTGATGGTGAAATTCGGTCATTTCCAGACAAACAGAAATTAAGGGAATATGTAAAAGTCAAACCAAACTTACAAGAATTATTAAAGGTAGTTCTTCAGTCCGAGGACAAACAGCTTCAGCTCACAGGCAAAACCTAGGACGCAGGATCGTACCAGCCAGATACCAATCTAGGAAATGAACTCTCAAGGACTATCCAAAACCAAAAGAAATACAACAGGGAATCAGAGCAGTCAATCAGTAAATGACAACAACATCAAAACAATAAAAGAGGGAATAAATGGCATAGGTATAGAACCTTCTAATGGAGAGGAAGGCAAGGCGATACCAAGTAATGGTAGACTGCTTCAAACTTAGAAAGATAAGCGTAAAATTCATGGTAACTGCAAAGAAAGTTAACAAACACACTCATAAAAATAAAGAGGAAAAACATAAAGTCTCAGCAAAAACAAAACCTACAAAAACAAAAGAAATGAAAAAAAAAATCCACAAACAAAAGTAAGTCAGCACAAGAGAGTAAGAAGAACAAAGAAAACTTCAGCACCACAAAAAAAAAGCACTACAAAAAGACAGCAACAAACTCACATCTATCAATAATTACACTGAATGTAAATGGACTCAACACACCCATAAAGAGACGGAGAGTGACAGAATGGATAAGAAAACAGGATCCATCAATATGCTGTCTACAAGAGACACACCTTAGAAACAAAGATGTGAATTTATTAAAAGTCAAAGGTTGGAAAAAAATATATCAAGCTTAACAACTACCAAAAAAGAGCAGGAGTGGCAATTCTAATCTCAGATAAAATAGACTTTAAAACAAAATCTACCATAAAAGACAAAGAAGGACACTACATAATGATTAAGGGGATGATCCATCATGAAGACATAACCATAATAAACATCTACGCACCCAATGACAGGGCTCCAAAATACATAAAACAAACTCTAACAACACTGAAAAGAGAAACTGACAGTTCCACAATAATAGTAGGAGACTTCAACACATCACTCTCAGTAAAGGACAGAACAACTAAGAAGAAACTCAGCAAAGATACAGAAGACCTAAAGGGCACAATCGGCCAACTTGACCTCATAGACATATATAGAACACTCCGTCCAATCGCCGCAAAGGACACATTCTTTTCCAATGCACATGGAACATTCGCCAGAATAGACCACATCTTAGGCCACAGAGCAATCCTCAACAAGATCCAAAACGTTGAGATAATTCAAAGTATCGTCTCTGACCACAATGCCATCAAGGTAGAAATTAACAACAGAAAGAGCAAGGAAAAAAAATCAACTACATGGAAACTGAATAATACCCTGTTTACACATCAGTGGGTAATAGAAGAAATCAGAGATGGAATCAAAAATTCCTAGAATCAAATGAGAATGAAAACACATCATACCAAAACCTTTGGGACACAGCAAAGGCAGTCTTCAGAGGACAATTTATAGCAATAGATGCACATATCAAAAAAGAAGAAAGGGACAAAATCAAAACATTAACTACAGAACTCAAACAAATAGAAAGAGAACAGCAAAAAAACCCCACAACCACTGGAAGAAAGGAAATAGTAAAGATCACTAGCCATTAGAGAAATGCAAATTAAAACCACAATGAGATACCATCTCACCCCAGCATTACTGGCACGAATCAAAAACACTGGAAATAACAAATGTTGGAGGGGCTGCAGGGAGATCTGAACTCTTATGCACTGCTGGTGGGAATGCAAAATGATACAACCATTTTGGAAAAGATATGGCACTTCCTCAGAAAGCTAGAAATAGACATACCATTCGATCCAGCAATCCCACTCCTAGGAATAGATCCTAGAGAAATAAGAGTCGTCACTCGAATAGACATATATGCACACGTATGTTCATGGCAGCATTGTTCACAATAGAAAACAATGGAAACAACCTAGATGCCCATCAACAGATGAATGGATAAACAAACTATGGTACATACACACAATGGAGTACTATGCAATGAGAAAGATCAACAATGAATCTGTGAACCATCTCATAACATGGATGAAACTGGAGGACATTATGCTGAGTGAAATAAGTCAATCACAAAAGGACAAATCTTATATGAGACTTCTATTGTAAAAACCCATGAAAAAGTTCACACACAAAATGTAACAATCTTTGTTGGTTACCAGGGATGGGAGGGGTGGGGGGGCAGAATACTAAATAGGCAATAGATAAGTGGTATCTTGGGTGAAGGGTGAGACAGTACACAATACAGGGGAAACCAGCACAACTTGTACAAGGAAAGGTCATGGAAGCCTCATAGACACATCCAAACTCCCTGAGGGACTGAATTGCTGGGCGGAGGGCTGTGGGGACCATGGTCTCGGGGAACATCTAGCTCAATTGGTATGACACAGCTTATAAACAGAATGCTCTACATTCTACCTTGGTGAGTAGTGTCTGGGGTCTTAAAAGCCTGTGAGCGGCCATCTAAGATACTCCACTGGTCTCATCCCTTCGGGAGCAAGGGAGAATGAAGAGAACAGGATACAAGGAAAAGATTAGTCCGAAGGACTAATTGTCCACAGCTACCAAGGCCTCCACCAGACTGAGTCCAGTACAGCTAGATGGTGCCCGGCTACCACCACTGACTGCTCTGACCAGGATCACAACAGAGGGTTCTGGACAGAGCTGGAGAAGAATGTACAGCATAATTCTAACTCACAAAAAAGAAAAAGACCAGATTTTCTGGCCTAAAGGAGACTGGAGAAACCCCGAGAGTATGGCCCCCAGACACCCTTTTAGCTCAGTGGTGAAGTTATCTCCGAGGTTCACCGTTCAGCCTAGGAGTGGACAGCCCCGTAAAACCAAACAAGACTAACAAGGTACAGTAGTCCAGTGACAAGGGCCAGAAGGCAGAAGGGGACAAGGAAGCTGGTGATAGGGAACCCAAGGTTGAGTAAGGATATTGTTGATGTGTTGTGAGATTGTTAACCATTGTCATAGGGCAAAACGTGTACTAACTCTTAACTGAGAAACTGTTTTGTCCTGAAGCCTTCATCTAAAGTGAGAATAGCAGCACAACTGGAAGAGCGTAGTCGATATCACTGAACTGTGCAAGTAGAAATTTTTGAAATGGTGTATCTTTGGCTATGTATATTTTCACCAAAAGAAAAAATGTCAAGAAGGGAGAGGGTTGACATGTTGTAGGGTTGTTAACCAGTGTCATAAAACAATATGTGTACTACTGTTTCATGAGATACTAGTTGTCCTGTAAAACTTCACCTGAAGTTCAATTAAAAAAAAGAAAAAACCACCAAACTATTAGGCCAGAAAGAAAATTATTTAAGTATATTAAAATTAAGGATATCAATTCAAGGAAGGATATTATAGACAAAGTTTGTATACATGGGAATACTCTAGAAGATAGTTGCAATGTCTAAAACTGTCAAGGAACCAAAAGGTAGAAGATGTCAAAAAAAGAAAAAAGTTCTTACAAATTAACAGGAAAATTTTAGGAACCCCAGTAGAAAAAATGGGCAAAAGATATGAATAGGCAATTATTAGAAAAGAAAACACAGAGTCTAATAAACATAAACAGAGTTTTAAGCTAATTTGTACTTAGAGAGAGGCTAATTATAACTCCATGAGATGTCACTTTACACCTCTCGGATTGGTAAACATTAGAAACCAGTTTAACGACAAGTGTTAGCAATGTGTGGTAACAGGAATTCCCATGTGGAGCTCATATAGAAGGTGCAGCCCTGCTAGAGAGCCATATAGCTGTGCAATGAAATTAAGTTTACTCATAGCCTATAACCCAATATTCCAGCTTCTAAAAATGTTCCAGAGAAATTTCCAAACAGGTCATTAAGGGTACATGCATGAATATCTTTATGACAGTGGTACTTGTGGTGGGAAATTAGACAAGTTCAATGTGGCATATGATGCAACAGTTAGAATCAACAGGCAGATATACACCCAGCAACATGGAAAGATTAAAGACACAGTGCTGAGCATAAAAGAAAAGAAGAATGAGCTCTATAACACAATAAACCAAACCTAGCCCACTGCCATCCACTTGATTCCAACTTACAGTGACCCAATGAGTTACAGAGTAGAGCGGAGCTCCGTAGAGTTTTCTTGGCTGTAATCTTTATGGAAGCAGATCACCAGGCGTTTCTTCCATGATGCTGTTGAATGGGTTTAAACTGCCAACCTTTTGGTTAGGAGCCAAGCACAAACAGTTTGCACCACCCAGGGACATTTACCATATATGTATATAAAAAACAACACACATTTAAAAAACCTATACAAATAAAAAGATACACATGAGACTATTAAAAATGGTTGACTATGCATGATGGGAGAAATGGGCGGGGAAAATAGGGCTAAAAAGGAAGGAAGGAAAGAAGGGAGGGAAGAAGGGAGGGATGGAGAGAGGGAAAAGAAAGGGAAAGGAAGGGCAGGAGAGAGGAATGAAGGAAGGAAGGAGGAAGATCCTTTTTATACCAATGATGATAATGTGTCACTAAATAAGAAATACAATTAAGTCAATTCTCTGAATCTGAGTGCAAAAGAGAAAACAGAGAAGGGGGAAAAATCCAGATCTTAAGCATTTGTCCCTTTGCATCTGAACTGCTATTAAGCCTAAGTATTTCAAATAAAGGTAAATTTTAGTTCTTAGCGAGTCCAAATGACGTGTGAGAGCACCCAGACCTGTAAACTCCCACAACCTGGACCACTGAATTCACTGGAAAGGCCCAAGTCCTTGTCTCAAATTCCTCACCCATTGGCCTTAGAGCTGGATCCTTAACTTTCATCCATCTGTTCATCTGCAAATAAATATACACATTATTCTTGTTCTTTTAATTCTGTAACCTCTTCAGAGCAGTTAAAAATTATGTTAAAAACTCATTAACTTTGACGAGATATTGATGATTCCAGTGGTTAATTACGAGCCAGCTGGCGTTGTGCAAGAATTAAAAAGTTAGACATTGGAAGTTTGTTTTAAATATATATATACACATTGCATTCACTCAGGAGATTGTTGAAACATCACTTGTTGATGACCTTACAACACAGGTCAACGAGAGAGATCTGTGGACAACAGATCAAACTGCATCCCTTTACTCTATTATACCATTGGCATCTTTCAGGTTTTCCCTTGCTGAGAAAATAGAAGTAAGGGCTATAAATTCCCATGCTTCATGGTGTTAATTGATTGCAAGCTGGGGTCAGAAAGACATTTCTTCCCAAGGAGCACTCCTGCACAATTGAGAGGCACTGCAGGGTTTCTAACACGTCTAAAAAGCATTAAGCAGTGGCCACTGTCAAGTACCAAATAGCAAAATTTAGTCTGCTTTTGGCTTGTGCTCACAAGGGAAGCGTGAAAGTGTTGAGGGGTTCCCTACCTCCTCAAGAGTAAGAGAATTTACAACCCTGTCACCCAGTGAGGTCTTTCCTGTTGGAGCAAAGATGGGTAAATTTTTTTGGAGATAGAAAATAGATTGTAGGATACAGTCATGGTTTGAAAAAAGAAGAGAAATAAACAGAAGGGGAAAAAAGTTTACCTTTTCAAAAAAAATTTAAATATGTAAACTAAAAGAGTGTAAGATAGGCAATACAGAATAAGACTTCAGAGTGCTGGTTCTGGGGTTCATCAGACCTGACGTTAAGCAAGGAACTGCCTGACTTGCTCACCTGACCAGGTGAGTTGCTGAAACTTGCTCACCTGTCACAGGTGAGTTCTTGAAACTTGCTCTCCTGTCACAGGTGAGCTAGTGAAACCAAGTAGCTTCACTCCTTCACCTGTCCTTCCTATGATGGGCATCATATTTGTACTTGCCTCATCAGCTAAATGACAATTAAATGAGGTGATACACACAGAATATTTAGTACCCTCTGGGGTTTGTAGGAAACCCACAGTAAGTGTTGATTCTTTTCCAGGTAGGAGTAGAGTTTTGGGCCTGGAATCAAACTGCAGAGGTTCACTCCTTGGCTTTGCAACATTGGGTGAATTAGGGGGCCTCTTAAATAGGGTCACTATAAGTTGGAATTGACTGGATGGTAATGGTTTTTTTTTTTTTGGTCAAGTTTAAGTGTCCTCATCAACAAAATGATGAGCTGTATTATAATCAAATGAAGTGGTCTGAGTAAAGCATTAGAATGTATGTCACATAGTTATCCCTCCCTAACGTTAGCTATTGCTTATTGCTATTATTAGTACTATTTCTATTAATTCTGTTTATATGAACATACCCTTCATCACACTAATGGCAGCCAGAGGAACTAAAGCACTTTGTAGAACTTGGTAACGCAGGTATAAAAATGCTTGCAGGTAAAGATTAAAAAATCACTTCCTCCATTAGCTTGGCAGGAACCAAGCAGAAAGTGACTGCTTATTCTCAGTACCTGAGGTTCCTACTCCTCTGGAAGAAAGCCCTGTTTAAGCAGTGAGGGCACCAGTCTTCCCCCACCCAAGCCTCACTTTTTGGGAATGACAGGCAGACTGTGCTGACTGAGCTACCACTAATTATCACACACACACACACACACACACACGCACGCACGCACACACGCATGCACGCACGCACACACACACACACACACGCACGCACACACACACACACACACACACACCCTCTGAGGCTTGCCCTTCTCCTGGCCACTGTTAGCTTATGTGCAGTTCACTAGCGGAGCACCTAATGGATTGGTCACTATCGTCTCTCACCCCATCTGTGAATAATCATTATTGTTTACTCACTTCTCTTTTTATGAGGAGCACAGTTACACTGATAGGGCTTTCTTTTCTTGTTTCCCGGGAGGTTCTTTATTTTATAGACCCGCTCTTAACTTTGCGCCACTTTACCTCTGTTCCAGAAAACTACTCTTCATTTACTGATGTGCAGCCTGAAAAAGGGTTTTCTTTTTCCTGCAAATCAGAATGTTCAGCCCAAACTGTACTGATCTTGACCTCCCTCATTCCTGTAAAAACAGACCTTCCAAAAACCCCTCACTGAAGATTTGCTTTTTTCTCTACCCATTCCACAAGGCTTCTCTTTCCTACTGTTATTTCCTTTTGAGAAGCTGAGGGGAGGCAGGTTTGTGGGGGAAATGCTATGCAAAATGAAGCTCAGCATATTGCAAATGTTAGTTAGCTTGGAACAATGGGGCAAATACTCAACTGAGAAATTCCTTTGTTTCCTCAGAGGTCATAGAAATTCCTTTATCTTACCCCACTGATGGCCTTTTAAGCCCTAAATAATTAAATACATTGAACCACAAATAATCTGTTTCCAAACTCAGACGTAAAAACCAAAAAGAAAAAAAAACCAAACCCATTGCCAGAGAGTTGATTTTGACTCATGGCGACCCCATGTGTTGCAGAGTAGAACTGCTTCATAGGATTTTCTTGGCTGTAACCTTTAGGGATGCCGATCACCAGGCCTTTCTTTCGCAAAAGTAAACAACTATAATTTGTTGGGACATCGTCTTAAAATCTCTCCATTCTATTCTCACAACTAATTTTTCATATTCTGATTTTTTACTATAAGCATGTATTACTTTTATGATCAGAAAAAAATGAGCTCTTCTTTAAAAATTCTTTATTGATAAAATTGAAAAAAAGAAAAACGTAGACAGGCAATCTGACCAAATCAATGCTTTTCTCTCCCTTCCTTTTCTGGATATAAACCGTAACCAAGCCTGTTGCCGTCGAGTAGATTCCGACTCATAGCGACCCTACAGGACAGAGCAGAACTGCCCCATAGGGTTTCCAAGGAGCAGCTGGTGGATTTGAACTGCCAACCTTTTGGTTAGCAGCCGATCTCTTAACCACTACACCACCAGGGCTTCTTTCTGGGTATATTGGGGACTAATCACTAACAGCAGTGATGCCCAACTGTTTATGTCATGGGCTGGATTTCAGAAGGCGTACAGTATAATCTTTCTGCCAAGCATTCCATATCACATTTTTAGCTTACTGTTTGGGGTCTCATGTTTTTGCAATCCAGCTCTTGATTCATTGTATGTGTGTACGCACAGTTTTTTCCAGGCTGTCTGTCGGAAGAACACTTCTTTCTAAATGAAGAAAAGTGTTCTTGGTGGATGCCAAGATTATATGAGGAATCATAGCACGGATTCACTATTTCTTTGTTCCTTCTGGGTAATTGCTTTAAAGACCAAAATCAAGGGCAAGTGTGGCATTAAGAAAACCTTTTGTAGGGCTCATGCCACTTGTACCTTTTGAATTAACACAAACTGCATTTGGCCAGCTTTTGATCAAGGTGACAAATCTTGGCTCAGAGAAGAAATTTAGCAATGTGTCAGCCCCATCAATAAGCTCTATGGAAAAGTAATTCATTTTTAATGGAAATTTTGTTTACAAAATAGACTAGGTATATAACCAAACTCTAAGAGGAGATAACTCACGCTGGCAAATAGGCTGCATACTTAATAGAGTAAAATAAAACTGAAGCAGAACACATTGTACTTATGGAAATGAAGTACATGCAACGTTTTATAGTTACTACAACAGTGATTTTACATGATTCAGAAGCGTTCATGTTCAGCCTTGATTTAGATTCAAGAAAGTAGAATAAAAAAGTCGGGGACAATGGAAAAGGAATGGAACCATCATATTAAGTAAAACTTTATGCTTATTTTTCAAAAACCTTTTGACCAATAGGCATTCCTTTGAGCTCCTAGAATTTATTGGGTCTTTGTCAATTTCTAACCTCTATTAATATAGCTACTCTTAATAAATACTAACTTCATTCCATTACAGATATCATTAAGATTTTTTTCAGAGTTCTTTTATTTCTATTCTTTGATTTGTTTTTTGCTACAAGCCTACAGGCAAGTAGGGACATTAGCATTATTCCCAATTGGCAGATAAGGAAACCAAGCCACATAGTTACTCTGCTGCCTGCCTAAATAGACTGAGATAATCCTTCCAACCACTCTGCATGCTCACTACTCCTATTTCCAGGAGAAGAAATAAATGAATGATGCCACCATTTTGATAAACAAACTTAAAAAAAAAAAGCCAAACCCATGGCCATTGAGTCAATTCCAACTCATAGCGACCCTTATAGGACAGGGTAGAACTGCCCCATAGGGTTTCCAAGGTCACTATAAGTTGAAATCAACTCAACAGCAACAGATTTTGTTTTGCTTTTGGTTTGAATCTTTACAGAAGCAGACTGCCACATCTTTCTCCCTGGAGTGGCAGGTGGGTGCCAACAACCAACCTTTCTGTTAGCAGCCAAGCACTTAACCACTGCGCACCAGGGCTCCATTCACAAACAAACTTAAGCTCCCCCTAAATACATTTGCAGCAGTACATCCACAGGGAACTGCCAGAAATTCAGGCCGGATTCAGAAGAGGATGTGGAACAAGGGATATTTGCTGATGTCAGATGGATCATGGATGAAAGCAGAGAATACCAGAAAGATGTTTACCTGTGTTTCATTAACTATGCAAAGGCATTTGACATGTGGATCATAATAAATTATGGATAACATTGCAAAGAATGGGAATTCTAGAAAACGTAATTGTGCTTATGAGGAAACTGTACTTAGACCAAGAGGCGGTCGTTCAAACAGAGCAAGGGGAAACTGTGTGGTTTAAAGTCAAGAAAGGTGTGCGTCAAGGTTGTATCCTTTCATCATACTTATTATGCTGAGCAAATAATTTGAGAAGCTGGACTATATGAAGAAGAACAGGGCATCAGGATTGGAGGAAGATTCATTAACAACCTGCAATATGCAGATGACACAACCTTGCTTGCTGAAAGTGAAGAAAGACTTGAAGCACTTATTGATAAAGATCAAAGACCACAGTCTTCTGTATGGATTACATCTCAACGTAAAAAAAACACAAATCCTCACAACTGGACCAAAAATCAACATCATGATAAACGGAGAAAAGATTGAAGTCATCAAGGATTTCATTTTGCTTGGATTCACAATCAACACCCATGGAAGCAGCAGTCAAGAAATGAAATGACACATGGCATTGGGCAAATCTGCTGCAAAAGTCCTCTTTAATGTGTTAAATAGCAAAGATGTCACTTTAAGGACTAAGATGTGCCTGACCTAAGCCATGGTGTTTTCAATCACCTCATTTGCATGTGAAAGCTGGACAGTGAATAAGGAAGATGAAGGAATAGTTTATGCCTTTGAATTATGGTGTTGGTGAAGAATATTGAGTATACCTTGGACTGCCAGAAGGCTGAACAAATCTGTCTTGGAAGAAGTACAGCCAGAATGCTCCTTAGAAGCAAGAATGGCAAGACTTCTTCTCATCTACTTTGGACATGTTATCAGGAGGGACCAGTCCCTGGAGAAGGGCATCGTGCTTGGTAAAATTGAGGGTCAGGGAAAAAGAGGAAGACCCTCAATGAAATGAATTGACACAATGTCTGCAACAATGAGCTCAAGCATAACAACAATTACGAGGATGGTGCAGGACCAGGCAGTGTTTTGTTCTGTTGTATATAGAGTCGCTAGGGGTCAGAACTGACTTGATGGTACCTAACAACAACAACAACAAATATGCATAGACAGGCAAAAACTGGAACCCATGTAAGGTGGAAACATGTCACAGAAGGAAAACTCAACTATTTTCCACTAATAAAGAGCAATAGAAAAGTGGGAGATCGCACCCTGTCAAAGGCAGAAAACTTGCAAGACCCAGAAAAACAAAGCAGTTCCATTGAGTTCTGGGTTTCACAGGTTTTACTGTATTCGGTTTCTACCACAAACTCAGAAATAAGGGTAATCAATGAAGTGCTTGAAAAATATAGAAGCAAAAATCAAAGCCTTATTAAATGGAACAACCAGAATAGAAATAATGATAATGTTCACACATTGTGAAGAATGCAGCCAATGTCATAGAACGACTTGTGTAGAAATTGTTGAATGGGAATCTAAACTACTGTGTAAACCTCCACCGAAAACACAATAAAATATTATTTTTTAAAAAAATCAAAGCCTTAGGGGATTGGTTGTTTTGTCTTAAAAGAGAGCCAGTTCCAGAGCAGAGAGGAGAACACTACCACCACCAAGGAAGAACAGCCAGTAGCGGAGAATGTGTCCTTTGGATCTGGGATCCCTATGCTGAGAAGCTCCTGGAAGTAGAAGGCTCAGAGAGAGAGAGAGAGCAAGCTGTAACCCTGAAGATGGTGGGAAGCAGTGGTAGAAGAGACCAGGCAGCAAGAGACAGTGTGGTGGGCTTCCCGGCCCACGGAGAGAGAAAGCTGAGTACCTTTGGGGAGAAGCCCAAAGCCTGGGAGACAGGTACCTGCTAGCGTGGTTGTGAAGAGGCTGTCCTGATGGCAGAACTGTATCCTTGAGTGTTCCTGAGCCTGAATTCTAACATGTTACTTCCCTAATAAACCTAATAGTCATGAGTATGAAAAAAAAAAAAGAAAATCAAAGCCTTATTAATCTATAATTTACAAGACTGGAATAACAAAAAGAGACATAGAAAATATAACCAGTGGATATAATTGAGATTACCAAAAATAATTGAAAATACTCCAAGGATTTATACAACAACAAATAAAAAATGAAAAACAAAAGCAAAAAGGATCAAGGTAGGATTTGGGGGAAGGAGGGTACAGAAATAAAAACAAATGGTGCCGAAAATAACGTAGTTGTGGATTTGTGTCCCACTAGGGCCGGTTCTGCAGTTCCTAGCTCTTGGCGTACAGCTGATGCTCAGTAATTTTTGCTGAAAGATTAAATGCATGAAGATTCCTTCCCTCAGCTAGCTAGCCTAGATCTAACAGAAAAAACAAACATGAAAGTAAATAATTGTAACAATGCACCATAATCTTGACAATAATTATTAACTTGTTAAATTGTCACAATGACCCTGTGAGATAGGACCTTTTAAAAGCCCCAGTCTACAGATAACTAGACAAAGTCACACAGATGGTGAGTGTCAAAACTGGGACGAGAATCCAGGCAGCGGGGCTCTAGTGTGCTCTTAACGACTATGTTATATTAAGTTCACTGGAGCAGAGAGCTTCCCAGAGGAGGGGTCCCTAAAGCTGGGCCTTGAAAGATGAATAGAAGTTTGCTGGGGTAGCAGAAGCACAAGGATGGCCCAGAGGCACTAGAAGCTCATCATCACTGGACAGAAGGTGAGGCTGGACAAGGGGCACAGGAGTCAGAACATGAAGGGTCTGGGTAGGTGATAAGAAACCTGGATATCAAACAGACTCAAAAAGAGCTTTGTGGCCCTCTGCATGATGACAACAGCAGAGTCCCCTTAGAATCTGGGTTAGGTTCATCCCTTTCAAATTTTTTAAATGATTAAATATTTCAGACATATGAAAAATCATACAGGCAAATCCCAATTATCAACCCCTTGGATTTAATCATGTCAACATATTGCCATATTAGCTTCTGATCATTTGACTTTTAAAGAAACAGCATGTTACAGTATGGTTAAAGCTCTAGTGCCATCCCATTCCTTTTTATCCTGCCCCAGAAATAATCACTATCATGAAGATGGCGTCCATATTTTAAAATTGTAACTATATATGTTTACACCCATTACCAACATGAATTACTCTATGTGTTTTTAAGTCACATAAATGGTTTGATACTAGGCTATCATTCTGCAACTTGCTTTTTTCAGGCAACATTGTATTTTGGGGATTTACCCATGTTGATCCAAGTAGTTCTAGTCCTTTATTTTTAATTCCTGGTTGGTTTTCTATTGTATCAAGATACCCTAATTTGGTAATGCCTTATTTCTTGATTTTGGCATTGATTACACAGGTTTGTTTAATTTTTGAAAATTCTATGACCTATCCATTTGTAGTGTGTAAATCTTTATTTATATATCTTATATTCCAATAAAAATATATATTCCATAATTTATTAATGTATTTCCCTACTTATGAACACTTAGGATGTCTCCAGTGTTTTTACTTTTATAAAAAATATTCTTGTTCACCTGAATAAGAGTTTCTCCAGAGTATATATTTAGAAGTGACATAACTAGATCATAGGAAACATACATCTTCAACATTACTAGACGTTTATAAACTTTCTCTCCAAACTCTATGTGCTGTATGAAAGTCTAGCCTTCCTACACACCCACCAAACCATGATGGTATCAGGCTTTTGAATTTTGTTTTAATCTGGTGTTAAGAAGGTATTTCATTGCTTTCCATTTTGTTTCCCTCATTACTATTGAGGGTGAGCATGTTCTCATGTATTATATTGTCATCTAAGTTTCCTTCTCTGTGAATTGCCCATTTGTATCTTTGACTTATTTTTTTCTATTGTTTGCCTTTTCTTATTGATTTTGAAGTAATTTTTAAAAATATATTCTGTCACAATAGCCAAAAGATGGAAACAACATAAATGCCCATCGGCAGATGAATGGATAAACAAAATGTGGTACACACATACAATGGAATACTACTCAGCCAGTAGGAAAAATGAAGTCTTGATACATGCTACAATATGGATGGAGCTGGAAGACATTATGCTGAGGGAAATAAGTCGATCACAAAAGGATAAATATCATATGAACACACTTACATAAAAAGACAAGAAACGGCAAATATAGAGTGAACAAAGTTTCTTAGTAGTTACCAGGGGTGGGAGGGAGAGGAAAGGGGGTGTGACTAACGATGATGAGAAATATTGCATTGATTAAAAGTAGGGTTGCACAGCCAATTAGTATAATTGCTTTCAATAAGTTGTACACCTGTAAAAAGTTGAATTGGCAAAAGTGTGAAGATACACTGAAAAAAAAAAGAGTAGATGCTGAGGCTGCTTACATACAACCAAAAACTTCCTGGGATTTGGTTTCTTGGTTTGGAGGTTTAGGGTCATGGGTTCATGGGACATCCCAGTTAATTGACCTAATAACATGTTCAGTGCTTCTGTTCTGCCTCCTAGTTTGTTGCGTGGTGCCTGGGATCTTAAAAGCTTGCAAGCAGCCATCCAAGGCACAGTAATTGATCTCTTTTCACCTGGAACAACAGAGGAAGAAGGAGAATCAGAAATAGGAATAGGATATGGGATGTGTGGCTAAATGCCTCCATGAACAACTGCCTGCTGTGCCATGAGACCATAAGAACTAGATAGTGCCCGGCCACCATAACTTAACACTTTGGTCAAAGATTCCATAGGAGAATTCTGATCAAAACGGAGAAAATGTAGAAAAGAATTTCAAATTCTCATGGAATCCAGACTTCCTGGAGCCACAGGGGCTAGACGAACCCCTGAAACTATTGCCCTGAGATAATCTTTAAGTCTTAAATGAAAAATACCCTTTGAAGTCTTCTTAAAACCAAACAATAGTTTAGCTTAAATAGTAAAAAATGTCCACCTTTTAATAACTATCTATATGGGATCAAATTGGCAACAGCACCTTGAAAGATTAGATAGGAACCTTAGGGAGCACTGAATTTATGTTAATGGGGGAGGAACAACTCAAAAGGAGGGTGAGAATGGTTGCACAACTTGAAGAATGTAATCAATGTCACTAAATAGTACATGTAAAAACTGTTGAATTAATGTATGTTGTGCTACGTATTGGGTTGCTATGAGTCAGAATTGACAGCAACAGGTTTGTTTTATTTGGTGCTGTGTATATTCTCAACAACAACAACAAAATAAATAAAAATTATTAAAATATGTATATATATTTTTGACATGTATCCATAATGGGTATGTGCCTTATAAAGATTTGCTCCAGTAACTGTAGCTTGCTTTTGACATTGTTTTGCTCTTTTGTCATTTTGATTTTAATGTAATCAAATTTATCTTTTTTTCTTGATAAAGATATTTATAAATATTTTTAAAATTTCTTCTAAAAGTTTTTAAGTTTTGCATTTCACATTTAAGTATTTAATCGTTTTAGAATTTTTTGAATTATTTTTGTATATGATGTAAAGTAGGGACTTAGTTGCTTTCATAAAGAGAGTCAGGTTGGTGGTCCTAGCTCTTGTATTGAATACTGTATCTTTTCCCCTAGTGATTTGCAATGCCACCTATGACATATAACAAATTTCTATATATGTGTGGGTTTGTTTCTTTGCTATCTCTTCTGTTCATTGATATATTTGTCTACCTTTGCTGCAATATTGTTTTAATAGTACACATGGTCTTAATTATTTTAACTTTGCAATAATTCTTGGTATATGACATGGCAAGTCCCCTCCCTGATACACAAATCAATTGTCTTTAAAATTATCTTAGCTAATCTTGGTGATTTTTACTCTTTTTTAGTATCAGCTTGTCAAGTTCTAGAAAAGAACAGTTTTTAAAATTTTCTATTGGAATTGCATTGAATTTATAATGTTGTGGAGAATTTTCATTTTTATGATAGTTACTTTTCTCATTTCTAAACTTGGGATGTGTATCCATTTTTATTCAGGTAATTTTATGCCCAATAGATTTTTAATCTCCACCCTAAATATATACAGAACTTTCTCGTGAAAGCTTTCTATATATTTGTTACAAATATGCGCGCGCACGCTCACATTTCTTACGTACTGTAATGGTTAATTTTATACGTCAACTTGGCTAGGCTATGGTGTCCAGTTATTTGGTCAAACACTAGTCTAGATGTTGCTGTGAAGGTGTTTTGTAGATGAGATTAACACAATCAATTGATTTTAAGTAAAGGAGATTAACCTCAATAGTATGAGTGGGCCTCATCCAATCAATTGAAGATCTCAGGAACAAAAACTGAGATTTCCTGCAGAAGGAATTCTGCCTTAAAACTGTAATATAGAAATCCTGCCTAAGTTCCCAGCCTACCAGCCTATATTACATATTTCAAACTCAAGATTTCAATATCAACTCTAGCCTGAGTTTCCAGCCTGCAAGCATGCCCTACAGACGTCAAACTTGCCCACCCTCACAATTAGGTGAGCCAGTTCCTTAAAATAAATTTCTCTCTCTCTATATATATATACATACATATATGTGTCTAGATATGTATATATATACACACACAGATATATGCGTATAGATGTGTGTATCTATGTGTATATATATATATATATATATATATATATACACACACACACACACACACAGAACCAATAGTATGTATGTATGGGTGTATACATATATGTATATATATGTATTATATACACTTATGTGTATGTATGTATATAAAACTGTCAAGTCAGTTCCAACTCATAACGACCCCATAGGGTTTCCAAGGCTGTAAATCTCTAAGGAAGCCAATTGCCACATCTTTTTCCCACAGAGCTGCTGGTGGTTTTGAACCACCAACCATTTGGTTAGCAGTCAATTGCTTTAACCACTGCGCCACCAGGGCTCCTTCATGTATGTATATATATTATGTATATATAACATACATATATAATATATATGCCAATAGTATACATACATACTATTGGTTCTGTTTCTCTGGAGAACCCTGATTGATACAGGTACCTTACCATTTGGGTTGCTTTTGTGAAAGAAATTTTTAATACTATATTTTCTACTTGTTTTTGCTAATGCATAACAATTTAATTGGTTTACATATACAGATCTTCCATCAGAAACATTGTGAATCTATAGATTCTCTTAGTTTTCTACTACACTATTATATCTTCTGCAAGATATGGCAATTCTTTTTTCTCCTCCAGACCTTATACACTTTATCTTTTTCTTGGCTTTTTGCAGTTAACTAGGACTCAAGAACAATGGTGAGCAGAGTTACAACAGTAGGAATCTGTATTATGTTTTTACTTTAAAGCAAGTGTATTTGCTGATTTTTTAGATTTTCTAGAAAATTGGTCATTTTCATCTGCATTTTCAAATTTATTGTATTTAAGTTCACATTATTTTCTTATTTTAAATCTGCATTTTATCAGTAGTTTGACCCCCTTCATATTCTTAATTTTTTTTTCTTGATTAACCTTGCCAGAGGTTTATCTGCTTTATTAGTCTTTCCAAAAAATTAACTCTTGGTTTTGAGGATCTTCTCTATTGTTATACATTTGATCAATTTCTATTCTTATTGTGATTAGTTTCATCCTCCTCATTTCCTTGAGCTTATTTTTTCTCCTTTTTTTAATCCTTAAATAAAATGCTTATTTCCTTGATTATTAATTCTTCTTTTTTTCTAATGTATGTACTGACAGCTTGAAATTTTCCTGTAAGTACTACACTAGCTACAACCTACTAGTTTTGATATGCGGTGTTTTCACTTTCGTTCCATCTAAACATTACATGCTTTACGATTTTTTTCTTCCACATACAAATTTTTAAGAAGCTTTTGGGTTTTTAAAAAAAATTCTAAATGTGTGATAGCAATTTTTTTCTTTTGTTGTTTGTTGATAATTGTAAAGTTTCTACATGTGCTTGAAAACAATGTGTATTTTTTGATTGGTGGGTTCATGATTTTACACGTATCACCAGATAAACTTTGTTAATTGTGTTGTTCAAATCTTATTTGTTCTCACTGATGATTTTCTTTTTATTCTAATTTAGAGATGGTTTAAATTTGTTGTTATTGTTGCTGTTTTATCCAACATTTCATTATTATGGCAACAGAAGACTCTATGTTAAATCATGTTCACTGTGGTAAATTGCAAAAATAGCCACAATCATTCATTCCCTCTGTATCCAACTCTGCAATTCACTTTGCAGCTTCTCCCATCAAGAGGTAGAGTCTGTTTCCCAACCTCATGAAATTGGACCAGCCTTGTGAGTTGCTTTGTCCAACAGAATGTGATGGGAGTGACAGATGTATCAGTTCTAAGCCTAGGACTCAAGAAGCCTTGCTTCTGTTTATTTTCTTGGGCCCCTGCCAACACCAAGTAAACAAGCCTGGGAGGGCCTTCTACACCATTATCGCATGCAACACAACTGAGTCAGCTGATTAATCCCAGCTAAAGCCTCAGAGATAGGAGAGCATCTATTCAAAATCAGTTGCACCTCCTCGCTGACCCACAGCTGATGGGAGATTCTTGAAAGAGCCCAGCTGACAACTACCCAGCTGAGCCCAGCCTAAATTGCCAATCCGCAGAATCACGGGCTAGATAAATAGCTATGGTTTCAAGTCACTAAGTTTTAAGGTGATTTGTTTTACAGAAATAGCTAAGTGATACATCTACCATATCAAAATTTGCTAGGATCATGCTTAACTTTTGTTTTTAAGATACATAAATGATCCGAAAGGGGTAGTACCTCTTAGAATTTCCAGGTTAAAAAAATATTTGAGGTCTTATAGCAGGACTATGTCAAAGATATAATTAAAATAAATTTGGACAAGGACCTTCACTGTGGACAAAGGCAACGACCAACTAGAGAGACAGAAATAAAAAACAAAACACCAGTTGCTGTTGAGTCGATTCTGACTCATAAAGGGTCCCTGTGCTTCAGAGTAGAACTGTGCTACGTAGGGTTTTCATGGCTGTGACCTTGCAGAAGCAGATCACCAGGTCTTTCCTCTGAGGCATGTCTCTGTAGATCCAAATAGTCAATCTTTCAGTTAGTAACCCAGTGCTTAACCGTTTGCACCATCCAAGGGCTCCAGTTAGACACTAAATCCTAGAAAAATAAGATGGTGGCCTCTAAACTAGGAAACAAATTTGAGTGTTGTTTAAATTGCTATCTAAACGCGTTAGTTTCAGTGTTTATCCAAGAAGTTTCCTTTTTTATGCAGGAGTCTATTGCCGGGGTTGGGGGGAGCTTAGAAAACAACACAAACATTCTATAGTAGCCTAACTTTATGTAAATTTCTGGTTACAACATCTCCAGGAAAACATAATGGGATGGGGTTAGTTCAGAGAACACCAAATAAATGGAACCCAGGGATGAAGGGGTTCCATTATGGCTGGAACAGACAAAACTGAATATAGGTAATAACTGTATTTGTTATCTATTGCTGCATAAGAAATTACCTCAAAACTTAATGGCTTAAAACAAAAACATTTAACATCTCGCAATTTCTCTGAGTCAGGAATCTGGGCATGGCTTAGCTGGGTCCTCTACTTCAAGGTTTTTCACAAGGCTGCAATCAAGTTGTCAGCCAGGTCTGTTGTCTAATCTGAAGGTTTGAATGGGGTGGGATCCACTTTCAAGCTCAATTCATATGGCCGTTGGTAGAATCCAGTTCCCCAAGGGCTACTGAACTAAGGTCCTCAGTTCCTTACTGGCTGTTTGCCAAAGGCTGCCCTCAATTCCTTGCCATGTGGTCCCCTCCCTAGGGGAGCTTGCAACATGACAGTTTGCTTTTTCAGAGCAAGCACACAAGAAGCATCAGAGAGAAAGGGCAAACAAGATATAAGTCACAGTCTTTTATAACCTCATCTCAGAATTGTCATTCCATTACTTTTTTCACATTCTGTTTGTTAGAAGCAAGTCACTAAGTCCAGCTCAGGCACAAGGGAAGGAAATTATACAAGAGCATGAATACCAGGAGTTGGGGATCATTGGGAATTCCTTTAGAAGAAGTTTGCCATAAAACAAAACTCTAGGAAATTGTAAAAACATGAGTTTCGTAAACTGATCTTATTCATCAAATCTCCAAATGCTAGGCCTCAGGATCCAACTCTTAAAACTTGAAGGAGGAGATTTTCTTTTATTTTTTAATACAAATCATACAGCCATCTTATTGTTCTAAAAGACTAGCAAAGACTGAAACTATAAATAAGTTTTAAAAGGTTTAGCAAAATTTTCAGATGCTGGTCTTATAATGGATTATCAAGGGGGTAGAAGGAATGTGTACAGCAGATCCCTAATGTTTTCAGAGTAACATCGAGAAAGACAACCTCAGCTCCATACAAAATGTCCCTCAGAAGCAGCTGAGATGGACCATTGGCCTAATCTGTTGTGGCATTTTTTATATACTTATGCATAACACTATGTGGGAATGCAATAAAAATTTAAACAAGGTACTAGAGTTCAGCAAAATAGGAGAGTGCAGCTTTTGAAAATGGAGACACGGCTTTCCTACACAGTCTCTAAGAAATTTAATGTGCCACTGCTCATCCACAGAATCCCTTCTACATGAGAGATTGCAAAAACAAGTCTTAGTTCCTCCTCACAGAATTAAGGAGAAGAAAACCAGATTTTGTGAAGCATTACTGTCACAGAGAGGAAGAAGATATCTGACTCCGTGTGACAGGACTCCCTTTTATATCTACATTAAGTTCAAGTGTTTAAACTGGCAAAGCCATCTATTCTGCCCTGGGGCAATCTCTAAGTGGATATTTTAGGCATACACTTGGGGTTTAGGGGGATTTGTTTCCAGAAAGTTTATAAGGAGAAGAATAAGGATGGGTGTGTTGAAGGCTTATGCCGTACAATACAGATACCATACCCGTTGCTGTCGAGTTGATTCTGACTCATAGCAACCCCATAGGGTTTCCAAGCAGTGGCTGGTGGATTTGAACTGCTGAACTCTTGGTTAGCAGCCGAGCTCTTAACCACTCTGCCACCAGGGAGTAGGGCAAATAAACGTTCACCGCTAATGCAGTGGCACCTAATTAGAAGATAAACATCACTCAGAGAAAAGGCTGAATTTAAAATTTTCCACATAAGCAGAGTCATGCATTTTGATATTGTAAGAGCGGTAGTTTCTGTCAATCAACCTGAATTCTCTTTAAGCCTTAAACATATAAGTCACATTGAGAGGGTTATGCATTTCACAAGTGGATTTATATATAAATACTTTTGCTGGCTCCAGTTCAACACAACAAAAGAAGTCAAACATTAGTCTGTATTTGTATTTCTTTGCTGAAGTGTTTTGACATAAACTGCACACAATCCTAGCTGAAAAGCAGCAGGCAGTTTGGAGCTAACTGCTCCTCACACTTGCATTCTTTGTGATATGAATATTTCTTTTTTGCTACTTGGAAAATTAGAAAGCTTGTGAGTGAAAAGCTTACTCAAACTCAAGAGAAGAAATGTAAAAAGCAGCGTAGTATTTCTGAAAACTTCCAGCTTGACACATAATTCATGTTCTACAACATCTCAGAATGCCTGTATGTATCAAATGCTGCACAATATACAGTCAGCATTTATACCTTTGAAGACGGAAAGTAATGCATATTCTACCCAGAAGTCACTCAGAATACCCTTCTTACCAGTCCAATCCTTCCAGTGCAGAGAAAAGACATTCTTACTTTAAAAACCTCTAAATATCTAAATTACATTGTAAATACTGTTAGAGACATTTATGGAAAAGAATAACTTTTTTAAATGTCATAGTTATATACGTCTGCCTGAAGTTAGAAAAAAATCTGTATTAATCAGCTATTGCCACAATAATAGTACATAACAAACCATCCTAGTACTCACTCACTTAAAGCAACGATCGTTTATTCTCACACACATCATCTATTGGTTGGCTGCTACTTGACTGAGCTACACTGCACTATATGCTCTAGGCTCCCAGCTGCAGGTTAGGTTCAGATCTACTCCACGTCTCTTATCTTCCTTGGATCAGCAGCTACCAGCGGCATGTGGTTGGCTCCACATTTCTCATTCTGGAGCTTAGACTGAAGTAGCAGCAGCTACAGGCAGCACGGTGAGGCTCATCAAAGTGCAAGAAGGCAAACCCAACCACACAAGCACATGCAAAGCTTCCGCTTACATCATGTGTACGAACATCTTTTTGGCTAAAGCAAGCCACATAGTCAAGTCCAAAGTTCAGGGGTGAAGAATTATATTCTGCCACAGTGAAGCCATGGCAATTAATCAGTCTAACACACTACCATTAAAAACCAAACCAAACCTGTTGCCGTCGAGTCGGTTCCAACTCATAGCGACCCTATAGGACAGAGTTGAACTGCCCCATAGGGTTTCCAAGGAGCGGCCAGTGGATTCGAACTGCCTGCCAACCTTTTGGTTAGCAGCTGAATGGTCAACACATACACATTACCATTACTGGGTGTTATTGCCACCCTTAAATAGCCAATGAAAGAGTTTTGCTTCCTTGAATATTGAGAATAATTTTATTGTCATATTAAAAAATTAATAATTCATAGAGCATATTTTGTCAAGAAATGTTTGTATTTCATTGAATCTACATACAAAGGGCAATTCTATGATTTAAAAATGTCCATAGTTATTAATTTTATACCAAATACAAATATAAGAATATACAAATAAATAGATATACATATACAGATTAAGTTTAGAATTAAAATTAGATTTAGATATATAACTCTTTTACTATTTTCTTTCTTTTCTAAATAATTTAGTTGGAAGTCAAGAAGACTGTAGCCCCTACCTTATTAAAGTTTTTTAAAATAGTGTATTATTTCAAGGAAGATTGTAAATTTTCAAAAAAACAAGATAAAATGATAACTCAAAAAATAAACATTAAAATTAAAATTACACTTTGTGAAACAAATAATAATAATAAAGTTTACATTTTTGTCCCCTGACACAGGGCAGCAGATTCAGCTTCTTCTGTAAATTTGGGGCTTTAAATGACCTCCAAGTCAAAATGGCCTAGCACTTGTACACTTTAACTCCAGAATCCTGGACTGGCCCAAACTCTAGTGGTATGATTGAGCATAAAGAGTGGTAACAAAAACACTCACTTAACAGTTACACTATATAAATACTCTCACTGTTGATTTTGATGCAATCACCTGTTCCTTGAACAGGAGTTTAGCACAGAGGTTTTATCCTTATAGACTATCTCTGCTCAGGAGCAGGAAAGAATAATTTTATTTGTGTATATTTTCCCTGTTTGTCCACAATTTGACTGCAAATTCCTTCAGGTCAGGGATTGTTCTCTTTGCATCCTGAAAACACCTTGCACCATGTCTTGTAGGTTGGAAGCATTCAGTGAATCTGCCCAAATGAATTGAATCGTTGGACTCTTACCTTTTATAAATTCATTGGCTTAAAAGAGTATTTACTAGTCTTTAGGGGAAAGATAATGATTGTTGTTGACAGCAGAAGGTAAATTATGAAAAATGAAGTAAATCACCAGAATGAGAAACCCAACTATGGGGCAAATATACTTGGGCTCCAACCAAAATGGCCAGGAGAAATTGTATTGGCCCTAGATTTCATCTTCTGTCTTTAAAGAGAATCTTTTCATTTCCACAAACATGCTTTGTCTGGAGCATGAAGAGAGTGAGTTTCCTGGTGATACTTGGACTCAACAAAACTGTGCTTGTTGCAAATAATTTTAACCATGTAGTAAAAGAAAATTTGTGAAAGCTAGAAATATAAAAAGTACCATGATATCGATCTAGAATATAAACCTATGGATTTATGTATAAATTTGGTTAAATTTTTTATTAAATTCAAACATCCAAATAACTCCCTCTCTATCAGCCAAAATCTATTAAGACCTTGGTTCTACCTTTGGAAACTAGCTTAACAAAATTCCTAGGGAAACTGGGACTATGATATGATTTTCATGTAGCAATAATCAACTTAAATATGTTCCTGACTATTTTTCAAAATTTCAAAAATAATAGTTACAAAACAAACTCACATTGCTATAGGTACAACCATATACTAAAAATTTTTTTTTAATTTTGTTAAAATACACAAGTGACTAAAAATAATTACACTACACAAATTATTACTCCTTTTTTTAACAGCAAAAATGAAAACAATTTAAACTTCTGTTAAGTTCTTCTTCCTGATACAAGCTCCTCAACTATCAAGTGCTTGGGACACCACCTTCCATATAAAATCATCCAATTAAGAAGTTTTTCTTTCCCTGTGCCCATGCCTAGCAGTATCTATTCACTGACTAAATCAGTATTTGCCCTTGACCAACTTATTGCTGCTTTAGTTTCCTGGAACTCAAGGAAAAGGAGTAAATTTTTAAAACGTTTTGATTATGGAAATTTTTAAATATACTTGAAGTAAACACAGATCGTTAGTATATGATAAGGAGTCTCTAACCAGGTGACTCTCATGATTTCAAAGTCTTAATTGATAAAATTCTAAGTCTGTTCTTAACCCTGCATCCTACTCTGTTTTATGCTCTGTCTTAGGCTGGGTTCTCTACAGAAGCAAAACCAGTAAAGCGTATAAATATATACAGAGAGAGATTTATATCAAGGAAATGGCTCACATGACTGTAGAGGCTGGAATGTCCCAAGTCCGTGGATCAATTTAGAGGCTTCTCTTAATTCATGTAGCCGCAGGAGCTGGCAAACCCAAGACTGGCAGGTGGGAGAGCAGGGCTCCCTCTCACAGGCTGTGAAAATCGAAGAATCCCAAGATCAGCAGATAAGCTGTTCGCTCATGTCCCAAGAACCAGAGGTCAGATGAAAAGGAGGCAGCCACAGGATCCAGAGTGAGCAAGAAAGCCAGAACATCTGCTTATATTCAGATGCAGGTCACACCCCCAAGGAAACTCCCTTTCAGCTGACTGGCTACTCACAGCAGATTCCATCATGGGAGTAATCACATACAAACACTGAGAATCATGGCCCAGCCAAGTTGATGCACAATCTTAACCATCACATCCTCTCAACCCTGTTGTTAGAATTCCAAGGAGGAGAGATACAAATGACATGTTGCCTCATATCCAACTTCATCCTGGAATGTTGCTGTCCGCACCACTTCGCACCCGTCCTCATAATCAATTCCAGTTCCCTTAACCCCAAGAGAAATTTGGGGAAATGAAAAAGATCTTACTCATTCATTCACCAGCTATTTATGGCTATGTGTCAGACACTGTAATAGGCAGCAGGGATTCTGCATAGAAGATTGGGTTAATTTTTGCTCACACGGAATTTATAAGCTAATGACGGAGAACAAAAACTAGACAATCACAGTAGGTGTGATAAGTCCTATAATGGGGACATATAGATCAGAGTAGAGAGAAAGAAGATCTAAACAGACAGGCGCAGGGGCTGGGTGGTCAGGGAGGATTGTCTTTAAGATGTATTATCTAAGCCAAGACCTAAAGGATTATTAGAAATTAGCTGGGGGAAGATAGGGAAAGTAGTCAAGGCAGACAGAATAGTACATGAAAAGGCCTAAATGTATGCAAGCTCAGTACCTTTGAAAAAAAAAAAATCAAAGTTAAGTATGGTTAGAGTTAGGACGATAATTAGGGGCCAATCTCTGCAGGACCTTATAACTCAAGTGATAGGGAGCCATTGAAGAGTAATAAACTGGCAGCAACATGACCAAATTTTATTTTAGAGCCATCACTCTTGACACATGTGAAGACTAGACTGAGCAGGGAAGGAACAAGGAGAAAAGACGGGAGACTTGTTAGAGGTTGTTGCCGTATGGCTGGTGAGAGATAATGGTGGCTTTCTCTTGGGTGGAGGGTGTGAGATGGAGAGAAATGGAGGGACTCGAGGAGCACAATGGAGGGAGAAGACAAGAGGATACATTAAATGACTGGTTCTGGGAGGAGAAGGAGAAATCATTATGATGCTCAGGTTTCTGCTTGGCCACCTGGGTAGGTGGTGGTACCATTTGCTGAGATAAAAGTCTATGTTGAGTCTGAAGTCCCCGGGATATGTCAAGCACATATGACGGGTCTTGGATGAATGAGACTAGATTGAATAAGTATAGCTCATAGGATTCCTCACGGAGGTTTGATGATCATTTGCCCCTTGTTTTCATGTGTTCCCTATTTGAGTATTTACTCCTTTGTTAGAGGCCACAAACCTGGTGAAGGGGAAAGGGAGCTAGGTTAGGAATCAGGAGGCTTGAGTCCCAGCTCTGCCACCTAGAAACTGTGTAGCCCTCAGGAAATCCCTTTGAGTCTCTGGGTTTCATTATTTGTAGAAAAACAAGATTGTAATAAATTATCCCCAATTTCCCTTTCAGTTGCAACATTCTATTTTTATGGTTCTAGTTAATCTATTCCTGTTTATTAAAGTTTACTCTTTAAAAATAAACAATTAGTAAGCTATTGAACAAGAAACACCACAGGCAATGAAACTCTGTATATATATCAGAAATACTTTAAAAAAATCTTTTTGATAGTAAAATAGAATCCTGGGTGGTTGGTTACTCTGCAAAAGATTTATTATTTCGTTTTTCATATTGTTCTAACACAGCTACACATTCGTATTAAAGAACCTGCATAACGCAGTACCTGGAATTTAAAGACCTGAATTTTTTTATAAGCAAGAAAACATCAATAAGCACTTGACTTTGAAATCATTTTACCAACCATTTTCTAGCATTATTTTGAATTACAAAAGAAAACAGTTTCCCATTTGTTTCATTATTCCTTCTGGAAGCACTATGTAGCAGGTCTTATTTTTTATAGTAATTTCCTTTGTTACCATGGGTCCCTTGCAGAAAATATATCTGAAATGGCTTAAGAGACTGCTTCCTCTCACTGTCATATGGCCATCAGTAGCAACCCAAGTCAACAGGAAATGAAACCAAAGCAAAGTTGCTCTCAAATCTGATTTAAACACCAGGCCCATATGTCCGATAGCTTCTATAACATCTCCATTGACCTACTTTACTACCACTTCAAATACAGTAGTGCAGTGCCTGGCACATGGTAATAACAAGAGCTGCCATTTATTGAGTCCTATGTAATGCCAAGCACTGTGCTTAGCCTGCATATCTCCCTTAATTCTCACATCAACCCTATGGGGTGGGTTTTATTATTATCCCTATTTTATAAACGAGAAAAGTAAGACTCAGAATGTATCTTGCCTAAAATCCCTGCACAGGTGGAAAGTGGCAGAGCCTGAGGGTCAGACCCAAGCCATCCAATGTCAAGAATCTGGTCCTTAACAACTGGTTTTCTTTGTTTCCATAGTAAGTACTCAAAGACTATTATAATTGAGAGGATGTGGAAGCATGGATGTGTCATCATTTCTTCCCAAATCATCTTGGCCCAACTTCTTTTAATCTAGGCTGTAGTCTATCACCACCTACAGTTTAAAAGTGCTTCCTGCCTATGTCCGTTAGACACAAGTTATGCATCAGGAAATATTCTAGAAACAGTAAGGTCTTTGCTTTCCAGAGTTTACATTCTAGAGCAGGAAGTAGACAATAAACAAACAAACAAATCAACAAAGGATTTTCATACTGAGGAAAAGTGTTTTGAAGGCAAGAAAACAAGACAACGGAATAGAAAGTGAGTAGGGGGAGAGCCATTTTCATTCTTCCGATTGATATTCCCCCCTGTAGTTATTCCCACTGCCAGACCCCAACAGAGGTTCAGCTTGGGATCTTTGTTATCACCATAACCTCATAATTGGTCTCCCTGCTTCCAAGTTCTTATTTCTTCAGTCTGTCCTGCTCATCTCCTACGATAATATTCCTAAAATGTTTCTTCCTCATCTTGCCTTTTGCAGTACATTGAGCTCAAACACCTCATCTTATGCACAAGTCCCTCGATCATCTGGTCTCACCCTACAGACCCAAAACACCTTCCTTCCTTCACCCACAAGTGTATGTGGAGCATCTACTATGTGTTAGGCATGATGCATTCCCTAACACAAGCCATCTGGTTTTTTTGGTCAATTTCCTTGGGTCCTGCATGTACTCTATGCTCCTTCCCACATCCCTGATCCCAGAATGGCCTTTTCTGCTCCATCCAGCTATCAAAGCCTTCTTGTGATTTAGAGGCAACTCAAGTCCTAGTTTTCTGATTTAGTTTTCTCTATTTATGCCATTCCACACTAATTTTTTTTTAAAATCACATTAGTCTTCCATTTCATAGTTTTCTATTCTAGCTCACTGCTTTGCAATGCTCCCTCCCTAACCATGATGTGAATGTATGTGTGTGCACACGCACGTGTGTGTAGGGGACCAAAGGCTGTACCTTAGTTCAGGACAACAATAGGGACCTATATTCTTCTCATATTCCAAAGTGTCAATGATCACAATAGTAGCATCTACAATTTGTTTAGCATTTACCATGTGCAAAACACTATGTCAAGTATGTTACACACTGTATCTCCTGAATCCTCCCAACAGCTTTATGAAGGAGTCATCCTTATTACCCCCATTTGGCAGATGAGGAAACTAAGGCTTATGGAGGTGAAGTACCTTGCATAGGGTCACACTATTAATAAATGTCAGACCTGGAATTTAAACCTAGGGTATGTGGTCCCAAAGTCTGCTAACCTAACATCTAAGCTATGCTGCCTGAAGCATAATCCTTGGCACTAGAATTCCTATTCCCAGCTACTTCCTACAAAGACACAAGACCCTTTACAGGAAAAGCACCCGTGCCATAGATGGGGTGGAGAGGGAGAGAGACGATATGGAGGATTCTGCCACCACCATCACATCTGAGCAGAAAGTTAACCTGGTCAGGTCAACTAAAGACCAGGCAGGTAAGAAAAGAGGAGAATATATTAAACTCAATGTTGTGGGCCCAGGCAGCAGTGAGAGTTGCTTCCACGTGAAGAAGATAGTACACCTCAAGAAACTCAGAGAACCATACTGTCCACAACAGAGGGTTCCGTTGAACTCACTCTTGTCTCTCCTTGAAGGTTAGAGGATTTTTGATAACCCTGTTCCAAAAGAACTGGAAATAGAGGAAGCTGTGACTGATGTTTAGTAGGAACAAACAATGAGCCATTCAACAATTTAGATATTCTTTTAATTTTATAATCTCTTTCTTTTTTAAAAAAGCTTCTTTCGAAGAGTGGTATTCAATATTGAGTTGAAACAGGCTCCTGTGCTCTGAGAGTCTCACTTTAAAATGTCTGGTATTTTGAATCTTAGTACTCATCATTAATTTTCATTTGTTTCTATCTTGCAGAGTTGATGTGATCAAACTTCAGCATCCTCATATTGTAGAGCTCATGTGGACACTGGGACAAGGTCACCTTCTCCTGGAGTGGGCGTTCTCAGGCATGGCCATGACAAGATTGGTCAGTGGGGGAGTGCTCAGTGACCTGCCTATGGCCCTGAAGTTCTGGCCAGTTGAAAATTTTCAGAGGACTAAATGGTGGGAAGCAAAGATGTTTCCTTCATTTGAAGCTACCTTTAAAATATGATGGTCTAGACCAAAAGAAGGAGGAAAATCAGATTGGAAGTATGGAGGATAGATCGGGGGATAATAAAAATCACTCCGAAGATGGCTTCATGAAGAAACCGTGCATTTTCAGAGTTTTAAAAATCTTGCCAGAAGATCCCAAATAACAAAGAATAAATGGTCCTACAGAAGCATGTACAACAGAAGACTGCTATCGTTTGATTTTGTTTATATTTTTTAGCCTGGAGCATGGGGTTTAAACGATAATTGTGTGAGCCAGCTACGCCTAAATAAACAAATTATTGGTAAAGTCTGTTTTTTTAAAGCTCCATATCACACAGCAAGAGTGTAAAATACAAATAAAAAGCTAAAAACCATATAAAAGAAAGATGGCAATAAATATACCAAAAATTGTAATTAATAACAAGTTTGGTGTAAGCTTCTCAGCAACTAAAGCAAAAAGAAATTTTTTTCAATTCTACAGTCCTAAATTTGACGACATCATCTGCCGTGAAAATTACTTCTGCTTTGTTTTTCACGGAATGTCCACATTGCCTTGTATTTCCCCAGCGTATACATAATACAAACATTCTTTGAGACTTTAGCGGGTTTTCCCCTTATTTCTTAATGTCCAAACTCAAATATCATCTCTGGGCGTATTGCCCAGTTACCCAGTATTCTACTGAGTTCAACATGTTGAGAACTTCTGATTTTGATTAAAACATACACCTGAGAAATTCATGAGCGCGCTACGTTTCCTTCAAGTCTAATACCACTTTCAGTCTTTTCTAATGCTTCTCAAAGCCATTACCAACTTGCGCAACATTATTTAATTATGTCCTGAGGAGATGAGGAAAGCAGGGTGTAAGGTGATAGCCTTGAAGAATAAGGGTTCAAAGACAGCTTCTCGCCTGGGAGCCAGGTCCTCACACAGACCCCAAATCCCAAGCTACGCCCACTTAGCAATCTGAGCGAGGCTTCCTCCAAGAGTGTGCACTTCAGTAGCATGCCTTGAGAGGACACAAACCACCGGTTTGACTCTTTTATGCACTACCAAGCCTCCATGAATGACAGGCTTTTGGTCTTTGCTGGGCTTCTTTTAGTAGGTTTAAAAGCCCGAGGCTGCAGATATGTGAATATATAAACATATTTTTTTCAAGCTATACATTTTCTCCAGTCTAAATAAATAGCTTATCCTGTGTTCAGTCTGTAATCGGCTATCAGGAGTCGCACCCCCACCCCCACCCTGCTTAAAAACAGAGTAGGCTTTGTTGTTCTCTTTAAAAGTTCTTTTTAAAGAAGAAAAATAAGTACATCTATGAAATAAAGGTACAGTACGCCGTAGTCTCACGTCAATTGTTCTCTGCCAAGAATCCCATTTGGAATGTTTTATTTTCCCCCCAAAGTTGTGTAAAGGAACAGAGTGGATATTATTCTTTAAATCTAAGTTTAAACAGCTTAAGGAGTGGAGCCAATTGAAGTAAATCATAATTGCTAAACAGGATTAAGTTTACCACAGCCTTGTGAAAGTCTACTGAAAAGAACAACCCAGAAATAGACCAAGACAACGGAAACGTATTTGCATGTAGCTGCCCTCCCAAGACCCCTTCTTCTAAAATACCGGTGTTACGAGTCGATGTGCGCAAAACAGTAACCTTCGTGGTCCTGCGTTCTCACTTGATTCGTATTATTTATGTTTCACCCTCTATTATGTAACTGGGAAACGTTTTCAAACAGAATCGCATGCCACCAACGGTGATGTACAATCAGGCTGAATTACTTTCTCCTACGTTAGTAAATTAGGACAATCCCACCTAGCCGCGCTCGTTCCTGCACCCTTTGTACGACACAATTTATCTTCACGCTAATGGATTTTATGCAGGTGATCAAAAGTTGTGGGGTTACTTCTCAACTCAATTAGCTAAATTATTTCTTACTATTTCAAATCATAGCCTAAGGCTCCACAACGCAGCAATTTTAAAAAATTTAAAAGTGGAGCCATTCATACTCAGACATCAGACTGGTGGTAAGAAAAGCCTAAGCCAAGATAAGATGCAGAGAATGAAACTAAAATAAGCAGATGAACTGGTACTGTCGCCAGCCCTCCTGTTCTATTTTTGTAAGCCCTCCACCGGCAACTACTTACTTGCACTCACTCTTGGGTTTTTAATAAAGCCCTGATTTAGAGCACACATTTTGGGGCAATGTTTCTGAACAAAGCATCACCAGGACACTATTCCTGCCAGATGTTCAGGAAAAAGGGGTTCTGTGGCCTAATAAGTTTGGGAAATGCTACATTTCACACAGCTCATTAGCATATTAAAGACTCCCAGGAGTCAGTCCTACTCAAAGGAACCTGTTTAACTTGGTTGAGCCCCCTGCTTCCCAAAATTGGGAGGCCACAGAATCTCATTTTCAACGTGGCATCCCACGGAACCACTGTTCTGCCAGGATTCACTCTGGGAAACCCCACTCTCAGCGAGCCAAGTTGGCTTTCTGCCTAAATTGCCTTCACAAATTCAAAGTTGACAATATGTCGTAAATAATCTGCCGTGCCTTTGTGGAAAGCGCCTTAATCTCCAGAGTTCTGTGGGTTCTGTGAGTTTTTTATGTAAATTGGAATTTCTTTTGGTGCTTAAGCAGCTTGCTGATTTTAAATCTGAACCCTGTATTATCCGCTATTCCACGCTACCCTGGTGCATAGAGTGAAAGTGTTGTCAAGGTGCCCTGTTGATCTGATTCTGTAGCTTCTACAGATGCTTAATTTTCTCCCAACGCTGAGCCTCACTCAACAGTCTTCACTTGACTAGAACTAAGGCAGCCAAAGTGAATTGTTCAGTACTCACTCACACTCTGTTGAAGCCAGTTCCAGGCCCTCCACAGCAAAGACACAGACTTGGTTAATTGCACTAGGCCTCATAGATTTGATTTCCCTCTCCATAGTCAAGCAACATGCTTGGAACATAACATCCCATCTGATCGTGCTGCCTCAATGGCATAGACCCTCAGCTCCCCAATTTCAAAAAGCTGCAGAGGTTGTCTCCATCATCAATGCGATTCAGTGAGGACCTTGCATAATAAGGTCTTAGCTCCAAAATGCTAAGTTTTGCCAGAGCATCTGGGATTGTAAAAGCAAATGTGTATTATGCGTAATATTGTCACATTATTGGGCACATTTTTTAAAAAGGCAGCACCCACAGGTCGGAACTACTTCAGTTTTATGCAAATTCTGCAAGCACTAAGATGTGCTTGTCACTTTTTTGTTGTATCAGCACAGTGCCCCAGGGAGGAATCTTGTTTCACTTTGCCTTCCATTGTTAGTGTCTACCTTTGCAAATACTCTCCCCACTTACACTAAAGGACTTCTGACTGCACAAGAGTTCTCGGTTCACGTTCTTCTTCTGTGACTGGCGGAGAGGAGCTTCTGTCGGCGCGATGTTGCAACCCAATCCTCCTTGGGAATTCAGTATGCTGTACCATTGATGCCCAACCCCACATGCTTTTTATAATCATAGCCATCATCTTTTTATTATGTCTTGGACTTGAGGAGGCCTGAAAGCAGATGTAACTCATGATGACCTGACTTCAATGGGAGAATGAACCAGGTGGCTAATTGTCTCTAAAACAAATACACTGATAATTAGCAGGAGAGCACAATGCAACAGAAGCCTAACCACCAACCTTTATTTAAGTTAAGCAAATGGGTGAGCAAATGATGCAGCTGGACCGCACTTTGACAAGTTAATAAGGGAGCCATACATCATCTCGTCAGCCACACTAGCCAAAGCATGCCCTCCGGACTTGGTATCAGTGCTGCTAAAACTGTGAACTTGAGAAATTCTCGATGCTCACGGTGAAAGCCTTGTCTGAGTACTCAGTGGAGCCAGAGATTAAGGTGCTAAGTTTTCTCACTCAGGGAATGCTGGGGTCAAAGCTGAGACAATAGAAGGTTGGTGCGATCTCACCTGTACACCTGGGAGCGCTGATCATTGCAGCTCTCTAAGAGTGCTAATTTAGGGACAAGATCATTGCAAATTACATTATTCCAAGGTTTAGCATTACCCAGATCAGGATGGCTAATATCTAGATCAGGATTCAGCAAACTTTTTCTGTAAAGGACCAGATAGCAAAAATTTAAACTTTGCAGGCCACAGTCTGTGTCACAACCACTTACCTCTGCCATTGATTGAAAAAGCAGCCATAGATGAGGCGTAAACAAATGAACGTGGCTGTGTGTCAATAAAACTTTATCTATGGACACTGAAATTTGAAATTCATATAATTTTCACATGTCAAAAAAATAGTATTTTTTAAATTTTTTTCCAACAATTTAAAAATGTAGAAATCATCCTTAGCCTATAGGCAGTGCGAAAACAGACCTACTTAACCCATGAGCCAACCACTTGTCTAGATTAATTAATCAAGCTGGAGTTAAGGTTTCAGAGATAACAAGGGGCTATTCTTTTTCCGATTTTTTTACTTATCTGTTTCTTAGCTGAACATGGAAATTCAGTTCATTAGGGAGCTGGAATCAAAACCATGAGACAGGGATATTCAAACTACTTGCTTCAATAAAAACATATTAATCACCTGCTATGCAAGTCAGCAGGTCCTGAAGAGCACAGACTCTGAAATAACTTATAATTCAGAGTTCCAGTTGGAAATGGATGAGCCTCGGAGCACAGGCAAAGGGATCCTTCCCTGGATGATTTTTCAATCAATATTAAAGTACGCGTGTTCCTTGGCCTAGATGTGTCATTTCTAGGAATTTATCCTAAGGAGATAATTAAAATTGCATGGAAAATTTGAGAAACAGTGGTTAAGAGCTTGGCTGCTAACCAAAAGGTCAGCAGTTCGAATCCACCAGCCGCTCCGTGGAAACTCGATGGGGCAGTTCTACTCTGTCTTATAGGGTCACTATGAGTTGCAATCAACTAGAGGACAATGGATAGAGTGTTTTGGTTTTATTATGGTATTACTTACAATAAGCAAAAGAAGAAAATGGGAGCAACCTACATGTCAAACAATAGAAACATGGTTGAATAATTCATAGTAATATTTTATAAAATGGATTATTATGTAGCCATTAAAATTTTGATTCATAAGACTATGTGCTGTCATGGAAGGACATTCATGGCGGGGGCAAGCATATAACAAAACAATAAAGACAAAATGATCCCCTTTTTGTTTTTAGAATTGCAGAAAATGTCTAGGAGGATATAACCAAGGTGTTATTGCTCATCTTTGTGGGGTGGATTTTTTTTGTGGGGGGGATTAATTTGTTTCTTCCTTTGTAGAATGTTTCCTAATTATGTTTGATTCATTTATTCATTCAACATGTATTTATTAAGCACTTACTATGTATCAGTCCCTTTTTTCTATAATAGAAATGTTATATTTTGTAACTATATAAAAAAACTAAATTTTTAAAAGAAGAAGAGACGGCCCTTAAAAATTAGTGCAAGAGTGCTTACAAGCAGTTGGGGTAAGCCTCATGGCAGCTTACATCATAGAAGAGACGCCGGGAAAGATGAGGACCAGAAAGAGCATACTCAGAGGGAATGAGACAGAGGGACTTGGGAACTGAGTCTCTGAGATATCTAAAGCTGCATGGGTACTAGTTGTTAGCAAACTGCAAGTAACTCTGACGCAACCAACCCTTATAGCCATCTCCCAACCTCATCAAAGGGTTAGTGGATGAGATGCTAAGCCAAGGCAAAGATCTGGCCTAGAAACACATGCCTGTAATGCCTCCCTTCTTTTGAGAGAGAGAAAAAATGAGACAGACAGAGAGAGAGAGATTTAGAGAGCCAACTTATTCAATTTGGGGATCTTCCTGGGGGCGGGGAGGGGCGACTAGTGACTTCACAGGGTATTCTCATCATGTTAGACTGTACTGGATTGCTTGGGCTAATTTGGACGTCTTTTTTCAAGCAAAGTGTATTTTACAGCACTTAAATCAAAGTGCCAGACAATGTTGATGGAAAAGTAGAAAAGCAAACACTTCCGTGGTTTTCCTACAGACCCTTCTGATTTGTTGGTCTTATTGAAGTATGTATCTTTTTAGGTGCTAATCCTATTTATTTGTTCTTCTGACATTCAAGTACAATATCAATCCTTTTCTACTGTATGTGAGGTTATACCTGCTGTGTGGTTCAGAATACCACTGAGATCAGAAATATTTACAGGATTATTTGAAAATATGGACATACAATACTAAAACCACAATATACCACTGTTATGGATTGAATTGTGTCCCTCAAAAATATGCGATGGAATCATAACTCCTATACCTGTGGATATAATCCTACTTGGACTTTGAGTTTTCTTTGTTGTGTTAATGAGGCTATATCAGTATAGGGTGTGTCCCAAACCTAACCACTTCTGAGTTGTAAAAACAGCAGAGTAGACACAGAACGAAGTGCTAACAAGGGGAAGATAGATGCCACATGAAGATCATCACGGAATCGAGGAGAGACGACAGGGCTACAGAAGCTGAAAGAGACAGGCTCTTCCCCCAGAGCCGCAGAGAGCTTTCCCCTAGAGCAGGTGCCCTAAATTCCAGCTTCTAGCCTTCTGAACTGTGAGAAAATAGATTTCTGTTCATTAAAGGCACTCACTTGCGGTATTTGCTTTACAGCAGCCCTAGGAAATAAGACAAACACATAGTTATTAAAGCCATGAGAAAACTCAGGTACAATAACTATTGACCTGAATACCAGAATACATTGCTTTAGGTGAATTCTCGTGTGAATTGGGACAATTGGATATGACATCAACCTCACTGGCGCCTTATTGAAAGTATTTTCTACTTAAGTCATTCTACAATCACTACGGTTTCATGTGATTAGGCATATGATACTCTTTTACAAAGGAATGAATGCTGATCTTTCTAGGGAGAATTAGAGGTCCAATGAAACTTGGGAGCTTCTTAAGTAGAATTGATACTGCACTTCCCACTTTGTCTCCATCGCTCCCCTGACACACGCATCGTGTCTATTTCATTTTCTCTATCTCCTACCTCCCATTGACGTTGGATAGTTCTGTTCCAGTTTCCTAAAATAATAGTTCTGGTGTGTGGCTGGCTGAAAACCCAATATACAATCAAAACCATGCTGGTCAGATATGTGTAAATGCTTCTCAGCCATTGCTGATCCATCTGTCACTTTCCGTACGTTGGGTTGGAAAAAGCATCTTTTTGAGCACAGAAAGTCCACCAAGCATGCATGCATGTACACACAGACACACACACAGACTTGCCCTGTCTCTCTGATGTATATATTTATATCAGAAACCTAAGCCGATATTTTTCAACCTCCATTTATATGACAGCTTTTGAAAAATTTTATTTTAAAATAAGCTATCCTTTCCTCCTAACAAAAAAAACCTTTGGAATGTTACTTTCACCACTGCCATTTTCAAAAGACCCTCATCTGTACTCCAGAGACAATCAGGATGGGCTACAAGTATTTGCATCAGCTATTTTGCTTCTGCAAACACTGGAAGGAACAACAATTGTAGAAACAAAGGAGAAACCTAGAAACAGTTGCTTTAGTCTTTAATATAACACTTAATTTTCCCATTAATGTATGAAAATTCTCCAGAGGCTGGTTATGAGCTTGCATTGCTATATTTATTTTTATCAATAATAATAGTGGTTTTTATTGGGCACGTCTTTTCCAGAGAGCACTGCGAACTTTATGCAAAACATCTTTTCATCCTCACACTATGTTTGAGGCATAGCCAAGGGGTAGATCATTTTATCCCAATTGCAAAGATAAAAACAAATTGGTAGACAAGTCAGCACCAGGCAGGATAACTGGCTGTCAATTTGATCTGAGGTTCTTCTCTTACCCTCCTCCAACTAATTCTCCCTCCAACCAATGCCACTCCAGCAAACAGATTGATCTTCTTAAAAACTAAGTTAAAACCAAACCTGTTGCCATTGAGTCTGTTCCAACTCATGGTGACCCCATGTGTGTCAGAGCAGAACTGTGCTTCATAGGATTCTCAGTAGCTGAATTTTCAGAAGTAGATCACCAGGCATTTCTTCTGAGGCAGCTCCACATGGACTCGAACTTCCAACCTTTTGACTAGCAGCCATGCACATTAGCCGTTTGTGCCATTAGGTTAAGGAGCCCAGGTGGCACAATGGTTAAGCACTCGACTGTTAATCAAAAGGTTGGCAGTTCAAACCCACCCAATGGCTCCACAGGAGAAACACCTGGCAATCTACTTCCATAAAGATTACAGCCAAGAAAACCCTATGGGGCACTTCTATTCTGTCACATGGGGTTGCTATGAGTCGAAAACAACTGTTAGCACCCATCAAAAACAACAACCATTAGGTTATGTTACTTCCCCACTTGTATTGTGGCCTGCAGCACCCTGCCTGATCCATTCACTGTGCTCCAATGCTACTATCTAGTGTTGGATACGCCAGAACCATCTCCAGAGACAAGAAATCACATGAAAGTCATTTATTAGGGAGCATTCTCATAAGCAGAATGGAGAAGTAGGACTAAAAAGAGAAGGAAGCCAGAAAATGTTTCCATGGTATTAATAACGCCAGAACACCATAGTAATATATTAATTCATTGTGTTGCTGTTAGCTGCTGTCAAGTTGATTCTGAATCACAGGGATTTCAAGGCTATGATTTTTTGGAAGCGGATACCAGGCCTGTCTTCTGAGACACCTCTGGGTGGGTATGAACTGTCAACCTTTTGGCTAGTAGTCGAGCTCTTAACCATTTGTGCCACCCAGGGGCTCCATATATTAATAAACAAAATCAAAATGATTCAAGTATTAAAAAAACAAAAAAGTAAGTTGAGTGTCAAAGTTTTTATCTCTACATTGAATGGAAAAGTCAACAAATGGTAGGAATGAGAAAACTCAGAAAAGGATTTGGGGGGGATGCTTCTATTTTAATAGACCAGATTGTTTCTAAATTGAGTATGGGAACTTCTTTCACATATAATGCTTATTTTTATATTACTCTCCCCCCTAAAAATAAGGTGTTTACCATTGTGAGCTGAGATGTCGCACGTTTCCTGTTGTAGATGAATGCAAAAATAGCCCTGATTCTTTCCTCCCTGTATCCAGTGGGACTTTGTATTTCCTCCCACCAAATGGTATTGTCTATTTCCCCTTCTCTTAAATCTGGGCTCACTTTTGCCAGTTAAATGCAATCAAGGTGATAATATTCCAGTTCAGTCTCCAGGTCTCAAGAGGTCTTACATGCTTCCACTCTCTATTGTATCCCAGCCACCCCTATGTGATCAAGCCCAGACATCCCAGCCACGGTCAGTCCTAATCAACCTTCCAGTTGACCACAGGAGCATGTGTGAGCCCAGCTGAGATTAACTGAGTCCAACCCAGATCAGTGTATCCACCCAGCAGATGCACAGACTGGTGAAGAATAACAAATGGTTGTTGTATTTAGCCACTAAATTTTAAGGGGGCCCTACGTGGCAATAGATAATTAAAACTTCTGACATCATTTTTCCTAGAGAACCAGTTGTACCTGAATCTCACAACAGCTTCCATTGGTCTCTGTTTTCTGTATTTTACTGTTATTGCTGTTGTGGTGGTTTTAAGTCAGATTAAGAAAAGAAGTCATCCCAGAATTATTTAGTGTAAGTGATTAACATAAAAAAAAACCTCAACAGACAGGCACTGTCAGAACAATAGCTTCTTCAAGCAACCAATAGTCGACTGAGGCTTAAAAAGTGGAGAGTTTACTTTGGCAAAAAAGACAAAATATATACATGCCAAAGCAAAATAAAATAAAGAGTCCTGTCTAGTCTTGCTACCTACTATACCAATCAACCATATTCACTAAGACTTATAGCCTTTCTTCTTGACTTACAAATAATTAGCTATGATTGAATAGTAAGAATAAGGAGTAAATGAATCACCGTTCACTTCATTTGTTTTTAAGCTACAGTTGTATGTGGGATTTTGTTCTCGTTGTTGCTTTTACCAGATCATCTGCTGTTTCATTGTCCTGTGCAAAGATAAAAATCTAGGTACCTGCCAAACCCAAAGAAAAATAGGAAAGGGGAGGGGAGAGGTGGGAAGCTTTGTTCAATGGAACTGCTCATTGGTGTATATGAAAAAAAGAATGAAGAAACAACCTGCCAGAAATTGAATTGTACATGGAGGTGTAAACCTTTAAGGCATATTTCAATTGCCACAGTTACCATTTTACAAAATGAGGCAATGGAATTATCAAATGAAGTTTGGCTGCATTTCTGTGAAGGTCCAATAGCATTTTATAGATAAATATATAGACAGATAAATAGATAGCCTTTTCCTCCACATTTGTGTGTGATAGTTTCAGGTCTAATTGTGCATTTGTTTTAGAGAATGGCTCATTTTCTGATATATTTTTACCATGTCAAAACTGGGATTTTTTAAATCTTCTTTCTATTTCTCTTTGTCTACTCTTTCTAAACATATAGGTACATACATGTGTTATTTATTGATTCATAATTAAATAAAGAATAGTTTTACTGCTTCACAAGGAGTTCTGGGGATTGGTTGCTTACCCCCTTATCATATGCAGAACATAGCAATTTACTAACCAAATTTTGCATTTGTGACACCCTGTGATTTGCTAATGCACTCTGGAAATCTTAGTTTATCCAGGTTTAAATACCTTAGAGAATCCTTTACTCAGGTGAATGAAATAATAACAGATACTTGTTTGACCCTTGCCCTTCATAGTAGACATTTGTTGCAGAACTCCCTAGAACCCAATCTTTCTTTTTCCTTTTTCCCTTCTGCCTCTGCATTTATGAGACATGTGGTTTAGATGGGACTCTTCCTATTCCCAGTTCCATCGAGCCATGTATTTGCTTAAGCCGACTGTCAGTTTGTCGGATTGTGGTAGCTTGTGCGTTGCTGTCATGCTGGAAGCTATGCAATCAGTATCTCAAATACCAGCAGGGTCAACCATGGAGGACAGGTTTCAGGAGATATTCCAGACTAAGACAGGCTAGGAAGAAGGACGTGGCAGTCTACTTCTGGAAAAAAAAAAAAAAGGCCAGTGAAAATCTTATGGATAGCAGGGGAACATTGTCTGATACAGTGTCAGAAGATGAGTCCTTCAGGTTGGAAGGCACTCAAAATAAAACCTGGAAAGACCTGCCTCCTCAAAGCAGAGGTGACCTTAATGATATGGATGGAGTAAAGCTTTCAAGACCTCCAGCTGCTGATGTGGCACGACTCAAAATGAGAATAAACAACTGCAAACATCCATTAGTAATCAGAATGTGGAATGTATAAAGTATGAATGAAGGAAAATTGGAAGTTGTCAAAAATGAAATGGAACACTTAAAGATCAATATCTTATGCATTAGTGAGCTGAAATGGCCTGGGATTGGCCATTTTGAATTGGACAATCATATGGTCTCCTATAGTGGAAATGACAAAATGAAGAGGAATGGCATCTCATTCATTGTCAAAAAGAACATTTCAAGATCTATCCTTAAGTAGAACGCTGTCATGACAGGATAATATCCATACATCTACAAGGAAGATCAGTTAATACGCCTATTATTCAAACTTACACACCAACCACTAAGGCCAAAGATGAAGAAATTTAAGACTTTTACCAACTTTTGCAGTCTAAAATTGATTATACATGCAATCAAGATACGTTAATAATTACTGGTGATTGGAATGCAAAAGTTGGAAACAAATAAGAAGGATCGGTGGTTGGAAAAAATGGCCTTGGTGATAGAAATGACATGAGAGATTACATGATATAATGTTGCAAGACCAATGACTTCTTCATAGCAAATACCTTTTTTCAACAACATAAACGATGACTATACACGTTAACCTTGCCGGATAGACTACACAGGAATCAAATCAGCTACATCTGTGGAAAGAGACGACAGAGGAGCTCATCAGTCAGAACAAGGATGGGGCTGACTGTGGAACAGACCATCAATTTCTCCTTTGCAAGTGCAAGTTGAAGCTGAAGAAAATTAAAACAAGTAACCAAGAGCCAAAGTATGACCTTGAGTATATCCTACCTGAATTTAGAGACCATCTCAAGAACAGATTTGACAGGTTGAACACTAATGACAGAAGACCAGACGAGTTGTGGGATGACATCAAGGATATCATACATAAAGAAAGCAAAGGTTATTAAAAAGACAGAGAAGACCAAAATGGATGTCAGAAGAGGCTCCGAAACTTGCTCTTGTATGCAGAGTAGGAAGTAATGATGAAGTAGAAGTTGAACAGAAGATTTCAAAGGGTAGCTCAAGAAAACAAAATAAAATATTATAATGAAATGCACAAAGACCTGGAGTTAGAAAACTAAAAAGGAAAAACACACTCGGCATTTCTTTTTTTTTCTTTTTTTAATTTTATTGTGTTTTAGGTGAAAGTTTACAGTGCAAATTAGTTTCTCATTCAAAAATTCATACACAAATTGTTTTGTGACATTGGTTGCAATCCCCACAATGTATCAGCACTCTCCCCCTTTCCCTTTCCACCTCTGGTTCTCTGTGTCCATTTGTCCAGTCTTCCTGCCCCTTCCTGCCTTCTCATCTTTGCTTTTGGGCAGGTGTTGCCCGTTTGGTCTCATATACTTGATTGAGCTAAGAAGCACGTTCTTCACGTGTGTGATGTTTGTTTTATATAATCCTGTCTAATCTTTGGCTGAAAGGTGGACTTCAGGAATGTCTTCAGCTCAGAGTTAGCAGGGGGTCTGGTGGCCATAGTCTCACGGGGTTCCTCCATTCTCTATCAGACCAGTAAGTCTGGTCTTTTTTTGTGAATTTGAATTTTGTTCTACACTTTTCTCCCGCTCTGTCTGGAACCTTCTATTGTGATCCCTGTCAGAGTGGTGGGTAGTGGTAGCTGGGTACCGTCTAGTTCTGGGCTCAGGCTAGTGGAGGCTATGGTTCATGTGCCAAGGCTGTAATCTTTACAGAAGCAGATTGCCATATCTTTCTCCTGCAGAGCAGCTGGTGGGTTTGAACCACTGACCTTTTGGTTAACAGCTGAGTGCTTCAACCACTGTGCCACCAGAGCTCAATGGAGCTTATATAGTAGGTGAAAATAAACAGGGCTGATAATTAACAATATGGTGTCTTTGTGAATTAGAAAAAGGCACATGGTTTAGGGAGTGCCATGGATTGAACTTTGTCCCCCAAAACTATGTATATCAATTTGGCTAGGCCATGAGTCCTAGTATTGTGTGATTGTCCACCATTTTGTCATCTGATGTGATTTTCCTATATGTTGTAAATCCTAAATCTATGATGTTGATGAGATGGGATTAGTGGCAGCTAAGTTAATGAGGCAGGACTCAATCTACAAGATTGCATTGTGTCTTGAGCCAATACCTTCTGAGGTATGAGAGAAGAGAGAAGAGAGACATGGGGACCTCATACCACCAAGAACACAGCACCAGGAGCAGAGGATGTCCTTTGGACCCACTCAGCATTTCTTAAGCTGAAAGAACTGAAGAGAAAATTCAAGCCTCGAATTGCAATATTGGAGGATTTTATGGACAAAACATTGAACAATGCAGGAAGCTTCAAAAGAAGAGAGAAGGAATACACAGAACCACTCTCCAAAAAAAATTTGTTGATCTTCAATTAATTTCAAATGATCAAGAACTGATGGTATTGAAAGAAGAAGTCCAAGTTGCACTGAACACATTGGTGAAAAACAAGGCACCAGGAATTGACGGAATAGCAATTGAGATGTTTCAACAAATGAAGGCAATGCTGGAAGCACTCACTCGTCTATGCCAAGAAATCTGGAAGAGAGCTACTTGGCCAACCAACTGGAAGAGATCCAGATTCTTGTCCATTCCAAAGAAAGGTAATCCAATGAATGTGGAAATTATCAAACAAAATCATTAATATCACACAGAAGTAAAATTTTACAGAAGATAATTAAAAAATAGTTGCAGCATACATCAACAAAGAACTGCCAGAAATTCAAACCAGATTCAGAAGAGGATATGGGATGAGGGCTATCATTGCTGATGTCAGATGGATCTTGGCTGAAAGCAGAGAATAACAGAAAGACGTTTGCCTGTGTTTTATTGACTATGTAAAGGCATTTGACTGTGTGGATCATAACAAATTATGGACAATGTTACAAAGAATGGGAATTCCAGGACACCTAATCGTGCTCATAAGGAACCTGTACATAGACCAAGAGGCAGTTGTTAAAACAGAACAAGGGGATACTGTATGGTTTAAAGTCAGGAAAGTTGTGCATCAAGGTTGTATACTTTCACCATACTTATTCAATCTATATGCTGAGCAAAGAATTAGAGAAGCTGGACTACATGAAGAAGAATGTGGCATTTGGATTGGAGGAAGACTCATTAACACTCTGCAATGTGCTGATGACACAATCTTGCTTGCTGAAAGTGAAGAGGACTTGAAGCACTTACTGATGAAGATCAAAGACCACAGCCTTCAGTGAGATTACACCTCAACATAAAGAAAACAAAAATCCTCACAACTGGACCAATAAGCAACATCATGATACATAGAGAAAAGATTGATGTCAAGAATTTCATTTTACTTGGATCCACAATCAACACCCATAGAAGCAGCAGTCAAGAAATCAAACCACATATTGCATTGGGTAAATCTGCTGCAAAAGACCTCTTTAAAGGGTTAAAAAGCAAAGATGTCACCTTGAGGACAAAGGTACACCTGATCCAGGACATGGTATTTTCAATTGGCTCATATGCATGCATGGACAATGAATGAATAACAATGGAGAAGAATTGATGCCTTTAAATTACGGTACTGGCGAAGAATATTGACTATACTGTGGACTGCCAGAAGAATGAATAAATCTGTCTTGGAAGAAGTACAGCCGGAATGCCCCTTAGAAACGAGGATGGCAAGATTTCATATCATGTGTTTTGAACACATTATAAGGAGGGACTAACCCTGGGGAAGGACATCATGCTTGGTAAAGTAGAAGGTCAGTGAAAAAGAGGAAGACCCTCAACAAGATGAATTGGCATGGTGGCTGCAACAATGGGTTGAAACATAGCAAGAATCGTGAGAATGGTGCAGGACCAGGCAGTGTTTCGTTCTGTTGTACATACGGTCACTATAAGTCGGAACCGACTCAACAGCACCTAACAACAACATCAGTGTATCCCTATCACCTCACCACAGCACTTGTTTCAGGAAGGGAATATGACCCAAGACAGGCCAATCAGGGATAGGAGCATGACCCAAGGTGGACCTATCAGAGAAGGGAACAAGACACAAGACAGGCCAATCAGGGATTGGATATGACCCGATCAGAGTTAGGGGGAATCCATTCCAGGATTTGTGTCAGCTTTTGTGAAGAGGATTCTCTATTTATCATAAGGTGCTAAGGGAGTACATAGACCTGCAAGCTGCTGAGAGCCAACTTTAGACCACAAGGAGCCAACCTCAAAATGGAAGCAACCCTGAGGAAGGTGTTGTTCCTCAGAGAAATGAAGGAGAAACAGAGAGAGAGGGGGAGAAAACAAACAACTGGATCATAGACGCATTACTTGAGCCCAGGGTAAAGTTTCACCGGAAGCATTCCTTCTGAAATGATCAGTTAAAGAAGCCAATAAATTCTATTTTATTCCTTAAGCATGTTTGGGTTGGGTTTTACAACATAAATAGTCATATTCAATACAGAAAATTTTGAAATAGAACTGTTTAAAAGTAAAATGGGAAGCCTTGGAAATTAGTGAGTTTCTCACTAAGAGTATCCAAGCAGGGTTTGTAAATTCAAGCATCAGAGGAGTGATTGTGTTTTATTATTACTGCCAACCATTTTGGACCTGAAATCAAAATGGTTGAATGCCTAATCAACATTAAAGCCTCAGCCCATCTCACCCAGATGAATAATAAGGTCACTGACAAGGCAAGTATAGAGGACAGACTCAAGCCTAACACCCAGATTCCCTTGAAATAAGTGACATACCCAATACTTACCTCAGATTCTCTTTTTGTTTCACTATAGGAGTCTTAGCGTATGCGAGCCAACCAGGAAAACAGAAACCACTCTAGAGATTAAACTCAGAAGCCAAAGGGACAGAGATGCAACCCAGAGTTTAGCAGCTGTGGGAAGCTGGTAACACCTCTAGCCTGGAAGTTCAAAGGGAGAAGGTAGTTTTACAGGAGCCCTGGGGCAAGGAGAGAGGCCAGAGCCACAAAGGGCCTATCCAGTGGGAGCTGGTGCTGCAGAGGAAATTCAGCCACTGCTAGTGGTGCTGCATGAGGCAGACAGAGAGGAGAAATATGCTGGCTTTTCCATTCCTCCCACCCTCTAGTATCTCCTAAGGGCCTCTCAGTAGTCAACACAACTAAAAGCCAGCTGATCACCAAGCCAGCTGATCATAGTGTAAGTGATCAGCTCTTCTGTGATACAAAGCAGAGCAGGAAAAGGGCAAGGAGTATGTCTGTGACGAGGACCAGCACAGATTCTAATCCATACTGGAAGATGATCTCCAGCAAAGAAGCCTGTCGACTTCAGTTAGCACATACTGATACTAAATCCAAAAACCAAATACACTGCTGTCAAGTCGATTCCAACTCATAGCAACCCCACAGGGCAGAGTAGAACTGGCCCATAGGGTTTCCAAGGAGCTGCTGGTCAATTTGAACTGCTGACTTTTTGGTTAGCAACCTGAGCTCTTAACCACAGCACCCACCAGGGCTCCATCAACAGTCATATTGAAGCCAACATTTGGAATGGAAAAATTCCCAAAATATTTGTTAATCTAGGTATTATTTATTTAATCAGATCCTACTGCTGGTTTACAGTAGAAGTGTTCCATATTTCCTGATCCCCCTGCTGAGAGCCACCTTCTTTCACAGCTTTCTTCATCTCGCTAAGTGACAACTCTGTCCTACCACTTGCCAAAAACCCTGATTTCTTTCTTTCTCTCTCATCCCACTTCACACCTGTTAGCAAAGCCTAACAGCTCTACCCTCAAAATACATCCAGAGTCCAAATACTTCTCCACTGTGGTACTACCACCCTGCTCCCAGCCACCACCTTCTCTACCTGGACCACTGCAATAGCCTTGTAGCAGATCCCCTTGCCTCTACTCTTGCCCTTCCTCATTCTCCTTCACAGAGTAGCCAGGGTGAGCCTTTTAAACGTGAGTTTGATCCTGTCACACCCCTGCTCAAACCTCCAATGGCTCCCATGTTCCTCAGAGTAAAAGCATGGCCTCTCACCCACTCCTGACCACATTTCCTACCATTCTCTTTCCTTCCAGCCACATGGCTCCATGATGACAGCAGGAACTCTATTTTATTCCTGCTGAATCACCAACACCTAGAACTGGGCCTGGCTCGTGGTAGTTGTTGTTATTTGCTGTCGAGTCAGCTCTGACTCATGGTAACCTTATGTATAACAGAATGAAACATTGTCTGGGCCTGCGCCATCTTCACGATCATTGGCATGTCTGAGCTCATTGTCGTGGCTATTGTGTTAATTGATCTCATTGAGGGTTTCCCTTGTTTTTGCTGATCCTTTACTTTACCAAACATGATGTTCTTTTCTAGGTGTCCATCCTGACCCATCAGGCGTGATTTCATGCAGAACAAAAACTTGTCAATCTCCCTCAGCAGTTCCCCTTGGAAGCTGGGGGTACGGGAGTCAGGCTCTATAAAATATCTAACACAAATAGCTTCTAAAACAGAATCCCAGGGAAATAGCAGCCTAATAGAAGGTTGTTACCAATGAGAAACTAGATATGATGCATTTTAACAATTCCAAAGCAAATTTCAGAGTCAGAAAGCATCTTAGATCGGGAAAAATCCCCCATTTACAAGAGAAGAAACGGACTCCCAGAAAGGAAAAGCAATATCTTCAAGGAAAGAAGATCATAATTTTGATCATTCTGATACATCATCCACTGCAACTCAGACAAGGAAAAACATATTCAATTTCATACCGACCACTGTGTCCCTCTTACTTTTTCTCCTATATATTTGTCCCATTGTTGGGACATGCCACAGTAATTCTGCATCTTTGGGGCCTACGTTTTTGTGTCTCCTTTCTCTCCTTCCCTCTCAGTTCTGTTCCTGTTACTTGAGAGCAACATATCTCAACATGGGAATGTGTGGAGTGAGGGCCACTGGAATCAGAAGCCTCCTGGGGAGCCTGGGAACCATGCAGAGATCTGGGTCCTACCTCAGACTAACTCAGTCTGGATCTCTGCAGATGTGGTTTAGGAGTGTGCCTATTTATTAAGCTCTCCAGGGCAATGCTGGCACCAGAAAAATTTAAGACTCACTGTCTCAGTGTTTAAGGCAAACTGAGTTAAAATTTTCTCCACTGTGTGTCATGAGTCCAAGGAGATTCTTGAGGAACAAGACCATTTCAAGTCTAGCAAATTAATCTTAGATAATTATCCTATTGCCATCAACTCCGTGAGTTAGGCTATAGTTTTGTGGTTTTCCAAAAACACACACACACACACACAACAGTTCTGGCCATTTATGCCTGCCATGGCTTAAACTACTGCTCTATGTCCAAAGCGTCATGTTTAAAACCGAGTAAATATTTGTTGCAAGGTATAAATATTGAACAGAGGGGTGAATGAATGTATTAAAAAACATATGGGATTAACATAGAGCTGATTAAGTGGTTTAAGCTGAACAATGTAGCCAGAGTTCTTTAGTTAGATTATTTAGATATGACTTTGAAACTAATTCATCCAAACTATGCTCTAAGCTATTTATAAAGTGAACTATTATGTAACATATTTTTCAAATCTGCAACTTTATGAGCTGGATAAAAACAGTTGTAAAGGATAAGAATTAATCCACACAACATAGATCTTTCCAAAACTGAATTATTGTCCAGAGTTAAACTCTGCAACTTAGCCAAGCTATTTGAGCAAAGTTGACCATTGAATGTATGAGTCAGAAGATATCTTGGTACAATCTTTTTTTTTCATGAATGGAGAAACCGAGACCAAATGATTCATTCAATCAATTTATTTAAGAAATAATTCTTGTAAATCTATTATAGTCTAGGCACCGATAGGGCACAAATGATGCTAATGAGAACAAAGCAGACAAAGATGCTGGGCTCACAGATGCTGGGAGAGACTAATGTTGAACAAATAACTATAAGTGATGTAGATACAAGTTGGGAGACAGAGGTGCTGTGGAAAATGCAACCAAGGGAGCAAATCAAGTCTACGTGTTTGAGCTGGACTTAATGGAGGAGAACATAGTGTAAGCTACTTCAGTGCTTCTCAAACTTTGGGATGCCTCAGAATCACCTGCAGGGCTTGTGAGAACATAGATTTCTAGGCCAACCCCCAGAGTATCAGTAGGTCTGGGGTAGGGCTGCAGAATTTGCATTTCTAACAAGTTCCTAGGTGATGCTGATACTGCAGATCTGGGGGCCACACTTTGAGATCTACTGAAGTAGGTAAAGATGGGGACTAGGGGCTGGGAAAATAGTCTTCTAGCCATGGGAATAGAATGTGGGAAGTCAGTTGCATATGATATTGAAATTATGCCTTGCATCACTTAGGGTCCCACTAAGAAAGAGATGGCACACTTAAACAGGATAATTTAGGAGAGTTTAATGAAGTGACTATCAACAAAGATGTAGGCAGTGTTAAGGGAAACCAACAAGGGAAGGAATGGTGAAACATCATGGGCTACCAATAGCAAGGAGTCTTTACAAGCTCTAAAACTGAGTGGTGTGGGAAGAAAGCACTGGAACCACAGGAGAGAGCCACCTGACAGGAGCTGTGGCATTCAGTAGAGAAACACAGCTATTCCAACCTACAACCTGGCAAGGAGGGAACTGGGATAGAACTCACCACCCATGTTGCCTCCCAACTTCCTATCAGTGCCAATCAAAGCCTAGAGGGCAAGGAAGCTCAGTTGGTACAGCCCCTAGAACTCAGCTCCCTGAGATCCAGAGCAGGAGGGAGAAGCATGCAGAACGGATTTGGAAGGACAAACAGAGAACACCAGCACCTGCCATGGGCTGGAAGAGGTAGGTAGTCAGGATATTGTGGAAGACTTTGCAACTATGTGTATTAGTCTCCACTGCTGTGTAACAAATAACCATAATATACAAAATACTATAAATTTATTACCCCACACTTCTGTAAGTCAGAAGTCCAGCTGTGTTTAGCTGGGTTTTCTGCTTCAGGTCTCACCAGGCTGCAATCGAGGTGTTGGCCAGGCCACGTTCTCATCTGGAGGTTTGACCAGGGAAGAGTCTGCTTCCAAACTCACTCAGGTATTTGGCAGAATTCAGTTCCTTGCAGTTGTAGGACTAAGGCCCTCAACTCCTCCAGACTGCTTGCATCTTCTTACCATGAGGGTCTCTTCACAGGCACTTCACCGTGTAGCTACTTGTTTCCTCAAAGCTAGTAGGATAGCCAGAGTGACTCTAGAGAGACAGAGGATTACATAAGCTATCACAAACACCAAAGTGACATCCCTTCAACTTTGTCGTATTTGATTGGTTAGAAGCAAGTTATAGTTCATGCCCACATTCCAAGAGAGAGAACTATACAAGGGTGTGAATACCAGAAATTGGGGATCACTGGAGGTTAACTTAGAGTCTGTCTACCACAACACGTAACATATTAAGGATTTTATATATTATCCTAAAGATAATAATGGGAAGCCATTCAAAGGTATTAAATGGAGAAGTGACAGAATTAGGTCGGTACTTTAAAGCTCACTCTGATACCGTTATGGAGGATCAACAGAAAATGCAGGGTGTCTACTTAAGGTCACAGAGTTAGTGGCTAAGCCAGAGCTACAGCTCTTTGAGAAGTACCGTGCTCCAGCAATATTACAAGGCCCCTTTTCATTCCATGATGCTGTGTTTTTCTGCATATACAAGACAATTAACTGTCATATTTAATGACATAGCATGAACATGAAGAATAGAGGAGTAACAGAGAAACTATTTTGGTTAACAAATATTTGAACTTAGTCTTACATAAAATCTAAAACAAATTCTGAGTTTAGTTTTTTCCCTTTTACAACGTTTATATGTGTGGGATAGTTCTTTAGAAAAAAGTTTATTTCTCTTACATGTTATCTGGGTGGAACTGGATCCCTCATGCAGATAAAAGAACTCTGAGTTTACTTGCCTTTCATCTAAGTTTCTGGTCTACCTGGCTTCCAACCCTGAAGCAGAATCTAAGCTGTCTATCTCACATGCTGTTGGTAGGAATGTAATTAGGTACGAGCTTTCTGCAAATATGTATCTAAAGCCTTGCAGTGGTATGCTGGAGCTGGCTTATACTGCACACAAGAAACAACAGTTAAATTTTCAGGAATTTTATAAGACAACGTGTTAAACCACTGGTAGTTTGAAATCAGCGATGGTGGAAGTATTTACACCATGGAAATTGGCAGGCACTACAAATTGGGACTTTTTTCTTTTTTTCCCACAAGCCAGTTGGGCAAATTGCATTGGGCAAATCTGCTGAAAAAGACCACTTTAAAGTGTTAAAAAGCAAAGATGTCACCTTGAGGACAAAGGTTCACCTGATCCAAGATATGGTATTTTCAATTGGCTCATATGCATGCATGGACAATGAATGGAGAACAATGGAGAAGAACTGATGCCTTTAAATTATGGTACTGGTGAAGAATATAGACTATACTGTGGACTGTCAGAAGAATGAATAAATCTGTCTTGGAAGAAGTACAGCCGGAATGCTCCTTAGAAGCAAGGATGGTGAGACTTCGTCTCATGTACTTTGGACATGTTATCAGGAGGAACCAGTCCCTGGGGAAGGACATCATGCTTGGTAAAGTAGAGGGTCAAAAAAGGGGAAGACCCTCAACCAGATGGATTGACACAGTGGCTGCAACAATGAGCTAAAACATAGCAATGATTGTGAGGATGGCATAGGACTGAGCAGTGTTTCATTCGATTATACAAAGGGTCGCTATGAGTCAGAACTGACTTGATGGCATCTAAAAGTAACAACAGCAAGCCAGTTAAACATGTATTAGCACACCACCGCTTTAAGATGTTCAAACTCTCAACCACACCTACTCCACTCTAAGAAATATTCAGAGAAGCACACAAATATTTACATACAAGAAAGTTCTTTATAGAAAAGTAAGTTGGAAATAACCTACTTGTGCAAGAAGAAGCAATGGATTAAACAAAAAGCTATGCAGCCATAAAATCATATTTTAAGTCTATTCGATGGCATGGAAGATTATTCAAGATATAATAAGAGACAATTAGATTATAAAGCTCTTTATATATTAAAAGAGTAATTTATGGGGGAAAATAGTATATATCTATTTACTATCATATCTATCTCCCTTTTCATATATATAGATAGATAGATGATAGATAGATAGATAATTTTTTAAAATATCTGAATGGTATTAGTGATTATCTTTGAATACTTTGAATGACTTTGAAAAGGTCACTTTTACTTTCTTTTTATCTTTGTGTATTTTCTGAATATTCTATTATAAACATGTGTTGGATTTGTAATCATCAAAAAATGTTATCAAGAAAAAATAATACATGACCCATCAATATGTTGCCTACAAAAGACACATCTTAGACACAAAGATATAAACGAGTGAAAAATCAAAGGACGGAAAAAAATATCAAGCAAACAGTATCCAAAGTAGAGCAGGAGTAGCAATAATAATTTCAGATAAAATAGACTTTAAGTTAAAATCCATTATAAGAGATAGAGAAGGGCGTTATATAAGGATTAAAGGGTCAATCCACCAAGAAGACATAAAACAAACTCTAACAGAATTGAAAAGAGAAATAGACAGTTACACAATAATAGTAGGAGACTTTAATATGCTACTTTTGATGATGGACAGAAAACTAGAAGGAAACTCAACAAAGATACAGAATATCTAAATAGCACAATCGACCAACTTGACCACATAGACATACACAGAACACAACACCCAACAGCAGCACAGTACACATTCTTCTCCAGTGCACATGGATCATTCTCCAGAATAGACCATATTCTAGGCCACAAAGCAAGCCTCAATAAATTCAAAAACATTGACATAATACAAAGCAACTTCTCTGACCATAATGCTGTAAAACTAGAAATCACTAACAGAAAGAGCATGGAAGAAAAAATCAAACACATGGAAACTGAATAACACCTTACTTAAAAATTACTGGGTCATAGAATAAATTAAAAATGAAATTTAAAAAATTCTAGAATCAAATGAGAATGAAGACACAACATACTAAAACCTCTGGAACACAGCAAAAGCAGTGCTCATGGGAAAATTTATAGCAATAAATGCACACATCAAAAAAGAAGAGGGGTCCAAAATCAATAACTTAACCCAACAACTTGAACAAATAGAAAAGGAACAGCAAAAGAAATCCACACTCACCAGAAGAGGGAAAATAATAAAGATCAGAGAAGAAATAAACGAAATAGAAAAACAATACAAAGAATCAGTAAAACTAAAAGTTATTTCTTTGTGAGGATCAATAAAATTGACAAACCCCTGGCCAATCTGACAAAGAAAAAGAATGAGAAGACACAAATAACCAAAATAAGAAATGAAATGAGCAACATTACAACAGAACCAACCAAGATAAAGAGGATCATAACAGTATAATGAAAAAATTGTACCTTAACAAATGTGAAAACCTAGAAGAAATGGACAAATGTCTAGAAATACACTATCTACCTATACTAACACAAACAGAGGTAGAAAACCTAAATAAACCCATAACAAAAGAAGACATCATTAAAAAAAAGAAACAAACTCCCAATACAAAAAAAAAAAAAAAAAAAAAAAGCCCAGGCCCAGATGGCTTCACTGGAGAGTTCCACCAAACATTCAAAGAAGAGTTGATACCAATTCTAGTCAAACTATTCCAAAATGTAGAAAAGGAAGGAATACTCCCTAATTCATTCTATGAAGCCAGCATAATCCTGATATCAAAGCCAGGCAAAAATACCACAGAAAAAAAACAAAATTATAGACCAATATCCCTCATGAATATAGAAGCAAAAATTCCCAAAAAATTCTAGCCAACAGAATACAACAGCATATCAAAAAAATAATACAAGACAATCAAGTGGAATTCATAAAAGGGATGCAAGGGTGGTTCAACATTAAAAAATCAATCAATGTAATTCACCAATAAAACAAAGAAAAAAATAACATGATCATCTGAATCGATGCAGAAAATGCATTTGATAAAACCCAATACTTTCATGATAAAAACTCTCAGCAAACTAGGAATAGAAGGGAAGTTCTTCAACATAATTAATGGTATATATACAAAACCAACAGCCAACATTATTCTTAATAGAGAGAGATTGAAAGCATTCCCCTCAAGAATGGGAATGAGACAAAGACGCCCATTATGACCACTCTTATTCAATATTGTACTGAAAGTCCTAGACAGAGCAATAAGGCAAAAAAGGGAAATAAAGGGCATCCAAATTGGTAAGGAAGAAGTAAAACTATCCCTATTTTCAGATGACATGATCCTATGCATAGAAAATCAGAGATTCCACAAGTTTCTGGAACTAATAGAAGGGTTCAGTAAAGTAGCAGGGTACAAGATCAACTCACAAAAATCAGTTAGATTCCTCTACACTAACAAAAATTCTGAAAGGGAAATTAAGAAAACAATACCATTTACAATAGCCCCCAAAGGGATAAAATACCTAGGAATCTAACCACGGACATAAAAGACTTATACAAGGAAAACTACAAAAGATTACTGCAAGAAACCAAAAGAGACCTACATAAATGGAAAAACATACCATGATCATGGATTGGAAGACTTAACATTGTGAAAATGTCAATACTACCCAAAGCAATCTAGAGATAAATGCAATCCTCATCCAAATCCCAAAAACATTCTTTAAAGAAATGGAAAAACTAATGTCCAACTTTATATGGAAAGGAAAGAGGTCCTGAATAGCTAAAGCATTCATTATTGAGGAAGAGGAACAAAGTAGGAGGCCTCACACTTCCCCATCTCAGAACTTAATATACAACCATGATAATCAAAACATCCTGGTACTGGTACAATGACAGACATGTAGACCAATGAAACAGAACTGAGAACTCAGAAGTCAGTCCATCCAACTATGGGCAGCTGATCTTTGACAGAGGATCAAAGTCCATTCAGTGGGGAAGAGACAGTCCCTTTAACAAATGGTGCTGGCAAAACTGGATATCCATTTGCAGAAAAATGAAACAGGATCCAGACCTTACACTATACACAAAAACTAACTCAAAATGGATCAAATATCTAAATGTTAAACCTAAAACCATAAAGTTCCTAGAAGACAACATAGGGACAAAACTAGGGATCCTAATCTATGGCATAAATACACTATCAAAAATAACTATACATGCCTAAACAACAGAAGATAAACTAGATAACTGGAACCTCTTAAAAGTTAAATACTCATGCTCATCAAAAGACTTTATCAAAAGAGTAAAAAGAGAACATACAGACTGGGGAAAAAAAATTGACAACAACATATCTGACAAGGGTCTAATCTCTAAAATATATAAAAAAATTCAATACCTCAACAACAAAAAAACAAGCAATCCAATCAAAAAATGGGCAAAGAACATGAACAGACACTTTACCAAAGGAGATATTCAGGAGACTAACAAACTAAAGGAATAATTTCTTGTATAAGGATCAGCACAAAGCTGGTTCCCATGAGTGGGAAGTTAAAGATGTCCCAAATGTCCAGCTTTTCCAAACTGCTGTACCACTCCATCATCTCTAACATCAACTACTCTCTCTCCCTTCAGTACTTGCCCTCTTGTCTTTGGGTTATGTAACTTGCTGCAACGTCTCGCAGAACCCATGAACTGTACTTACAGTTAAGTGGTTTATTAGGGAAGTGACAAGGTACAAGTCAGGATTGAGATCAACTTGGAAGTAACAGTAACAACTCAGGATAAGTTCCTTCATCAGGACAGCTTCTTCTTGCCCTCTGCTGCCAGGCATGCCGGGGACCTTCCAGAGCAAGTGTTACAACTCTTATCTCTATGGGTCAGCAAACCCCACCGCAGCTGTCTCTTGGTTCTGCTGGTCTCACGCCACTATTGCTCTTGCTACTGCTGTGCCACTGTCACTTGCCGAATGCTTCTGATCATTAGCCATTAGAGAGATGCAAATCAAAACTACAATGAGATACCATCTCACCCCTGCAAAAATGGCACTGATCAAAAAAACAGAAAACAACAAATGCCATTGTGGGGAGATTGGAACTTTCATGCATTGCCAGTGGGATTGTAAAATGGTACAACCACCATGGAAAATGACATGGTGCTTCCTTAAAAAGCTAGAAATATAAATACCATATGATCCAGCAATCCCACTCCTAGGTATATATCCTAGAGAAATAAGAGCAGTGACACAAATAGACATATACACACCCATGTTCATTGCAGCATTATTCATAATAGCAAAAACATGGAAAAAACCTAAGTGTCCATCAGAGGATGAATGGATAAACAAAATGTGGTACACATGTACAATGGAATACTACTCAATGATAAAAAATAATGATGAGTCCACAAAACATCTTATAACATGGATGAATCTGGAGGATACTATGCTGAGTGAAATAAGTCAATCACAAAAGGATAAATATTATATGATACCACCTTCATAAAAAATCAAGAATAGGTTTACACACAGAAAGCAACATTCTTTGATGGTTACCAGTGGTGGGAGGGGAAGGAAGAAGGAATCACTTACTAGATAGTAGACACGTGTTAATTCTGGTGAAGGGAAAGGCAATACACAATATGGGGGAAGTCAGCACAAAGTGACCAAGGGAAATGAAGACATTGAGAGGTACGCAAGAATAAAGGAAAAACATGGTAAATGCTATAACATATACAGTTCTGCAACAACAGTAATAACAACCAAAAAATACTGAGTGGTTACATATGCTATATAGGTGTGACAGGGCATATGGGAGTACATGTATGTGCATATATAGGTATAGTTGTGGACATTTGTATATACATACTTGTATGTGCTGCATATAAATTGATATATAAAATGGAGCGCATGTAGGGCACTAGAAACTTCCTAGACAGTGGTGTCACTAATGTGGTGTGAGGGGTGAGGACTGCAACCCCTGACACCATCAGGAGGGGTGATACAAGCGGTGGTGGCAGTGGTGGCAGCAGTGGTGGCGAGCAGGCCTGTGCTACCAGAGGAGGGGCCGCCAAGGCAGTGGCATCACTAGAGTTTGTGTCACCTGTCACCCAGTGTGGTAACTCATCACCACCACGACCACCCTGTCACCCATCAATCAGGGTGCAGGCAGCAGGGCCACGGCACCCCACATTGGGCAGAGAGGAGGGTACCTGCCTTCGCTAATGGGAGAGGGAAGGAGCTGTAGAGAGTCATGGAGGGTGGGACCAGGAGGGGCAGGCATATGGGGGGTTTCACCAGCCAGCCCCACCCAACCTGGGCCAGAGGCGAGGGGGTTGACACCATGACACCATGAGTTACCACACTGGATGACACCAACCCTAGTGACGCCACTGTTCCTAGACATATCCAAACACCACATGGGACTGAGTTACCGGGTTTGAAGGCTCAGGAGCATAGTCTTGGGGGACATCCAGGTCAATTACCATAACATACGTCATAAAGATAATGTTCTACATCCTAGTTTGGTGAGTAGTGCCTGGGATCTTAAAATCTTGCAAGCAGCCATCTAAGATACAGCCATTGGTCTCCTCTCATCTGGAGCAAAGGAGAGTGAAGGAAACCAAAGACTCAAGGAAACAATTAGTCCACAAGACTAATGGCCCACACAAACCACAGCCTCCTTTACCCTGAGACCAGAAGAAATAGATGGTGCCCAGCTACCACTACTGATCACTCTGACCAGGGACACAATAGATGTTCACAGTCAGAATGGGATAAAAATGAAGAACAAAACTCAAATTCATAAAAAAGACCAGACTTATTGGACTGATAGAGACTGGAGGGACCCCCAATACTATTGCCCTAAGACACCCTTTCAATCTGGAACTGAAGTCACTCCCGGAGGTCTCCTTTCAGCCAAATAATAGATTGGCCTATATGATAAATAATAACACCTGTGAGGAATGTGCTTCTTAGAACAATCAACTATACAAATCCAAAAGGGTGACATTTGCCTAAAAGCAAAGATGAGAAGGCAAGAAGGGGAAGGGAAACTGAATGTATGGAAATGGAGAAGGCAGGTAGAAATGGGAAGAGTGCTGACACATTGCGGTGATAGCAACCAATGTCACAGAACAAATTGTGTATGAATTGTTGAATGGGAAAGTAATTTGCTGTATAAACTTTCACCTAAAGTACAATAAAGTGTTCAAAAAAAAAGAAAAAAGAATAAGGTCAGAAGGAACTGGAAAATATAAGCCTAAATTCGGCCATCATTTCCAACACATAATATTTGCTATGTCAAATTAATGCCCACCAATCAGGGATGGAATACCCACTTCCTGCACCCCAGGCCTAGGAAGATAGTGACTGTATATTGGGTTGCCCATGTGTGTTTTTAGTTCTCTGAGCTCTTAAGGATGTGACCAGCTTTTAGAACATTGCATAGAACTGCATTTTTTACCTCAACATAGTAAATTAAATACCTAATTTACTACTTATAAGTTTAGGCCCCACTCAACATCCATTTCCACACCTATATGTTAAGGTGGAAGCTCATGTTTCCATTAGAGGGAATTTAGCTCAAGTGACCCTCTGGGCCCCACCTTGCGCTCACTCCTCTCCGTGGCAGGTGTGACTTACCTGATCGGAGAGTTAGGAAGAGGTTCCTTCAGAGCCAGCTTGTTCAAAGGACACATGCACTCTAGTTTGCTCTCGGTCATGAGCGATTGCTCTCACCCGTGCAACATGGGGGATGCCTGTAGTTGACCAGCTGTGCCAGTGACTAGAGGTAAATGTCAATTTTACTGGTGAAGAGGCAAACCCACTTGGCTGCAGATCTTAGCCATGTTCACCAGTCAACTTCATTAGTATCAAAGGTTATCGACTTCTTGTTTCCAGCACCTATCAATTGTCCCAAATTCAGAAGAAGAAAGAGATGTTGATTATGAGCCTCTTTAAACCCCAGTGCTACCCATTAGTGTCTCTGTAGAGCGGATACTGTGGAATACAGTGTCTTATACACTCACTTTTGTATGGATAGCACATAGTGTGGATATTAATGCACAGTAAGTCCTCCATAGAAGATTTGGGAGGGAAACCAGAATGGAATCTCTTTACCTGTTACCTCTTATTCTTTCCTCCTGAATTCAGTGAGAGTGGGACCCTTCTCCAAGGCAGAGTTTGGCCCATTATCCCAGTCCTTGGTTTAATGGATGGTGCAGCATTTGGGACTTAAATAATTTATAGTGATCAACGGGAACTAACACAAGGTGAAATTGGGTATCATCTGAGGAAAACCCTTTAGTAATGACAGACAGGGGAGAGGTACAGCCATCAGCTTTTAATTACATTCTGTCTTCTCTTGGCTGTCTCCTGCTTTCTCCTTTTCTCCCCGCTTTAATGCATATTTTAAATAAGGGGAAATCTTTTAATTGAGAAAGACCTCTTCCTGGCACTCAGTGCAACTTTCTGGCACCTTGGCTGGAGCCCCCTGACTAACTCACTCCTGAAAGTTGTAACACCATTTCTTCCTTCTCATCAATTGGCGCCAATTAGACACCTTCTAGGTGGAGAAATAATTTGCTTAATTGCATAAGAAAATGGCCACTTCAAGCCCTTTAAGAATTTGGGTTCTCAATTACCCAGCCTAGCTTCTCCCGTGAAGTGATAATTAGAGTCTGGATGATAACTGGATTACCAAGGACATCTCTCCTGACAGTCGTTTAACACCTAATCAAGTGTTAAGGTCGTAAATTATGCATTTCTCAACAGCATCCAGACCCATTTGAAAACAATTTGAAACAGTTCAAGAGTTCCTAGATGGTCTTTATTTTTACAGGGCTGTGAAGGGTCCTGCTTAAAGGAATTACCTGCTTAGAAGAATTACCTGGTTAAAGGAATTACCCAGTTAGAAGACTCAAAGTGTAAGGCTCTTGCAGTTCTTTAATCAGCTTCAGATCATTATATTTTAAACCGACAATTGAGCACCCCTCCCACCACATAAGAGAAAATGGAGAGTTTCCCACAACATCCGTGTGTGCCTTTCCCCAGGGAGACTGGATTAAAAAAAAAAAAAGACTAGAGAGAATTTGAAAGAAGGGAAACAGGGAGAGAGTGAAAGGCCTTACAACATTTTTTTTTTTTCCTTATGACTTCTTCAGAACCAGATCCAAAAATTAAAAGCTCAGGACTGAAAACTACAGACTATGTTTCTCATTTCTGATGCAGACAGATAAAATTATTCTGATGGGTGGGGGTGGAGGAAGTGTGGGTAAAGTTGAACAAGAGAGTACCATGCCTTGCTCTTTTTACCTTAAAATAAAATGAAGCATACAAAAGCTGGACAATTAAAAAGGAAGACTGAAAAAAAATTGATGCATTTGAATTACGGTGTTGGCAAAGAATATTGAATATACCATGGACTTCCAGAAGAACGAACACATCTGTCTTCGAGGAACTACAGCCAGAATGCTCCTTAGAAGCAAGAATAGCAAGACTTCATCTTGCTTACTTTGGGCACATTATCAGAAGGGATCAGTCCCTGGAGAAGGACATCATGCTTGGTAAAGTAGAGGTTCAGCAAAAAAGAGGAAGTCTCTCAACAAGATGGATTGACACAGCCGCTACAATGAAGTGCTCAAACGTAGCAACGATTGTGAGGATGGCCCAGTACCAGGCAACGTTTCTTTCAGTTATGCACAGGGTCGCTATGAATCAGAGCCAGCCTATGGCACCTAACAACAATAACAAGCTTCCTTTTTGGTGGTGGACTTTTCTAATGCCACCAGTCATGCTAAAACGATTCAACCTCTCCACTCTTGCCATGACCCCCCCCATGTCTTTAATGTCACCAGTGACCTGGAGACCTGAGCAAAAGTCCATGTCTCAAAAAGCAGAGACCATCTTAGATATATATTTTATTTTAAAACTTCCCGTATCCATTGGTCTATCGGGAATGCCGATGTCTTTAAAGACCCTGGGCACCATGCACGTTAATGAGAACACATCTCTTATCCCCTTTAATAACAAGAGCCACGCTTTTTTGGGAGCCCGATTGAGAGTCTGTTTACATGCAGAACCTCTTCCTCTTGGAAAGAGAAATAGTACGATTGGAAGCATAGATTACACCATATAATTGTACTAAGATAAGGATCCATCTTCAGTCCAGCTCAGCTCAATTAGAATATTTTTACTGCTTAATTTGCTCTGAAGAGCCTCTCAAAAGAAATCTGTCTTCTTAGAGGAACAGGCAAAGTCTGACGAATACGGTTTGCTTCCCTCTTGCTATTTCCCATACTTGCATCTCAGTTATGTCTCACATACCAAAAAGATAAGAATCAGAAATCCAAAGTGAGGATGGCCCTTTCCCATCTCTTCTGCTATGTGTTAGGACTTTATTCAATGGAACAACCTGAGCTGTTCTTGTGGCAAATACATTGAGTCCCTCCAATATAAAGATCCTTTACTTCAGTAGACTACTTGGAAAAAGAGAACAAAATTGATGTAAGACATAAGAAAGATAATTTCACTTAGATTAATGCAAAAGGCCTCTTGCTTGATCTCCTTTGCCTAACTTTCTAAATCAAAAAATCCCATCATAGTCATTCTCCTGCTTAAGAACCTGTGACAGTTGCCCAGGACTAGCTGAGTGAAATCTGAGCACCATTCAAAGAACTTCACAATTGGACTCTTACCCAATTTTCCACCCTTACACTTTGCCATTTCCTTCAAATAGACATGATTCAGCTCCTGTCATCACTTTCATTAGCTGATTTTTGGAAGAATATTGCCAGGCCTTTCTTCTTAGGCTGTCTTAGTCTGGAAGCTCCACTGAAACCTGTTCAGCATCAGAGCAAAATGCTAGTCTCCACTTACAGATGGGTGGTGTCTGCCCATGAGGTGAATTAGCCAGGAATTGAACCATGGTCTCATGCATGGAAAGCCAGCATTCTTCCACTAAACCATTACTGCCTCCCCAGCCTACTCCTTACAAAATCCTGTTCATCCCCCAAGACCTAATTCAAATGTCAGCACCTCTTCCGATCTTCCCTCCTACAGACAATATAATATGAATCATCCAACCTTTGGGCTCACTTAGCACTATTCAATCCCTCTAGTCTACTTTTATCATAGTTTTTATGTCTGTTTCCCTCGGGGGGTTGTAAGTTTCCTAAGAGCCTTAACAATGTCTTATAATTTATGTATACCCAGTATCTCTAGCACCTTGCTTGGAATAAATGTGTGATTTCTAGAAAGATATTTAAGAAAATCAGGTTTTCTGTCTTTTATTCTAAGTGAGATTTTTTAAAGCTGTTTTTAAAAAGGTTTGTATATGCATTTTTATTTTGTTCTGACTCCTAGTTTGAATACTGGAACTTTTGGACAGTCACTATGCTAAAACTCAGAGAAATCTAAGAGTTAGTCTTATGATCAATTTTTTTCCCTCTTCCTTTTATCTTTCATATGGAGTTGTGTGTATTTAGATACATTTTTACTTACAGTCATGTTTGACAGGGGGTCTGTTGCTCCTTGTAAGTCCCAAGTGTGTGTCACATCAACAAAATGTTCCCCTCTCACTGGAATATTGACAGAAATAAATCACTTGCAAAAGCAGGCTCAGGTGATAATCTCTTGAATTTTGAATGGATTTTTTTATCAGGATGCTAAAACGTATATGATAAATCATGATAATCATGATCATTAAAGTAGGGTAGTTAACATATAAATCATTTGACTCAAATAAAAGCAATGTTCCAGCTGATGTACAGGTAAGGCATATACAGAACTGGGCCAACAAATGCATCACTGAAGTGGGGAATGCTTCTATGAGAAGTCCTCACTCTCATACATTCTCCAGTTGGGGAGTCTGGTCAGGGCAGACGCTCATCCTCGGAGGTTTGACAATCCCCCCTACATGCATGTGAGATCTAAATCAGTGTCACACCTTCCCCAGGCCCTGCTCATTTGGGGTCAGGTTTTTTGCGCTGCTCTAAATCCTGCGTTAGGACTGCTCTTGGCTGCATTCTTTGGTCATGCCACATGAATGGCCAGTGTTCTGCTACACAGATGTCCCTGTGGACAGACAAACCAAGAGGAGAACCTTCCCCCTCAGCCAGCATCCCCTCCACTCTTCCCCATGTAGTCTCGATCCTCCAGGCTCACAGATTTTGACACAGCTCTGAAGTCTCTCTTTTTCTCCCTACACCCTGGTGGTAACCATGTTGTGTAATAATATAAAAATACCATTATAAATAGCATGAACAAAGTGAGAGGGGGTTAATGTATACTGATAGAAATGTGAGACAGAGGCTGAGGGTTCACAAAGGAGAGAACGGAGAAAAGCTGGTGCTGAGGGCAAAGCAAAATGTCCATCTAAGTTATGCAGGCTATCACAGGAGGATCATCACTGCACGTCACAATCATAGAACCCAGGACTGAAATCTGTGGGCCATCTCTACGCCCTGTGATCCTGTCCTGCAGATTCACGCTCATTTGCCCTCTGGGAAGGAATGACCCTAGTGACAGGATAGGAGATTGTAGCAGGGAGGACAGTTCTCTTACGAAAAGTGAAGAAGGGGAGAATGGGACATTTCTATTAAATACTGTTAAAGAAGATCAAATCTCCTGATGAGAAAGTTATTCCTGTAAGGTGCAATTATCTTTAGAGCCTTATAGTGAGGCAAAGTTAAGTGTCAGGTTAGTGCTAGCAGATCTTAAACACCTCTTTAACATTTTCAAGTCTCCCTTTTTAAAGAGAGAGCAGACCTCAGACTCAGAGCCTTGGACAGCCTACTGTATACAACCAGATTTTTAATACCAGTGCTTAACACATAACATTTTTTTTTATAGTTACTTCCTACTTGTGGCAAGTGATACTGACTTTCTATTCATTATGTTGACATAAATTTCTTTTTAAAATAAATTACTTAGCATGGGAAGAAAAGGAATCAGTTGAAAGTAAAATATACAGTAAATAATAGGGCAGGTCTCACACAGTAATGAAATTTAGTATAAGGACAACTGAGTCTGGGAAACATCAATATAATTATCAGAATATGGGATGTTGAGACTAGAGGGCCTGGATTAAAAATTCCATCTCTGATCCTTTGCCAGTCCTGTGATCCAGAGCAAACAGCTTACCCTCTCTGAACCTCAGTTTTCTTATCTATAAAATGGGACTAAAGATAATACTGCCACACAATGTTGTAGTTGGCATAGGTAAGCCAGGTATGAGGGATGAAGCTGGATAAATCAGTGGTTTGGTGCTCCTTCCACTCAGAGGGGATGGCCAGGGTAGGCTAATTAACTTACTTGTCCACTATAATATTGGTACTCTATACCATATATGGTATCTGGTTGTATCTGTTTCCCCAGGAGACTGTTAAGTTCCTTAATAGCAGCAACCATATCTTACTAATCATGGCATGTCTTCTGTCCCTTAAAACATTGCCTCTCTGTAATGCAGGTTTTATGGATACTCTTTAAATTGAATAATTGAATAGAATTATCTTTTTGTCTTGACCATTTAACAAAGACCCTGAGATCAACAACTGTCTATCTCACATACAACCATTGCTATAGTAGCTTCTCAGTAAAAATTCATTGATTAACAGTATATGCATCCTTTGTCTCAACTCATATTCATAGTGACCCTATAGGACAGAGTAGAACTGTCCCCATGGAATTTCCAAGGCTATAAGTCTTTATGGAAGCAGATTGCCACTTCTTTCTCCTGAAGAGTGGCAAGTGAGTTCAAACCACCGACCTTTCCATTAGTAGTTGAAAACTTAATCATGAGTCAGAACTGACTTGATGGCAGTGGGTGTCTTGACTACTGAGACCATCTTCTAACTAGTCTCCCTGGCTCCACGAGTGCCTCCACATCCATTTTTCACATGGCAGCCAAAGTGATACTTCTAAAACATGAGACTGACAATGTTATGCTCCCACCAGAAAACCACCAAAAGCTACCTACACCCTAGGAATAGACTAAAAACTCATTAGCACAATATACAAGGTCTTTCATTTTCTAGCACCTACTTACAACTTTAGCTTCACCCCTCAGCAGCCCCTCCTACTCCAGCCAAACCCAGCCATTTTCAGGTGCCCAAATGAGCTGTGCAGTCTCTCACCTCGGGGTCTTTGCACACGCTATTCCTTTTGCTGAAATGTTCTTTTCTCTCGCATCTCTACTTGGCTAGGTTGCACTCATCCCTGTTAGATGTCATGTTCTACAGGAGACCTTTCTTCCCTCTTCTGCACTCAGCTGGATGTCCCTCTCAGAAGAATATAGGCTTTATCCCTGTCTAGGTTATCCTGTTGCATAGAAATTGCCTATTTTTCTTGCCTGTCTCCTCTGTACGTTGTGATCTTTTAGAACAATGATTCTTAAACTTGAATGTGCATCAGAATCACACCTACAGGGCTTGTTAAAACACAGATTGTGGGGCCCCACCCCCAGAGTTTCTGATTCATTAGGTTTGAAGGGGGGCCCAAAAATCTGCATTTCTAATGTGCTCTGTGGTGATACTGATGCTGCTGGTCTAGGAACTCACCTTAATAACCACTGATTTAGAGTAGTAGTTCTCAAACACGCCTGCCCATTAGAAACACCAAGGGAAGGCTTTAAAAATTATTGGCCCCACCCCTAGCCTGATTAAATCATAGCCTAGTGGGTGCGTTGGTAGTGGTGATGGCGGTGGTGGTAGTGGTGGTTGCCCCAGCATCAGTATTCTTTTTAAAGCTCCTTGGATTATTCCAACATTGAGAACAAATGCTTTAGAATAATGCTTCTCAAACTTGAATGTATGTTTGTGGAAATCTTGTTAAAAGACAGTAGGTCTGGGGCAGAACTGAGATTCTGCATTTCTAATACATAGCTGATGCTGGTGCTTCTGGTCCATGGCTCACACTTAGAGTAGAGCTTTAGAGCAAGATCTGACACTTATTCATCACTGGCAGCTTCTATAATATTGCCAGGAAAAGTTATTAATATCATTAATATGAAAGTTATTAATATAATTAATGAATAGTTGCTGCTACTTACCCAGGGGCACCTATGTAGAGTTGCCCATGTGAGAAAGAGATGTGCTTTCCTGTGACTTTCAACAAGCATCATATATGAACCTACTACTGTACTCTCTGTCAGCAATGCCTTAGGCATCTGGTAGGTCTCTTGTCACCACAAGCCAGGAAGTCTCTTGTTATTTTCTTTTCTGCTGCTCTGGATGAAAATTGTACATCTTGTTAAGGTGATTTCCTCAGAGAAAAGTTGACACAGTTTATATAATGTCAGACCTTGCCAAACTTATCTCCAAATTTGATAAAAATTTATACAGCTATTTTCACATCATATGGTAAAAAAAAAAAAATTATAAGCATAATTTACACATAGATTATATTCCCATAGCCTAGTAAAGTTCCTGATGCAAAGTCAGTAAGTGGGCAATGAATCTGTGAAAGGAAGGAAGGAGGAAGGGAGGGAGGGAGAGAGGGAAGAAGAGAGGAAGGGAGGAAGGGAGGAAGAAAGGAAGGACAGAAGGAAGGGAAAGAGAATAGGGAGGTAGGTAGAAAGAAAACAAAAGAAGACGGCAAGAAGAGACAAAAATTTGACCTAGTTGCCAATTGTCTCCAGTAGCCCTGCTGAATCTCATCCATGCCAGCCTCTCCTTCTACCAAACTCCTTTTTGCTGTTCCAATCTGATCACACTCACAGCAACACCTGGGCAACCTCATCCATCCCACATTCCATGCAGTGTCCAGACATACATAAACTTGGAATATCCCTCCTCCTTCCCAATGGCTTCCTTTTTATCCCTGGGGACAAAGGTGGGGATTGAGGGACACAATGGGCCGGCTCTGTCTCATCCAATTCCATATTTACAATGAGGCTAAAACTCTTGAAAACTTGAAATAGTTGTTATGGATTGAATTGTGTCCCCCAAAATTATGTGTTGTAAATAATAACTTCTATGCCTGTGATTATAATCCCAATTGGGAATGGAATGTCTTTGTTATATTAATGAGATAGGATTAGCATAGGGTATATCTTGGGTCAATCTTTTTTGACATATAAAAGAGATTAAACAAGCAAGAGAGCAGGCGGAGATGGGAGTGGGGAAAGAGAGATGCTTCACCACATGAAGATCACCCAGGAACAGAAGCTGAAAGAGGCAAGGAGCTTCCTCTAGATCTGACAGAGACAGAAAGCCCTCCCCCAGAGCCGCACCCTGAACTCGGACTTCTAGCCTCCTAAACTGTGAGAAAATAAATTTCTATTTGTTAGAATAGAACAAAATACCATTTGTGGTATTTCTGTTATAGCATCAACAGATAACTAAGACAATAATTGAAGTCTTGGCTTAGAAGAGAGACACCAACAAGGCAGCTATGCCCAATAGCATTTGAAGATGTTCAAATTCAAGAGATCTATTTTGGATCTCTAGTTTGTTTCTAAAATTGGAAGGCCTGGCAATGCTGGCCATCCTTTGTTGGATCTGAGTAGAGCCGCCACCTTCAGTAGAAGCACATGCTCTCCCTCCAGTATGCAACATCCTCACCCCTCCTTGTCACCTTCCAATATCAAAGCCAGGTATACTTTGCCATTTGTCACCTGTATCTCATTCTACTTGAACTATGTTTGCCTTACGCTGGACCCTCTTCATTCGTTGGCATGACCTGCCCAGCTTCTGGAGTCCCTTGAGTTTGCAATCCCTCAGACCAGACATTCCAGCCCCACACACAGAGCAAATGACCTCCCATGCAGTACTCATCATGTGACCTTAAAATTGAACCTGCCTGCATTCTATCGTTTGCTGCTAAGAATTCATGCCCAAAGAGAAATAGGGAGAAAAGCTCTCCCCGAACTAACTCTGATTCTCCAAGCGTGGCTTTCTGTCTGTCCTTTTCCCTGCCTACAGGCTTTGGCGCTTGCTATCATTATTATTACCTCTTGGCCTCTTTGCCTCCCAACAATGCAAACATTTACCCACAAGGTAAACCTGTTGCCCTCCCAAGAGATAATAACACTTATCAGGACCTTTTGTAGAGTTCCTGGACTTTTTGTGATTAACTACATTTCGCACACATAAAGCCCTCCATTATCACCACTATTGTTGTCATTATTATTATTTGGGATTAGGCAGCCCTCTCAGAAGCCTTGCCAACCGCAGGCAGGTGCCACCTCAAGAGCCTCACCTGGCCCGGCATGGTGACTCAGGCCGGACGCACCTGACTGTAGGACTCTGGTTCAGCCTGCAGAGTCCTGGGCTTTTGCCAGAGCAGAGATCTGCCCTAAATCATTCACTCTACTCTTATGCAGGGAGCAGAGGCTGGGGTTCCAGGAAGGGTTACAGTGAGCGGGAGGTATTTCCAAGCAGACTCAGTCTCTAGACTATTCTACTAGAATGCCATTGCCCACCAAAACCAAACCAAACTTGTTGCCATCAAGTTGATTCCGACTCATAGTGACCCTATAGGACAGAGTAGAACTGCCTCATAGGGTTTCCAAGGAGCAGCTGGTGGATTCAAATTGCTGACCTTTTGGTTAGCAGCCATAGCTCTTAATCACTTCGCCACCAGGGCTCCGCCATTGCTACAGCAGGCCTCAAATCAGGAAGAGCTGCTTGGTGGGGCTTTTAAAAGGCCAGATTCTCTCCCTAAGAAGACAGAGACTTGCAGCACAATCTGGGGTCAGAAGCATAGTTCCCCTTCCAACAGTCACTGAATAGGTGTGTGAACCTCGGACTACTTATTAACCTTTCCAATCTCAGGCTCCTCATCTGTAAAATGTGCAGAATAATTCCCAATTGAGATTTATATGTAAATAAATATGAAATTATATATGTAATATATGTGTAAGCATGTATTTATTTGTAAGTGTTGAGCATATAGTAAGCATTCTATTATCAGACAAAGTCAAGACACCATCATTACTCAGGTTTACAGCACTACCCAGAAGTTAACTACTTTAGTAGCAGACCCAGAATAAACAGACAAAATGCCATCATCAAGCAGTGGTGAATACAAACATCTCACAGAGAGGATAACTTCCACTCAACACCATGCCTGACCCCCACCTGAATTCCTGTCTCATCATTCTCTATCACTGCTCTCCAACCAAATGTCTTCCAAGAAAGCATGAGCCTTTTCTTTTTTTAAATACTCAGCCTGTCTCTGTGTCATCCAGTCTAGTTAGCCCAGAACAAAGGGGATGAGTATGAAGCATTAACACTGCTTTCTAATCCCTTAATTTAGCCCTTTTACCCAACTCAATCGAATGACACTTGCATTACTTATGGTTTACAAAAGGGTGCATTGGTGGTTCAGTGATAGACTTCTCACCTTCCCTGTAAGAGATCCACCCCCCTCCCAATCACTGTCTCTTTGTCAAATGACAGGACTGGCCCAGTCACCAATACTCAGCTAAATCAGTTAACTCTTCTAACAGTTCCACCAACGATCCAAGGATCTTGTTTTTTTGACCACATTAACATTAGCATTTATGTCAGGTTTCTTGTAGCTTCTATTGATGCATCATAGCGGACAGAAATAAACCGTGTCCCGGTTGTCTTGAACACCTTCTCCAAAATTCTTCTTCGTAAGACGTTTATACCATCTCTCTTAATGGCGCTAATTGAGAAAGTGGACTTGGATGTCACCTACTTTAAGGCTACAATAATGGTGCTTTTGATATAAAGTATTCTTAAGTATCTAAGGTTTTCAATATTTGTTGAAAACAACCTTAAAAGGAGTAACGTATTAGTGGTGGAGGGAGTAGGAGAGTGTGATGCGTGAAGTTGGACAAGTTATTTAATTCAACTGAGCCTCAGTTAATGAATTAAATTGCAGTTATTAATGTTGGTCTTGCAGGGTTGAGAAGAAAAAGAAATGTATGACAAGCAGCATATAGCATTCAACAAATATTTAACACTTATCATGGCTTTAAAAAGAACAACCTTTTGAGTGTTCTTACTCCATGCCATAAAAATGAATAAGTGTCTCTCCCCATGTTTTAGAAGGAACATCAAGAACAAAAGAATGTATTTCAAAAGCAGTTATAAGATCTACTTTGGCACAAATTTATGTAGCCCTCCCCCATCAATAATAAAAAATAAATTCTGAACTCACTTCACAAATTCTATTCCTGAGACAAGGTGTTGTTGGGAAAAGCCTGGTTAAATGAACACACCAGTAGTCTTGACTTAAAGGCGTTTGGAGAGTTAACACTCTGAATCTGAGCTTATATTTTAAAGACAGGGGCAGTCGGGAGTTCCTGGCAGTGCTCAGTTACTGTACAAAGAGAAACCCAGAATTCAGTGGAAGTCCAAGTCAGCTCTTGACCTGAGAGAACTCTACCTATTTCTCAGCCACAATGTAGCCTACAGTTTGAGAACCTTAAAGACAGCTGGATCTTGAAGCCCACCTGGTAAATAATCTTAAGGCCCAAGAGAGGCATGTTGGAACTATTCTCTACCGAACTTTTGTACTCTTTAAATACACCAGATTATACGAGGCCTACTGAGAATTCAAACCAATCAAAGATTATAGAGATGACACAGGACTGAGCAACGTTTTGTCCTGTTACACAGAAGGTGTCCATAAGTTGGAGCCGACTTGATGGCAACTAACAATGACAACAATAATGGGGACCAAAGAAATGGGGCTTTCTAACATCTCAGGTTGTCATCTCAGATTCCTTTCTGTTCACAGCACTATCAGATTTCCAAAGCATGTGGAAGCTTTGAACTAAAGCTCTCTGGATGGCTTTGGTAACCTGAAGTTACCAATCTGAGGACAATCGTTTAGTGGCATGAGGGGCCATTCATCGCAACCCAAGACTGTGCAAAAGGTTGCCTAGAACTTGTACACAAACTGGTAAAAAAGATAAAGCATAGTCAAAAAGAATATAGCTCCGAGCTAAATAACACCATATATATAAAGAAAATGGCACAAAGCCTAGCATGTGCAAGATACTTCATATGTGAGATCTGTTGTTTTTGGCAGAATTAAGGTTGGGGTTGGGGTTGGGGTTGAGGTTGGGATTGGGGTTAGAGCTGGCTTTGCTACTGGCACAGGTGAAATATTTGGAATCCTTTTGGTGGCTCTCAAATCACAATTACAAGCCAGATGCCAAACCATCTATACCTAAGATAAATCTGACATTGATTCTCCAACCAGATTATGGATTTCTTTAAGAGAAAGGTCAATATCTTAGTTTCTTTACCCATACAGTAACTAACTCTGTGCTATACACGTAGAAAGTACTTGGTAAATACTTAACTTTCCTAATATATTCACAATGTGATCAGATCCTCAATGTCACTTTCAGGTGATTTTATGAATCAGAGAGAGGCAGAAGCATCTTGGGAGACAGACGCCCAGGGAACTTCTGACACTTTCAACTACCTGAGCCATTTATTTCATTGTAGTCTATACAAGAAACTGCAATTTGTACAAATCTGCATGCCAAGGGGTTTCAAGTGAAATTTGAAATAACTAACAGGACTGCCATTTTGAAAACCCTCATTGTCCTTATATGTTGGCATCAAACTCTCAGGGGTTGTTGCATCTAAAGAGAATGCACATTAGAAGAATCCTCAGGATCTGGTGGAGACATTGTATAGAGTTGTTCCTACTTATCTAATTAAAACAATAAAGAAGGAAGTCAGAAAAGATTAGCTATCAACAGTCCAGTCCCAATCCAATCTGTCCAATATGTGTCTAAGCGTAAGCACCTTAATGACATGTCAGCTTAGCTTCTCCAGGATGCAAGCAGTCAAGCGATGTTGATTCCAATGTCTTCTTAATGCTGACAATCACCTCTGAGCAAGGAAAAACTTTAGAAAATGTCATACAAAAAATAAAATAAAATAAAATAAAACCTTATTCATGATGCCAAAGGGCATGGGAAAATGAGAGAGAGGATCATGAAATTCTGGAAGATGAGATGCTTAGTAAATATTTCCTGGTTACAAGGTGTTGTTTATGATTTCCAATTGAGCCATCACATCTGTGTAGGGGTGCCCACGAGGCGTGCCCTGAGACTTGGCAATAGTTGCAGGGTGGCTGGAGGCCAGAACCTCAACCTCAGGTGAGAGCCAAAATTATATAGCCAATCACCTATTAATCGGGATTAACCTCCAAGGATGCCAACTATGGAATCTTCTGCACAAATAAGCATCTTCATGTACACTTTTAAAAGAATACAAAACACTCATTTTCTCGGATGGAGTCATCTGGCCGCTGGTAGATCCGGAAAAAGATATTTTCGCCCATTCATGAAACTAAACCAGTCAACGCCCTAAAAGAAGGTAGGGTGAGCCTAATGAGACTCCAACAGCTAGCTTAATAGGCCTGCCCCTGCAGCCTGCCTTCTGTTTCCATCAGTTTAATTTTCCTGATAAATCCCTGCTTGTGGCCAAGATCAGAAGCATCTCTGTAGGCAAATAAGAACTGAGGTCATTTGATACATATTTAGGCCAAGGAAGCACTTTTATTCTGACTACATGTTTATTTCCAGAACAGAAATTTTTTACCCCACTAGACTGGGCGGTGCAAACAGTTAAGTGCTCAACTACTAGCCAAAAGAGATGCTTCAGAAGACAGACCTGGCAGCAATCTGCTTCCGGAAGGTTGCCACGAGTTGGAATTGACAACAACTAACAAAACAACATTCCCAATAATAAATTTTGTTTTATATTTCTCAAAAGGTACTTTTGTCCAAATCTGATTCCTCTTTTCCTCCTTTTCTTACTTGCAGAGCTTCAAGGGCTAGCCTGAGGCCAGAAAATGAGAGAGAATTCTCCCTGAGACAAAGCTTAAGAGAATGTAGGAAATTTGAGGTCCCAGATGTCAAGAAATGAGGAAAATCCAAGGGATGGGTCCATGTCACTAACCAGCACTTAGAATACTTTCTGTAGTTTACAGCTGATATGTATGGGCCCAATAGGGTGTACTGTATGGATGACAATCCAGGGCAGAAGAAAGTTTTCAGACTTTTCAAAATCTTGAATATTTGGGGGATTTTAACTTCCATTTTCCTGTGCCTTAGCAACTGAGTAATTAGCAAGAAAATGGCAGCTTAGATAAGTAAGATCTTTTGGAGATAAAAATTCCTTCAAAGGGAAGATGGTTACCTTTGGGTAGGCAGTTAACAGCCCATGGGGAAACTCTCTGAGCTTCAGACTGCCCATATATGAAGAGGTGGCGTAGAGTTTGATATCATGTAAAGGAAGCACAGTGAATCAATTTGCAAATATTGAAATATCACTCAGGAAGATCTATTCTTTGTTTCAAAGTATTTAGACAACATGGTATTTTTTAGGAAAAAAAACCTAATAGATGATTATAAAGACAAAATCTTACTTATAGAATGTACCTATATAACACAAGATAACTATCAGAGGAGAATGTGTGTGTATTCAAGAGTATATAAAACTCTGCCTTGATCAAATTGACTCTATTAAGATATTTTCTGGTCTAGTTCTTATAAAACACATTTTATGGACACTTGATTTTTATTTTAATTTTTCATCCAAAGTATAGAGGAATTTTTACTGGGCTCCATGTCTTAAAATTATAACTCTTCATTTTGATCAGACTTTGTAGTATACATAAAATAGCAAACATACATAGCATCCTGCTGTTAAAAACAAGTTGTTTTAATGAAAACATAACCTGGAAATCAAGCAGTATTTTTTGGAAGGAAAAGACATTGGTTGAAACAGCAGTGTCTTATTGACATAAAAGCAGCTGACATAACTCTGCAAGGATGCTGAAATTTAACTTTTGTATGTTTTTATTATACCCAGAGTATCAAAGATAACAGAATTTATTCATAGAATGGCAGTCATTTAATTCAGTTTTCTGGTACAATTTTCCTCCCATATAAACTCATAAAAAATGTGATGGGTGAACCATTAGGAATGCTTAAAGCAGCCCCTGATGTATACCCACACAGAAAGAACAGATAGATTGCAAAATGTTTATGCCTTTTACATTTTTTACAGTATTAATAAGGAAACACTGTGATTACCAATCAAAAAAGACTCTGGAGTGCTGCTTGTAAAGTGCACCATTATAAAGATTTATATCTGTATCTGGGGAGTAATATGGAGCATTGATATTTTAAGGAGCTCAGTTCAAAAATCTCTTCATTCAATGAAAGTCTGAGAAAGTGAAATATCTTTTTTTCCTGTGGCAGAAGTGTGTGTGTATCATTGTTAGTTTATGAGCTATATGGTAGGAAGAAATAGACTTGATCCTCCAAATAGTCACTATACACTTGGGAAAGGATTACAAAGGAGTTATGCAACTTTTCAGCAGAATTGTCTATCACAATCGGAGGTGAAGTAAGTGTGGAGTTATCTGTCCAGGGCAAGCCCTGCACTGGTTATCTCCTAACTGAGGCTCCAATCCACGTCAAGTGTATGGTGAGTCATTCCCAACCACAGGTTCCCAGCTCCACCAAAGCAAATCCATCTTTCACTCTCTGACAGTGTTTACACTCATCTAGAGACTGGGTATAATAAGTCCTTAGGGGGAAAGGCTCTATATGCTTCCAAGGTGCTGCTGCTATTACCTTATTGTTGTTGTCATTGCAGGTGCTATCAAGTTGATTTTTGACTCATAATAACCCCATGTAACAGAGTAGAACTGCCTCATAGGGTTTTTTAGGATGTAATCTTTATGGCCACCACTCATCATCAGTTTGTCGTACATACTGTGGTGGCCTGTGTGTTGCTGTGATGCTGGAAGATAAGGCCACTAGCATTTCAAATTCCAGCAGGGTCACCTATGGTGGACAGATTTCAGTTGAGCTTCTAGACTAAGATAGACTGGAAAGAAGGACCTGGCAATCTACTTCTGAAAAAATTGGCCAGTGAAAACCTATGGATAGCAGCGGAACATTGTCTGACATAGTACAAAAGATGAGCCCCTCAGGTTGGAAGGCACTCAAAATACCGAAATACGACAGGGGGAAGAGTTGCCTCTTCAAAGTAGAGTAGACTTCAATGACATGGATGGAGTAAAGATTTTGGAATCTTCATTGCTTATGTGGCATGACTTAAGATGAGAAGAAACAGCTGCAAATGTCCATTAGTAGTAGGAACATGGCATGTATGAAGTATGAATCAAGGAAAATTGGAATTTATCACAAATGAAATGGAACACATGAAGATCGATATCCTAGGCATTAGTGAGCAAAAATGGACTCATATTGGCCATTTTGAATTGCACAATCATATGGTCTACTGTGCAGGGAATGACCAATTAAAAATGAATGGCTTCATATGCATTTTCAAGAAGAATATTTCAAGATCTATCTCGAAGTATAATGCTGTCAGTGACAGGACAATATCCATATCCTACAAGGAAGATCAGTTAGTACTATTATCCAAGTTTATACACCAACCTTTAATGACAAAGATGAGGAAACTGAAGATTTTTACCAACTTCTGCAGTGTGAAATTGATCAAACTCGCAATCAAGATGCATAGTAATTACTGGTGATTGGAATGCAAAAGTTGGAAACAGAGAAGAAGGATTGGTAGTTGGAAAATATGACCTTCGTTATAGAAACGATGCCAGAGATCGCATAACAGAATTTTGCAAGAACAATGACTTATTCATTGCAAATACTTTTTTCCTACAACATTAATGGCAACTATACACATAGACCTCACCAGATGGAATAACAGGAATCAAATCCACTACTTCTGTGGAAAGAAACAATAAAAAGCTCAATATCATCAATCAGAACAAGACCAGGGACTGACTGTGGAACAGACCATCAATTGCTTGCATGCAAGTTCAGGTTGGAGCTGAAGAAAATTAAAACAAGTCCACAAGAGCCAAAGTAGGACCTTGAGTACATCCCATCTGAATTTAGAGACCATCTCAAGAATAGATTTGACACATTGAACACTAATGGCCAAAGACCAGACGAGTTGCGGGATGACATCAAGGACATCATACATGAAGACAGCGAAAGGTCATTAAAAAGAAAGAAAAGAACAAAATGGATGTCAGAAGACACTCTGAAACTTGCTCTTGAACTTAAGAGTAGCTAAAGTGAAAGGATGAAATGATGAAGTAAAACAGCTGAATGGAAGATTTCAAACAGCAGTTCAAGAACACAAAGTATTATAATGAAATGTGCAAAGACCTGGAGTTAGAAAACCAAAAGGGGAAAAACATTCTCAACATTTCTCAAGCTGACAGAACTGAAGAAAAAATTCAAGACTCAAGTTGCAATATGGAAGTATTCTATGGACAAAAAATTGAATGACTTAAGAAGCTTCAAACGAAGGTGGAAGGAATACACAGACTCAATGTACCAAAAAGAATTGATTGACATTCAGCCATTTCAGGAGGTAGCAATGATCAAGAACCAATGGTACTGCAGGAAGAAGTCCAAACTGCACTGAGGTTATTGGCAAAAAACAAGGCTCCAGGAATTAATGGAATATCAATTGAGATGTTTCAACAAACAGACGCGATGCTGGAAGTGCTCACTCATCTATGCCAAGAAATTTGGAAGACAGCTACCTTGCCAAACAACGAAGAGATTCATTTTGGTGTCTATTCCAAAGAAAAGTGATCCAAAAAAATGAGGAAATTATCTAACAATATCATCAATATTGCATGCAAGTAAATTATGCTGAAGAAAATTCAAAAATGTTGCAGCAGTACATCGACAGAGAACTGCTGAAAATTCAAGACAGATTCAGAAGAGGATGTGGAATGAGGAATACGTAGGTGATCTCAGGGGGATCTTGGATGAAAGCAGGGAATACCAGAAAGATGTTTACCTGTGTTTTATTGACTATGTGAAGGCATTCAACTGTGTGGATCATAACTAATTATGGCTAACATTGTGAAGAATGGGAATTCCAGAACAAGGAACTGTGATCATGTGGAACTAGTACATACACCAAGAGGCAGACATTTGAACAAAACAAGGGGATACTGCATCGTTTACAATCAGGAAAGGTGTGTGTCAGTGTTGTATCCTTTCACCATACTTATTCAATCTATATGCTGAGCAAATAATCTGAGAAACTGGACTATATGAAGAAGAACACAGTCTTAGGATTGGTGGAAGACTCATTAACAAACTGTAATATGCAGATGACACAACATTACTTGCTAAAAGTGAAGAGGACTTGGAGCACTTACTGCTGCAGATCAAAGACTACAGCCTTCAGTATGGATTACACCTTAACATAAAGAAAACAAAAACCCTCACAACTGAACCAATAAGCAACATCGTGATAAATGGAGAAAATATTGAAGTTGGCAAGTATTTCATTTTACTTGGATCCACTATCAATTCTTATGGAAGCAGCAGTCAAGAGATCATATGACATATTGCACTGGGCATATCTGCTACAAAAGACCTCTTTAAAGCATTGAAAACCAAAGATGTCACTTTGAGGAAGAAGGTGCACTTGACCCAAGCCATGGTATTTTCAGTTGCCTTATATGTATGCGAAAGCTGGACAATGAATAAGAAAGATCGAAGAGGAATTGATGCATTTGAATTATGGTGATGGTGAAGAATATTGAACATACTGGAAGTACAAACTGCCAGAAGAACAAACAAATCTGTCTTGGAAGAAGTACAGCTAGAATTCTCCTTAGAAGCGAGGATGGTGAGACTTTGTGTCACATACTTTGGACATGTTATCAGGAAGGACCAGTCCCTGGAGAATGACATCATGCTTGGTAAAGTAGAAGGTCAGAGAAAAAGAGCAAGAACTTCAGTGAGAGACTTCCGGGCGACATGGTGCTATAGACAAAAGCACCACGTTGTCCCTCCAAAGCAAAGACCTGAAAAACCAAGTCAAACAGAGACAAACGTCAATCCTGAAACCCTAAGCATCAAATGAAGAGATAAAGGACTCAGCCAAGCACTGAATGGAATAAAAAACTGACAGAGAACAGAGAGCGAGGAGAGATACTTGCAGAGGTCCCCTATCAGCTAATGCAGCATGGATTTGCCATCTTGGACTCCTGTAGGAGATCAGAGTACAGGGATTATGGGAAAGTGGCTTCACGGAGCTCCCAGCAGGAGACAGAACAACTGGTAACCAGTGGTATATGCTCTCTCACCCTTCACCCTTCTTCACCCCTACTCAGCCTCCTCTGCTTCCTGCGGCCACAGTCTCTTGGCTGGGAGGCACCAGCTTCAGTCCTGTGTTGCTTGGATTCCACCCGCCCACACTGGTCGGCTCCCTGAGTGCCATTTGTTTGTTGCTGGTGTGGCTTTTTCTGCTGCTTTTGATTCCTTCCATACTTCTCACCACCTTCCCCTCCTTTCTCTCAAATACCTGGCTCCATGTGCCATCTTTGCTTCTTCCTGAAAGGCTGTGAAACATCACTCAACTGTAGAACTGCTTCCCAGCCCACGCCACCATGCTGGGGGATACCTGGAGCTTTTCTTTGTTTGTTTGTTTTGATTTGTTCTGTTTTGATTTATTTATTTCTTTGTTTTATTTTTCTTTTCTCAGCTTGGGCACCCCTTCTAGCCAGGCTATACTGCATGGGTTGGGAGCTACTTTCTCAGTCTGCGTAGACATGCAGTGGGATCCCTGGGGGCATTTCTTTTTTGTTTGTTTTCTTTTCTCTTTTTCCCTTTTTGTCTTTCTTCATTTCTCAGCTTCTCGTCTCTCTATACTTACCTTCTCTTCCTATCTTCTGAATAACTGATGCTGTACGACACCTCTACCCCTTCTAGCCAGCCTGTACTTCGTGGCTTGGAAGCCACCTTCCCCAATCTTGCAGACACACCAGTGGGATCACTGGGGGCTCTGCTTTCTTTTTTTTTTTTTTTCTAATTTTTTTTTCTTTTACCCCTTTTCTTCTTTTTTTCCTTTCGTTTTTCTCATTTCTCGGTCTCTCATCTCTCCACTCCCACAGCAAGCTCCCTTAGAACTCTTTTTTGTTTGTTTTTGGCCCTGTTTCTGTCTCCTCTCTCTCCTCTTTCCCATACCCACCTTAGCTCCACACATCACAATCTCCCCCCTCCTTCCTGCCTACCTGTACCATGCACTGAACATCACACCCCCAAGTAGAACAGACACAGCCTACTGGAACCTGCCCTGCACTGATTCCCTGCCCACCTTGTTGGCCCTATTACGTGCCACAAACAGCCCATCCCAGGAACTGCCCTTCAGCTGAACCTGCCCTGCTGTACCATACATGAGTGACTGACCCTGCCCATTGGAGAAGGAGGTGAAAAGTATCGTGCCTACAGACAAGCAAACACAAAGAATGCACAGACTGCCTGCTCAGATATAACCAAATAAAACAAAAATGCAGGAAAAAACAAGTAAATCTACAATCAGTAAATGAGGAATATAACTACTGAATGTCCTGAAGACAGTAAACAATATCAAAACACATTAAAAAAAACAGGACAGGATGGTTCCAGTAGGTGCTCAAAATAAAATACCAGACGACTTTCCAGTAGAAAAAAAGGCAGTAGAACTACCTGATAGGCAATTCAAATCTCTAATATTCAGAGCTATCCAAGAGTTGAAGCAAGAAGCAAACAAAAATGAGGAAAAAAATAAACAAATTCATGGAAAAGGCAGACAAATCCATGGAAAATACAAACAAAAAATGGAAGAATTCAAGAAAATAATACAGGGACAAAATGTTAAAATAAATTCACAACTAGAAATCATACAAAAACTACAATTAGAAATCCAAAAGACAAACAACAAGATTTCAGAAATGGACAGCATCATAGAAGGGTTGAGGAGCAGGTCTGAGACAATGGAAGACAGGATCAGCAAAATTGAAGACAAAAACTTGGACACAATGCTATTTGAGGAAAAATCAGAAAGAAGAACAAAGAAAAATGAACAAACCCTGAGAATTATGTGGGATACCATCAAAAGCAAAAATTTGAGAGTGATTGGGGTTCCAGAAAGGGGAGAAAACAGAAAACACAGAGAGGATCATTGAAGAACTCCTCACAAAAAAGTTCCCCAATATCATGAAAGATGAAAAGCTGACCATCCAAGAGGCTCAACAAACCCCATATAGGATAGACACCAAAAGAAAATCACCAAAGCATATCATAATCACACTTGCTAAAACCAAAGACAAAGAAAGAAGCCTGAGAGCAGCTCAAGAAAAACGAAAAGTCACATATAGAGGAGAGACAGTAAGACTAAACTTGCATTATTCGGCAGAAACTATGCAGGCAAGATAGCAATGGGATGACATATACAAAACCTTGAAAGAAAAAAATTGCCAGCCAAGAATAATATATCCTGCAAAACTATCATTAAAATATGATGGTGAAATTAGGATACACAGATAAACAGAAATTAAGGGACTATGTAAAAACCAAACCAAACTTACAAGAATTATTTAAGAGAGTCCTTCAGTCTGAGAACAAACAACATCAGACCACTGGATGAATCTAGGACACAGGATCATGCCAGCCAGATACCAACCTAGGAAATGAACTCTCAAGGAATATCCAAAACCAAAAGAATTACAACAGGGAACAGAGAGGTTAATCCATAAATGACAACAACATCAGAAGAATAAAAGAGGGAATAAAAGGTATAGGTATATAATCTTCTAATGGAGAGGAAGGCAAGGTGATACCAAGTAATAATAGACTGGTTCAAACCTAGGAAGACAAGGGCAAACTTCAAAGTAACCACAAAGAAAGTTAACAAACCTACTCATCAAAATAAAGAAGAAAAACATAAAGTCTCAGTAAACACAAAACCTACAAAAACAAAAGAAATTAAAAAAAAACTACAAACAAAAGGAATTCAGCACGAGAGAGTAAGAGGAACAAAGAGAACGTCAGCACCACAAAAAAAGCACTACAAAATGACAGCAATAAACTCACACCTATCAATAATTAAATGGCCTAAATGCACCAACAAAGAGACAGAGTGACAGAATGGATTAAAAAAAACAGGATCCATCAATATTCTGCCTACAAGAGACACACCTTAGAAACAAAGATGTGAATTTATTAAAAATCAAAGGATGGAAAAAATATATATCCAGCAAACAATTACCAAAAAAGAGTAGGAGTGGCAATACTAATCTTAGATAAAGTAGACTTTAAAACAAAATCCACCATAAAAGACAAAGAAGGACACTATATAGTGATTAAAGGGACTATCCATCATGAAGACATAACCATAATAAACATCTACGCACCTAACGATAGGGCTTCAAAATACATAAAACAAACTTTAACAGCACTGAAAAGAGAAATTGACAGTTCCACAATAATAGTAGGAGACTTCAACACACCACTCTCAGTAAAGGACAGAATATCTAGAAAGAAACTCAACAAAGATGCAGAAGACCTAAAGGGAACCATCAGCCCACTTGACCTCAGAGACATATATAGAACACTGCACCTAACAGCTGCAAAGTATACATTCTTTTCCAATACACATGGAATGTTCTCCAGAACAGACCACATCTTAGGCCACAGAGCAACCCTCAATAAAAACCAAAACATTGAGATAATACAAAGTATCTGCTCTGACCAAAACACCTTCAAGGTAGAACTTAACAACGGGAAGAGCAAGGAAAAAAATCAACTACATAGAAACTGAATAATACCCTGCTTCAAAATCACTGAGTAATAGAAGAAATCAGAGACTGGAATAAAAAAAATTCTTAGACTCAAACGAGAATGAAAAGACTTCATACCAAAACCTTTGTGACACAGCAAAGGCAGTGCTTAGAGGTCAATTTAGAGCAATGGATGCACACATGAAAAAATAAAAAGGGACAAATTCAAAACATTAGTTACACAACTCAAACAGAGAACAGCCAAAAAGGTCCACAGCCACCAAAAGAAAGGAAATAATAAAGCTCAGATCAGAAATAGATAGAGAATAGAAAAACAATAGAGAGAATCAACAAAACCAAAAGTTGGTTCTTTGAAAGGAGCAACAAAATTGACAAACCACAGGCCAAAATTCCAAAAGAAAAACAGAAGAGGACACAAATAACCCAAATAAGAAATGAAATGGGGGACATTATAACAGACCCAACTGAAATAAAAAGGATCATAACAGACTATTATGAAAAACTATACACCAACAAATTTGAAAACCTAAAGGAAATGCATACTTTTCTAGAAATACCCTACCTACCCAAACTAACACAAAGTGATGTTGAAAATCTGAACAGACCCATAACAAGAGAAGAGATTCAAAAGGTAATAAAAAAAAAAAAAAATTCCCAACAAAAAAACTTCACTGGAGAATTCTACCAAACATTCAGAGAAGAGCTTATAACAGTAATACTCAAACTATTTCAAAACATAGAAAAGGAAGCAACACTTCCAAATTCATTCTATCAAGCCAGCATAACCCTGATATCAAAACCAGGCAAAGATGATACAAAAAAAGAAAATTTCAGACCAATATCTCTCATGAATATAGATACAAAAATTCTGAACAAAATTCTAGCCAATAGAATTCAGCATCATATCAAAAACTCCACAACCAAGCAGGATTCATACTGGGTAGGCAAGGATGGTTCAAAATTAGAAAATCAATCAACGTAATCCACCACATAAATAAAAGGAGAGAAAAGAATCACATGATCATCTCAGTTGATGCAGAAAAGGCATTCAACAAAGTCCAACATCCATTCCTAATAAGAACTCTCAATAAAATAGGTGTGTAAGGGGAATTTCTCAACACAATAAAGTGCATTATGCAAAACCAATGGCCAACACCATTCTTAATGGAGAGAGGCTGAAAACATTCCTCCTGAGAACAGAAACAAGACACGGATGCCCTTCATCACCATTCCTATCTAACATTGTGCTGGAAGTCCTAGCTAGAGCAATAACGCAAGAAAAAGAAATAAAGGACATCCAAATTGGTAATGAAGAAGTTAAACTGTCCCTGTTTGTGGATGATATGATACTATACATAGAAAACCCTAAAGATTCCATGAGAAAACTACCGAAACTAATAGAAAGATTCAGCAAAGTAGCAGGATACAAGATAAGCATACAAAAATTGGCTGGATTCCTATATACCAATAAAGACAAAGATGCAAAGGAAATCAGGATAACAATACCATTTATAATAGGCCTTAAAAAAATAAAATACTTAGGAATAAATCTAACCAGGGATGTGAAAGACCTATACAAAGAAAACTACAAAGCACTACTGCAAGAAACCCAAAGGGATCTACAATAAATGGAAAAACATACCATGCTCATGGATAGGTAGAATTTACATTGTGAAAATGACAATTCTACCCAAAGTCATCTACAAATACAATGCAATCCCCATCCAAATACCAACAACATTCTTTGAAAAGATGGAAAAACTAATCATTAACTTTATATGGAAAGGGAAGAATCCCCGAATAAGTAAAGCACTATTGAAGAAGAAGAATAAAGTAGGAGGACTCGCACTACCTGACCTTAGATAGTATTATACAGCTATGGTAGTCAGAACAGCCTGGTACTGGTACAATGACAGACACATTGACCATTGGAACAGAATTGAGAACACAGATGTAAACCCATCCACCTATGGTCACCTGATCTTCAACACGGGCCCAAAGTCCATCAAATGGAGAAAAGACAGTCGTTTTAACAAATGGTGCTGGCAAAACTGGATGTCCATCTGCAGAAAAATGAAACGGGACCCATACCTCACACTATATTCAAAAACTAATTCAAAATGGATCAAAGACCTAAATATAAAGCCAAAAACTATCAAGTTCATAGAAGAAAAAACAGGATCAATACTAGAGGCCCTAACACACGGCATTAACAGGATACAAACCATAATCAACAACACACAAACTCCAGAAGATAAGCTAGATAAGTGGGATCTTCTAAAAATTAGGCACTTATACTCATCAAAAGACTTCACCAAAAGAGTAAAATGAGAACCTACAGACTGGAAAAAATTTTTGGACATTACAAGTCAGACAAAGGTCTAATCTCTAAAATCTACAGGAAAATCCAACACCTCTACACAAAAAGACAAATAATCCAATTAATAAATGGGCAAAGGAAATGAACAGACACTTCACCAAAGAAGACATTCAGGTGGACAAAAGACACATGAGGAAATGCTCATGATCACCAGCAATTAGAAAAATGCAAATCAAAACCACAATGAGATACCATCTCACCCCAGCATTACTGGCACCAATCAAAAAAACTGGAAATAACAAATGTTGGAGACGCAGAGAGATCAGAACTCTTATACACTGCTGGTGGGAATTTAAAATGATACAACCATTTTGGAAAACTATATGTCACTTCCTTAGAAAGCTAGAAATAGAAAATATCACATGATCCAGAAATCCCACTTCTAAGAATATATCCTAGAGAAATAAGAGCCATCCCGTGAATAGACATATGCACACCCATGTTCATTGCAGCATTGTTTACAATAGCAAAAAGATGGAAACAACCCAGATGCCCATCAACAGATGAATGGATAAACAAACTATGGTACATACACACAATGGAGTATAATGCAAGGATAAAGAACAATGATGAATCTGTGAAGCATCTAATAACATGAATGAAACTGGAAGACATTATGCTGAGTGAAATAAGTCAATCACAGAAGAGCAAATATTGTATGAGACCACTACTGTAAAAACTCATGAAAAGGTTTTTACACAAAAAGAAACAATCTTTGATGGTTACAAGGGATAGGAAGTTTGAGGGGGTGAATACTAAATAGACTATAGGTAAGTGTTAACTTTGGTGAAGTGTAAGACAGTACACAATACTGGGGAAGCCAGCACAACTTGTACAAGGCAAGGTTATGGAAGCTCCATAGACAAATCCAAACTTCCTGAGGGACCGAATTGCTGGGTGGAGGGCTGTGGGGACCATGGTCTCGGGGAACATCTTGCTCTATTGGCATAACACATTTTATAAAGAAAATGTTCTACATTTCACCTTGGTGAGTAGCATCTAGGGCCTTAAAAGCCTATGAGCAGCCATCTAAGAGACTCCACTGGTCTCACCCCTTCGTGAGCAAGGGAGAGTGAAGAAAACAAGATACAAGGAAAAGATTAGTCCAAAGGACTAATGGACCACCACTACCACAGCATCCACCAGACTGAGTCCAGTACAACTAGATGGTGCCCGGCTACCACCACTGACTGCTCTGACAAGGATCAGAACAGAGGGTCCCAGACAGAGCTGGAGAAAAATGTAGAACAAAATTCTAACTCACAAAAAAAGACCAGACTTACTGGCCTGAGAGACTAGAGAAACCCCGATAGTATGGCCCCCCAACACCGTTAGTCCAGTAATGAAATCACTCCCAAGGTTCACCCTTCAACCAAAGATTAGACAGCCCCATAAAACAAAATGAGACTAATGGGGCACAACAGCCCAGGGACAAGGACTAGAAGGCAAGAGGGGACAGGAAAACTGGTAATAAGGAACCCAAGGTCAAAAAGGGAGAGTGTTGACATGTCATGGGGTTTTTAACCAATGTCATAAAACAATATGTGTACTAACCGTTTAAGGAGAAACTATTTGTTCTGTAAAACTTCATCTAAAGTGAAATAAAAAAAATTTAAAAAAATAAAAGAACCTCGATGAGATGGACTGACACAGTGGCTGCAGCAACGAGCTCAAACATAACAATGATTATGAGGACGGTGCAGGCCAGGCAGTGTTTCATTCTGTTGTAGATAGGGTCGCTGTGAGTTGGAACCAACACAACAGCACCCAAAAACAACAGCAATTACAGAAGCAGATCGCCAGGTCTTGCTCCTGTAGAGCCATTGGGTGAGTTTGAACCACCAACCTTTCAGTTAGCAACTGAGCTCTTAACTGTTGCACTACCAAAGCTTCTTCATCATATTTTGTTATGTGTTGTTGTGTGCTGTTGAGTCGATTCTGACTCACAACGACCTTATATGATGGAATAGAGCTGCCCCCATAGTTTTCTTGACTGTATTCTTTATGGGAGCAGATCACCAGGCCTTTTTCCCATGGAGCCGCTGGTGGGTTTGAACTGACAACCGTTTGGTTAGCAGCCAAGTGCTTAACCATTGGGACATCACCTTATGTTGTTGTTGTTAGGTGCCATGGAGTGGGTTCCAGTTCATAAAAATCCCATCTATAACAGAATGAAACACTGCCTGGTCCTGCAGCATCCTCACAATCATTGTTATGCTTGAGCCCATTGTTGTAGCCACTGTGTCAGTCCATCTCATTCGAGGAGCTTGCTCTTTTTCTCTGACCCTCTACTTTACCAAGCATGATGTCCTTCTCCAGGGACTGATCCCTCCGATAACATGTCCAAAGTATGTGAGATGAAGTCTCATCATCCTCACTTCCAAGTAGCACTCTGGCTGTACTTCTTTCAAGACAGATTTGTTTATTCTTCTGGCAGTCCCTGGTATATTCAATATTCTTCACCAACACCATAATTAAAATGCATCAATCTTCTTTGGTCTTCCTTATTTGTTGTCCAGCTTTCACATGCATCATCTTATCATTGGTATAAAAAAAGAAGTTGCCATTGAGTCAGTTCCAACTCATTGCAACCTGATGTGTATCAGAGTAGAACTGTGATCCATAGGGTTTTCAATGGCTGATTTTCATGAGTAGATTGCCAGGTCTTTCATTTGAGTTGCCTCTGGGCGGACTGAAACCTCCAGCCTTTGGTTTGCAGCCGACCATGTTAACCATCTGCACCACCCAGGGACACCATACGTGGTATAATAAGAGTAAATGTCCAGAAGGGATCAACTTTTCTAGTTAATAGCTGTAGCTTACACTCATTCTCAAAATTTCCCAAGCAATATCTATGCAGAGTTTTACTATTAGTTCCACTACCTCCCAGTCCTGCTTCACCTGGTAGTGCATGGACCAGGAGCAGTCATTCAAGAAGAACCAGGGGTTACTGCCTGGGTTAAAATCAGGAAAGGTGTGCGTCAGGGTTGTATCCCTTCACCATACTTATTTAACCTATATGCTGAGCAAATAATCCAAGAACCTGGGCTATATGAATAAGAATGCAGTATCAGGGTTGGATTCATTAACAACCTGCAATATGCAGATGAAAGAGACTTGCTTGATGAACTCGAGAAGGACTCGAAGCACTTACTGATGAAGATCAAAGACTACAACCTGCAGTATGGATTACACCTCAACATAAAGAACACAAAAATCTTCACAACTGGATCAATAAGCAACATCATGATAAACAGAAAAATATTGAAGTTGGCAAGGATTTCATTTTACTTGATCCACAGTCAACACCTATGGAAGCAGCAGTCAAGAGATTGGATGATGTATTGCATTGGGCAAATCTGCTGCAAAAGATCTCTTTATGGTCTTAAAGAGCAGAGATGTCACTTTGAAGACTAGGATGCACCTGATCCAAGCCATGGTACTTAGGGTCACCTCATATGCATGCAAAAGCTTGAGAGTGAATGAGGAAGACTGAAGAAGAATTGATGCCTTTGAATTGTGGTGTTGGTGAAGAATATTGACTACACCGTGAACTGCCAGAAGAACGAGTCTGTCTTGGAAGAAGTTCAGCCAGAATGCTTCTTAGAAGGAAGGATGGAAAGACTTTGTCTTGTGTACTTTGTACATGTTATCAGGAGGGACTTGTACCTGGAGAAGGACATCATGCTTGGTAAAGTAGAGGGTCAGCAAAAAAGAAGAAGACCCTCAATGAGATGGATTGACACAGTGGCTATGAAAATGGGCTCAATCAAACAGCAATGATTGAGACGATGGCACAGGATTGGACAGTGTTTCATTCTGTTGTACATAGGGTCGCTATGAGTGGGAACCAACTTGAGGGAACCTAACAACAACAACAACAGAAAGAAAGGCTTGTTGATCTACTTTTGAAAATCAGTCAATGAAAACACTATGGATCACAATGGTCTGATCCCCAACGGATCATGGGGATGGTGCAAGACAGGCAGCATTTCATTTGCCATGAGTTGGGAATGGCTCAACCACAGATAGCAAGCAATTAATAGTCTCAGCTACAAAATTCATTTTTCAAACCCCCAGAAAGGGATTTATTCTAATGTCTAAAGCTGTAATGACCAATATAGTAGCTACTAGCCTCATATGGCTACTTAAATTTAAATTAATTTAAATTAAATTAAAAATTCAGTTCCTCAGTCATACTAGCCACATTAAAGGGCTCAGTAGCTAGATGTGTTTACCTGCTGCCATATTGAACAGTGCTGGCCCAAAGCCTTCTTTCAGGAAATGGATGTCTGATTTCTAAATGCCACATATTTTAGTTCAAGGCCATTTAATTAACCTTTGTCTTCAATGGAAAAAATAGCAGGTCATCACTCTATGTAAAAGTACCTTAAGATCATTGCATCACTGCTAGATCACCTCTTGTCTTAGTTTAGTTTCCTCCAAAATCAGAGGTTAAGAAAAGACTTAGGCGTGGATAGTTTATATGGGAGATGATCTCCCCATTCAAAAAAAAAAAAAAAGGAGTTAAGGAATGGGGAGAGTGAGAACGGGAAGAAGGAAAAGTCCTTAAAGATGGATTATTTGGTTATTGTAAGCAGTGGAGAACTCAACTCTTATGGAACCTTTGAGAAGCGTATAAAACACCTCCCAGAATTTTCTGTTCAAAGTACAGAAGGCTGGAACATTTGTCCACTAGCTCCCATCCCTCCTTGGTTGAGGGATGCCCTGGGGTGTTAATATCCCTGCCCTTTCCTGCTGTCTCTATGCTCTGGCTGAGTGGGCTCCCACAGTTTTGAAGAAATCAGGCAGAAAAGTGGGTGGATGCCTGGCTGGAGCTTGAGGTGGGGTCCTGTCAGGTGCACAGCACTATTCTTCAAAGCTGTGGCTGATGTCAGGGGTGGGTCTAGGAAATGGGATGTGACACACCAAGATCTACTAAGCCCCTGCACACTCTATGCTCTAGACTAATTTGTAAGCTTATTTCTCTGTGTAAAGGATTTTGGCCCTACTCAATCACAGGCAGTTGAGTGGCTTGCAAGGTTACCAAGAGACATGCAGCCATTGCTAGACATGATTCTCTTTGTATCATTCTCTTTCTCCGCCCTAAGTAGGATTAAGAGCTTAAATCATTAGATGATTTAAAAAAGGAGAGAGAGAGAAGCCAATGAATTAGTGTTACAAAACGTGTATCAGTGTGGTTGGGAGGTTCAATGGGATTTTCATTTAGGAACAGCAAATGCCTCTCTCAGATGCAAACATTTGTTTGGATTCCATTTCAGAGCAAACAGCTGACACTAGGCTGTGATTTGCCTTCCAGGCATGACTCCTCTTCCAAAATCCACCCATCCCTCTGTCTCAGCCTAGAAGTCCACTATTACAGAGCTACATTCTGATATTAAGACTTTGTATCTCTAGGGTTCTCTGTTAAAGCAACTACTGCTGGAGAAGTTATACACTAAACCCATGTCTGTAACCAGTGAGTGGAACTGGTTTGACATATTGATTTTTGATACGGCAGTTGGGGGAGTGCACAGAAGAGCTAAGTTTATGGTGGCAGAACTTGATCATGAAACTTGCATCTCTCAGGGGTTCTTGACCAATCAGAAGACAGTATACAGCACAGAACTGCCAGAGAAATAGGACACCCTGCCCCTCGCCCCTAATCTCTACCAGACAGGAACACTGATAGAGGTATATCATTGTGTTTTATCAAGTTGATCCCAACTCATAGCAACCCTGTAGGACAGAACAGAACCGCCCCATAGAGTTTTCTAGCCTGTAATCTTTATAGGAGCAGATTGCCAGGTCTTAACTCCCACAGAGTGGGTTCAAACTGCCGACCTTTCGATTAGCAGCCAAGTACTTAACCATTGTGCAACCAGGGCTCCTTGATAGAGGTGTTAAAAAAAAAAATCAAACCTGTAGCCGTCAAGTCGATTCCGACTCACAGCAACCCTATAGGACAGAGTAGAACTGCCCCACAGGATTTCTAAGGCTGTAAATCTTTATGGAAATAGACTGCCACATCTTTCTCCTGTGGAGTGGCTGTTGGGTTACAACTGCCAATGTTGGGTTAGCAGCCAAGTACTTAACCACCGCGCCACCAGGCCTCCTTTGGTAGAGGTGTAGAGGGCACCAAAGGCCAAATTTCCTTATTTTGGTTTGAGCCAAGAATGACCTTGGATAAAATTGGTTCGTTCATTCATTAAATGTGTATTGAGCATCTATTAAGTACCAGGTCTGGTGCTGAACTCTAGTGGTACATAATGATGACCAAAACATGGTCCAGACCTTAAAGAGCCTACCATTCTGATGGGGAACACAGTCAAAAATTAAGTAAACAAGTGAAAAATTTAGTAAGTGCCATGAGGGAGAAGAACAGGCTCCTACTATGACCTACTCTCTGAGCAAGTGACACTTCAACAGAGGCCTGAAGGATGGGGTGGGAGGAGGAAAGAATATTCCAGGAAAAAGGAAGGGTTTATCCGAAGGACCTAGGGATCAGGGTATTGTTGGTGTAGTGGGGAGGAGGGAACAAGGCATGGAATAAGTTTGAAGAGAAAGTCGGTGGCCAAGATGCACAGGGTCACCCTCGTATTTTACAATTATAGAACAAAATGCCACATTTCCAGTTCTTCATTTGTACATGGGTAAATCACGTGTATTCTCTATGCCTAACAATAAGAAGAACTAATATTATCTGATGTCTTATGGCCCAAAAAGACCTTCACAATAGCATTTATTTATTCACTATTATTAATGTTATTAAATATCAAAATAGTAACACTTAAGAGCCATGCTAACAACTTTGGGAGGATTGTCTCAATTAATTATCAACACAACACTTTGAAGTAAGAATCATTATACCCCATTTTACAGATGAGGAAAACAAAGCTGAAATCAAGGTTAAGGGTCTCCACCACTGTTGCACAGCTAATAACCTAGGTATAACTGATTCTAAAATCCATGGTCTAGACACTAAGGTTGGCAAACTGTGGCCCATGGGCCAAACACTGCCCTCGGCGTTTCTGTAAATAAAGTTTTATTGGAAACAGCCACACCCATCAGCTACCTGTTGACTATGGCTGCTTTCGCACTAGGCTGGCACAGCTGAGTAGTTCAGAGACCTCATGGCCCACAAAGCTAAAAATATTTACTCTCTGGCCCTTAACAGAGAAAGTTTGCTCACTCCTGCTCTAGACAGCACAAGGGCTTTTCTGCAGAGATTCATGGAATCCCCTGAAATTACAAGTGTCTGTGTTTGCCTGTGTATTTCTTCTGAGAGAAGGATTTACGGCTTTCATCAGATTAAAAAAAAAAAAAATTCATGACTTTAAAAATTAAAAAAAAGAAAAAAAACGAAAAACCAATTGCTCAGTTGAACAGGAAGATGTTTTAGTACAGTGATTCTCAAAATGTGTATGGTCCCCACACCAGCAGCATCACCTGGGAACTTGTTAGGAATGCAAATTTCTACTTAATTAGCAATTCTGGGGTTGCTACCCAGCAATCTGTGTTTTAACAAGCATTCCAGGTGATTCTGATGCATGCCGAAGTTTGAGAACCACTGAAGTAGAAGAACTAAACTTAAAAAGTCAAAACTCACAAAACCAAAGTCAAAACATTGAATGCCACCATAATTTATTTCATTTTATGGACAGAGAGAAAACAAACTGGCAATTTGAACAGATACTTGAAGTTTTCAACTTCTCCATTGGCTACGACTGTCAACCGCAGCTTTTCAAACTGAACATCTAAGTTCATTCGAGATTTGAAATTAAAGGGCATTTCAGCATTTGGCTTTCTTGCCTTTCAGTGTTGGCCTCTCGTTTAAGCTGTTCAGACTGATTGTTAATGGCCAACTAGGGTAAACCCCTCTGCAGACGCCACATTGTGAAAAACATACTAGAGACCACCATCTGGCCCATTGTTTTTTAGTGACACAAGTGACAAAATGGTCAAGCATAAAAATTCACAGCCTCTGAACTAGAATTTTCCTCCAACAAACTAGCTATCGCATGTCTGTCTATCCCGGCCACCATCTACAAACACATTTCTGGTCCAGACCCGGGATGGCTCCCCCGTCAAGTCCCTCAAACCATTTTGCATGTATTTCTTTCAACCATTTGTTCATTTGCTTTCTGCCTCTGAAATAGTTATTGTTAAAGAGAAAAGTATTTATTTTTATTTTTTTCTTAAGATTATAATTTTTAAATAAATTTTAAATTATAATTTTAAATGATTTGGAGGACTCCCCACATATTCCATTTCTATTATTTTCTTCCAATTCTTAGGACTGTCTGGTAATAGTGGTTTTCCCTCTATGCACTCAGGCCATGTGGGGGAAGCCTTGCCCGTGATTTGGATCAACTCATTCACAGAGCTATGTACCTACCTACAAATGCAAAGTTAACCAGCTGCCCATTTCAACCATAACTTCACAGCATTGTCTTACAGCCCAGAGCCTCATGCAGGGTTTTTCATTGTCTACACCACTCCTGCAGTGTTTCCAGAAGTTTCACATAAACCTATCCTCCACCTGCATAATTTAATAATTATTACATCAATATTTAATTATCCTCCACCTGCATAATTTAAATAAATTTTTTTTGCTTGTTTTCTCCATTTGGAGCTCAGGGTGTATGAAGCAGGTGTGCCGATGTTGAATGTGGCATTTTCTGGAAAAGTCCCTCTATAACATTAACGAGACCTCACTGCCTAGAAGCAAAAGGGAAGTATTGTGTTTGGGTAATTAGTGCAGGTACCCCTGGCCTGGTAAGGACCCTTGCTGTGGTTAAGCAGGGTTTGTTCTGTACTTGCCCACAGCCAGCTGAAGAAAGTGTCCTGCTCTACTAATTACTTTCACTTCCTCAATTACTTTTTACGTTTTATGTTTATGCACTCCTTCAGTCCTGTTTTCTTCAGGAATCCCCTAAAATCAGTATTCCTTGAGGAAACTCTACTACTACCAAATTTCCTCCTATTAGAGGAATAATAATAACAATAATAGCTAATAATAACAGCAAACAATGCCAGACATGTTCTAGGTACTTCACATAGACTAACTCATGGGCTCCTAAAAACAGCCCCGTGAGAATTCTAGTATCACCCCCTTTTTACAGAAGTGAAAATTAAGTTAAGAGAGATTAGTAACTTGCCCAAGGTCACACAACTAGTAAATAGTGGAGCTGGGATTTGAACCTGGGCAGTCTGGGTCCAGCGTTTGCGTTCTAAACCACTAGGCTCTGTTGCCTCCAAAAAGACTCCTGTCCTCTTCAGAAAGGCTATACATAATATCCTTTGAACTCTCCACTGAGGACTCATGAACCACCTGCAACAGTAGATTGTTGTGTAAACATGTTGATTCTTAGTTCCCTCTCCAAGCCTACAGAATCAGAATCTCCACCTTGGGGACCAAGGAATCTGCATGTTTAACAAGCTTCAGACAATCTGGTGCCCACCAAAACTTTAGAACCTCTGATTAATTCCAAGACCTTTCTGAGTTTTACCAGTCATCACCCGGCCCTGTATTACTTCTATGTGTCTTTGGTGTTTATAAATTCTTCTGCGGTTTGAAACCTTTCCTCTAGACAAGTCTAAACCCACAGGTTGGAAGCTGCAATTGTGATATTATTTGAGGTAAACTCCAAAATGCTCCATCCCAATTTATCTCACTGCACCCAGAATGTCATGAGTCATAATCTTAGGGGCTTTGCCGTCATTCTGAAGAGTATTCCTGAGAGGAGCCTTGGGCATTATTAGCTGACATAAGCAGCTAATACCTGCAACCACAGGCTTTGGAAAGGGGCAGAAAAGAGAGCACCAGGAGGAGGGAGGAAGTGGCCAAAGAGAGAGAGGTGGGAAAGCCCAAAAATAAATGTGGTCTACTGTGTCCACAAACTGGCACATGGGCCATGATCCCTGTAATGGTTAAGGTTGTGTGTCAACTTGGCTGGGCCATGATCTCTGTAGTTTGGCAGTCATATGATGCTGTGATCACTTCCCTGATGAGATTTGATATAATGTGATCACCTCCATGATGGGATCTGCTATGAGTAGCCAATCAGTTAAAAGGGAGTTTCCTTGGGCATGTGGCCTGTACTGAATGTAAGAGAACATTCTGGCAAGGCTCATGGGCTTTTGCTCACTCTGAATCCTGCAGCTGGCTCCTGTTCACCTGACCCCTGGTTCTTGGGACTTGAGCTAGCGGCTTACCCGCGGTCTTGCCTACCAATCTTGGGATTTGTCGCCTATGAGCAAGAGCCCTGCTCTCTGACCTCCTGATCTTGGGTTCACCAGCCCCTGCAGCTATGTGAATCAGGAGAAGCCTCTATCCTGACCCACGGACTTGGGACGTTCCAGCCTCTACAATCGCGTGAGCCATTTCCTTGATATAAATCTCTCTTTGTATATATATTTATATGCTTTACTGGTTTTACTTTTCTAGGGAACCCAGCCTAAGAAATTTGGTACCAAGAGTGGTTCTAGAGAAACAAAATTGTAAGGATGAGTTTTCTATATTATTTTCAGGTCTGGTTAGTCTTAAAGATGTTGATGACTCTGCTTCCGGTAGCAAAGAGGGCACTGCTGATCCATGGCATCGGGTGCCAATAAAAATACGCAAAATATCACCACCAATAGATTAGATATTGGTGAAAGACAAGGCTCTGGGTGATTGCATGTGTGATACATTTCTACAGTTTTGTCATAATGAGAAGTCTAAGGAAGCTGGTTGGTTGGTCCTACTTTCACTAGACAAACTGGTGAAAGAAAGTGATGAGCTCAGGACTTCAGAGTCAAAGCTCAAGTGCCAAATAAATGACCTCAAAGTTTTCACTTGTCCTTGAAAGAAAGCCTTATTTCCTGTAGTAACAGAGCTGATATTGCTGAAAACAAAACCCAGAGTCTTACTGTTAAGAGTGGCTGAATTACAATGCCAACTCAATTGTCAACCTCAAGAGGTATCTGAAGTTGAAGTGAGAGCATTGATTGGGAAGAAATGGGATCCTGAAACTTGGAATGGGGACCTCATATCATCAGGAAACAAAAGCCAGGAGAATAGTGCATCCTTTGGACCCAGAGTCCCTGCTCTGAGAAACTTCTTGACACGGGAAGATTCATGAGCCAACACAAAGAGAAAGCCTTCCCCTGGAGCTGGCACCCTGAATTTAGACTTCTAGCCTCCTAGACTGTGAGAGAATAAGTTTCTCTTTGTTAAAGCCATCCACTTGTAGTATTTCGGTTATAGCAGCACTAAATAACTAAGACAACCCCTGTATATCTTATCTCAAGCAAGAGTACTCTAAGTTTCTGGGAATCACCAACTCCAGGGAATAATTTGTTTGTAACTGGGTGGTAAACATAAAAAAGTGTCCCTATTTTCTTTTATAAAAGTTAGAATGAAATATGGTTTATTCTTATCTGCAGGCTCATCCCTAACATTTGTAGACCCTGGAACAAGAGTACAAATGGAAGCACACACATCAAATGTCCAAATATATATAAAAGTTATGAACCAAGTGAACAAATCGTTAAGTAAAACGTTCTATTTTCCTACCTTGACAACTATATCTTCATAATAACCTGAAAGGCCAAATTTGAATTAAGAATTCTTCAGACCCTCAGAGTTCTATGTTAGAATATGGAGGTGGAGGAAAGTGGTCTCTGGGTTCTGAACCATGGTTTGCTCCCTTTTCTTCCCACCCCTGGATTCTTTTCAACTATAAGGGATCAGTATACACAAGTGTGGACACATAAGCCTGCATGTCCAAACTCTGTCGATACCTGAAGCAATAGTCATCCCATAGCCACCTCTGAGGAATAAAGGTGCACAAGTCAGTGATACAGTCCCTCTCTGGGAAAACAACTCCAGGGAAGAGGCCCACCAGTTCCTGGAAATAGACTCAGGGGAATTTGGACACCCAAGCCCAAAATCTTAGATTCTCAGAGGATAGTCTAGAAGGTGGGTCATGGGTTCTGGGTGGGCACCATTCCCTTTGCCTTGTAGAGATGGGCACAGCCCAAGGAGGCCCAGTAAGGAACTCCCTAAAGCAGTGTTACTCAAGGCGTGGTCCAGGGTCAGCAGCATCAGCATCATCTGGGAGATGATGTTAGAAATGCAAATCCTGAGACCTCTCCCCAGAAGTAATGAATCAGAAACTCACATGGTGGATCCCATGAATCATGTTATAACAAGCCCTCTTTAATTCTGATGCATGTTAATGTTTGACACTCACTGCACTGATAAAGTAGTGGGCCCCGTGCAGGAATCTCTCTTGCCCAGGTCTAGGGATAATACTGCTTATAGGTATGTTTTCTATCTTTTTAGGGCCCTTGTCACAGGTTCCACGCATGTATTTCCCAATTTCCCTCAGCCTGTCGAAACTCTGTTTATTATCTGAGGTTCATATCGCATGTTGCTTTTTCCTCTGGCTTTCACCTCCAGATGTGCCTCTCCCCCTCCCCTCCAGGATAGCACTATGTACCTCTCTATTGCCTGGTGTTCCAGTGATTTGTGTAATTATTTTGCACCCCCTCTTAAATTATAAGGAAGTGCTTTCTTTATCTTTGTGTGCCTTATCCCAAGGCCTTGCCCACAGTACAGACTCCATAAACATGCTTTGACTGGAATCACAGAAAGTAGAGAAAAAGAGATCTAGAAAGGAAAAAAGAAACGTGGGCTAAGCAAAAAGGAAGTATTTCTCCTATTACCCCAGAATCCTCTATTTTTATTTCCCCTACCTCTAATTATGTAAAGAAAATTGGTTACTATTTGGGATCTGCCACTTTCAAGCCGTGTGACCTTTACCAGTTACCAGAACCAGTTGCCACCATGTTGATTCCAATTCATGGCGACCCCATGCGTGTCAAAGTAGAATTTCACTCCATAGCATTTTCAGTGGTTGATATTTTGGAAGTAGATAGCCAGGCCTTCCTTTTGAGACACCTCTGGGTTGGCGCAGGCCTCTAACCTTTAGGTTAACAGCTGTGCATACATGCAGGGACACCCAGCAAGTTACCAGACCTCCCTGAATCTGTTCCCCTACTTTGCAAAGAATAAGATGTGGTAAGTCTGGAGACTTAGAAGGTGTTTATGAAAGCATTGGTTACATAATAAGTGCTCAAAGAAGGCTAGCCTTCTTCTGAAGGCCAACAATTGCAATTCCATGGTAAGGACACCAAGCAGGCACAAGCAGTCTGGCACCTCAAGGCAGCACAGATCCATTTAGGAAAAGGAGTGTTTGCTTGAGGCACAAAAGCTGAGGACATTATGTGTCAATGAGGGTCAGGTCCAGGAGTAAAAAAACCAAACTAAACCCATTGCCAATGAGTCAATTCCAACTCACAGCGACACTATAGGAGAGACTAGAACCTCCCCACAGGGTTTCCAAGGAGCGGCTGGTGGATTCGAACTGCTGACCTTTTGGTTAGCAGCCAAATGCTTAACCACAGGTTTTATGGGACCTAAAGTTTATACAATTTGGGGGACCTTGTTAAGAAAAAGAATATCTTACTTTTGTAAATTTTACAAAAAGATATAACCATGTGAACCCATTACGAGGGCCCTCCCAGGGTCTTGGAAGGGGCCCGTGCAAGTGGTAGTCCCTGACGTAAACCTTCATTAGCTTCAAGTAAATCCACCTCTGATCAGGTTTCAAGGCAAAATTTGGAGATCCAAAGCTGACAAATAACAATAAGTAGAGTTCGAAGTGGCCCAGGTCCTTTTTTGATCTTCTTTCACTCTTGCTTAAATGGAGCTTCCTTTTTCTTTGTTCTAGGAGCTTCCAAGCCTAGAGGATGGAGTCCTTTTCCTTCACACATCTCTGGTCAGATCACATCATTGCTCTCACTCATCACCTCTCTAAATCCCCAGAGGCAGCACCCTTTCTTGGTTGCATCCTGATCGATTTGCCTCCTGAAGATTCTGCTCAAACTTGTTCCCACGCCTGTGGTTAGGGAAGTAGCCAGAAAAAAAGAACCTCACATTCTTCTACTGGCCAAGGACTCATTGAATCCCAAGGGTAAATCACTGAGGGTCTGAGTTTTAATTTCTCACTCTGTAAAATGGGGTGATTTTATGACTCTTTCCTTTTATCTCCACCCCCAGAAGTGTCCTGTGAACTGCTAGGAGATGAGAGAAGAATGAAGACATGTTTTTGAAAGATTTGGTAGTCTTGAGTAGAAATGTACCATTTAATTACAAGAAAGATGTATTCTCAGGGCTAAGAGTTCACTTTTTTTAAAATAAAATATTCTGGAAGCAAAGTAAGCTAGAGCTTGCGTGTACAACACTCAGCACTCATGGCATAAGAAATGTTTATCTAAGGAGAACAGGCTGAGTTGTGGTTAGAATAAGGGAAGGAATAAAAGAAAAGCGAGATCATTATCTGGTTTACTGACACTTAAAGGGGTGAGGGAGAGACAAGGTGGGGGATTCAAATGAGAGAAAATAAATAGAAGGAAACGGGCTAAAGTTAAACTGGTACAACATTTCCAGAAACGTGCTACACAGCCCCTGCCTCTTGTTTTTATTAATTCAAGCTTGGATTAGGGTATCCTTTTAAATTCACAGCTAAAGGAACTGAGCCCTGGGAATCAGGTTCACTCATGAGTGTCACCATAGCTAGTAGTCAAGAAAAAATAAGATTAGAGCCCAGTCTCTTGACTCCCCCTAGAGAGGTCTTCCCACTACACTACACTGACTGAATATAGCAAACCAGCCTGAGAGAAAAGTCAACTGATATGCCAGTTTATTAATTTCAAGTGTATCTTATGCCTGTATTATTAAAATTTTCAAGTGAGAGACACCTTCGAGGTTTGCTTTCAATAAAATTTATTTGTAATTAACAGCATTCTTTGTACAATTTGCAAGTAATTCATTAACCTACAGAGCTTTGTGCTAGAGGTGAAATAGAAGCTATGGTTCCTGCCCTGTAGGAGTTTATAGCTGAGGGAACAGAGCATAAACACATCAAGAGTTGACAAATACTATAAGGCAAGGTTAAGACTCAGTGAAGAGGGACCCAGGGAGTTGCTGGAAGAGTTTGAGAGGGGAACCATCCTGGAGGCGGGAGGAGGTGGGACTTAAGCTAGACTTGAAGAACTAAGGGATCCAGAGAGGGGAAATGAGAATGGATGGCCTGTATAAGACACTATGCAGGCTAAGCCCAGAAGATAGGAGTTTTAGGCTATAGGGACAGTGAATTCACCGATCTGGCTAGATTAGAGACTTTGTGTACAGATATTAGGATGCAATGTTGGGAAGAGTTTAGGATCAATTGAGACTACAAAATTAAATTTGAGCAAAGTGAGAAAAGACTTTATCCTAGATGTAAAAGGGAGTCATTGGGATTTTGGACAAGGTAATGGCATGACAAAATTATTCGAATTAATCTGGTTGTAGCGTGCAATAAGAATCCTAGGGTAAAAGACTAGAGGGATAGAGATTAATTAGAAAGCTTTTCAAGTGTAGAGTGATTTTGAATAGGTTAAAACATGCCCCCCTAACTCTCATTTGTATCCTTCATCTAAATAGAAATTTTCTTGATAAACAGAAACTTCAACTGCATCCCAAAGACCGAAAGAGTGGTATCCCTGTCAATCGTAAGTCACATTCAGTGAAAAGTAAGGAGATGTCCACTTTGGAAGGGCTGTTCCTCTAAAATGTTCATCAGGAAGTATACTTGTGCCCAAGGGAGAAGCTAAAATTGTGACAACAGTAATAGCAATGAGGGAACTGGAGTCAGAATTAGCATCACTCGAGTCTGGCCCCAGCCTCCAGGCTCCAACCTGCCCCAACACTAACTGCTGCCTCCAGGCAGAGCCAAAAGGAAATCCACAGCCACAAGTGGCTGTTTGTTTGAGCCAGGCTGGCAGTTCACCAAGACCAGTGTAGTCCTTGCACAACCACAAGTGTCAGTTGAAAAGAGGAGGAAGGACACCTGGGTGGCTTCAACCCTACAATAAGATCTGTGAACACTTGCAAAAAACCACCCTATGCAAGCTGCCTCTTCATGTTTTTATTGCTCTAGGCTTTGGAATTCTAAACCTCTATAGCTAGTGAAGCAATTGTATGAGTGGGGTATGTTTTAATGGGGTGTCTTATCTTTATTATATGTTGTGTGTGCACATGTGGGCAAGCATAAGGTACTCAGGTCTTACATAGAAAGACTAAAGAAAATGCCAACTAATACTGCAGCAGGAAAAAATTGTTCTTAAATTCAGTTCACTCTTTGAACAAGCCAAGACTTTGTTTCTTTTCCTAAAATGTTGGCCTTTTCACTCACCAAAACATCTGCTTGTGCAAGAGCCCCTCTCTGTAAGGCTATCTCCTTCTATTGAAATCCTCCTTGTCTTACAAGTTCCTTCTCTGTGAAATCTGTTGGCCTCCTCCTCCAGACCTCACCCCAGGGCATGTCAACCTACATGGCACCACCATAATATTGCTAAATAAACCTTGGTAATATTCCTAAATTCTCACTGTATGCTCAACACTTTGCCAGCTGCCAGGAAAAATAGGTTCCTGCCCTCAAGGAGCTCACAATTCATTAGAAAAAATGAATGCACAAACAGCTAACCCTACTATAATGGGACAGGTGACCTAATGGAACACACGTATTAAACATCAGCCTTAGTGCCTACCTAGAGCCTTTGCTAAGAAGGCAGCCTTAGGCAGCCAGGTTTGTACCATATGGCCCACTGTCCTCCAATTGCAGCTGATTGACCAGTGAGGGGCAACAAAGCCAAGCGGGCCAACTGGCAAACCGCTCAGCAGCCTATCAAATGGCTGAGCCTAAAATGGTCTGCCCATGCACAAATAAGTTAAATAAACTCCAATTCCTGGGAATTCAAAACAGAAAATATGGCGAAAAACGGCAACAAATAGCAGGAATAAAAGATGAAAGATTGTGAGGTAGGAGGGGGCAGAACGACCATGATAGACCTGGGGAAGCCAGCAAAAAACAAAATAATAGTCACTATTTACTGAATATCTGGAGTCTCCGGTGCAAGCACTCAGCTGCTAACCAAGAAGTTAAAGGTTTGAGTCCACCCAGAGGTGCCTCAGAGGAAAGGCCTGATGATCCACTTTCAAAATGTCAGCCATTGAAAACCCTGTGGAGCACAGCTCTACTCTGACACACATGGGGTTGCCATGAGTTGGAGTCGACTCGCCGGCAACTGGTATTGTATGCCTACTATGTGCCAAACTTTGCTATTATTATTTCCATTTTATGGTTGAGGAATCTAAGACTTATATGAAGTAATTCTACATTCTTTGCAACCTAATTCAAGTATCTCCTCCTCACACAGGCCTTCCCTGACCACTCTCTCTAAAGTAGCCTCCTTCATGTACCACTTGACCTTCCTAGTTGACATCACCCTGTTTATTCTTTTACACTCTGATACTCAAAGTGTGGTCCTTGGACCAGCAGCATCAGAATCACCTGGGAGCTTGTTAGAAATGCAGAATCTTGGTCCCACCACAAACTACTGATTTATAATCTACATTTTAACAAGATTCCCAGATTGTTTGCACATTAGGTTTAAGAAGCACTTTATATTACTTCATATTACTTATAACAGTCTGTATTTCTTATTATTTGTTTGTTGTCTGTCTCTCCCAGCAAGGCTGTAGATTCCACAAAGGCAGGGGCTTTTCTGAATTTGACCACCTTAACTCTTTATCCCCAGATCCTAAAACACATGGTAGGCATTCCAAAAATATTGGTTAAAAGAATAAATTATTGAATATATCAATGATTTCACCCAAGTTCTCACAGCTAGTAGTGGAGTCAAAATAATTACCCAGACTCCAAAACCCAATAGGTGGCTTCCCGTTTGAGGCACTCATTCCCCTAGCTGATGGGAGTGCTAGAGGCTGATGGCTCTTGGCTGAACTTCTCCCCAGGAATTGCCCTCACAAGACCCCCTTCTCAGGACCAGTTTGTATCAAACTACTGGTATGTATGGGGCATACAAAGACTCAGCCCCATTTCTTCAATTTGGGGCAACTCTGAAGGGCCATCCCAGCTACAGAGCTCCCCATGGGAAAGTCTAAGACCTTTGTGTTATTGCATTGCAGCTCAACGACTCCCTCTGCCCAGTCCTGCTTTCTTCCCTCCCCCAACAGGAATTAATCCCAAAGGCACTCCCTGCAAAATTGTCTATACCCAAATCCCCATCCCAGAGTATGTTGCCTGGAAAATCAGACCTGAAACCAATATTCAAATGGGGAAAGGTGAAGTCACATTGATGATGGGCTCCCTCCAAAAAGATCCAGGAGCTCCGACCAAGGAGCTGTCTTGAACCACTTCAAGATTCCATAAGGGCCAGTTGTTTCTTTTCTGGAATTCACATGACACTCTGTCGCCCTCTGAGTGAGCCTTCATTCCCTGCAACAAAAGGTGCTAACTAAGCCAGGTGGAGTCTGTGGGAGTTCAGAGGAAGTGTGACTGACTTTAATGGAAGTATTGCCTCCAGTATAAGATTTTAAGGTCAGGGTGCAGTGTAACTTCATGCTTGGTAAAGTAGAGGGCCAGCGAAAAAGAGGAAGACCCTCAACAAGATGGATTGACACAGTGGCTGCAATAATGGGCTCAAGCATAACAACGATTGTAAGGATGGCACAGGATCACGCAGTGTTTCATTCTATTGTACACAGGGTTGCTATGAGTCAGAACTGACTCAACAGCACCTAACAATGACAACAACATTGTTATTAGGTGCTGTTAAGTTGATTTCGACCCATAGCAACCCCATGTGACAGAGTAGAACTGCCCCATAGGGTTTTCTAAGCTGTAATCTTTACAGAAGCAGATCACCAGGTCTTTCTCCTACAGAGCCACTGAGTGGTTCCAACTGCCAACCTTTCAGTTAGTAGCCAAGCATTTAACCCAGAGCTCCTTAAGAAGTGCTAAGCACATAGTATACATTGAATAAATACTTAATAGAGCATAAGACACCAGAAGCAAACATCTAAACATAAAAACTGAAGTAAAATAAAGAAAAATGAATATTTTTTTCTATTGAAGGCATAAACTAGCATTTGGATTTTCGTCGTAAAGTGTACAACACAAACTGTAATCTCTGCATATGAAAATGGGTGAATTGACCTCAAATAATATCCAAAGGGTTTTGGTGACTTAAATACTTAAAGGATGCAGATTGGTGCCATCCAGTAAGTCTGAAGGTAGAGTTCCAGCGAGAAAGAAAGACTTGTCTATAAATAATAGACCAATTTCTACCATCTTTCAGTTGTGACATCTCATGAGTCTTTACGAATAATGGGGCTTCAGGTTACCCTTCTATATAAAACCTGGACAAAATATACGAAACAATGGTTCTCGAGACATTGGACATCAGGCAACAAAGGACAGATGTCTCTGAGAGATGGAAAACAAATAAAGTGAGTCCTATAGTTACCTCAGCTTAAAACCTGAAGAAAGTTTCTAGGCTGTGGCATAAGGAAGGGCACTCCAGGAAGAGTCCAGTGGTCTCCCTGAGTTGAGGAGACAACTGGGAGTCTGAGGAAGCCAAGGTAGCTAGAGTTTATATAGGACAGACTACCTGAGAAAGCTTTGCAGAGAGAAAACCCAAGAGATCTGCAGAGGGTCCCTTTGAGTAGTTGAGTACTAACCAGCACGTGTGTGTGAGGAAACTACCCAAGGCCAGGAATTAGTGCCCAGGTTTCACATAGAGTCAGGAATAGTGTCTGTTCCCAACAGTCAGACTAGAAAGCCTCATGATACATAGGGCATTGAGTAAGAGTACTCAGAAGGGTCTTTCCTCAGTGGCAGGGAAAAATTAACCCCAAATGAAATGCAGCTCTTGTCCCACATAACAAAGCTTAAAAATAAGACCCAGAAGAATCAAAGTGGTTCTGAGTAACTTAAACATATCCCAGACAAAGCTCAAGAATATAGAAATACAAAAATATTCAGCACCCAACAAGCTAATATTCACAATGCCTAGCATCAAATTAAAAATTATCAAGTATGTAAAGCAGTGGCAGAATACAGCCTATGATGAAGAGGAAAAAAAAGTTAATCAACTGAAACTGATCCAGCCATGACACACATGATAGAAATAGTAGACAAGGACATTAAATCAGATATTATAACTGTATTTTATATTTTCAAGAAGCTAAAGGAAACACTGAACATGTTAAGCAGAGTTATAGAAGGTATTAAAAGAAAAAAAAAAGCCCAAATCAAATTTCTAGAGATGAAGCACAATGGACTAAGGCATGAGGTCGGCACTAAGAATCTTCAATCACCTTTGTGTGCTCTTCCCAGAGAAATGAGAAGCTCAACCAGTATTCTCTTTCAGCTCTTCCTGTCTGAAGAGAGACTTGTAGGTCTACAATTCTTTTGGCAGGTTAACAAAGGGGGCCCTTCAAGCTCTTTATAAAGGTTGGATCTCTGGACAGTATGAGGCCAGAGCAGCTGCCACAAAGGGGCAGCGGTTCTCTTTTTGTAAAGCAAATGGTGTTCAGAAGAGCAAAGTGTGGAAAGAGAGAGAACATGAGTTCTGGTCTCCTCTCCACCCCAGCAGCTGGGTGACCTTGAGCAATACAGTTAATATCTCTGAATCTTAGTTTCTTAATCTTTAAAATAAGGATGATAATGATAATAATAATACTTTGTATGATTGTCATGACAATTAGATTGCATTAAATTTTTGAAAATGCACCTGAAAGTTCTGTGTAAAGTCCAAATATTTGTATTAATTTTTCACATACCACAAAAGCCGCGAGATACATATCAACACCTATGGGTATGTTTAGTATTTTCTCCATAGAATCCTTCACTATTGCAACTCGAGGCTTCAATTTTTTTTCGGTTCTTTCAGCTTGAGAAATGCCAAGGGTGTTCTTCCCTTTCGATTTTCTGTCTCCAGGTCTTTACTTATGTCATTATAATACTTTATTTTGTCTTCTCCAGCTGCCCTTTGAAATCTTCTGTTCAGTTCTTTTACTTCATCATTTCTTTCTTTTGCTTTAGCTACTCAATGTTCAAGATCAAGTTTCAGAGTCTCTTCTGACAGCCATTTTGGTTTTTTCTTTCTTTCCTGTCTTTTTAATGACCTCTTGATTTCTTCATGTATGATGTTCTTGATGTTGTTCCACAACTCATCTGGTCTTCTGTCATTAGTGTTCAACGTGTCAAATCTATTCTTGAGATGGTCTCTAAATTCATGTGGGATGTACTCAAGGTCATACTTTGGCTCTGGTGGACTTGTTCTAATTTTCTTCAGTTTCAACTTGAACTTGCCTATGAGCAATTGATGGTCTGCTCTGCAGTTGGCCCCTGGCCTTGTTCTGACTGATGATATTGAGCTTTCCCATGGTCTCTTTCCACAGATGTAGTCGATTTGACTCCTATGTATTCCATCTGGCAAGGTCCATGTGGATAGTTGCCGTTTATGTTGGTAAAAAAAGGTATTTGCAAGAAGCAGTCATTGGTCTTGCAAAATCCTATCATGCGATCTCCAGCATCATTTCTATCACCAAGGCCATATTTTCCAACTACTGACCCTGATCCTTCTTGTTTCCAACTTTCCCATTCCAATCACCAATAATTATCAATGCATCCTGCTTGCAAGTTTGATTAATTTCAGACTGCAGAAGCTGGTAAAAATCTTCAATTTCTTCATCTTTAGCATTAGTGGTTGGTGCATAAATTTGAATAATGTTAAAATATTATTAAATATTTTAAAATATTAAACAACTCAGGAAGCATCAAAAGAAGATGGAAAGAATACACAGAGTCATTCCACCAAAAAGAATTGGTCAACATCAACCATTTCAAGAGGTAGCATACGATCAGGAACCAATAGTATTGAAGGAATAAGTTCAAGCTGCACTGAAGGCCTTGGAGAAAAACAAGCCTCCAGGAATTGATGGAATATCAATTGAGATGTTTCAACAAACAGATGCAGTGCTGGAAGTGCTCACTCATCTATGCCAAGAAATTTGGAAGACAGCTACCTGGCCAACTGAGTGGAAGAGATCCATATTTATGCCTATTCCCAAGAAAGGTGATCCAACTGAATGCAGAAATTATCAAACAATATCATTAATATCACTCACAAGTAAAATTTTGCTGAAGATCATTCAAAAGCGGCTGCAGCAGTATATCTACAGGGAACTGCCAGAAATTCAAGCTGGATTCAGAAGGGGATGTGGGACCAGGGATATCATTGCTAATGTCAGATGGATCCTGGCTGAAAGCAGAGAATACCAGAAAGATGTTTACCTGTGTTTTATTGACTATGGAAAGGCATTCGACTGTGCGGATGATAACAAATTATGGACAACACTGGGAAGAATAGGAACACTTAAGTGTGCTCATGAGGAACGTGTACATAGATCAAGAGGCAGTTGTTCGAACAGAACAAGGGGATACTGCGTAGTTTAAAGTCAGGAAAGGTGTGCATCAGGGTTGTATCCTTTCACCATACCTATTCAATCTCTATGGTGAACACATAATCGGAGAAGCTGAATTATATGAAGAAGAATGGGGCATCAGGATTGGGGGAAGACTGATTAACAACTTGCGTCATGCAGATGACACAACCTTGCTTGCTGAAAATGAAGAGGACATGAAGCACTTACTGATGGAAGTCAAAAACTACAGCCTTCAGCATGGATTGTACCTCAACATAAAGAAAACAAAAATCCTCACAACTCGACCAATAAGCAGCATCATGTTAAATGGAGAAAAGATTGAAGTTGTCAAGGGTTTCATTTTACTTGGATCCACAATCAACACTCATGGAAGCAGCAGTCAAGAAATCAAAAGATGCATTGCATTGCACAAATCTGCTACAAAAGACCTCTTTAAAGTGTTGAAAAGCAAGGACGTCACCTTGAAGACTGAGGTGTGCCTGATCCAAGCCATGGTGTTTTCAGTCACGTCATATGCACGCAAAAGCTGGACAATGAATACGAAAGATTGAAAAAGAATTGATGCCTTTGAATTGTAGTGTTGATGAAGAATATTGAATATACCGTGGACTGCCAAAAGAACGAATAAATCTGTCTTGGAAGAGGTACAGTCAGAATGCTCCTTGGAAGCAAGGATGGCAAGACTACATCTTACATACTTTGGATATGTTATCCGGAGGGATCAGTCCCTGGAGAAGGACATCATGCTTAGTAAAGTACAGGGTCATCAAAAAAGAAGAAGATCCTCAACAAGGTGGATTGACATAGTGGCTGCAACAACGGGCTCAAGCATAACAACTGTGAGGATGGTGCAGGACTGGGCAGTGTTTTGTCCTGTAGTACATAGGGTCTCTATGAGTCAGAACCAACTTGCCGGCACCTAACAACAACAACAACATGGGTGTGTTGCGTATTATTCCTTAACCTCCACCCCAGGAATCTCACAATCATTTCATCTTTTTAGTGACAAGCCTCTAACATTCCTCAGGGCTTCTTAGTTAATAGTAAATAAGAAAAGAGCAAATGGGACATTATTTGAACAACTAACTAAGAATGGAAAAAATTTTTTAAAAGCTTGCTCTTCCAGTTCTGTATTGTGTAACAAACTACCCTAAACTTAATGGTATAAAACAACACTTGAACTGCTCTAGAATGGAATCATCTGAAGGCATCTTCACTGGCATGTCTGGCACCAGAACTGGGATGACTTGAAGGTTAGGCTCAGCTCAGACTATCACTGGAGCACCTGTACATTGCCTCTCTGTGGGGCTTGGGATTCTCCAGTATGATGGCTGGGTTCCAAGAAAGATCATCTAGAAAGAGTGCCCAGAGAATGAGTGTAGTAAAAGAATCACGGAACCTCACAGTCTTTGTTCCCTGGCCTTGACAGAAGCAGTCACAAGCCCACCCAGATCCAAGTGGAGGGGACATAGATCACATCTCAATAGAAGAAGTATCAAAGACTTTGGAACCATGTTTTAAAAAAACACTTGCTATCTAAATTCTGCACAGCAAACATAACGTTAAGGCTTATTCAAGTTTCCTGGATAAACTATGGTCAATGGTGCCATCTTTCCCTAGATTAGCCTAGCCCAAGAAAACTTTATCTTCAATAGCCCATCTCTCTGGATGAACATTTACATTAATCACTTTGCACTGTCAGTGAGGACTGCAAATGCAGTATAGTTGCAACCACGGAAATTAGGCCTATCTTGTCAGAAGCATGGAGCCCTGGTGGCTCAGTTTTTAAAAGCTTGGCTGCTAACCAAAATGTCAGCAGTTTGAATCCAACAGCCACTCCTTGGAAACTCTATGGAGCAATTCGACTCTGTCCAGTAGGGTCACTATGAGTCATAATTGACTCGAAAGCAACGAGTTTTCTTTTTTTGGTGTCAGAAGCATAACTTTCAAGCCCCCCCGACACCATTATTAATAGGAATGGAATTGATTGCGAAGGTACCCTCTGAGCTTAATACAGATGACGCTAGGACAGCAAAAAGTCTATTTTTCCTCCAGTAAAAGAAAAAACTCAAAAAAACTTAACTGACACGTGTTTATATTAGAATTCCTAGTCTTCAGGGGCCACTCCAATAAAAGTCAAAGTTAATAGAAGCACGTGTATAATAAGTGGCATAAGTAGAAACAGGCCTATTTCTGCAGGTATTAGATTTGACACTTTTCAAGTTTAAGGAAAGAAATAATGAAAAGCCTGGTGCAAATTAGGATTCTGGCTTAATATTTATTGTGGGATATGTTAGGATGCAAAGGTATCCAAAAAAGTTAGCACAAGAGCTTAGGAAAAATTCTTCCCTGGGGAACACCGGGGAGTCACCTCTAAAAGTTGAGCTGAAGCTAACTGACATAGTGGTCATAAACAGGAGATGACAGTGTTAGGACGAAATATAGTTTGTTCAAAATTTGCTTTGAACAAAAACAGTCCTTGATTTAGAGGAAGAAAATCACTACAAGTGACAGACTTTGTGACAAGCAAAGAAATGATGCCAGGGTCCAGTTTGGTGGGAGAGCTGGGCACACAACGGCCTCTTTGGCAGTCCCTTAGCAAAGAAGAATCCGTAGCACTTTCCAATTTTTTTATTTATCCATAAAGTGTGCATGAACACCAGTGACTCAGAGAGGCACCACAATGTAGTGGTTCAAACTGTGGGCCCTGGAATGAATCCCACCAGGATTTGAATTCTAACTCTGCTACTTACTAGCTGTGTGGCTCTGGATACTTACTTTATCTCTCCTCAGCTTTAGTTTCCTCATCTGTAGAGTGGGAAAAATAATATTAGCTCTCTCATAGCGTTGTTGGTAATGTATGTAAAAACTTAAGAGAGTATCATTCATTAAAAATACACCCTACGGTCTTATTTTTATCATCTTGTTCATTTCCTTATAGCTTACATTAGTTTCATTCTATAATCTATGAATATTATGGAAAATTTGGAAATTAGAGCAATATACACAGACAAACAAAAGCCACCCATAATCCTACCACCCAGGTTGTTAATATTTTAGTATATTTCATTTAGATTTTCTCCAGTGCATTTTCTCTGAAATCTCCCTGGAAATATAATTTTGCATGTTGTATTTTTCCCTCCCCATATGTTATGGATAAAAAGATGTCCCCCACCAAAAAAAAAAAAAAAAATATATATATATATATATATATATATATATATATATATATATATATATGTTTGGGAATCCTAACCCCTATACCTATGGATGTAATCCTGTTTGGAAATAGGTTTTTCTTTGATATGTTAATTAGACCACACCTGAGTAGGGTAGGTTCTAAATCTAGTCACTTCTGAGTTATGAAAAGAGCAGATTAGAAACAGAGATCTACAAACAGGGGAAGACAGATGACGTGCGAGGATTGTCTACAAGCAAAGGAACACCAAGGATCGCCAGCAGACACCAGAAACTCGGAGAGAGGCTCACAGAAGGAACTGGCATAGCCAAGATCCTGATTAGGACTTTTAGCCTCCAGAACTGTGAGAAAATACATTTCTGTTCTTTAAAGTGAACCACTTGTGGTATTTCTGTTACAGCAGCACTAAGTAACTAAGACACCATCATAACATTGGTATTTTTTTAGGTGACTAAAAATTCTTTTTTAACATCCCTTTGAATAGTCATGTAATCTTCCACTGCACGCTCATATGACTCTGTTACCTGTAAAACAAAGACTTCCCTAAGAAAGAAAAATCCCACTCTTTTCCTTGAAGGAGGACAGTCAAGGTGTCACCTGTATTGCAGGGGCTGCTTATGCTATCTATGCACCTAAGACAATGACAATACACAGGATTTGAGGCATAAAAGTATTATTAAAATATAGCCCTACATCTGCTCACTAGTCCCTAAGATCCAGTTTTCCACATTTCCAAGTGTGAACTCATGCATAATTTCCTCAGGAATATCTCCAAACTATGACTTTCACAAAGGAATGATTTAGATTTTCTGATTTTCATTTAAGTATCTCCCATCACCTCTACTTCTGAAAAGTCTTTTTTTAGAAAATGCAAGAAAGCATGGTGGTCGTGGTTAAAAATTGCCTTCCTGCTCATCACAAATAAAGCTGTTTTCTTCGCCTTCTTAAGTGTTCTGAGAAATCAGCAGGTAATTAAGGGAAGATATGTATTAATAAATATATGTATATCCTGCAATTACCGGACATACGTGAACGAGGCTGGAAAGCATCGCAGATACATTTCTGTTCACACAACCCAGTCATTGGTTGGACTGGATTTTCCTTTAGCAATTTTAAAATCATAATTGCCCATGTTTGTTTTAGTCTTTCTTACCTAAACATTTAATTCTTCATAGAGGTGTTTCCTAGGCTTGTTATTGAAGCTTCTTACACTCTGGTTTGGGGTATGTCTCCTTCCATAGACCACCAAGACCAAACAAAAAAATGCCTTGAAATGCAAACAGTCCCTAAATTATTATACCTATTACTTTTTATTAGTAGCAAAAACAAAAGAAAGCAAGGAGCAGTTCTATTTATGCAGAGCAGTTAGAACATAAATAATAATAAAATGTTAAAATGATAAAACAACTTACATGATATTAATTTAATTCTAATAAAAAAGTAGGTGTAGGTATTGCCACCGTGATAGCAAATGTGGTGCAGTTTTGCTTTTCATCCAATATTTATACCCAAAAAACATTTTGGTTTAGGAAATGAAGTAGTGATAAAAAATTACAGTCTTTGAATATTGGGCTTTGACTAGCCCCCTGCTGTCCTTTATTGTATTTTCCAGTAAAATATAGTACATCTTGCTGTTTTATTTCATTGTTTGTGGCCCATGCAAAATGCTATTGTCCAGCTGCCCAGCGTAAATGAACAACAAATCAGAAGAACCAGAGAGACACTTTAACTGATGAAACTAGGCCTGGAAATTTTCCTTTTACTGCTAAATTATCACCTTATTGCAATTATTTTTACACATTGTGATTATGTCTGCAAAATTCCAGCGAGATACTAGTCAGAGGGCTAAACTCCATCTTAAAATCTCAAGCCCAGTAAAGAGTTTAGCTTTCATATTCACAAGTCATGTCTTTTTCTCCCTGAAATTTTTAAATCAGCCGATAAGCGGTATCTGAGTGCCCAGGATTTTTTTCCCCTCAACACTTTACTCGATCACTTTACCTTTTTTGTAAAAGCCCTTTGACCTAAGAAATTTTTTCAAAAATTGAAGGCAAATAATAATATTTTTCCACAAAACAAAATGAAAGCGCAGATGGAATGAAGACGCAATTCACCTATTGCCCACAGAGTGATTTAGAGCTAGATAAGTAGATTCCAGTGCATGTGAGGATTTGTACATCATTAGAGCAATCAGGTGTGCAACACAAAATTAACACATGAAGCTATCTTTGCTGCATTTAAGGGTCTCCTTTAAAGGTACCTGACAAAGTAGGATACATGCCAACTGAAAATGAAGGAAAAATAATGTTTCAACAAAAATTATAGATATTTATTTATCAAAACTAGGTGTAATCGATATTTATTTATCAAAACTAGGTGTAGAGAGACAAAACAGAAAACCAGAGCCACAATGTATGGACTCACAGGTTATGCACTGCACAACGCCGGGGGAGCCACTCACATAGATTACAACGTGACTAGTGTTCTGGTTAAATCTCATTAACGTCGTGCTTCCTATTCAAGAATTTGTAGTGGCAAGAAAGTTAGAACAAAGTTTACTTTTATAGGACCTAAGATAAAAGAATGTTGCTGAGTCAAGGTAAACTGACAGGTATGCTTTAAACCCACCATTTTGAATTTTATTAAGGAGCCCTGGTGGTGTAGTGGTTAAGTGCTCAGCAGCTAATCCAAAGGTCAGCAGTTGGAACCCACTAGCTGTTCCACTGGAGAAAAGACCTGGCTATCTGCTCCTGTAAAGATTTCAGCCTAGGAAACCCTCTGGGGCAGTTCTACTCTCTCCTATAGGGTCACTATGAGTCAGAATCAACTCGATGGCACACAGTGACGACAACCCAAGAAATAGGAAATAAAATTTCTGCATTAGAGAGCCCACTTAGAGATTAATTGCAAGGGGAATTGTTAAGGTATATAAGAGAACAGTTTTCAAATGTTTCAGAAGCATTCACAACCAACAGACAATATGACAGTCACATGTGGTCATTTTCCAGACATACCAGTGAACCTAGCCAGACCTCCCTCTGCCTGGTTACACTGGAGAAGCCTTTCTTGTATACTTGAAAGTAGTAAAATGACATTTCTTTTCAAAATTTTTCTGCTTAGATTTGTCACCAATTCAAACTCACCTTTAACCTTATATCCAAATAAATAAGGTTTAAGTGCATCTGGGGGAGGGATCTACATATTTACAGCTTCATTCTAATTCTGTCATGGATAGTGGAACCAAATTCATTGCCATCAAGTCAGTTCTGACTCATAGCAACCCTATATGACAGAGTAAAACTGCCCCTTTCCAAGGAGTGGCTGGTGGATTCAAACTGCCGACCTCTTGGTTAGCAGCCGAGCTCTTAACCACTGCACCACCAGGGCTCCATATAGTAGAAGAAGGTAAAAATTCAGACAGTAAGTTTTTACTTACCAGGTGCCATCTCTACTGAGTTTGCAGGGGTCTCTTCCTATTTAAGAAAATAAAAAATTGGTCTTGCTATACCTTCTAGATATAAACAAACATCAAAGACATCTGAATGATTAAATCTCGAATGATTTAAATATGTTACTATATGCTGGGGAAGGACTTTTGATTCTTCTCTTTAGTTACTTCGGTTTCCTTGGACTGAACAAACTGGCCTCGACTCTGGCTGATGTCAATGGTTCAATCACATGTTAGGATCAACTCAGGATGTATTTCATATGTGCAAAGGAGTTCTGTTTACCATAACCGGGGGTGGGGGGGGCGGGTGTCAAAATCTTTCTTCATCTGTCTTCATCCAGGTTTACTGGTGAACACATGCTTGTACATACATAGCCAGGAAAATCCAGTCCCCAACTTGGGCATACACAGACAGGCCTTCAGATATTTGATCTGTCAGCTTGTGTTGAAAGTAAGAATCCCTCAGCACAACAGGGACCCTTCCTTTGGCATATTCGTGGCATGGGAAATTGCTAGAATTCTCAGCATGCTAAGGTGCAGGCAAATAATTAACATGTCTCCTTGAATCACTGCAGATTTAAGATTTAAATATGTACTAAAAATGGCAGGGGCTCTTGGGTCTTCTATTTATAAACGCGGTCCTTCTTTTTCTTTTGCTTCTTCCCTATCCCCTCCCCCTTTGGATCAAAGAGAAAATTTCAAGCCAAGTGAAAAACAATGGTAAATGTTTGCATTGCTGAAATTCACTCTGGTGCCATAAGTGGATTTAAGGCAGACTGGGCTCTATAAACAAAATTAAAAGGTGGCATCCAAATGAAAATATGTAAAAAAGATACTGGGGAGAAAATGCTCCAGAGAAGCAGTCTGGTTAGTTGTAAAACGACTTTAAATTAGGCTTTAAAAAGGATTGCTAAATCTTGACACATATATGAGCAGCTTATTATCATGCAATTGTGCAGTAGTTGCTTGATCTTGTTACTGATTCGTCACATATGAATAAATGATTAATTACCAGAAAGGCTAAAACAGAGTAGAGCGAGAGTACTGAAGCTCACCCTGAAAGAGGGGTTTAAACACGTTTATTGCCCTTTAAGTGCATTTCATTAAGGCCAATTAAGGACTTTCATGTCTTATTAGAAAAATGAAGTAGATTTATGAGGTTTTCGTAGGTTGTAAATGCTGGGGCTAGCAGATACAAAACTGAACAGAAGTGTGGTAGTTAAGAGCTAAGAAAATATATACAAATGCTCCCAGAAAGCAAATATTTAATGGCAGCAAAAAGCCGGTTCAACACGAAGTCGATCTTTAAATAAAAGAAAGGGCATAATTTTTATTTCCTCTCGTCTACTCACTGTAAACTTAAGGATTTGTGCACGGGGAAGATTTGTCTCTGCAGTTTGGGGGCCTGCTTCAGGGTGAGTTAAAAAATCAAGCTAACCCTAAAATGGCCTGACAGCCACCGAGTTCCTTGTCAAAACCAAAGTACACACCAATAAAAACGCTCTTTTAACTCCAGAGTGAAGAACACTTTCTTGAGAAAGAGGAAGCTGGGAAGTAAATCCAGCACTGACATGGTTGTTAATAAACAAACAGCAAGCAAAACTCACTGGCGAGGCTTAGAGCCACGCATCTAAAGTCCCACTTTCCCAGTCCTGTCAGATGGTGTCGGAACATTAGCCCTCCCAAATGGTTATTACACACCCTGGATTTCCTTGATTCTTTTTCAAGGAAAATTACCGGGACAGGTTAGCCAGCATTTACTGCTGCCCTTTGGGACTCTTATCACTCCCATACCATTCTAGCCATGGGGTTATCTATTTACTCACCATTCACGTGGTTCTTCACTCTTACACACACACACACACACACACACACATGCACACACGCACAGACATCCAAACAATATCTTCTCAGGATACTTGGGCAGCTTTGTCCAATGCAGGAAGATGCATTTATGAATGTTTTTGTAAAATGCACATTTTTACCTTGCACACCATGATGGAGAGCCTCCACTGTTTATCATGTACCCTCTTGGATAAATAATTTAAAACCATATGAAACTTCTTCAAGGAAATATCAACTAAAGACGTACAGTCACAACTTTTTAAGCTCAAATCTCTCTTCCTTTTAAAAAAAAATGAATATTGGCAAGTAAGAAGATTATGTCTCCTTAATTTTTTTAAAACTCAAGAGAAGTGCCAAACAGCACACGAAACAAGTCCAAAACTCACCAACAGTTTTGCAGCATACACATATTACTTTAAAATAAACGTCTTGCTTCTGCTTGTTAAAAAACCATTTGCTGCCATGGGAAAGACCAAATATGGAATTTTAGCACTTCTTCAAGAGCACTGGAAAATTTTTCTGTTAAGAACCTTTAAAAGGATGTCACTAGGAGATCTAACAGCAGGAAATCAGATTAACTGTGGAGTTTGAGGAAAAAAAGATGAAGAGGTGGTCGATGATATTTTTAAAGAGGCAAGTTACGGAAACTAAAGGTAAAGTCCACTAGGCATGTCCCTGCTAAAACATAACAACAAAACGTAAAACCAGCAGACAAAATATTAATTTCATGGTCCTTAGTGTAATTCTATTTTGTTCTGTGAATTTGGTTTTCCAAACAAATAATGGCCTGGACAGAGACCTAAAGCAGCTCACCATGTATCTGTTCAGACTCTGCAAAGAATTTTATTGAACTGCAATGTGATGAGCATCTGTCCTGGGTGATTTATTCCAAACAGCGGAGATGTTATAAAACGAACACATTGCATCTCCTGTTATAAAAGAGAAACAAAATGATCTTCTAGTTAATATCCAATCAAACTTCAAGACACCTTACGGAACACAAGGATTTCATGGGATCGTTTCATTCCATTGCACCTTTCTCCAGAACGCTAAAACAGGATTAACTTAAGAAATTTCTAAAGTGCACAGCTAAATGCGTAAAACCCGTTTGGTTTTGTCTTCAGATCAGCAGATGCCAATTGATTTTGATTTTGCTTCTTTGACAACCCAAAATATAGACCCATGCTAGGGTGCTAATTATCAGTAAGTTCTGATTAAAGAAGAAAGTGTGCCCTTTCAGAAAGTTCAATACTAACTCAACCTCAGGGTTACTGAGTTACAGATAGGAGTGGAATCTTCTCAGGTCCGGGTTCAGATACATTTTTTTCAGTCACAATAGACTATTTCTGAGAGAAGAGGGGCGAAAAAGGAAGGCAAAAAACAGAGGTTGGGTATAAAGCCTCCAAAGACTTCTAGCATGCTAGTCTTATTCCACAAAAGAATTTTTGGATGGCTTCAGTACAGATGAATCCCAAATAGATGAATGCCCACAGGATAAGCACAAGGACATTAAAATTACAATTCATACCCCAAAGGTTTCCACAATAACATAGTTTGATATTGTCAAATAAAAACAATACAAGTTTCATTTAATCTGTCTAATTTATTTTGCAGGATTCCATTAAAACTAGGGAATTAAACTTGCAAGTGATGAAAAGGTAATTTATACTTACCCCACTCAGAAAAAAATTCTCAAATTATTAGAGTTTAGAGAAAAATGAAATTTTAATGTTAGGAAAAGAGAATGGTTTCTATTGAATCATAGAGCGGAATCTGCCAAACATGAAAGCCAGAGATGAGATGAGGGAGTATTTAGCTTATCAAGTAGAGTTGGACAATTTCAAACTTAACGTGGATTTATTTTTCCCTAAATTTTCTAGGTTGGTTGTCCATAAATCTTCATTGTAATGAACCAGCTGCCAAGTCTTGCCCTTTCCTTCAGGCTTTTCAAATTCTAATGAAATTCAATCTATAAAGTATTGGGCATGCTTGGTATATCCTGTACATATAGTCAGGCAGAGCTTTATCATGCCACCTTGGTGTAGAGAGTCTTCAAATAGACCGGTAACTTTAAGGAAGCAGGAAAAAAGTTGATAACCTTTGTGAGATTCAGACTAGCTTTGGAAATACCACCAGCCCCATTGCAAGGCAACTAGCACTATTTCAGAGGTGAAGATCTGTGGACTGAAAGTAAAGGTCACACCCTACCAGCCTACAGGCTAAATTTCAACCATACATATGTTTTGGTGGGATCAGACAGCATTTTTAAAAATAGTAAGGCAATGTTTAGAGAGATCGGAAGATTTTTACCAGAATTCTGGCTTATTTTGAAAACGTAGCATATCTGGTACACTGGGTCCAAATTCTCCCTGGCAATGGCCATCTGGAACTGAGTGTGGACTCCTCTCTACCTCCCAGCCCACCACTCCAGTTTCTATTATCTTATTACTTCCTGTTTCTCACATTTGTCTCCTGCCTGGCCATTGAGTTTGGACTTCAGGCTTATAGTCTCTAAGCCTTTTTTTCTGTATCCCTTAAAGTCCTCACACATCTTAGTTCGGCAAACTATTAATTAAGAAAGAAAATAAGAAAGGGGAGACGCCTTATTTGGGGACTATGTAGCCTACTTAAAAGTTGATCACAAAGTAAAATTCTGAATATTAACTCCCTCCATTTTCAATTCAATTCAATTCAATTCTGCAAACAACAGCCCATAGATAGGCCAAATCCTGCCACTGCCTGATATTGTAAATAAAGCTTTATTGGCACACAGTCATGTTCATTTGTTTACTTATTGTCTGTGGCTGCTTTGCACTATGGCAGGAGAGTTGAGTAGTTGCAACAGAGACCACATGGCCCCAAAGCCTAAAATATTTACTATCTGCCCTTTTGCAGAAAAAGTGTGCTGGTCTCTGCCATGTGCTCTAGATTTAGAGATGTGCTCCCATTTCCAGAGAACACAAATGGTGCTACAGCTTAGCTTAAGGACTACTGTTCTCAGTGTGCTTGGTTCCTGGACACCTGTACTCACTAGGGATTCTGCATGAGTCCATAACTGTCTATTTTCTGAGTGGGCATGTAGCAGTTCCAAATCCTGAAAGTGTGCATTAAATAGAATAATCTTTTCAGTATCTATACCCACATGCACCACTGGAATATGCCAAGAAATTTGGAAGACAGCTACCTGGCCAACTGACTGGAAGAGATCTGTATTTGTACCCATTCCAAAGAAAGGTGATTCAACAGAATGTGGAAATTATCAAACAGTATCATTAATATCACATGCAAGTAAAATTTTGCTGAAGATCATTCAAAAGCGGTTGCAGCAGTACATTGACAGGGAACTGCCAGAAATTCAAGCCTTATTCAGAAGAGGACGTGGAACCAGGGATATCCTTGCTGATGTCAGATGGATCCTGGCTGAAAGCAGAGAAAACCAGAAGGATGTTTACTTGCATGTTATTGACTATGCAAAGGCACTGAACTGTGTGGAGCATAACAAATTATGGATAACATTGTGAAGAATGGGGATTCCAGAACACTTAATTGTGCTCATGAGAGACCTGTACATAGACCAAGAGGCAGCCATTCAAAAAGAACAAGAGGATACTGCGTGGTTTAAAGTCAAGAAAGGTGTGCTTCAGGGTTGTATCCTTTCACTATACTTATTCAGTCTGTATGCTGAACAAATAATCTGAGAAGCTGGACTACATGAAGAAGAACGGAGCATCAGGATTGGAGGAAGACTCATTAGCAACCTGCAGTATGCAGATGACACAACCTTACTTGCTGAAAGTGAAGAGGACTTGAAGCATTTACTGATGAAGAACAAAGACTACAGCCTTCAGTGTGGATTATAACTCAACATAAAGAAAACAAAAAACCTCACAACTGGACCAATAAGCAACATCATGATAAATGGAGAAAAGATTGTAAATTGCCAAGGATTTCATTTTACTTGGATCCACAACCAACAGCCATGGAAGCAGCAGTCAAGAAATCAAACGACACATTGCACTGGGCAAATTTACTGCAAAAGACCTCTTTAAAGTGTTAAAAAAGAAAAGATGCCACTTTGAGAACTAAGGTGCACCTGACCCAAGCCCTGGTGTTTTCAATCGCCTCATACGCATGTGAAAGCTGGATAATGAATAAGGAAGACCAAAGAAGAATTGATGCCTTTGAATTATGGCGTTGGTGAAGAATATTGAATATACCATGAACTGCCAGAAGAACAAACAAATCTGTCTTGGAAGAAGTACAGCCAGAATGCTCCTTAGAAGCAAGGATGGTGAAACTTTTTCTCATGTACTTTGGAAATGTTTTCAGGAGGGACCCGTTCCTGGAGAAGGATATCATGCTTGGTAAAGTAGAGTGTCAGCAAAAAAGAGGAAGACCCTCAACGGGATAGATTGACACAGTGTCTGCAACAATGGGCTTAAGCATAACAACGACTGTGAGGATGGAGCAATGTTTTGTTCTGTTGTATGTAGGATTGCTATGCATCTGAAACGACTTGACGGCACCTAACAACAACATAGCCTGAAGGCTTGAAATTTCCTTTATTGGCCATCTCAGGAGATGCCTCTTTTGACAGTCATTTATGACCTGGCCTATATCTCAGTTTGTTGTTGTTGTTAGGTGCTGTCGAGTTGGATCCAACTCATAATGGCCTTGTGTATAACAGAACAAAATGGTGCCGGGCCCTCCTCCATCCTCACAATTGTTGCTATGCTTTAGCCCATTCTTGCAGTCACTGCATCAATCCATCTCACAGGGGCTCTCCTTCTTTTTCGCTGACTTTCCACTTTACCAAGCATGATGTCCTCTTCTAGCGATTGGTCTTTCCTGATGACGTGTCCCAAGTAAGCGAGATGAAGTCTTGTCATCCTTGCTTCTAAGGAGCATTCTGGCTGTACTTACTCCAAGACAGATTTGTTGGTTCTTCTGGCAGTCTATGATATATTCAATATTCTTTCCCAACGCCGCAATTCAAATGCATCAACTATTCTTTGATCTTCCTTTTTCATTGTCCAGCTTTCATTTTCTAAAATAATACATTCAGAGGGATAAACCTGATGTCTATCCTACCCACTGCTTCATTTAGCAAACATTTAGTCACCACATGTCATGTCTGGTATCATATTGTATGTAGCCTTGAGAATCTCAAGAGTCAGGTTGGTCCTTCTCATGGAAAACGAATAAAGTTAAGTTTGTGGGTCAACCAATGAAACAAGAGTGACACAGTTCTGTAGATTGGTGAATGGAGTTCTTCCTGCCCCAGCTGACAGAAAATCTTAACATAAACCAACTCTGTGTCATATATTGTCCCATGGATCTGTCATCTAACCCTCACAGTAACCCCATGAGACAGGTACTACTATTGTTCCATTTTGCATCTGAGAAAACTGAGGTTTAAAGAGGTTCAGGTATTTAGTGAACATCATGCAGCTAGTAAAGAGCAGAACTAAGACTAGAATTTAGGTCTGTCTGACTTCAAAGACTTAAATTTCAGTAAGATTTCAGGAAGCTAGAGAGACTTCCATTGGGACAAACTTCTTTTCCAGCTTCAGAAATTGAGCAAGGAATAATCATTCATTAGGATGAGATGACAGATTGGGGATTCCTGTCTGAGGTTGCTCAAATTTCTAATAGGTCATTTAGACACTATTCTGTGTAAAGCAAAGCTCCTTCTATTTAGCTGTAATTCATCATGCCTTTTGAGTTGCATTTATAATTCCTATGAACAATAGCCAGTCACAAGGAAAGTAAAAACCTAAAGGTTCTAGAGTATGAACCAGTGTCAGAGACCTCTCATATGTATAGTTACTTCAGAGGTGAGTATCTCTGAATCACTTCTGTATGTATTTAGCTTCCCTAACCAGTTGCTGTTGAATCAGCTCCAACTTAGGGCAACCTCATGTGTGTCAGCGTAGAAATGTGCTCCATAGGTTTTTCAATGGCTGATTTGTTGGAAGTAGATCATAGGCCTTTCTTCCAAGGTTTCTATGGGTTGTCCTGAACCTCCAATATTTTGGTTAGCAGCCAAGTGTACTGTTTGCACCACACACATGTGAGGTCACCATGAGTCCAAGTCAACTCAACACAAGTGGTTTTTCATTTCCCTACTAGTTCTCAGGAGCCCTGGTGGCAAAGGGGTTAAGAGCTCAGCTGCTAACCAAAATGTCAGCTGTTCAAATCTACCAGCCGGTCCTTGGAAAAACTCTGGGGCAGTTCTACTCTGTACTATGAGATTGTTATGAGTTGGAATTGACTTGATGGCAACTGGTAACGGTTAACTAGTTCTCAACTTAAGTTTCATTTTTTAGGTAAGCCTGAGGTTTCCTCTTACCCGTGGGACTACCCGTGAGTTCTAGCAAGGGGCGGTCAAACTTATTGGCTGACTTTCTCCTACCCACACCCCCTCTCTAGCAGAATGTGGTCCAATATTCCTCACCCAGTGGAAACTTAACTTAATGGCTATTTGTTGACCAATATCATAAATACATTACTAGTTCATGTAACCTGGGGAACCCACCCTCAAGTCAAAAGTCTCCATGGATAAGTAAATAAAGCTATCATCTTCAATTAAGGACAGTGGCGTTCTGTGGGGACAGAAAGTCACAGGAAATGAAAAGAGAAAAAAAAGCCTTCTAGAATTTCTAGTGTTGCTTTTGTTTTGTTTTTTGCTTTGAAGGGTTTGTTTATTTGTTTCTTTAACTTCATTTAGAACCTATCGATAAGACAATAAGAAGAAAATAGGGTTTATGTCTGAAGCACAAGCTTTTGTATTTTATTTTATATCTTCCTACCTGAAGAAGAGTGTTCCCATTCCAGGAGCTCGCTTGCTAACAGCGGCCAGTAATTTGAGAGAAAATCCCCTTTTTAGCAGTGAAGGCACATTGTCTGAGCAGGCGCCTGGGGAGGAATGTGTCGTAAAGGCACATTCCTCATAATCAAGGATAATTCAAAAGGGAAACAGTGACTGAACATCCACGGGAGCCAGCAGAAGCCTAATCCTGAGCCCAGCTCTGCAGACGGGGATACAGACTGCTGCAAAGCCAGGGCAGATGCCAGGGAAGGGACCAACCACAAACTGAACAGAAGTCCAGTCCAGAGCTTGGCATCTGGGTTCTTCAGCTGCCAGCCTTGCCTTGTGAGTAGCCACAATGTTTGGCTCCTGTGCAGAAAACAACAGAGGATGCGGCTAAAGAGGTCCATGCTCTGTCCTGCCAGCAACAGGACGAGGCAGTGCCAAAGAAGGCTGCAGTGCCATGCGGGTGCCAATGTGCCTTGGAACAGCTTTCATATTTTCTAAAGCAAAAAGAAAAGGCAAGATCCAACACTCAGAACAATTTCTCCCATTTTCCTTTTTCAAAATAATGCTACTCCTGTCCACGGTTCAGTTTTTCACAAGGCTAACATGGTATTGCATTTGGGTAAATCTGCTTCAAAAGACCTCTTTAAACTGTTGAAAAGCAAGGATGTCACTTTGAGGACGTTGTATTTTCAGTCGCCTCACATGCATGCGAAAGCTGGATAATGAATAAGGAAGACAGAAGAAAAATTGATGCCTTTGAATTATGATGTTGGCAAAGAATATTGAATATACCAGGGACTGCCAGAAGAATGGTCAAATCTGTCTTGGAGTGAGTACAGCCAGAATGCTCGTTAGAAGCAAGGATGGCAAGACTTCGTCTCACATGCTTTGGACACATTATTAGAAGAAATCAGTCCCTGGAGAAGGACAGCATGCTTGGGAAAGTAGAAGATCAGTGAAAAAGAGGAAGACCCTCAACAAGATGGACTGACACAGTGGCTACAACAATGGGCTCAAACATAGCAACAATTGTGAAGATGACACAGGACTGTGTAGCGTTTCATTCTGTGGTATATAGAGTCACTATGAGTTGCAACTGACTCGATGGTACAGGACAACAACAACCACTTGGTCAGGTCTCTTTCTACTTCTCTCCTATATCCTGTAGCATCAAAAACCAAGCCAATCGTTTTGTTTCAGATCCACTGATAATCTTTTTTTTTTTTTTTAACCTTCCCATCATTATTCGCCTTCATCCAGTTTCCAGAAGAAATTATCAATAGGATTGTCAAGTGGGGTGAGGGATGCAGTAGGTAGTGGGATGATACCCTGAGATACCATCTTGGTTATGAGTTGGGTGAGCCATTCCAACCCTGGGGGTTTGCAGTAAGTTTTCAAAGGTCTAATGTTCTATTTGTAAAGAAGTCTTTACGGAGTTTTTCAGCTGGGACAACTGTGAGAAAATTAAAGCAACAAAATGCCAAAATAAGTGAAATGTGCTGGCTAGATGCCATAATTTCTTGAAATATGAAAAATCAGAAAGGAACAAAAAGGGAGTAGAATCCTTTTGTCCATCCACATTCAAAAAAGGATTAAGAAAGTGAAGAAAGCCAGCGGGGGACATGGAGACCATTCATTTTGGGGGGCTTCTCCTGCTTTCCTAAATAAGTTTCCAAACTTGTCAACGAGAAAAACTCAAGCACAGTATATTTTTGGTAAAAAAAAAAAAAAAAAAAAAAGTATATAAACTCTCTTGTCAGCATGTGGGAAGATCTTGATTTTGTCACTTCATTCTAGACATCACAGAAGATGAGAGAATTTGAGAGTATTAATGCCAGGCTTTCAATTTAAAAAGGACATGCTATTCATTGGTTGGGGTACTGAATTTATTATTACGCTCTCATTTTCCCATTCCAAATCCCAATTAATAGATACTAAGGTTAAGTATTAAAAATTCTTAACTATTCTTACAAGATCTTTTGTGTTTTAATGTTCCTTTTAATGGAACGCTTGAATGATTGATAAATACCACACAGGAACAGGCCCTCAAGCATCCAAGAAAGTAATTGTTTATGTAATTCTTGAGAACAAAAATAACAGGGTTTTCAAAGGTAACTGTGAATATGCCACTATTCCCTACTATGGACTAAATGCCACACTACACTCATGACTACCACTTTATGATTTCCCTTCCCAATAGTGGACTTCTGCTCCAGCTGACTTTTCTTCATCCACATTCTTTTCAAAGCTCAGCTTAAGTAAGTTATAAAACGTCTCCAGTGTCCTGTCTTTTTCTCCAGTTCTTCTGTCATTTATGGTCTCTACCACAGAGCTCAACGTTTGATTATATTCCTTTGTAATTTACTAGTTTTTATGTAAGTATTATCTACACAATAGTAGTCCACTTGAAAGAAAGGGACATGAATTCTTTTTTTTTTCATCTTGTGCTACGTCTAGCCCATGATGCTGCTTGAAAGTTTAGAAAAGATGGCTTGCTTTTCAAATTTTATCTCTGTATAGATTTTATCACTATGTGGATGATGAAAAATAAAGCATTTGATGAGACAAGGATATTTACACCTCTGTCAAAAATTACTAGTTTTATAGTGAGCTAATATTAGTTATGGGGTCCCAACCATGTATAAAGAAGACAGGTTAAAAGAAGAGCAAACTGTCTTCAAAGGAACTTAAGTCTAAAGGCCAGGAGAACAATAACACTTGTGATCTGGTCCTACATACTTATATGAAAAAAGGACACAACTACCTCATTGGACTGGCTATTATTATAGTCTCTGGAATTCCTTCCCCCAAAACATTATTCCATAGTTCATTTACAACATTTTTTACTGTTTAATGGCATACCAACTGCAGTGCTGTTTCAGCGGTAGAATTCTCGCCTTCCATGACTGAGACCCAGGTTCAGTTCCCAGACAATGCACCTCAGGTGCAGCCACCAACCATCTGTCAGTGGAGGCTTGCATGTTGTCTGATGCTGAACAGGTTAAGTGGAGCTTCCAACTAACACTAAGAAGAAAGGCCTGGTAATCTATGTCCAAAAATTAGCCAATGAAAACCCTATGGATCACAATGATCTCATCTGCAACCGATCATGGGGATGGGGCAGGGCCAAGCAGCTTTTTGTTCTGTTGTGCGTGGGACTGCCATAAGTTGTGACCTGACTTAACAGTAGCTAACAACAACAATAATGGTATATCAAGTCCATTTCCATAGCATGAATATAGAGTTGGAAAGGTGCCTCAAGACGTTTTTCTTGAGTTCCCAGAGCCATAAATTCTCTTGAAAGTGTTACTTTACAGTCAGGGAAAATGAAAAAAGAAATCAACAAAATCAGAACTAAATGCTAATGTAATACCAGCCTTGTCTGGTGACTGTCCGTCTTTAATGTTGAAGGCTTTTATTGTTGGTTTTATTTTGTTTTAATAATAACATCATATGAAAAGCCAACACCAATCTGCAAAATGAAGGACTACCAACTGGAACAAAGAAAATAAAAAACGAAGCAAGGGAACTTGTTTAAAGAATTTTCAGCAACACCAACAGAAAGGAGGTTTATTCAGAGAAGATTTCAGTATCAATATCATTTTATGTCAGATGTCAACATGTCAAAAATAATTGTGTTTTCTTGCAATAGTAAAATAAAATCTCTTCTTCTCTTTTCTTTCTTCATAAATGCGTATACCACCTAAAGCAAGCACTTCCAAATTGTGTCATTCTGCACAGAAACAATATTTACTCTCCTGGCGTACTCTGGGTATCAGGAGGTACGAAAGATGTTACAGACTAGACAGTCTTTACCTGTTCATGGGAAAATGTGGACAGTTGTTAGACTGTGAAGAGGCTTTTAACTAGGATATTATCTCTTCCTTCCTTACTCCAGCTGCCATCTTACCCCAAACCTAACCCTTACCCTAATCTACAACCTAATAGAAAATACAACTATTTTACAACAATTGAAGAAAAGACTACTCTTTAAAGAGTACAACCTACTAACATGCTAAGCATTGCCACCCATAATTTTATGCATCCATTTGTTCCCTGACAAGACATTTGTTTGCGGTTGAATAAGCACAGCCAAAATGGCAACACAAAGAACCAGCGTGGGGAAACCCATTAAATGCAGCCGGAAGAGGATGCTTGCATCTTATTTGTAAGAAACTTCTTTTTCTCACTGATCTTTCCAGTCTTTTGCATAAGACTTTTTAGTGAATTAAAATAAAACTCAGATATGTACTTTCACCAAGAAGCAAAATGGGGCTTTAATAAAGAAAAGAGTTTACTTGCTTTTCAAATTGGCCTAGTGTAGATATCAGCTCTCTGTATATCATGGGAAATAAAGCTTTAGGCAAGACAAGGATATTCACACCTCTGCCAAAAATTAATATATTTTTTAATGGTAAATTAACATCTAAAGTTTTATACATATTAGTGATGGTCTGACCTCCAACTGTTCACAGTCATGTCCAATCCACACACACAGAAGGAGAAAATCTGTCTGCTATGAATGTTCAATTTGTTCAATTTCCTGCCATGTCTTTTCAGCTGCTAATGCTGCTCTTCAAACAGATGATGACTTTAGTGGGAAAGGAAAACCAGCAGGGTAAACTACTTTAAATTTTTTTGAGGTGATAATTTGTAATTTAGGTGTGCTTCACCATTATATTTACAAGAATATCTATATGTGCATGTGTGTGTGTGAGTTTGTGTGAGTGTATATATATAAAATTTTAAAGCAACAGCCGACTCCTGGAAGTTGACAGATTTTTAAAATAAAATCTGTTGTTTGAAAGCACTATGGCTACATTTTAGAGAGGGAGTTCTCCAATCAACCCGAAAACATTTACTGAATACGTATTATGTGCCAGATTTGGCAGGGCTGAGAGTAGGGGGACAGAATTGTACACAAATCCCGTGGTTTGATAAAAGTCAATTGAGAACCTAGAACTAACTATGCCACCCAAGCCAGTTCCATACATAAAAACTACCGGGCAACTAGAAACTATCCCGAAATCCATCAAAGTTCAAGCCCAGGTTAAGTAGCGATGAAAAGCCAGCCACTACATCAACTTTCTATACATATATTCTTTCTCTAGGAAATCTTACAGCAACAGAAACAGCAAAAAGACTTCAGATGGGGAAGATAGAGGCCTCAAGTCACAGTGAGCATGGTAACAGGAGCCCCAGCAAGGACAAAAAGCAGAGGCAATTAACTAAGGCACCCACCAGGGATACTTAAAAAATCACAGAGGTGAGACCCTCCTAGAAGCCAGGTTAAAATATTCACATTTAAGAGCCATGAAATCTCAATTTACATACTGTTTGGTCTTGGAAGTTGCAAAGGGTTTATCCTCTGAATAGATCCTTTTGTTATGATAAAATTTTTACATTAGAAAATGAATTCAATAATCACCATTTTTAATCTACATTTACGCAAATTGAAAAACTATATATTTACAGGGATGTATTAAAAAAAAAAAAAAGGTCATGTAACATCAGCATCTAGCTCCAGGATACCACTCTCCTGGTTCTGCTCTGCACTCACCATGGTGGCTTCTTCGCCATCTCTTTTACTGGTTCCATCCCCTCTCCCTGACTACTTAATGTTGGAGTGGCCCAGTGTTCAGGCCTTGGTCCTTTTCTCTTCTCTGCCTACATTCACTCACTGGGTTTGAAATACTACCTCTATGGCAATGACTCCCAAACTGATATCTCCTCCCCAACCCCACCCCCATCCCCAAGCTCCAACTGCCTAATCAACATTATCACTTGTATCTCTAAATTTAACACATCCAGAATTGAACTGACCCTTTCCCACAAAACCTACTTCACCCCTAGCAGTCCTATCAGCTGGTAATGACTCTATCCTTCTAGTTGTCAGTGTCATCCTCGATGGCTCTCTTCTAGGTCATGTCTATACTGTTAACAAATCCTGTTGCTCAACCTTCAAATTATTTCCAGAATGTAACCACTTTTCAGCACTTCCACTGCCACCATTGTCTGCTACCTGGATTACTGCAGCTTCCTCTTCATGGGTCTCTACCGTTCTATCTTTGACCCTTGTCTATTTGCAACACAACAGTCAGAGTGATCCTTTTAAAATGTAAGTCATATAGTGTCACTCCTCTTCTCAGAACTCTCTGGTGGCTGCTCATTTCACTCAGAGGAAAAACCAGACTCTTTTCAATAGCCTACAAGATCTTATAATCTTGTCCCCAGTTATGTCCCTGAACTCATCCATTCCCACCACTCTGACTCCTTAGGACCTTAGCACTTGCTGCTCCCTCCGTCTGAAATGCTTCTCCCCAGGTATTCACACAGCTCAGTCTCTCACTTCATTCTTTGCTGTATTATCACTTTCTCTATAAGGCCTAACCCTCTTCTTTTTTAAATTGCAAACTGCTGTTCCCTATCATTCTACTTTACTTTTTTTCATTGCACTTGTCACCTTCTAACATACTCTGGAAGTTCCTGGGTGGCACAAATGGCTAAGCACTTGACTACTAGCAGAAAATTTGGTAGTTCAAACCTAATCAGAGGTGCCTTGGAAGACAGGCCTGGCAATCTGCTTCTGAAAGGTCACGGCCTTGAAAACCCTGTGGAACTGTTCTATTCTGCACACATGGGGTCGTCATGACCTGGAACTGACCTGATGACAGCTAACGACAATAACAACATACTATATAATTTACTTAGGTGGTATGTTTATTGTTTAATGACCATCTACCTTTTTAGAATGTAAGTTCCTCATGACAGAGGCCATTATTTGTTCATTTCACTTATGTATCATTAACACCTAGAATAGTGTCTGACTCATAGCAGGTATTCAGTAAATGTTGTTTGAATAAATTTCATTTGATAATCAGGTAAACTCTTCTAGGCACTTGGGATATATTAATGAATCAAGTCCCTGTCTTCATGGAGCTTATATCCTAGTGAAGGGAGAGAGAAAATTAACAAGTCCCCTAATAAAAAGATAACTGTAGATGGCAGTAAGTGCCATGGAAAAAGAACAAGGTCATGTGAGTTATGGAGGGACCACTTTAGATCAGATAGTCAAAGATGTCTTCTTTGAATAAGTGACAATTTGAATAATAAGGAGGAACCAGACCACAAATATCTTGGGCAAAGATTTTAGACAGAGGGGACAAATTCTGGCAATACGGTGTATTAGATATTCTGGAAAGCAATCTTCCATCACAAAATACCTATGGCTGAATATATTACAATAAACATGCTTTTAAATACATTGCTGAACTCACAAGAAAATAAGAGAAAATCACCAGGGGAAAACAAACAACAGGGAATTAAAACCAGAGTGCCAAGGAAACCTAGAATTCAGGACAGTTCAGAGGGTAAAAGCCAACACAGGAATGTAGAGACGCGGAAAGTAAGCGTGATTCACAAAACAAAAGACCAGGTCTCAAGTTGGTATGATGTAGAGGGCTGAAATAAGATCCCCACATAAAGATGGGACCCTGTAAATGTTACACCCTCAAGGAAAGGATGAGCTAGAAAAAAAAAAAAAAAAAGATCCACTTACCTTCCGCAAAAAGAGCCATCAGAAAAACCTCTCTGATCCAATCTTGGCTACAGCTCTAAGAACAATTACAGTATAAATAATTATCTCCTTAAAAGTTTGAAACAAGCTCTGCCTTCAACTAAGTCTTGGACAATATTAAGTGTACAACTGGGGAAACCCCAAACTGAGAACATGAAGTGAACATAATGGCTTATATATTTAGAAACATTAATGTAAAACTGCCAAATGCCAGCATACAGAGAACACCTTAAAAGCAGTCATAGAGAAAAGACAAAACATTTGTAAAGGTCGTTACATTGTTTAGGAGAATGGTAAAGATACTGATTAAGTTTAGACTTTATAAAGTTGGATATGGGGTGTAATATTTAATGACTATCACTAGCAAAAAAAGAAATAGAGTACAACTTCCACACTTTAGGAAAAAATTAGATTTAAAACAAAAATAAAAACCTCAACAAAAGAGAAGCCGGGCTAAGATGGCAGAGTAGTCAGACACTTCCAGTGGTCCCTCTTACAAATAAGACCTGAAAAAACAAGTGAATCGATTATACATGAAAATTTAGCAGCCCTGAACATCAAAGGCAAAGTTGAGGACTCGGACTGAGTGGCAGGGGAGGGAGAAATGATTCAGAAGCAGCCAGGAGTTGCCAGACCTGATCCAGCAGAAACTAGAACCCTGTAGGCTAGATCAGCTGGCATGAGCGGTGAGGCACGCAGTGGTGTCCCAGACAGTTTTCCACATCGGGACAGACTGAGCAGCAGAGAGTCTACTCAGACCTCCAAAACGGGTGAAAAGCAGCTCTCAATCGGCAAAAGATAAGTACATACGTCTAATTTACCACGCGTATCAAAAAACACCTCATTTGGGAAGAACTTCTTTCTCATTTACCTGCTCCCTCCCTGCTCTGCACTGGGTCCCAGGGCAGCTTCAGTGATTGCCAAACCCCCGGGGCCAGGAGTGGGACCCATCACATGCTATGAGCCATTCTCCCGGCCTTGGAGCAGGAACGAATTAACAAAGAGGAATAAATAATCTGCCAGCTCCCCTAAGCTGGGAACTCAGGGCATGCACAGCTCCCTAGGCACAGGCATAAGGGGTCCATGGACATTGAATGCCTTTCACACCTGCATAGACCTCTGTGGGCCCATTTCAACAGTATAGGACCTCATTGGCACAGTACAACAGGGTATATACCTGAAACCTAACTTCAACTGCATCAGCTATATGGTGGAGTAGCATGTTTGTGACATTTGACACCACTCTGCCCACTAGGCAGGGTGCTCACCTACCCGCATCAGGGGCCTAAGGACTGGTGGCTCCACCCACACTATGTAGCCACCTGTGACACGGGTCCAAGAATAAGTGGTGCCTCTCAGTCCTTACAGCAAACAGCACTGGATATCCATAGTCTGAATGCAAAACCCACCCACCTACACGCTCTAGGGAACAGGGACATGCTTTCCTCCAGACACTCATGGGCAACCATCAGCACCTGCCTTGCTCAGAGCATAACTCCCTACTACAGCCAGATAACTGTGCCTCCTCCAATCACCCTTGCCTGTCTAGGACTATAGGTGAGAGCCTGCACCACAGACTTGGTGACCAACTACCTGAACACCTGAGCTGAATCCATACAAGAAGAAAAAACAGAGTCCTGGGCTCACATACCTAGTAACAGATCCAACCACCTGGTGACAGGACATTAGAGCTTCAAAGGCACCAATAATCAAACAAGCTCACACAAGCAGCCTATTTGGGCATATCAAAACAAAACAAGAAGCTAGGACACAGTAAGCAAACATAAAATAAATAAATGTAATAACTTCTGATGGCTCAAAGACAACAGTCAATATCAAATCACATAAAGAGGCAGACCAGGATGGCTTCAGCAAGCTCCCAAAACAAAGAATCAAGAAATGTTACTGGAGGTAGAATACAAAAGATTAATATACAGAACTCTTCAAGAGATCAGGGAGGAGATCCAGCAAAACACAGAACCAGCCAAGGAACACAGAGACAAAGTAATAGAGGAACTTAAGAAGATTATAGAAGAGCACAATTACAAATTTAACAGGCTGCAAGAATCCATAGAGAGACAGCAATCAGAAATCCAGAAGATTAACAATAAAATGTCAGAATTAGACAACTCAACAGAAAGTCATAGGAGCAGAATTGAGGCAATGGAAGTCAGAATTAGTGAGATTGAAGATAAATCACTTGGCACAAACTTATTTGAAGAAAAATCAGATAAAAGGATTTTAAAAAATGAAGAAACCATAAGAGTTATGTGGGACTCTAACAAGAGGAATAACTTACAAGTGATTGGAATACCAGAACAGGGAGGGATAACAGCAAATACAGAAAGAAATGCTGAAGATTTGTTGACAGAAAACTTCCCTGATATCATGAAAGATGACAAGATATCCAAGATGCTCATTGAACCCCACATAAGGGAGATCCCAAAAGAAAGTCACCAACACATATTATAATCAAACTTGCCAAATCCAAAGATAAAGAGAATTTTAAGAGCGACTAGGGATAAATGAAAAGTCGTCTACAAAGAAGAATCAATAAGACTAAGCTCAGACTACTCAGCAGAAACCGTGCAGACAAGAAGGCAATGAGATGACATATATGAAGCCTTGAAGGAAAAAAATTGCCAGCCAAGAATTACATATCCAGCAAAGCTGTCTCTCAAATACGGTGAAATTGGGGCATTTCCAAATAAACAGAAGTTTAGGGAATCTGCAAAACCAGACCATAATTGCAAGAAATACTGAAGGGAGTCCTCCAATTAGAAAATCAATAACATCAGATAACAACCTAAGACTAGGAAACAGGACAGAGCAACCACATATCAACCCAGAGAGGGAGGATGCAAAAATAAATCAAAGGTAAAACACTGAATATAGGGAAACAGAGACATCAGTATGTAAAAGATGACAACATTAAAACAAAAAAGAGGGACAGAAAAATGTAGTCATACATCTTTCATATGGAGAGGAAGTCAAGGCAATAAAAAGAAATAAAAGATTGGTTTAGACTTAGAAAAGTAGGGGTGAATATTAAGGTAACCACAAAGGAAACTAACAATCCTGCAAGTCAAAAAGAAAAAAGAAAAAAACATAAAGACTCAGCAAGTACAAAACCAACAACAATGCAAAAGGTGAAAAGAAAATACATAAAGAAAAACGACTCAGCACAGAAAATTAAGTGGAACAAAGAAACTGTCAACAACACCCAAAAAAAGACATCAAAATGATGGCACTAAACTCATACCTATCAATAATTATGCTGAATGTAAATGGACTAAATGCACCAATAAAGAGACAGAGAGTGGCAGGATGGATTAAAAAAACACAATCCATCTATATGCTGCCTACAAGAGACACACCTTAAAGACACAAACAAACTAAAACTCAAAAGATGAAAAAAAATATCAAGCAAACAACACTCAAATAAGAGCAGGAATGGCAATATTAGTCTCTGACAAAATGGACTTTAAAGTAAAATCCACCACAAAGGATAAGGAAGGACACTATATAATGATTAAAGTGTCAATACACCAGGAGGACATAACCATAATAAATATTTATGCACCCAATGACAGGGCTAGAAAATACATAAAATAAACTCTAACAGCATTGAAAAGAGTGATAGACAGCTCCACAATAACAGTAGGAGACTTCAACACACCACTTTCAGTGAAAGACAGAACATCCAGAAAGAAGCTCAACAAAGACATGGAAGATTTAATGCCACAATCAACCAACTTGATCTCATAGACATATACCGAACACTCTACCTGACAGCAGCCAAGTATACTTTCTTTCCTAATGCACATGGAACGTTCTCCAGAATAGACCACATATTAGGCCATAAAGCAAGCCCTAACAGACTCCAAAGCATTGAAATATTATAAAGCATCTTTTCTGACCATAAAGCCATAAAAGTAGAAATCGATAACAGAAAAAGCAAGGGAAAAAAATCAAACACATGGAAACTGGGTAACACCTTGCAGGAAAAACTACTGGGTTATAGATGAAATTAAGGATACAATAAAGAAATTCACAGAGTTAAATGACAATGAAAACACATCTTAACGGAACCTTTGGGATACAGCAAAAGCAGTGCTGAAAGGCCAATTTATAGCAATAAATACACATATCCAAAAGAAGAAAGGGCCAAAATTAAAACATAAATCCTACAACTCGAACAAATAGAAAGAGAGCAGCAAAAGATGCCCTTAGGCACCAGAAGAAAGCAAATAATAAAAATTAGAGCAGAATTAAATGAAATAGAAAAACAATTGAAAGAGTTAACCAGACCAAAACCTGGTTCTTTAAAAGATCAACAAAATTGATAAACCATTGGCCAAACTGACAAAAGAAAAACACAAGAGGAAGCAAATAACCTGAATAAGAGATGAGATGGGCGATATCACAACAGACCCAACTGAAATTAAAAGAATCATGACAGAATACTAGGAAAAATTGTACTCTAACAAATTTGAAAACCTAGAAGAAATGGACAAATTTCTAGAAACACACTCAACAAAATTCTAGCCAATAGAATTCGACAACATATCAAAAAAATAATTCACCACGATCAAGCGGGATTCATAGCAGGTATGCAGGGGTGGTTCAACATTAGAAAAACAATCAATGTAATTCATCACATAAATAAAACAAAAGACAAGAAACATGATCTTATCAATCAATGCAGAAAAGGCATCTGACAAAGTCCAACACCAATTCATGATAAAAACTCTCAGCAAAATATGAGTAGAAGGGAAATTCCTCAAAATAATTAAGGGCATTTATACAAAGCCAACAGCCATCATCCTAAACGGAGAGTCTGAAAGCATTCTCCCTGAGAATGGGAGCCAGACAAGGATGCCCTTTATCACCACTCTTATTCAACATTGTGTTGGAAGTTGTAGCCAGGGCAATTAGGCTAGAAAAAGAAATAAAGGGCATCAAAACAGGTAGGGAAGAAGTCAAAGTATCTCTATTTACAGATGATATGCTCTCATACACAGAAAACCCCAAAGAATCCACAAGAAAACTACTGGAACTAATAGAAAATTTCAGCAAAGTATCAGGATACAAGATAAACACACAAAAATCAGTTGAATTCCTCTACACCAACAAAGAGAACTTTGAAGAGGAAATCACCAAATCAATACCATTTACAATGGCCTCCAAGAAGATAAAATACTTAGGAATAAATCTAACCAGAGACGTAAAAGATCTATACAAAGAAAACTACAAGACATACTGCAAGAGACCTACATAAGTGGAAAAATATACCTTGCTCATGGATAGGAAGACTCAACATTGTGAAACTATCTCTTCCACCCGAAGCGATCTATAGATACAATGGAATCCCAATCCAAACTCCAATGGCATTTTTTAATGAGATGGAGAAATAAATCACCAACTTCATATGGAAAGGGAAGAGGCTCTGGATAAGTAAAGCATTATTGAAGAACAACAAAGTGGGGAGGCCTCACACTACCTGATTTTAGAACCTATTATACTACCACGGTTTTCAAAACAGTCTGGTACTGGTACAACAACAGATACATAGACCAACGGAACAGAATTGAGAATCCAGATGTAAATTCATCCACCTGTGAGCAGCTGATATTTGACAAAGGCCCAAAGTCCGTTAACTGGGGAAAAGACAGTCTCTTTAACAAATCGTGCTGGCATAACTGAACATCCACCTGCAAAAAACTGAAACAAGACCAATACCTCACACCGTGCACAAAAACTAACTCAAAATGGATCAAAGACCTAAATATAAAATGGAAAATGATAAAGATCATGGAAGAAAAAATAAGGACAATGCTGGAGCCCTAATATAGGGCATAAAGAGAATATGAACCATAAGTAACAATGCACAAACACCAGAAGAGAAACTAGATAACTGGGAGCTCCTAAAAATCAAACACTTATGCTCATCAAAAGACTTCACCAAAAGAGTAAAAACACAGCCTACAGACAGGGAAAAAATTTTGGCTACAACAAATCCAAACAGCGTCCAATCTCTAAAATCTACAAGATACTGCAAAACCTCAAAAACAAAAAAACAAATAACCCAATTAAAAAATAGGTAAAGGATATGAACAGGCACTTTATCGAAGAAGACATTCAGGTGGCTACCAGATACATGAGGAAATGCTCACAATCATTAGCCATTAGAACAATGAAAATCAAAACTACAATGAGATACTATCTCACCCCAGCCAGGCTAGCATTAATCCAAAAAACACAAAATAATAAATGTTGGAGAGGTTGTGGAGAGACTGGAACACTTATACACTGTTGGTGGGAATACAAAATGGTATAACCACTTTGGAAATTGATTTGGCACTTCCTTAAAAGGCTAGAAATAGAAGTCCCATATGATCCAGCAATCCTGCTCCTTGGAATATATCCTAGAGAAATAAGAGCCATCATACAAATAGATACATGCACACCCATGTTCATTGCAGCACTGTTCACAATAGCAAAAAGATGGAAACAACCTAGGTGCCCATCAAAGGACGAATGGATAAACAAATTATGGTATACTCACACAATGAAATGCTATGCAATGATAAAGAACAATGATGAATCTCAAAACATTTCATAACACGGATGAATCTGGAAGACATTATGCTGAGTAAAATTTAGTCAGACACAAAATGCAAATATTTTATGAGACCACTATTATAAGAACTCAAGAGAAGGTTTGAACAAAGAAAACATTCTTTGATGGTTACGAAGGTGGGGAGGGAGGGAGAGGCGTATTCACCAACTAGATAGAAGACAAGAATTATCTTAGGTGACGGGAAGGACAACACACACTACAAGGAAAGTTAGCACAACTGGACTAAACCAAAGGCTAAGAAGTTTCCTGAATACGACCAAACACTTCAAGGGACAGAGTAGCAGGGGCGGGGGTCTGGGGACCATGCTTTCAGGGGACATCTAGGTCAACTGGCATAACAAATTTTATTAAGAAAATGTTCTGCATCCCGTTTTAGTGAATGGCATCTAGGGTCTTAAAAGCTAGCAGCGGCCATCTAAAAAACTGGTCCCAATGCACCTAGAGCAAAGGAGAATGAAGAGCACAAAACACACAAGGAAAACATCAGCCCAAGAGAAAGAAAGGGCCACATAAACCAGAGACTCCATCAGCCTGTGAGCCGAAGAACTAGATGCTGCCCAGCTACCACCAATGACCACCCTGGCAGGGAACACAACAGACAGTCCCTGATGGAGCAGGAAAAAAGTGGAGTGCAGATCTCAAATTCTAGTAAAAAGACCAGAATTAATGGTCTTACTGAAACTGGAGGGAACCTGGAACACATGGCGCCCAGACTCTCTGTTAGCCCAGAACTAAAACCATTCCTGAAGCCAACAATTCAGACAAAGAATAAACTGGACTCTAAGACACAAAATGATACTGGTGAAGACAGTGCTTCTTAGCTCAAGTAGATATATAACTCTAAATGGGCAGCTCCAGTCCAGAGGCGAGATGAGAAGGCAAAAAAGACAGGAGCTGGTTGAATGGACACGAGAAATCCAGGGTGGAAAGGAGTGTGCTGTCGCATTATAGGGAGAGCAAGTAGGGTCACTTAACAACGTGTGTATAAATTTTTGTATGAGAAACTAACTTGAACTGTAAACTTTGCTTAAAGCACAATAAACAAAAAATTAGCAATATTAAAAATTAAAAATATTAGCAATAGGTCAAACTACAAAAGATTGTCAAACTGGGTGATTTTTTTTTTTTTTAATTCAACTCACAAGAGACAAATCTACATGCAAGAAAATGGAAATCCGAAAATAAAAGGCAAGTCCGATATAGTGCTGGAAGATGAGTCCTCAGGTTGGAAGGACACAGTGGCTGCAACAATGGGTTCATGTATAGCAACAATTGTGACGATGGTGCAGGACCATGTAATGTTTCATTCCGCTATACATAAGGTCACTATGAGTCAAAGCCAATCTGACAGCACCTAGGAACAACAACAAACAAGCAAAAGGAAAAGTAGCCATATTAACATCAAATCGTATACTCCTTAGGGCAAAAAGCATTATTAGGGATAAAGATTGACACTATATCGATCCAGATATATAGACAGACAGACAGACAGATAGATATAGATAGATAAATTGTCTTCTCTTCCTAATATATTCATCTAACACCAGAAATAGAAAACAATTCTAAAATTTATTGCACTGACTAAAACAGCTTTGAAATACACACAATTTCAAGGAGAAAGTAATACATTCATCATTCTAGTGTGAAATATAACACTTATCTGAGTAAGGATATAGATTTGAAGAGCAAAATTAAAAGGCTTAATTTAACGGACATTTAAAGAACTTTTCTCCAAACAGTTAAAGAATAACATTGTCTGAAGCATATATGGAACGTTTGCAAAAATTCAATGAATTATCAGGAAACAAAGTCTCAATGAATTTTTAAAATGTGTATTTTACATTCCACATTCCCTCATTAAAATGAAATTGAACTTAAAATATAACAAAAAGGAAAAATGAAATACACTGGTAAAAAACAAAGCCAGAGCTTGTTTTTGTGTTTTGTTGGAAGACTAATAAAATAAACAGATTTATGGTAGGACTGCTTAAGAAAAAAGAGCCACAAATAAACATTACTACAAATGAAAATGAGGTTACAAATTCAGACACAGAAGATAAAGAGAAATACAGAACACCATGAGCAACATTAGGGCAATAATTTAAAACTTAAAAGAAATAGAGAAATTATATTTTAAAAATATAATAAAACTGACCCAAGAAGAATTTAAAGGCCTTCATATTCATATAAACCCTTAAAAAAATTGTATATATAGTTGAAAATCTTTCCTCAAAAAGCACCAGATTCAGATGGTTTTTACAGGTGGATCCTCCTAAACTTTCAGATAATAAAATATTTTAATTTATACAGAAAATAGACAAAGGGGGAATACTTCCAGCTCATGTTATGAAGATAGTATAATCTGAATATTAAAATCATATAAGGACCTAATTGAAAAGGAAAAGAAAATAAAAAATAAAATGAATGCAAATTTCTGAAGAAAATATTAACAGGCTGAATCTAGTTTTATATTTTTTTTAACATAATGCACTTTGAAGAAGCTGGGTTTATCCCAGAAAATCAAGACTAGTTTAATTAAATAAAGTCTTATAATTCTCCGCAAAAAAAAAAAAAAGAAAAAAAATTAAAGGAGATAAACCAATAAAGGCAAAAAAAATTCAAGAAAAGATAACACCTATTCATAATAAAAAGTACTAGCAAACCAGAAAATAAAGATAGCTTCCTTAAACTATAAATAAATAAAAGGGAAGGAAACCTAAAACCTAACACACAATGATAAAACATCGCAATTACTTCTTTAAAATTAGAAGAAAGAAGATTTCCTTCTGTCAGCTCTGCTGTTCAATTTTATACTAGTAGTCCCAATCAGCATAGGATAAAAGCATTAATAATAAAAATATTAACAAAGTTTAGAAAGCAAGACAAGAAATTATGGTAATTAGCATATAATAAGATTTTTTTTACCACCATTCATCTGTCAGTTTGTCATACAGTGGTGACTATTGTGTTGCTGTGGTACTGGAAGCTTTGCCACCGGTATTTCAAATACCAGCAGGGTCTCCCTTGGTAGACAGGTTTCAGTGGAGTTTCCACACTAAGACAGACTAGGAAGAAGGATCTGGCAGTCTACTTCTGAAAAAACTGGCCAATGAACCTTATGAATTGCACAACAGTGTCTGATACAGGGCCAAAAGATGAGCTCCTCTTATGGGAAGACACTTAAGTACGACTAGGGAAGAGCTGCCTTCTCAAAGTAGAGTCGACCTTAATGTCATGAACAGAGTCAAGCTTTCGGGAACTTCATATGTTGATGTGGCATGAATCAAAACGAGAAGAAACAGCTGCAAATATCTATTCATAATCAGAACATGGAATATACAAAGTATGAATTTAGGAAAATTAGAAGTTGTCAAAAATGAAATGGAATGAATAAAGATGGATATCCTAGGCATTAGTGAGCTGAAGTGGACTGGTATTGGCCATTTTGAATCAGACAATCATATGGTCTACTCAGCCAGAAATGACAAATTGAAGAGGAATGGCTTCACGTTCATCATCAAAAAGAACACTTCAAGGTCTATCCTGAAGTACAACGCTGTCGGTGATAGGATAATATCCATACGCCTATAAGGAAGACCAGTTAACACTGCTATTATTCAAATCTACGCACGAACCACTAATGTCAAAGACAAGGAAATTGAAAATTTTTACCAACTGCTGCAGCCTGAAATTGACCAAACATTCAGTCAAGATGTATTGATAACTACCAGTGATTGGAATGCAAAAGTTGGAAACAAAGAAGAAGCATTGGTAGTTGGAAATACAGCTTTGGTGACAGAAATGATGCCGGAGATGGCATGACAGAATTTTGCAAGACCAATGACTTCTTCACTACACTTACCTTTTTTCAGCACCGTAAACGGAGACTATACACATGGACCTTGCTGGATGAAAAACAAAGGAATCAAATCAACTACATCTGTGGGAAGAGACCATGGAAAAACTCAATATCATCAGTCAGAAGAAGGCCAGGGGCTGGCTGTGGAACGTACCATCAATTGGTCATGTGCTAGTTCAAGCTGAAGCTAAAGAAAATTAAAACAAGTCCATGAGAGCCAAAATACAACCTTGAATATATCCCACCTGAATCTGGAGACCATCTTAAGAATAGATTTGACACACTGAACACTAATGACCAAAGGCCAGATGAGTTGTGGAATGACATCAAGAACTACATACATTGAAGAAAGTAAAAGGTCATTAAAAAGATAGGAAAGAAATGAAAGACGAAAATGACGTCAGAAGAGACACTGGAACTTGCTCTTGAAAGTAGAAAGGCTAAAGGGAATGGAAGAAATGATTAAGTCAAAAACTGAACAGAATATTTCAAAGAGCAGCTCGAGAAGACAAAGTAAAATATTATGATGAAATGTGCGAAGACCTGGGGTTAGAAAACCAAAAGGGAAGAACACGCTTGGCATTTCTCAAGTTGAAAGAACCGAAGAAAAAATTCAAGCCGCAAGTTGCAATTTTGAAGGATTCCATGGATAAAACATTGAATAACACAGGAAGTATCAAAACAAGATGGAAGGAATATACAGAGTCACTGTACCAAAAAGAATTGGTCGGCAGTCAAACATTTCAGGAGGTAGTATACGATAAAGAACCGATGGTACTGAAGGAAGAAGTCCAAGCTTCACTGAAGGCATTGGTGAAAACCAAGGCTCCAGGAATTGATGGAATATCACTTGAGATGTTTCAACAAACAGAGGCAGCTCTCGAAGTGCTCACTTGTCTATGCCAAGAAATTTGGAAGACAGCTGCCTGGCCAACCAACTGGAAGAGACCCATATTTGTACTTATTCCAAACAAAGGTGTCCCAAAAGAATGCAGACATTATCAAACAGTATCATTAATATCACACGCAAGTAAAATTTTGCTGAAGATCATTCAAAAGCAGTTGCAGCAGTACATCAACAGGGAACTGCCAGAAATTCAAGCTGGATTCAGAAGAGGACATACAACACAGAATATCATTGCTGATGTCAGATGGATATCGGCTGAAAGCAGAGAATACCGGAAAGATGTTTATCTGTTTTTCATTGACTATGCAAAGGCATTCAACTGTGTGGATCATAATAAATTATGGATAACATTGTGAAGAATGAGAATTCCAGAACACTTAATTGTGTTCATGACCTGTGCATAGACCAAGAGGCAGTCCTTCAGACAGAAAAAGGTGACACTGTGTGGTTTAACATCAGGACAGGTGTGTGTCAGGGTTGTATCCTTTCACCATACTTATTCAATCTATATGCTGAGCAAATAATCCCAGAAGCTGGACTATTTGAAGAAGAACAAGGCATCAGGATTGGAGGGAGACTCAGTAACAACCTGCAATATGCAGATGACACAACCTTGCTTGCTGAAAGTGAAGAGGACTTGAAGCACTTACTGTTGAAGATCAGAGACTACAGCCTTCTGTATGGATTATGCCTTAATATAAAGAAAACACAAATCCTCACAACTGGACCAATAAGCAACATCATGATAAATGGAGAAAAGATTGAAGTTGTCAAGGATTTCATTTTACCTGGATCCATTATCAATGCCCATGGAAGCTTGCTGTTGTTAGATGCCATCAGGTGGGTTCCGACTCATAGCAACCCTATACACTACAGAACAAAACACTGCCTGGTCCTGTGCCATGCTCACAATCGTTGTTATGCTTGAGCCCACTGTTGCAGCCACTGTGTTAATCCATCTCATTGAGGGTCTTCCTCTTTTGCACTGACCCTGTACTTTACCAAGCATGATGTCCTTCTCCAGGGACTGATCCCTTCTGACAACATGTCCAAAGTATGTAAGACATAGTCTTTCCATCCTTCCCTCTAAGGAGCATTCTGGATGTACTTCTTCCAAGACAAATTTGTTCATTCTTTTGGAAGTTCATGGTATATTCAATATTCTTTGCCAACACCACAGTTCAAAGGTGTCAATTCTTCAGTCTTCCTTATTCAGTGTCCAGCTTTCACATGCATATGATGCGATTTAAAATACCATGGCTTGGGTCAGGCGCACCTTAGTCTTTGTCTTAGTCATCCAATGCTGCTATAACAGAAATACCACAAGTGGATGGCTTTAACAAAGAGAAATTTATTCTCTCACAGTCTAGTAGGCTACAAGTCCAAATTCAGGGCATCAGCTCTAGGGGAAGGCTTTCTCTCTGTGTCTGCTCTGGAGGAAAGTCCTTGTCATCAGTCTTCCCTTGGTCTGGGAGCATCTCAGCTCAGGAACCTCAGGACCTCTGCTCCTGGCACTGCTTTCTCGGTTGTATGAGGTTCCCATGTGTCTCTGCTCGCTTCTCTCTTTTGTATCTCAAAAGAGATTGGCTTAAGATACTATCTAATCTTGTATACCTCATCAGTATAACTGCTGCTAATCCATCTTATTACATCATAGTGACTGAATTTACAACACATAAGGAATCACATCAAATTACAAAACAGTACACAATTATATAATACTAGGAATCATGACCCAGCCAGACTGACAGATATTTTTGGGGGACAAAATTCGATCCATGAAAGTCTTCAAGGTGACATCTTTGCTTTTCAATCCTTTAAAGAGGTCTTTTGTAGCAGATTTGCCCAGTTTTGATTTCTTGACTTCTGCTTCCACGGGTGTTGACTGTGGATCCAAGTAAAATAAAATCCTTGACAACTTCAATCTTTTCTCCATTTATCATGATGTTGCTTATTTGTCCAGTTACGAGGATTTTTGTTTCCTTTATGTTGAGGCGTAATCCATAGTGAAGGCTATAGTCTTCGATCTTCACCAGTAAGTGCTTCAAGTCCTCTTCACTTTCAGCAAGCAAGGTTGTGTCATCTGCATATTGCAGGTTGTTAATGAGTCTACCTCCAATCCTGATGCCCCTTTCTTCTTCATATAGTCCAGCTTCTGAGATTATTTGCTCAGCATACAGATTGAATAGCTATGGTGAAAAGATGCAACCCTGACACACGCCTTTCCTGACTTTAAACCACGCAGTATCCGCTTGTTCTGTCCGAACAACTGCCTCTTGATCTGTGTACAGGTTCCTCACGAGCACAATTAAGTGTTCTGGAAATCCCATTCTTCGAAATGTTATCCTTAATTTGTTATGGTCCACACAATTAAATGCTTTTGCATAGTCAATAAAACACAGGTAAACATCTTTCTGGTATTCTCTGCTTTCAGCCAGGATCCATCTGACATCAGCAATGATATCCCTGGTTCCACGTCCTCTTCTGAATTGGGCCTGAATTTCTTGCAGTTCCCTGTCGATATACTGCTGCAGCCGCTTTTGAATGATCTTCAGCAAAGTTTTACTTGCATGTGATATTAATGATATTGTTTGATAATTTCCACATTCAGTTCGATCACCTTTCTTGGGAATAGCCATAAATATGGATCTGTTCCTGTCAGTTGGCCCGGTAGCTCTCTTCCAAATTTCTTGGCATAGACGAGTGAGCACTTCTAGCACTGCATCCGTTTGTTGAAACATCTCAATTGATACTCCGTCAATTCCTGGAACCTTGTTTTTCGCCAGTGCTTTCAGTGCAGCTTGGACTTCTTCATTCAGTACAGTCAGTTCCTGATCATATGCTACGTCTTGAAATGATTGAACGATTGATTGATCAATTCTTTTTGGTGGAATGACTCTTGTGTATTCTTTCTATCTTCTTTTGATGTTTCCTGCATCGTTTAATGTTTTCCCCATAGAATCCTTCACTATTGCAATTCGAGGCTTGAATTTTTTTTCAGTTCTTTCAGCTTGAGAAATGCTGAGCGTGTTCTTCCCTTTTGGTTTTCTATCTCCAGCTCTTTGCACGTCATTATATTACTTTACTTTGTCTTCTTGAGCCACCCTTTGAAATCTTCTGTTCAGTTCTTTTACTTCATCATTTCTTCCTTTTTCTTTAGCTACTCAACATTGAAGAGCAAGTTTCAGAGTCTCTTCTGACATCCATTTTGGTTTTTTCTTTCTTTCATGTCTTTTTAATGACCTCTGGCTTTCTTCATGTATGATGTCCTTGATGTCATTCCACGACTCGTCTGGTCTTCGGACATTAGTGTTCAACGTGTCAAATCTATTCTTGAGATGGTCTCTAAATTCAGGTGGGATATACTCAAGGTCATACTTTGACTCTGGTGGACTTGTTCTAATTTTCTTCAGTTTCAACGTGAACTTGCATATGAACAATTGATGGTCTATTCTGCAGTCAGCACCTGGTCTTGTTCTGACTGATGATATTAAGCTTTTCCTTGGTCTCTTTTCACAGATGTAGTCGATCTGATTCCTGTGTATTCCATCTGGCAAGGTCCATGTGTATAGCCACTGTTTATGTTGATGAAAAAAGGTATTGGCAATGAAGAAGTCATTGGTCTTGCAAAATTCTATATCATATGATCTCCGTCATCATTTCTACAACCAAGGCCATATTTTTCAACTACAGACCCTTCCTCTTTGTTTCCAACTTTCACATTCCAATCACCAGTAATTATCAATGCATCCTGATTGCATGTTAGATCAATTTCAGACTGATGAAGTTGGTAAAAATCTTCAATTTCTTCATCTTTGGCCTTAGTGGTTGGTGTGTAAATTTGAATAATAGTTGTATTAACTGGTCTTCCTTGTAGATGTATGGATATTATCCTATCACTGACAGTGTTGTACTTCAGGATAGATCTTGAATTTTTTTTTTTTCTTTTTTTTTTGATGATGACTGCAAGGCCATTCCTCTTCAAGTCGTCATTCCTGGCATAGTAGACCATATGATTGTCTGATTCAAAATGGCCAATACCAGTCCATTTCAGCTCACTAATGCCTAGGATATCGATGTTTATGCATTCCATTTCATTTTTGATGATTTCCAATTTTCCTAGGTTCATACTTCATACGTTCCACTTTCTCATTATTAATGGATGTTTGCAGCTGTTTCTTCTCATTTTGAGTCATGCCACATCAGCAAATGAAGGTCCTGAAAGCTTGACTCCATCCACATCATTAAGATCAACTCTACTTTGAGGAGGCAGCTCTTCCCCAGTTGTCTTTTGAATCCCTTCCAACCTGGGGGGCTTATCTTCCAGCACTGTATCAGACAATGTTCCACTGGTATTCATAAGGTTTTCACTGGCTAATTCTTTGCAGAAGTAGACTGTTGGGTCCTTCTTCCGAGTCTTAGTCTGGAAGTTCAGCTGAAACTTGTCCACCATGTGTGACCCTGCTGGTATCTGAATACCGGTGGCATAGCTTCCAGCATCACAGTAACACGCAAGCCCCCACAGTACGACAAACTGACAGACAAGTGGAGGTCCGTGAAAGCAGCAGTCAAGAAATCAAACAACATATTGCATTGGGCAAATCTGCTGCAAAAGACCCCTTTAAAGTGTTAAAAAGCAAAGATGTCACTTTGAGAACTAAGGTGCACCTGATCCAAGCCATGGTGTTTTCCATTGCCTAATATGCAAGTGAAAGCTGAACAATGAATAAGGAAGACCAAAGAAGAATTGATACCTTTTAATTGGTGTTGGCAAAGAATATTGAATATACCATGAACTGCCAGAAGAATAAACAAATCTGTCTTGAAAGAAGTACAGCTAGAATGCTTCTTAGAAGCAAAGAAGGCAAGACTTCATCTCACATACTTTGGACATGTTATCAGGAGGTACCAGTCCCTGGAGAAGGACATCATTCTTGATAAAGTAGAGGTAGGGTCAGCAAAAAAGAGGAAGACTCTCAATGAGATGGATTGCAACAGTGGCTGCAACAGTGGGCTCAAGCATAACAACAATTATGAGGATGGTGAGGGACCGGGCAGTGTTTCATTCTGTTGTACACAGGGTTGCTATGAGTCAGAACTGACTCAACAGCATTTAACAACAACTATAAATATAATACTGTGCAACAGAAGGGACATTAAATAAAATTTTTATATTTCTATTTATATCTTTGAAAATAAGCAATAGAAGAATAAACAAAAAAAAAGATTACCTATGAGGGAGATAGCAGGTTGGAGGAAAAATGGATAGAAGAAGTCTGACATTTGTGAATGTATCTTGTTATATAGTTTCCACTTTGTTGTTGTTGTTAGCTGCCCTTGGTTTACCCCCAACTCATGGCAATCCTGTGCACAACAGAATCAACCTCTCATGATCCATTTGGTTTTCATTGGCTGATTTTCAGAAGTAGATCGCAAGCCCTTTTTTCCTAGTCCATCTTAGTCTAAAAGCTCCACTGAAACCTGTTTAGCATCATAGCAACACATAAGCCTCCACTAACAGATGAGTGGTGACTGTGCTTTGGGTGCATTGGCCAGGAATCAAACCTAGATCTTCTGCATGGAAAGCAGGAATTCTACCACTGAATGAGCACTGCCCTCTAGTTTCAACTTTGGAACCATATAAGTTAAAAAAGAAAATTAAATCATAAAGGAATAATCAATGCTTAAATAATCGAACAACAGGCAACATCTATTAAATGAATCTGACAGTCTAAATTTCAAGTTTGTGGCATAATTATGCTTTTACCTTAAATGACTCTAAAACCCTCTATTTTGACTATACCTTTATAATAGCATGTAGTCTAAAAACAAAAAAAATTCTTAAGTTGCATTCAGTAGTCTTACTGCTAGTAGTAATAATAGTATTGGTATTTTGAAACTATTAACATTATATTGTAGGAATAAGGCAAATAATTATGTCATTATGAAACAGGACTATTTTGTGTAAGAGAAAAAATATAGAAAAAATAATGTTAAATAAAAACTCTGTAAACTTAAGTCTGAATTGGAGAAATCTCACAATATTCTTTCTCATACAAAAATATACATACTTCTTAGTTATGTCCACTAAAAAGGCCAAGAAGCAATAGCAACCCCAAAGCAATGGGCACCCCTAGCTACCAGAATTGAGGCTTCTAAATACCAATTGCCACAATTATGCTCTGGGTCTAAAAATGTACAAGATAAATCTGGAATATCTTGTGTCATAAAGGAAGAGAGCTGTGAAAGACTAACAAACTTATCTCAGAAAGACACAGGAGCCAAGTAGCATCTGGGGTCTTAAAACCTTGTGAGTGGCCATCTAAGATATTCCACTGGTCTCACCCCAGTGGAGCAAGGGAGAAAGTAGAAAACCAAAGACACAAGGGAAACATTAGTCCAAATGACTAATGGACCACAAGTACTACAGCCTCCACCAGACTGAGTCCAGCAGAACTAGATGGTACCCAGCTACCACCACCAACTGCTCTGACAGGGATCACAATAGAGGGTCTCAGGCAGAGCTGAAGAAAAATACAGAACAAAATTCAAACTCCCCCCTCAAAAAAGACCAGACTTACTGGTATGATAGAGATTAGAGAAACCCAAAGAGTATGGCCCCTGGACACCCTTTTAGCTCAGTAATGAAGTCACTCCTGAAGTTCACCCTTTCAGCCAAAGATTAGACAGGCCCATAGAACAAAATGAGAATAAATGGGCACACCAGCCCAGGTGCAAGGACTAGAAGGCAAGATGGGACAGGAAAGCTGGTAATAGGGAACACAAGGTTGAGAAGGTGAGAGTGTTGACTTGTCGTGGGGTTGGCAATCACTGACACAAAACAATATGTGTACTAATGGTTTAATGAGAAGCTAGTTTGTTCTGTAAACCTTCATCTAAAAAGTACAATAAAAAAAAAAAAGGACACTGAAGCCAACTTGAAAGTGTTCCCACTGAACTAAGATGGACAATTTAAGTATTATAAAAGTATAATGACTATAATAGTTGAAAAATTCCATTTCTATAAAAATCTGTATTTCATAATGATAATAAAAAAACACATCAGTCACTATTGAAAGTTGCTAAGACATAAACTAATTACTCTGAATATTAATAAGTGCCATAAAAGAATCAAGCATTTATTCTGCCTTTTCTTGTAAGTTATATTTTCAGGGTAACTAAATAATGGATAAGGGGAAATTCTTCTTTGTAGAAAATTTCCAGCTAATGAATACAGGAGGGATGATAGAATTAGAAAATCACCATTTTTGCACTAACAAAGTAATCAAACAAGGGAATAATTATCAATGGATGATGTGCTGCTGGTTTCCTCTATTTGTTTCTCAGCTCCATTCTCTCCCTTCCCTCCACTGTTCTGTGCCCCAGGAATCGGAGTTCTGTGAACTGCTTCACACAGGTTCCTAAGCCTCTGGCTGCCAGTCGAATTTTTCTAGTGGCAAGTACTGGCAGGAGACGAGGTGAGAGAAGACAGAGATTAGCGTAGTTCCTCCCACTTCATTTTAGGCTCCCTGTAGTTCTGACAACAGCTACTTTTCCTTTTGGCCACAGCTCCCTTCAGGAGGCCCATCTTCCACAAAAAAGCCCTTACCAGGTTCAGGTAACAACACGCTCTCCCTTTACCTCTTCAGGCTGAGGGGCAGTAGCAGCCTCTGCAGTTGCTAGTTCCTAGGTGCTTGGTCCCTTGTTGATTACTGTAACCATACCCATGCCACTGTAGACAGTCCTTTCATTAAACTCTGTTTAGTTAAACCCCGTGAGGGATCCACTTGTTTCCCAACAGGACCGTCCAAAACTAAACCAAACCAAACCTGTTGCTGTCAAGTAGATTCCAACTCTTAGTGACCCTATAGGACACAGTAAAACTGCCCTATAAGGGTTTCCAAGGCTATAAATCTTTACAGAAGCAGACTGCCACATCTTTCTCCCATGGAGCAGCTGTAAGGTTCAAACCACCGACCTTTCAGTTAGCACCAAGTGCTTTAACCACTTCACCACCATGGTTCCTCACCAGGACTCTAGTTGATAAAAATAGTAGAACTATTAGACAACAAGATGATGGGTGAATTTATAATATAAAGATCAGGGGACCCACTGATCAATCTTAGCATCACTAAAAATAGAAAAAACTGGGACTTTGTGTCTTACAATGTGATGCAATAGGAAGTACACAGCACCACCTATTACATATTCTTGAAAAAAGGAAAATATAACCTGAATCCAATCAAGCCTTTAGCTCTAACTCCCAGTTTACCAAAAATATGGGGCATAATGGAACAACTTAGATGACACCACAGGAAGCAAGAAGCCAAATCCAAACTGTGGAATATTCTACAGGACAAATAACCTGAATACTTCAGTAAATGTTTCTGTTGTTGTGTGCTGTTGCGACTCATAGCCACCCTGTATGACAGAGTAGAACTGTCCAAGAGTTTCCTAGGCTGTAATCTCTACGAGAGCATATCACCAGGTATTTCCTCCCATGGAGCAGCTGGTGGATTCAAACCACCAATCTTTTAGTTAGCAGCCAAGCACTTAACCATTGTGCCACCAGGACTCCTTTCAGTAAATGAATGGCATTAAAAAATGAAGGGTATGCATCAAAGAACATTATCAAGAAAGGGAAAAGACAATCTACAGAACATTAGAAAACATTTGCAAATCATATATCTAATGAGGGTTTAGCATCCAGAATATATAAAGAACTATTACAATGCAACAACAAAAAGGCAAACAATCCAATTTAAAAACGTACAAGGGACTTGAATAGACATCCCCTAAAGAAGGAATACAAATGGCCCACAAGCACATGAAAAGATGCTCAACATCGTTAATCATTAGGGAAATGCAAATCAAAATCACAGTGAGATACCACTTCACACCCACTAGAATGGCTATGTACGTATTATTTTTAATGGAAAATTTCAAGTGTTGGTGAGGATGTGGAGAAATTCGAGCTCTCCTATACTGCTGGTACAGCCGCTGTGGAAAACCGTTTGGCTATATTCAAAAAATTGAATATAGAATTACCTTATGGTCCAGCAATTTGACTCCTAGGTATATTCACAAAGTAACTGAAAACAGATATTCAAAAAAAAATGTACAAGAATGTTCATAGCAGCACTATCCACAATAGACAAAAGGTAGAAACAACCCAGTGTCCATTAACTGATGAATGAATATATCCATAAAATGGAATATTATTCTGTCATAAAAAGAATGAAGTACTAATCCATGCTAAAACATGGATGAACCACAAAAATTATGCTAAGTGAAAGAAGCCAGTTACAAAAGGTCACATAGTATATGATTCCATTTGTAGGAAATATCCAAAATAAGTAAGGCCATAGGGAGAGAAAGCAGATTAGTGATTGCTAGGGACTGGAGAAAGAGGGAATGGAAACTGACCACTTAAGGAATATGGGATTTCCTTTTGGGGTAATAAAAATGTTTTGGAACTAGACAGAAGTAATGATTGCACAACATTGTGAATGTACAAAATGCCACTGAATTTTATGCTTTAAAACAGTTAATTTTATGTTCTGTGAATTTAACCTCAATTAAAAAAAAATAGGAGCAGAAGATGTGTTAAGAATAAAACAGTTTAGTACAAACAACAAAATGCAAACTGCAAACCTTATTTGGATTCTCATTTGAACAAACTAGCCATGTTGGAGACGATCAGGGAAATTTTCATGTGGACTCGGTATTAAATGATATAAAAGAATTACTAATTTTGTGATGTTTGAAAATAACATGGTTGTTACTTTTTTTTATTGTATTTCAGGTGAAGGTTTACAGAACAAATAGTTTCTCATGAAACAGTAGTACACATATTGTTTTATGACATTGCTTAACAACCCCACGACGTGTCAACCGTCTCCCTTCTAGACCTTTTTTTTTTTTTTTTTGGTGAAAACATACATAGCCAAAGATACACCATTTCAAAAATTTCTACATGCACAGTTCAGTGACATTGACTACACTCTTCCAATTGTGCTGCTATTCTCACTGTAGATGAAGGTGTACAGAACAAAATAATTTCTCATTAAACAGTTAGTACAGATGTTGCCCTATGACAATGGTTAACAACCTCACAACACTATCCTTACTCAACCTTGGGTTCCCTATTACCAGCTTTCCTGTCCCCTTCTGCCTTCTAGTCCTTGTCCCTGGACTGCTGTGCCTCATTAGTCCCATTTGGTTTTATGGGGCTGTCCACTCCCCAACTGAACGGTGAACCTCAGAAGTGACTTCACCACTGAGCTAAAAGGCTGTCTGGGGGCCATACTTTCGGGGTTTCTCCAGTCTCCTTTAGGCCAGTAAATCTAGTCTTTTTTGTGTGTGTGTGTGTGAGTTAGAATTTTGTTCTACATCCTTCTCCAGCTCTGTGCAGAACCCTCTGCTGTGATCCCAGTCAGAGCAGTCAGTGGTGGTAGCCGGGCACCATCTAGCTGTACTGGACTCAGTCTGGTGGAGGCCTTGGTAGCTGTAGTCCATTAGTCCTTCGGACTAATCTTTCCCTTGTATCTTGTTCTCTTCACTCTCCCTTGCTCCCGAAGGGATGAGACCAGTGGAGTATCTTAGATGGCTGCTCACAGGCTTTTAAGACCCCAGACACTACTCACCAAGGTAGAATGTACAACATTGTCTTTCTAAACTGTGTAATGCCAACTGAGCTAGATGTTCCCTGAGACCATGGTCCCCACAGCCCTCTGCCCAGCAATTCAGTCCCTCAGGGAGTTTGGATGTGTCTATGGAGCTTCCATGACCTTCCCTTTTACAAGTTGTGCTGGTTTCCCCAGTATTGTGTACTGTCTCACCCTTCACCCAAGATACCACTTATCCACTGCCTATTTAGTATTTCCCCCACCCCCACCCCTCCCATCCCTGGTAGCCAACAAAGATTGTTACATTTTGTGTGTGAACTTTTTCATGGGTTTTTACAATAGAGGTCTCATACAAGATTTGTCCTTTTGTAATTGACTTATTTCACTCAGCATAATGTCCTCCAGTTTCATCCATGTTATGAGATGCTTCACATATTCATCATTGTTCCTTCTCGTTGCATAGTACTCCATTGTGTGTATGTACCATAGTTTGTTTATCCATTCATCAGTTGATGGGCATCTAGGTTGTTTCCATCTTTTTGCTATTGTGAACAATGCTGCCATGAACATAGGTGTGCATATGTCTATTCGAGTGACGACTCTTATTTCTCTAGGATATATTCCTAGGAGTGGGATTGCTGGATCATATGGTATTTCTATTTCTAGCTTTCTGAGGAAGCGCCATGTCATTTTTCAAAATGGTTGTATCATTTTGCTTTCCCACCAGCAGTGCATAAGAGTTCCCATCTCCCCGCAGCCCCTCCAACATTTGCTATTTCCAGTGTCTTTGATTTGTGCCAGTAATGCCAGGGTGAGATGGTATCTCATTGTGGTTTTAATTTGCATTTCTCAAATGGCTAGTGATCGCCAGCATTTCCTCATGTGTCTGTTGGCCGCTTGAATGTCTTCTTTGGTGAAGTGTCTGTTCATCTCCTTTGTCCATTTTTTAATAGGATTATTCATCTTTTTGTTGTAGAAGTGTTGGATTTTCTTGTAGATTATGGAGATTAGACCTTTGTCCGACTTGAACTGTCCAAAAATTTTTTCCCAGTCTGTAGGTTCTATTTTTACTCTTTTGGTGAAGTCTTTTGAAGAGCATAGGTGTTTGATTTTTAGAAGATCCCAGTTATCTAGTTTATCTTCTGGAGTTTGTGTGTTGATGGTTATGGTTTATATCCTGTTAATTCCATGTATTAGGGCCTGTAGCATTGGTCCTATTTTTTCTTCTGTGAACTTTATAGTTTTTGGCTTTATATTTAGGTCTTTGATCCATTTTGAATTAGTTTTTGTATATGGTATGAGGTACGGGTCCTGTTTCATTTTTTTGCAGATGGATATCCAGTTTTGCCAGCACCATTTGTTAAAAATACTGTCTTTTCCCCATTTGATGGACTTTGGGCCCTTGTCGAAGATCAGGTGACCGTAGGTGGATGGATTTATGTCTGGGTTCTCAATTCTGTTCCATTGGTCAATGTATCTGTCATTGTACCAGTACCAGGCTGTTTTGACTACCATAGCTGTATAGTAGGTTCTGAGTTCAGGTAGTGTGAGTCCTCCAACTTTATTCTTCTTCAGTAGTGCTTTACTTATTCGGGGCTTCTTCCCTTTCCATATGAAGTTAGTGATTAGTTTTTTCATCTCTTTGAAGAATGTTGTTGGTATTTGGATCGGGATTGCGTTGTGTTTGTAAATTGCTTTGGGTAGAATTGTCATTTTCTCAATGTTGAGTCTACCTATCCATGAGCATGGTATGTTTTTCCATTTATGTAGATCCCTTTGGGTTTCATGCAGTAGTGTTTTGTAGTTTTATTTGTATAGGTCTTTTACATTTTATTTTTTTAGGGGCTATTACAGATGGTATTGTTTTCCTGATTTCCTTTTCATTGTTCTCCTTATTGGTGTATAGGAATCCAACTGATTTTTGTATGTTTATCTTGTATCCTGCTACCCTGCTGAATCTTTCTATTAGTTCCAGTAGATTTCTCATGGAGTCGTTCAGGTTTTCTATGTATCGTATCATATCATCCGCAAACAGGGACAGTTTAACTTCTTCATTACCAAATTTGGATGCCCTTTATTTCTTTTTCTAGCCTTATTGCTCTAGCTAGAACTTCCAGCAGAATGTTAAATAGGAGTGGTGATAAAGGGCATCCTTCTCTTGTTACTGTTCTCAAGGGGAATGTTTTCAGCCTCTCTCCATTAAGAATGATGTTGGCCATTGGTTTTGCATAGATGCCTTTTATTATGTTGAGAAATTTCCCTTCTATACCTGTTTTATTGAGAGTTTTTGTCAGGAATGGGTGTTGGACTTTGTCAAATGCCTTTTCTGCATCCATTGAGATGATTGTGTGATTCTTGTCTTTCCTTTTATTTATGTGGTGGATTACGTTGATTGATTTTCTAACGTTGAACCATCCTTGCATACCTGGTATGAATCCTACTTGGTTGTGGTGTATTGTTTTTTTGATACGATGCTGAATTCTATTGACTAGAATTTTGTTGAGAATTTTTGCATCTATATTCATGACAGATACTGGTCTGTAATTTTCTTTTTTTGTGGTATCTTTGCCTGGTTTTGGTATCAGCATTATGCTGGCTTCATAGAATGAATTCGGAAGTGTTGCTTCCTCTTCTATGCTCTGAAATAGCTTGAGTAGTACTGGTACAAGCTCTTCTGTGAATGTTTTGTAGAATTCTCCAGTGAAGCCATCTGGGCCAGGGCTTTTTTTGGTTGGGAGCTTTTTTTATTACCTTTTCAATCTCTTCTCTTGTTATGGGTCTGTTCAGATTTTCAACATCACTTTGTTGCAGTTTGTTAGGTAGCATGTTTCTAGAAATTTATCCATTTCCTCTCGGTTTTCAAATTTGTTGGAGTATAGTTTTTCATAATATTCTGTTATGATCCTTTTTATTTTGGTTGGGTCTGTTATAACGTCACCCATTTCATTTCTTATTTGGGTTCTTTGCGTCCTCTCCTGTTTTTCTTTTGTCAGTCTGGCCAGTGGTTTGTCGATATTGTTGATTCTCTCAAAGAACCAACTTTTTGTTTTGTTGATTCTTTCTATTGTTTTTCTATTCTCTGTTTCATTTATTTCTGCTCTAATCTTCATTATTTCCTTTCTTCTGGAGGCTGTGGGCCCTTTTTGCTGTTCTCTTTCTATTTGTTTGAGTTGTGGAGTTAATGTTTTGATTGTGTCCCTTTCTTCTTTTTTGATGTGTGCATCTATTGCTATAAATTGTCCTCTGAGGACTGCCTTTGCTGTGTCCCAAAGATTTCAGTATGATGTGTTTTCATTCTTTTTTGATTCTAGGAGTTTTTTGGTTCCATCTCTGATTTCTTCTATTACTCAGTGATGTGTAAGCAGGGTATTATTCAGTTTCTATGTAGTTGATTTTTTTTCCTTGCTCTTTCTGTTGTTACTTTCTACCTTGACGGCATTGTGGTCAGAGAAGATAATTTGAATTATCTCAACGTTTTGGATCTTGTTGAGGATTGCTCTGGGGCCTAAGATGTGGTCTATTCTGGAGAACATTCCATGTGCATTGGAAAAGAATGTGTACTTTGCAGCCGTTGGATGAAGTGTTCTATATATGTCTATGAGGTCAAGTTGGCTGCTTGTGCCCTTTAGTTCTTCTGCATCTTTGCTGAGTTTCTTCTTAGTTGTTCTGTCCTTTTCTGACAGTGGTGTGTTGAAGTCTCCTACTATCATTGTGGAACTGTCAATTTCTCTTTACAGTGTTGTTAGAGTTTGTTTTAGGTATTTTGGAGCCCTGTCATTGGGTGCTTGGATGTTTGTTATGGTTATGTCTTCATGATGGGTTGTCCCCTTAATCATTATACAGTGTCCTTCTTTGTGTTTTACGGTTGGATTTTGTTTTAAAGTCTATTTTATCTGAGATTAGAATTGCCACTCCTGCTCTTTTTTGGTCGTTGTTAGCTTGATGTATTTTTTTCCAACCTTTGACTTTTAATAAATTCACATCTTTGTTTCTAAGGTGTGTCTCTTGTAGACAGCATATTGATGGATCCTGTTTTCTTATCCATTCTGTCACTCTCCGTCTCTTTATGGGTGCATTGAGTCCATTTACATTCAGTGTAATTATTGATAGATGTGAGTTTGTTGCTGTCTTTTCGTAGTGCTTTTTTTTTGTGGTGCTGAAGTTTTCTTTGTTCTTCTTACTCTCTTGTGCTGAGTTACTTTTGTTTGTGGATTTTCTTTTTCATTTCTTTTGTTCTTGTAGGCTTTGTTTTTGCTGAGACTTTATGTTTTTCCTCTTTTTTTATGGGTATGTTTGTTAACTTTCTTTGTGGTTACTATGAATTTTACCCTTATCTTTCTAAGTTTGAAGCAGTCTACCATTACTTGGTATCACCTTGCCTTCCTCTCCATTAGAAGGCTCTATACCTACACCGTTTATTCCCCCTTTTATTGTTCTGATGTTGTTGTCATTTACTGATTAACTGCTCTGATTCCCTGTTGTATTTCTTTTGGTTTTGGATAGTCCTTGAGAGTTCATTTCCTAGATTGGTATCTGGCTGGTACGATCCTGCGTCCTAGATTCTTCCTGTGAGCTGAAGTTGTTTGTTCTCAGATTGAAGAACTCCCTTTAATAATTCTTGTAAGTTTGGTTTGGTTTTTACATATTCCCTTAATTTCTGTTTATCTGGAAATGTCCTAATTTCACCATCATATTTGAACGAGAATTTTGCAAGATATATTATTCTTGGCTGGCAATTTTTTTCTTTCAAGGTTTTATAGGTTGTTACTTTTAAAAGAGAAAAGACCTTATTATCTAGATTTTCTTTAAAATACTCCAGAAAAATAAAGGAAGAGGAAAGGGTAAATGAAACATAATTGGAATGATATTGATATTATCCCATAAACAAGAACTTAAAAAAAGATACCAAATACAAGGGCAAAAAATATAAATTCATTAAAAATATATTTCACAATAGATATAAAAGACTTTGATAGAGAAATATTATAAAACATTTTAAAGACTTTAAGAGATCTAAATTAGTGGATTAACGTATCATTTTCATGGATAGGCAGTATCAACATAATAAAGAAGTCAGCTCTGCCTAAATGTGTCTAGAAGCCAATGCAATTCTAATCAAAATCCCTGCAAGGGTTTCTGAATGAAAGAGCAAAGGACCAAGAATGGCCAACACACTCATGAAAATAAAAAGGTGGGGGAACTTGTCCTACTAGAAAACGTATATTAAATCCGTAGTAGAGAGACTGATATATAAAACAATTAAACTATTAGAGAGCCAAGATCAGAGCCAAGTATGTATAGAAAACTGACTTATGACAGCCATGACATTGCATATTAAAGAATAAATATTAGAGTCTTGTTATCCATAAAGGAAAAAATATAAAATCGGATCCTTTCTTTCGCCTCAGACAAAAAAAGTCAATTCTAAAATGAATTACTTAAATTAATTCTTAGATTAATTTAATTAATAAATTAATTCTAAGATGAATTTACTTAAAAGTAAAAAAAAAAAAAAAAACTCCTATGATATGGGATGTAAAGTCAAAAGAGACATCTGACCTAAAAATAAAGTGGCTGAACTAATGATAAAGCTTAGTGTAAACTTCACAGATTCAACCCCTGTTTCTTAGGAATCAACCCTATTATTAAGCCATTGTGTTTAGGCTAAGGCTGAATCTGTAACCAAACCTTATCAAAAACTTTTTGTGTTAGATCTCCCCAGGAAATCTTATGTTCTGGGTGAGGTAATGTTTAACAACCTGTTCTCAACAATATCGTCATGTCAACATCATGTCATTGTTTTGTAAAGTCCTTAGAATCCCCCTCCATGACCACAGATCCTGCAATTATGTCCTTTAGCCAGTCAATGTATTCCAGTTGTATTGAAGTAACCAATAATGTTAAAAATCACACTTTGCTTTGTCCCACATTTGATAGACCTCAATTGCTGTAAACCAATCAGAATATTGTGCTTCGTAGTTCCTCCTATGGTATTATAACTATGTGGGATTCACACTCCCTCCTTGGGATACGTGAGCTTCAAACCTCTGGGGTTTTCACAACCTCTATTCGAATGATATATTGGCTTCAATAAATGTCTTTGATTTTACTTTAATAGAATTGGAGAGTCTTTTCTCTACAACATTTGGCGTAGTTTGGCAGGATTCGAAGACATCTATCCATGGCAGACTCAAGGGGCTGAAAAACTGGAATCAGATGCTAACAAGGGGGTCCCTTGTATTTCCCCACTCTCTACTTTCTCAGACTCCTTGGGACCTGTCCAGAGGTGAGTGCTCCAGAAATTGAGCCCCTAGTACTTCAACATGTTTCTCTGGGATTTATCGAAGCCGCTCTCCACTTTCACTTTCTCATTCATGGCTGAACAAGTTTGTTAGAGCTTTGTGGTTTTAACTTAGTTTGAGTGTTCCTGTTAAGTTTGTTCATGCTCATTTTTCTGTTTCTTTCTCTCTGTTTGCCTATTTCTAAATCACGGTTTAAACAGCTCTCTACTGAGGTGATTTCAGGTCTTACAAGCTGCAAAAACAAAGGGCACAAGCCCACCTTTTGAAGGCCACAAGAAAAACACAGCCCTGCCCTGCAGCAAATTTCAAACCCTATAAATGTTGAAGTTTTCAACAAGCTCTTGGTCCTTTGTTTCTGTTTGTGGTTTGAATATCCTTTAGAAACTTTGAGCATGACACATCTGCCATCGAGGAGACAAAACATACAGCTCTTCATGCAAACTTTTTCATTTCCCTAGGGGTGCATCAGGCTTAGCACATCTTTTGGTTGCCAGCACATACAGGTTACTTAATCGGTGTGACTTCAGGTTTGGTACACATAAGGGTTGCATCTGTTGACAAAGTGTACCTCTTGGTTTTCTGTATGTACAGGTTACTTAGTAAGATGGGAAGTGCTGATTTGACCACTGGTATGTACTAGCTAAGAGGAATTTAGCATTTGATTTAAACAAATTGAGTTCTCTGCAGTAAATTAGAATCTATGGGACTTTAAATTAAACCAAAATCAGTATGCTAAAATCAGTTGTTTATGTTGTATCGTATTATGTAAGCTCAAGTTTGGAGATGGCCTCACAGGCCAGTAAATTTATGTAGTTTTTCTGTTTTGTGTTTTTTAATAGCTTGCCTCTAAAGTTATGTTTGGGTTTCTGTCTTTTATCAAATTAAAGTTCATGGCTGGCAGTTACTGTTTTTCATAAGGTTGTCTTTTCTCTTCTAAGAAACTTTAATATAAGTTGATATATTTGAAAAGTGCACTAACAAAGGATGAATTGTTTATTTTAATAGGTACAACAAAGCCTTAAAAAGAGAAAGATTATCCCAAATCACTTCTTTAAAGGATCTTATAAAGCAAAAGATAAAGTCATAAAAATATGATAATCTCCTAATTCTGGTGGTATCATTAAATTAGACTTCAATATTTCTTCAAAGAATGTACTCTAATTGGTTTAATAATAAATAAGCATTTTTATAAGTTTAGTAGTCCAAATATTTCCAAAAATTAATAAAGGCGAATTTGTTCTGATGAAGATTTTTATGTTCTGGAATATGTCAATATTAAAAGCAAAACTTTCTAAGACTCAAGCTAGGTATTGCATAAAATATGTTTTATTTTTAAAAAGAGGTGATTTCCAAGAACTTTAGATAACTTACTGATATTAAATTTAGTTAATATCTAAGTTTATACTCTTTTATGCCACAGAGAAAAGATATATATTTATACATAGGTCTGCTGATAACTATGTTCATTGTTGCCACAAAAAGGTTGTACAAAAGACTAAGTTTAAAAGGTTTATTAAAAAAGAGAATTTATTTGATATAATCATAATTTTTATCTACCTGGCTAAAATTTGCCAGGTTCATTTATGAGATTTTTTAAGAACTTCTAGTATAAAATAACATATGAAGCAAAGAATTGGGTTTCTCACTATTAAAATAATAAAATTTCCTTTGACTACTAGGTTAAAGAGTTAATTTATTTTTTGTGTAATCTGCCTAAAAGACAAGGGTTTGGTCTCTCATTAGAATAAGATTCCTAGGTTCAAAGCTGCATAATTTAAAAAAAAAAAAAAAACCCTAAATTTTTACCTTTAAGATCTTTGATTTAAATAGCTTAAGTATTGAGATTAGAGGTGGGGCCAAGATGGCAGACTAGTCAGATGCTTCATGTCATCCCTTTTTACAACAAAGATCCAGGAAAAAAAAAGTGAATCTGATATATAAGACAATCTAGAAACCCTAAGCATCAAAGACAAAGCTGAAGAATCAGACTGAGCAACAGGTGAAAGGAGAGATAATTCAAAAACAGCAGAAATGAGGAATTATGGATCACAGGATCACTTGCATCCTGCTAGCTGACTCTGCACAGTGCACACACATTGAGTCAGGCAGCAACATCTCAAGCTGAAACCAACCCCATCTGGTGCAACTAAGCAGCAGTGCATCTGCACACACCTCCAGAACCAAATAGGAGTGACACCAGATCTGTGAAAGTTCAGTGCAAGCTCCCCATCCACCACGTGCACACAGTAACCCTTCCTGCACCAGAGCTCCCTGGCCAAGGAGTACTCCCTTCTCCTCGTTCATTCCTCTCTCTACTCCGACACCAGTCTGGCAGCATTCAACATAGCCATGCCCCCTAAGCTAAGAACTCACGGCGAGGTCTGGAGGCACCTTCCCCTTCACCCAGCCACTGGAATAGGGAGACCACATACTTGCAACACCCTTCACCCTTGCCAATCACCCACTCCAGTGACTTGCTGGTAGACGGATAAAATGGGGAGGCCTTCCACCTGAAGCCCATTTTCACTTGCAGAAGCCAAGTGGGAGCTACAGATTTATGACATTTGAAACAGCCCTGCCCCCTAAAAAAAGGGCCTCACCCAGACACACCAGGGGACTGAGGGCCAGCTTCTAGCTGTCCACAACAGGGGCCTGAGAATTAGTGGCACCCCCCCAATCCCTCCAGCCAATGGCACCAGGCACCCAAGAACCAGCTGCACTACCCCAACCCCTGCTACATGCTCTAGACGACAGAGGTATGTCCTCCATCTGGGCATGCAGAGGCAGCTGACAGTCCCCCGCCTTGCAATCACATCACTAGAGACCTGTGCCTTCTCTGAGCACCCCCACACAGCCCTGCCCGCCCAGGACTGTAGATGAGAATCTCAACACCACACACTCTGTGACCAACGATCCCAGCACCTGCACCCTGACCAACCAGTAAGCAGCGGAACACACACATAACACCCAACCCAATGACCAGGGAGAACACCCTCTGAACCCATGGTCAGGTGACCAGCAAGCGCAGATTCATAATCTCACCAAAAACACTGTCTACATCTCCAGAATCCCAGGCTCACACACAGAGTAGCTGCCCCAACCACCTGGAGACAGGAGGTGAGAGCTTCAACAAGGTCAGATTAATGAACAGGGTAGCAAACATGCCCAGACTAGTTGGACATATCAAAACAAAACAAAACAAAAATTCAGGACACAGTCAACAAAAATACAATAAATAAATAAATAAACATAATAACTTATTGATACCTCGAAGACAACAGTCAATATGAAATCACATAAAGAAGCAGGACAAGATGGCTCCTGAAAGCAACCAAAATTAAGAACCAGAAACCTTCCAGAGGAAGATAAGGCAAAGAAACTACCTGATAAAGAATGTGAAAGACTAATAGACAGAATTCTCCAAGTGATCAAGAAGGATATCAGGCAAGCATAACACAGACCAAACCAAGGAACACACAGAAAAGCAATAGAAGAATTCAAGAAAACAGTACAAGAACAAAATGACAGACTAATCAGGCTGCTAGAAACCATACAAAAACAGCAAAACATTTACTGTAAAATTTCAGAATTAGACAACTCAATAGAAGGCCATGGAGCAAAACTGAGACAACGGAAGTCAGAATTAGTGAGATCGAAGATAAATCCATTGACACTAATTTGTTTGAGGAAAAAATCAGAAAAAAAGAATGAAGAAAAATGAAAAGCCTAAGAATTATGTGGGATATTATCAAGAGGAAAAACCTATGAGTGATCAGAATGCCATAAGAGGGGACAATAATGGAAAACACAGAGAGAATTATTGAAGATTTGCTGGCAGAAAATTTCTCTAATATCATGAAGGATGAGATGCTATCTACCCAGGAAGTTCATCAAACTCCATATGGGATAGACCCCAAAAGAAAGTGACCAACACATATCATAATCAAACTTGCCAAAACCAAAGACAAAGAAAGAATCCTGAAAGTGGCTAGGGATGAGCAAAAAGTCACCTACAAAGGAGAACCAATAAAACTAAGCTCTGACTACTCAGCAGAAACCACGCAGGCATGAAGGAAATGGGATGACATATAAAGCCTTGAAGGAAAAAACTGCCAGCCAAGAATTATATATCCAGCAAATTTAGCTCTCAGATATGATGGTGAAATTAGGTCATTTCCAGATAAACAGAAATTAAGGGACTATGTAAAAACCAGACCAAAATTACAAAAAATATTAAAGGGAGCCCTCTGGTTAGAGAACCAACAAAAATCAGACAACAATCCAAAACTAGGACACAGAACAGATCAACCAGATACCAATCAGATAGGGAATTCACAAAAACAAAAAAAGCAAAAAGACTGAAAATAGGGAAACAGATACATCAGTATGTAAATGACAACAACATCAAAACAAAAAAAGAGGGAATAAACGGTGTATCATAGAACTTTCATCTGAAGAGGAAGTCAAGGCGATATCAAGAATTAAAAGACTGGTTTAAACTTAGAAAAATAAAGATAAATTTCAAGGTAACCACAAAGGACGCTAACAATCCTACCCATCAAAATAAAAAAGAAGAAAAACATAAATACTTAGCAAACACAAAATCAACAATAACGAAAGAGATGAAAAGAAAATACAAAAAGAACTTAGCACAGAAAATTCAGCGGAACAAAGAAACCATCAACACCACACACACACACACACACAATACAACAACATGACATCAGCAAATGCAAACCTATCAATAATTACTGTGAACGTAAATGGCCTAAATGCACCAGTAAAGAGACAGAGAGTGGCAGAATTGATAAGAAAATGACGTATCTATATGCTGTCTATAAGAGACAAAAATTAGATACAAAGACATAAACAAACTAAAACTCAAAGGATGTAAAAAAATATATCAAGCAAACAATAACTAAAAAAGAGCAGTGTGGCAATATTTGTCTCCAATAAAATAGGCTTTAAAGCAAAATCCACCATAAAGGATAAAGAAGGAAACTACATAATGATTAAAGGGTCAAGTCATCAGAAGGACATCCCATAATATATATACACCCAATGACAGGGCTCCAAAATACATAAAACAAACTCTAAGAGCATTGAAAAGAGAAACAGTTTCAAAATAATAATAGGAGATATCAGCACGCCACTTTCAATGATGGACAGAAAGTCTAGAAAGAAACTCAATAAAGATGTAGACGATCTAAAAGCCACAGTCAACCAGCTCGACCTCATAGATGTATATAGAACACTCCAGCCAACAGCGGTAACGTATACATTCTTTTCCAATGCACATGGAACGTTTTTGGGAATAGACCACATTTTAGGCCACAAATCAAGCCTTCACAAAATCTGAAATACTTTAATAATACAAAGCATCTCTCTGATCATAATGTTATAAAAGTAGAAATCAATAACAGAAACAGCAAGGAAAAAATATCAAATACATGGAAACTGAACAACACTTTGCTTAAAAATTACTCAATAATAGAAGAAATCAAGGATGGAATAACAAAATTCATAGAATCAAATGAGAGAGGCGGGGCCAAGCTGGCAGAGTACTCAAATGCTTCTGGTGGACCCTCTTACAAAAAAGACCTCAAAAAACAAGTGAATTGATTATATATGGCAATCTGGGAGCCCTGAACATCAAAGGCAGAGTTGAGGAATTGGACGGAGTGGCAGAGGGAGGGAGAGATGCTTCAGAAGCAGCGAGGAGTTGCCAGACCTGACCCTACAAGAGCATGAGCCCTTCAGGCCTGAGCAGCTCGGGGCTGAGCAGTGAGGCAGACAAGCAGCTGTGCTTGGGAGGCACGTTTTCTGCACCAGGAGAGACCCAGTGCCAGAGAGTCTACACAGACACTCAGAACAAGTGAGAAGCAACCCTGTATCTGCAAAAGATAAGTACTTGCATACTGCCAACCATGCGGATCAAAAACATTCCCCTTAGGGAAAAACCTCTTTCCCATTTACCTCCCCACTCCCTGCTCTGCACTGGGTCCTGGAACAGCTTCAGCAATTGCTGAGTCCCCTGGGCCGGAAGTAGGATCTGTCACACGCCTGGAGCCATTCTCCCTACCTTGGAGAATGAACAAATCAACAAACAGAGGAAAAAATAAACTGTCGGCTCCCCTAAGCCAGGAACCCAGGGTAGGCACAGCTCTTTTGCCTAGGCACAAGCATAGGGATCCAAGGACTTTGAGTGCCTTTCCCCCTGCGTAGACTTGTGTGGGCCCATCTCAACAGCATACGCCCTCATTACCGCAGTACAACAGGGTATATACCAGAAGTCTAAATTCAACTGTTTCAGCGGTGAAGTGGCAGGTTCTTGACATTTGACACTGCTCTGCCCATCAAGCAGGGTGTTCCCTACCCACGTCACGGGTCTGAGGAGTGGTGGATTCACCCACGCCACCTAGCCACCTGCGATAGGGGCCCATGAATAAGAGATGCTCCCCAGTCCTTACAGCAACAGGATCAGGTGCTCATAGTCTGGCTGCAAAACCCACCCACCTAAACGCTCTAGGGAACAGGGACATGCCTTCCTCCTGGACATTTGGGGTGGCTGTCAGCCCCCTGCCTTGTTCAGAGTGTGTCTCCCTGATGCAGCCAGATGCCTATGCCTACACCAATCACCCATGCCTGTCTAGGACTATAAGTGAGAGCCTACACCACACACTTGGTGATTATCTACCTGGGCACCTGTGCTGAATCCATACAGGAGGAGTGGGCAGACTCTTGAGCTCACATACATAGTAACAGATCTAACCACCTGGTGACAGGACATTAGAGCTTCGAAGTTGCCAATAATCAAACTAGCTAATACGAGCAGCCTATTTGGGCATATCAAAACAAAATAAAAAGCTAGGACACAGTAAGCAAACATAAAGTACATAAATATAATAACTTATTGGTGGCTTGGAGACAACAGTCAATATCAAACAACATAAAGAGGCAATCTATGATGGCTTCAGCAAGCTCCGAAAATAAAGAATCTAGAAATTTTCCAGAGGAGGAAAATTTCTTGGAGTTACTGGAGGCAGAATACAGAAGATTAATATACAGAACTCTTCAAGAAATTAGGAAGAAACTTAAGCAAAACTCAGAACATGCAAAAGAGGAATTGAAAAGATTATAGAAAAGCATAATGACAAATTTAACAGGCTGCAAGAATCCGTAGAGAGACAGCAATCAGAAATCCAGAAGATTAACAATAAAATTTCAGAATTAGACAACTCAATAGAAAGTCATAGGAGCAGAATTGAGGCAATGGAAGTCGGCATTAGTGAGATTGAAGATAAAGCACTTGACACCAATGTATTTGAGGAAAAATCAGATTAAAGGATTTAAAAAAATGAAGAAACCCTAAGAATTATGTGGGACTCTATCAAGAGGAATAACCTATGAGTGATTGTAGTACCAGAACAGGGGGGATAACAGAAAATACAGAGATAATTGTTGAAGATTTGTTGGCAGAAAACTTCCCTGATATCGTGAAAGATGACAAGATATCTATCCAAGATGCTCATTGAACCCCACATAAGGTAGATCCCAAAAGAAAGTCACCAAGACTTATTATAATCAAACTTACCAAAACCAAAGATAAAGAGAGAATTTTAAGAGCGGCTAGGGAGAAACAAAAAGTCATCTACAAAGGAGAGTCAATAAGAATAAGCTTGGACTACTCAGCAGAAACCATACAGGCAAGAAGACAATGGGATGACATATATAAAGCCTTGAAGGAAAAAAACTTCCAACCAAGAATTATATATCCAGCAATACTGTCTCTCAAATATGATGGCAAAATTAGGGCATTTTCAGATAAACAGAAGTTTAGGGAATTTGCAGAAAACAAACCAAAATTACAAGAAATACTCAAGGGAGTCCTCTGGTTAGAAAATCAATATCATCAGATAACAACCCAAGACTAGAACACAGGACAGAGCAACCAGATATCAAACTAGATAGGGAAGACACAAACATAAATAAAAGCTAAAACACTGAAAATAGGGAAACAGATGTCAATATGTAAAAGATGACAAAATTAAAACAAAAAAGAGGGACTTAAAAAATGTAGACATAGATTGTTCATATGGAGAGGAAGACAAGACGATATAAAGAAATAAAAGACTTGTATAAACTTAGAAAAATAGGTGTAAATACTAAGGTAACCACAAAGGAAACTAACAATCCTACAAGTCAAAATAAAAAGCTAGAAAAATATAAAGACTCAGCAAACACAAAATCAACAGCAATGAAAAAGATGAAAAGAAAATATATACAGAAAAATTACTTGGCACACAATATTAAGTGAAACAAAGACACTGTGAACAACACACAAAAAATGACATCAAAATGACAGCACTAAATTCATACCTATCAATAATTACACTGAATGTAAATGGACTAAATGCAACAATAAAGAGACACAGAGTGGCACACTGTGTCGCAGTGGGGACGGTTGTCGGGGCAGCGGAGACAATAACCAATGCCACAACTCTTACAGAGAAGTGGGGCCAGGAGGGTCACTTTGAGGAGTCCAACCCCGACTTCAGTCCCAGGAGTTTATTTTATAGTCAATACAGCAAGGAGTAAAGCAAATAACAGAACAATGGGCTTTGGGTGAGTAACAATTAGTTTCGGGCAAGGGAGAAGGAATTCAGGTAAACAAGCCAATCAGTAACAGGACAATAGCTTTGGGAAAACAAGTCGTGCCTAATCTCTTTCTCATCGCTGACAAGTCTCCAACATGTCGTATACAGCATAGAGGCCTGTGGGGGCTGCAGTTATCAATACTGCAGCCATGTTTAAATGGCATATATCCCCACATCTCACCCCTTTTGTTTAGTTAATGGAATAAGAATCAAGAGGGTTTTCACTGGTCCAACAAGTGTCCGTTAGGACAAAGTAAAATTTTCTCTATGAGATAAAGTCCAAGATTATCTCAGCTACTGTCTCTACACCTCAGGGCTTGGCGTCTTAGTGAGTCTTTGTGAGCCCAGCTACAGCTGGGGCACACTCCATATGTTTAAGGAGGAGAAGTAGCATAGCTATGAGTAACACCTGGACTTAGTCGCTCCTAGATGGTGGCCATTGCAGGCTCTTTAAACTCACGGTGCTGGTTTTCCACCAGATACCATCTGGTTCTTCACCAGGTTACTAAGTAAGAGCATTGCTCTTATCAATTGCATAGCTGGAGTGAGCAGACTCAATGTGCCTTTCAGGTATGTAAGACAATAGAGGATGATCTTATGAGGATAATATAATCCTCTGCACTAGTAATATCTTGATTGTTGGACCCATGGGTTTCCTCTGACTCTCATTTTGTCAGGTAAACACTAACTTTTAACATCCACTGAAATTATTGTTCCTAAAGGCTTAAAGATTTATAAAGGCTCAAGATTCATTAACAATCAAACAAGCAATGATTTACACAGTTTTGCCATTACTTGGAAGGGAATCACTAGGAAGGGCAATTTATACATCGTAACAGATTTAACAATCAAACAAACACTGATTTACACAATTTTACTGTCAATTGGAAAGAAATCATCTAACTTAGAAATCTATCTATACAGAAGCATCTAACTAGGAGAAGCAGAAAATATAGAGGAATTTACACATAACAAATTTTCATTGGGAACTTACTGATTAACAAGATCATATAGGATAACTATTGAGAATAGATTGTCACAAGGGAAACCATAGCTAGAAACAGGTTTTCAGGTGTAAGTGAGGCACCTATAGTTGAGAGGATATGCTCACCTTTGGAGGAGAGGGCTTTTAGACCTCTCCATGTTACCAGTATCGCAGATCTCCGTTGTTCAGTGTCCACCCCTGGGAGAAGGGGTGATTTTGGGTCGGATGGCAGCACTTCAGAGTTCATCCCTGGGGGAAGGGGTGCCGGTGTCAGTTGCGGCTCTGGAGTCAAGTCAGATGGCTGCCACTGAAGGGTGGCAGCGGTTCATAGAAGGGAAGGGGGGGAGGTGCAGGGCAGAGTGTGCCAGCACACGGGGGAGCCGCAGCGTGGGGCGCGTCCGGGACCCCTAGTCACGGCCGGAGTGCAGAGCCCGCTTTTGCCTGCCCAGAGCCTCCAGGCGGCGCCATCCCTGGTGGCGACACCCCAGGCAACCGGGCCGGCGAGCCCGGGCAGCCGCGAGGGGAGTAGGGTGCCCGCTCGCGCCGCCGCCTGCCGAAAAAGACAGGATGGACTCCAGTGTGAGAATGGTGGTGGTTCCCATCGGAAGGGTGGTGGCTGTCGCTGGGTCATGATATGGTTTTACTAATCAGGCTGGAATCCAAAGTGGACCTGTAGGAGACAAAACAGCCGCATACCCTTGCCCCCAGGTTAGTAATTCTACAGGTCCTAGCCAGACAGAGGGATTTTTGAGGATCTTTATAGAGGGCCTGTGGGCGAGGTCAGGTGTCAGAGGGGATAAAATGTCGTTCTGCAGCAGTACGACCATCTTTGGCAACTGATAAAAAATTAAAAGTAAAGAGAGCTTTGGCAAGTCTTTCATTCTGGTCACATACTCTAGACCCATCATCTCCCCCCTTTTGTTTATTTAAAAGCTGTTTGAGAGTATAATGGGCACGTTCAATTATGGCTTGCCCTTGAGGATTATAAGGAATGCCAGTGGAATGAAGAATATTCCAAGTGGCACAAAATTGTTGAAATTTAGCAGAAGTATATGCAGGCCCATTATCAGTTTTAAGGGCTTGGGGACATCTCATAGTTAATGGTTTGGGTAAAGTGACGACAGGCATGAGTAGAACATTTTCCAGAAAGGGCTGTAGCATAGAGAAACCCAGAGTATATTAGCCCAATGAAAGCCTTTACCACAGTGGGGACACTGTGTCTTTAAGAGAGCTAAAACAGCCCGACAGTCAGCATTAGCTTTTTCACAAGCAAGCTGGAGACAAAGAACTTCAGCGGCTTGTTGATTATCTACCTGTCGGGAAATGGCCGTTTGGAGGCGGTTGACAAAATCAATGTAAGGCTCGTTGCCGCTTCGCAAATAGTGGCGAATGAGCCAGTGGGTGTTCTGGAATCAGGGATTTTACTCCAGGCTTTGGTGGCAGCATCAGAGGCTTGACTGAATGCTTGCCTATTCATCTGACTCTGGGCCTGGGGAGTGGAATGATTCCCAACACCCAGAAGCATGTCAAGGCTAACAGGGATATTATGGTTAAGATTGTCCATAGCATAAAGGTTACAGTGTTCCTTGTATTCTTGACTCCATATGCTAAATTGAGCAGGGGTTAAGACTGTTCACATTAAAATGTTCCAATCCCAAGGGGTCATCTCATAGTTTTGTCCTATAGCTTCTACAATTCCTTTTGTAAAGGAACACTGTAAACCATTCTCTATCATGCTTTTACAGAGTTCTTTAAAAACTTGAAAGTCAAGGCCATCGTGACGGGGCGGTCCTGCTCCCCGAGTGACAGAATAAGCAGAAAACCCTTCTTTCTTGCGGCCCTCTCACAAACATCTCTCTATAAGAGACTCATGTTGTGAGGAATCAGCCTCTGGAGGTGCAGAAGGAGAAGGGTCATAGACATTTTCTTTACTAGGGGAGGGAGCTGAAGGAGCTGCCTGTAAGGACTGCAGGGCAAGGCGACAGTGGTGCCAAGCAATAATAACTGAAGCTGGGATGTTCATGTCATGAATGATGTTACCAATACTTTCCCATGCTTCTACATCAAGGTTTCCCCACAAGGGATACCAAGGACAGGCAGATTCAATTAAAAGCAGAAGTTGGGTAAGAGCTTCTTCTGACACCTTAAGCTTGGAGGCCTTTAACAATCCTAAAAACTGGGTTTTATATTGGCGCTGTTCAGAAGAAAGAGAATTCCCCATAGTGAGGGAGAAATGGAAAATGAAAAAGGAGAATGAGAGACAGTAAAAACTCCTGGCTGGAAGCCTGAAATCCCTTGAGAGTGCTCGGGAAAGTCCCGACGCCCTTGGGCTGTAAACCCAGCCTGAACTGAGAGCATCCGGGAAGGCCCCGTCGCCCTTGGGCTGTAAACCCAGCCTGAATTGAGAGCGTTCGGGGAAGCTCTGTGGAAAGCTCTGCCGCTCTCAGGCTGTAAACCCAGCCTGAACTGGACATCTGATACTCACCACCTGAAGGGATTGAGTGTGAGGGCATCTACAGTTCTGCCCTCACACAGGGCACCATCTGTCGCAGCTCCTCACACGGGGCACCATCTGTCACAGCGGCGACGGTTGTTGGGATGGTGGAGACAATAACCAATGCCACAACTCTTACAGAGAAGTGGGGCCAGGAGGGTCACTCTGAGGAGTCGAACCCTGGCTTTAGTCCCAGGAGTTTATTTTATAGTCAATACAGCAAGGAGTAAAGCAAATAACAGAACAATGGGCTTTGGGTGAGTAACAAGTTTTGGGCAAGGGAGAAGGAATTCAGGTAAACAAGCCAATCAGTAACAGGACAATAGGTTTGGGAAAACAAGTCGTGCCTAATCTCTTTCTCATCGCTGACAAGTCTCCAACATGTCGTATACAGCATAGAGGCCTGTGGGGGCTGCAGCTGTCAAAAGTGCAGCCATGTTTAAATGGTGTATATCCCCACAACACTGGATAAAAAAAACATGATATGTCTATATGCTGCCTACAAGAGACACAACTTAGACTTAAAAACACAAACAAACTAAAACTCAAAGGATGGAAAAAATATATCAAGCTAACAACACTCAAAAGAAGAGCAGGAGTGACAATACTAATCTCTAACAAAATAGACTTTAAAGTAAAATCCACCACAAAGGATAAGGAAGGACACTATATAATGATTAAAGAGTCAATACACCAGGAGGACATAACTACAATAAATATTTATGCACTCAACAACAGGGCTCCAAAATACACAAAATAAACTCTAACAGCAATGAAAAGAAAGACAGCTCCACAATAGTTGTAGGAGACTTCAACGCAGCACTCTCAGTGAAGGACAGAACGTCCATAAAGAAGCTCAACAGTGACACAGAAGAGCTAAATGCTACAATCAACCAACTAGATCTCATAAATATATACTGAACATTCCACCCAGCAACAGCCAAGTACATTTTCTTTTCCAAGGCACATGGAACATTCTCCAGAATAGATCACATATTAGGCCATGAAGCAACACTTAACAAAATCCAAAACATCAAAATATTACAAAGCATCTTTTCTGACCATAAAGCGATAAAAGTAGAAATCAACAACACAAAAAGCACAGAAAAAAAATCAAACGCATGGAAACTGAACAACACTTTGCTCAAAAACTAGAAATTAAGGATGGAATAAAGAAATTCATAGAATCAAACGAGAATGAAAACACATCCTGCCAGAACCTGTGGGACACAGCAAAAGCAGTGCTCAGCGGTCAGTTTATAGCAATAAATGCAAACATCCAAAAAGAAGAAAGGGTCATAATCAAAGCGTTAACCCTACAAACGGAACAAGCAGAAAGAGAGCAGCAAAAGAAGCCCTCAGGCACCAGAAGAAAGGAAATAATAAGAATTAGAGCAGAATTAAATGAAACAGCGAATACAAAAACAATTGAAAGAGTTAACAAGAACAAAACCTGGTTCTTTGAAAAGATCAACAAAATTGATAAACCATTGGCCAAACTAACAAAAGAAAAACAGGTGAGGAAGCAGATAACCCATATAAGAAATGAGATGGGTGATATCACAACAGACCCAACTGAAATTAAAAGAATCAATACAGAATACTATGAAAAATTGTACTCTAACAAATTTGAAAACCTAAAGGAAATGGAAAAATTTCTAGAAACTCATTACCTAACTAAACTAACTAACAACTAAATAAACCCATAACAAAAGAAGAGATTGAAAAGGTAATTTAAAAATTCCTAACAAAAAAAAAGCCATGGCCTGGAGGGCTTCATTGGAGAATTCTACCAAACCTTCAGAGAGGAGTTAACACCACTACTACTGAAGGTATTTCAGAGCATAGAAAAGGATGGAATACTGCCAATCTCATTCCATGAAGCCAGCATAACCCTGATACCAAAACCAGGTAAAGACACCACAAAAAAAGAAAATTACAGGCCAATATCCCTCATGAACATTGACACAAAAATCCTCAAAATTCTTGCAAATAGAATTCAACAACATATCAGAAAAATAATTCACCATGATCAAGTGGAATTTATACCAGGTATGCAGGGATGGTTCAACATTAGAAAAACAATGAATGTAATCCATCACATAAATAAAAGACAAGAACCACAAGATCTTATAATCAATGCAGAAAATGCATTTGACGAAGTCCAACGCCCATTCATGATAAAAACTCTCAAGAAAATATGAATAGGAGGGAAATTCCTCAACATAATTAAGGGCATTTATAGGACGCCAACAGCCAACATCATCCTAAATGGAGAGACTTGGAACCATTCCCCTTGAGAACAGGAACCACACAAGGATGCCCTTTATCACCACTTTTATTCAATGTTGTGCTGAAGATCTGAACCAGAGCAATTAGGCTAGAAAAAGAAATAAAGCACATCCAAATTGGTAATGAAGAAGTAAAAGTATCTTTATTTGCAGATGATATGATCTCATACATGGAAAACCCCAAAGAATCCACAAGAAAACTACTGGAACGAATAGAAGATTTCAGCAAAGTTTCAGGATAAAGATAAACATACAAAAATCAGTTGCATTCCTTTACACCAACAAAGAGAACCTCGAAGAGGAAATCACCAAATCAATACCATTTACAATAGCCCCCAAAAAGATAATTATGAATAAATCTAACCAGAGACATAAAAGACCTATACAATGAAAACTACAAAATACTACTGCAAGAAACCAAGAGACCTGCATAAGTATAAAAACATACCTTGCTCAGGGATAGGTAGACTCAACATTGTGAAAATGTTAATTCTACCCAAAGCAATTTACAGATACAATGCAATCCCAATCCAAATTCCACCGGCATTTTTTAATGAGATGGAGAAACAAATCACCAACTTCATATGTAAAGGGAAGAGGCCCCGAATAAAAAAGCATTACTCAAGAAGAAAAATGGGAGGCCTCACACTGCCTGATTTTAGAACCTAATATACCTCCATGGTTTTCAAAATAGTCTGGTACTTGTACAGCAACAGATACATAGACCAATGGAACAGAATTGAGAATCCAGATGTAAATTCATCCACCTATGAGCACCTGATATTTGACAAAGGTCCAAAGTCTGTTAATTGGTGTCATGGATTGAATTGTGTCCCCCAAAAAATGTGTGTAGTAGCAACTTGGCTAGGTGATGATTCCCAGTATTGTATGATTGTGTTATCTGCTGTGATTTCCTTATGTGTTGTAAACTCTACCACTATGATGAGATTATATGTGATCTCCTCATGTGTTGTAAATTCTATCACTGTGATGAGTTTATACTGATGAGGTTGACAAGATCAGTGTCTTAATGCAATCTCTTTTGAGATATAAAAGAGAGAAGCGAGCAGAGACACATGGGAACCTCACACCACCAAGAAAGCAGTGCTGGGAGCAGAGCGTGTCCTTTGGACCTGAGGTTCCTGTGCTAAGATGCTCCCAGACCATCACAAGGCATCTTTCTCCAGAGCCAACAGAGAGAGAAAGACTTCTCCTGGAGCTGATGCCCTGATTTTGGACTTGTTGCCTACTGGACTGTGAAGAAATAAACTTCTCTTTGTTAAAACCATCCACTTGTGGTATTTCTGTTGGAGCAGCACTAGATGACTGAGACAATTGGGGAAAAGACTGTCTCTTTAACAAATGGTGCTGGCATAATTGGATATCCATCTGCAAAAAACTGAATGAAGACCCATACCTCACACCATGCATAAAAACTAACTCAAAATGGATCAAAGACTTAAATATAAAATTGAAAACCATAAAGATCATGGAAGAAAAAATAGGGACAATGCTAGGAGCCCTAATACATGGCATAAACACAATATGAACCATAAGTAACTATGCACAAGCACCAGAAGAAAGACTAGATAAATGGGAGCTCTGAAAAATCAAACACTTATGCTCATCCAAAGACTTCACCAAAAGAGTCAAAAGACAACCTACACACTGGGAAAAAAATTTTGGCTATGACAAATCCGATCAGCATCTAATCTCTAAAATCTACAAGATACTGCAAAACCTCAACCACAAAAAGACAAATACCCCAATTAAAAAATGGGCTAAGGATATAAACAGGCACTTCACCAAAGAAGATATTTAGGCAGCTAAGAGACTCATCAAGAAATGCTCGTGATCATTAGCCATTAGAGAAATGCAGATCAAAACTACAATCAGATATCATCTCACACCAACAAGGCTAGCATTAACGCAAAGAATACAAAACAATAAATGCTGGAGAGGTTGTTGAGAGACTGGAACACTTATACACTGTTGGTGGGAATGTAAAGTGGTACAACCACTTTGGAAATCGATTTGGAGTTTCCTAGAGAAATAAGAGTCATCATATGAATAGATATATGCACACCCATGTTCATTGTAGCACAGTTCACAATAGCAAAAAAATGGAAACAACCTAGGTGCCAATCAATGGACAAATGGATAAACAAATTATGGTATATCCACACAATGGAATACTATGCAACAAAAAAGAACAACAATGAAGCCGTGAAACATCTTATAACATGCAGGAATCTGGAGGGCATTATACTGAGTGAATTTAGTCAGTCACAGAAGGACAAATATTGTATAAGGTCACTATTATAAGCATTCAAGAAAAGGTTTAAACACAGAAGAAAACATTCTTTGATGGTTACAAGGGTGGGAAGGGAGACTGAGGGTTATTTACTAACTAGATAGTAGATAACAATTAGCTTAGGTGAAGGGAAGGACAGCACACACTACAGGGGAAGTCAGCACAACTGGACTAAACCAAATCTAAGAAGTTTCCTGAATACAATCAAACACTTTGAGGGACAGAGTAGCAGGAGTAGGGATCTGGGGACCATGCTTTCAGGGGACATCTAGGTAAACTGGCATAACAAAGCTTATTAAGAAAATGTTCTGCATCCTACTTTGGTGAGTGGCGTCTGGGGTCTTAAAAGCTTGCAAGCGGCCATCTAAGATTCATCAATTCGTCCCAATCACCTGGAGTAAAGGAGAATGAAGAACACCAGAGACACAAGGCAAGTATTAGCCCAAGAGACAGAAAGGGCCATGTAAGCCAGAGACTTCATCAGCCTGACACCAGAAGAACTAGATGGTGCCTGGCTACCACCAGTGACCACCCTGACAGGGAACACAACAGAGAGTCCCTGATGGAGCAAGAGAAAGGTGGGGCACAGAACTCAAACTCTAGTAGGAAAACCAGACTTAATTGTCTGACTGAGACTGGAGGAACCCCAGAAAGCATGGCCCCTGGATTCTCTCTCAGCCCAGGACTAAAACAATTTCCGAGGCCAACTCTTCAGACAGGGATTGGACTGGACTGAGGGACATAAAGTGATACTCGTGAGGAGTGTGCCTCTTTGCTCAAGTAGATACAAGAGACTAAATGTGCAGCTTCTGTCCAGAGGTGAGATGGGAAGGCAGAGAGGGTTAGGATCTGGTTGAATGGACATGGGGAATCAGGGGTGGAAAGGAGGAGTGTGCTGTCACTGTGTGGGGAGAGCAATTAAAGTCACGTAACAATGTATGTATAAATTTTTGTACAGGAAAATTTTTTTTTATTTTTAAAAAATAAATAAATAAAGGTTAAAAAAAAAAGAATCAAATGAGAAGGAAAACACATCTTACCAAAACCTCTGGGACACAGTAAAAGCAGTGCTTAGAGGTCAATTTATAGCAATAAATGCACACATCCAAAAAGAAGGAAGGGGCCCAAATCAAAACATAAACCCTACAATTTGAACAAATAGAGAGCAGCAAAAGAAGGCCAAGAGCACCAAAAGAAAGGAAATAATAAAAATTAGAGTAGAAATAAATGAAATAGAGAATAGAAAAACAATTGAAAGAACGAACAAAACCAAAAGTTAGTTCTTTGAAAAGATCAACAGAATCAACAAACCACTGGTCAAATTGACAAAAGAAAAACCAGAGAGAGAGCAAATAACCAGAATAAGAATGATACGGGTGACAAAACAATAGACACAACTGAAATTAAAAAGATCATAACAGAATACTACGAAAAATTGTACTCCAACAAATCTGAAAACCTATTAGAAATGGACAAATTTCTAGAAACACACCACCTACCTAAACTAACACAAACTGAGGTACAAAAACTAAACAGTCCCATAACAAAAGAAGCAATCGAAGAGGTAATTAAAAAAAAAAAAAACTTTCAACAAAAAAAAGCCCTGGCAATGACAGCTTCACCGGAGAATTCTACCAAACTTTCAGAGAAGAGCTAACACCAATACTATTCAAGCTATTTCAGAACATAGAAGGGGAAGGAATACTATGAAGCCAGCATCACCCTGATACCAAAGCCAGGAAAAGATACACACACACAAACTACAGACCAATATCCCTCACAAACATAAATGCAAAAATTCTCAACAAAATTCCAGCCAATAGAATTCAACAGCATATCAAAAAAATAATATATCATGACCAAGTGTGGTTCATTCCATGTATGCAGGGATCTTTCAACATTAGAAAGTCAATCAACATAGTCCACCATATAAATAAAACAAAAGGAAAGAATCACATGATCACATCAATTGATGCAGAAAAGTCATTTGCAAAGTCCAACACCCATCCATGATAAAAACTCTCAGCAAACTAGGAATAGAAGGGATATTACTCAGCATAATAAAGGGTATTTATATAAAGCCAACAGCAAACATCATTCTAAACAGAGAGATACTGAAATCATTCTCCTTGAGAACAGGAACCAGACAAGGGTGCCCTCTATCACTATCCTTATTCAACATCATGCTGGAAGTCCTATTTGAGCAATAAGGCAAGAAAAAGAAATAAATGGCATTTAAATTGGTAAGGAAGAGGTAAAACTATCCCTATTCACAGATGATATTAGCTACTGGAACTATTAGAAAATATCAGCAAAGTATAAAGATACAACATTAACATACAAAAATGAATTGGATTCCTCTACACCAACAAAGAGAACTTCAAAAAGGAAATAGTCAAATCAATACCATTTACAACAGCCCCAAAGAAGATAAAGTACTTAAGAATAAATCTAACCAGGAACATAAAAGACCTGTACAAAGAAAACTGTAAAAACACTACTACACCAAAAGAGACCTACACAAATGGAAAAATATACCATGCTCATAGATAGGAAGATTCAACATTGTGAAAATGTCAACTCTACCCAAAGCAATCTACAGACACAGTGCAATCCAGATCCATATTCCAGCAGTATTCTTTAACAAAATGGAGAAACAAATCACTAATTTTATATGGAAAGTTAAGAGGCCCCAGATAAGTAAAGCATTACTGAAGAAAAAGAACAAAATTGGAGGCCTCACAGTACCTGATTTAAGAACCTATTATACAGCCACAGTAGTCAAAACAGCCTGGTACTCATACAACAACAGACACATAGACCAATGGAATATAATTGAGAACCCAGATGTAAACCCATCCATCTATGAGCAGTTGATATTTGACAAAGGCCCAAAGTTGGTTAAATGGGGAAAAGAAAGTCTCTTTAACAAATGGTGCTGTCCATCTGTAAAAAATAAAATGAAACAAGATCCATACCTCACACCACACACAAAAACTAACTCAAAATGGCTCAAAGACCTAAATATAAAATCTAAAACAATATAGATCATGGAAGAAAAAATAGGAACAATGTTAGCGGCCCTAATACATGGGCATAAATAGTATACAAATCGTAACTAACAATGCACAAAGACCAGAAGAGAAACCAGATAACTTGGCGCTCCTAAAAATTAAACACTGATGCTCATCAAAAGACTTCACCAAAAGAGTAAAAGCAGAACCTACAGACTGGGGAAAAAATTTTGGCTATGACACATCCAAAAAGGGTCTTATCTCTAAAATCTACAAAATATTTCAATGTCTCAATAACAAAACGACAAATAGTTCAATTAAAAAATGGACAAAGAATATGAACAAACACTTCACCAAAGAAGATATTCAGGTGGACAACAGACACATGAAGAAATGCTCGTGATCATTAGCCATTAGAGAAATGCAAATCAAAACTACAATGAGATACCATCTTACCCCAACCTGGTACTAACACAAAATAACAAATGTTCAAGAGGTTGTGTGGACACTGGAACCCTTATGCACTGCTGGTGGGAATGTAAAATGGTACATACAACCACTTTGGAAAACGATATGGAGCTTCCTTAAAAAGCTAGAAGTAGAAATACCATATGATCCAGCAATCCCACTCCTAGGAATATACCATTGAGAAATAAGAGCTTTCACATGAATAGACATAGGCACACCCATGTTCACTGCAGCATTATTCACAATAGTAAAAAGATGGAGTCAACCTAAATGCCCATCAACAGATGAATGGATAAACAAATTGTGGTATGTACACACAACAGAATACTACCCAATGGTAGAGAAGAATGATGAATCCATGAAACATCTCACAACAAGGATGAATCTGGAGGGCATTATACTGAAATTAGTCAGTCACAAAGGGACAAATATTGTATGAGACCACTATTTTAAGAACTCAAGAAAATGTTTACACACAGAAAAGCATTCTATGATGGTTACAAGGGTGAAGAGGGAGAGGGAGGAGAAATTACTAACTAGATATCAGACAAATGTCAACTTTGGTGAAAGGAAAGACAACACACGATATAGGAGAAATCAGCACAACTGGACCAAAGCAAAAGCACAGAAGTTTCCCTAGACACATCCAAACACTTTGAGGGGCCGAGTAGCTGGGGCTGGGGCTTGGGACCATAGTCTCAGGGGACATCAAGGTTAATTGGCATAACATAGTTTATAAACAAAATACATCCAACTTTGGTGAGTAGTGTCTGGGGTCTTAAAAGCTTGCTAGCAGCCCTCTGAGATACATCTATTGGTCCCATACCATTTGGAGCAAAGAAGAATAAAGAAAACCAAAGACACAAGGAAAATATTAACCCAGAGGACTAAAGGACCAAACTGGAGACTCCACCAGCCTGAGCCCAGAAAAACTAGATGGTGACCAGTTACCACCACAAACTGCTCACAACAGAGAGTCCCAGACAAAAAGGGAGAAAAATGTAGAACAAAATTCAGAATTTGTGAAAAAAGACTAGACTTACTGGTCTGACAGAGACTGGGGGAACCTCTGACTGAGACTATGGCCCCCGAGAACTCTGCTAACCCAGAACTTTTCAGACAAAGATTATACAGACCTATAAAACAGAAAATAACACACATGAGGAACATGCTTCTTAGTTCAAGCAAAGATACGAAACCAAATGGGCAACTCCTGCCCAAAAGCAAGACGAGAAGGCAGGAAGGGACAGGAACTGGATGAATCGACACAAGGAATGCAGGGTAGAAAGGGGGAGTATGCTGTCATATTGTGAGGATTGCAACCAATGTCACAAAATAATATGTGTATAAATTTTTCAATGAGAAATTAACTTGACCTAAAACACAATAAAATTAAATAAATAAATACATAAATAACTTAAGTATTATTTCTCGGTGATCTACAATAAACTCCTGACAACTTTGAAACTTCATAGAAAGCTGCAAAGGATTTTTTTTGTTTTATAAAAAGAAAAATACAAAAAGATTTATTTAATATGTTACAAATTACATAAAACTTGTTGTCAAATCAAGAGAAGCACCAAATTTTCTTTAAGTTAAAATTTATATGTCAGTAATATTTGTCTCATACTAGACAACAAACACATAATCTTATGTCACAATTTTATTATTTCAGTTAACTTGATCAAAATTTTGTTTCCTTTGAATCTAGCATCATCAAAGCCAGTGGTTTTTAACTAGAGAATTTACAGCATTTATCCATAAAGTTTTGTATTATCATTCAAATGTTTAAAGATTCAATAATCTCAGTATATTCTTAGTATATCCTGATATATACTACTATTCTCAAAATTATTATGTATTATACCTGAAGCTGTTTAGAAATAAGGTTTATTATTATGTTTAGAGATATTTTTGTTTAAAGTTTTTTATTTGACTTTATTTAACTATGCATTACTTTTGTAGTTAATTCTCATCAGGTCTTTTAACTTTTAAGTATTATTATTATTGTAAGTTAACCATAAAAAAAATAAATAAACCAAACCTGTTGCCGTGAAGTAAATTCTGACTCATAGAGACCCTACAGGACAGAGTAGCACTGCCCCATAGGGTTTCTAAGGAACACTTGGTGGATTTGAACTGCTGACCTTTCAGTTAGCAGCCGTACCTCCTAACTATAGTGATTTTCAAATCTTCCATTCACAGATAAATTTTACCTTGCTGATTCACTGAAAATCCAGCAAAAATGGACTATGTCAGACTCGCAAAAAGGACTATCATATTTTGAATGTAGATGTTATTGGAATAAACCAAGATTTTTTAAACTCTTGTCTAAAAACTCATGGAGTTTTTCAAGCTGCTGCTAATCCAGAATGAAATGGAACCAAAATTAATTAGATAGGACTGATTAAACTAAAAGAATTATTATAAGATTTATATGAAAATATTACTAATATACAATGTTCTGTTTTCTAAATATAAGAAACCATTTTTTCTTTCCCTTTTTAAAAGTAAGAGCCAGCTATTTCAGTAACTAATAACATTATGTTGTTTACAGAAAGTCGTATAAAAAAATGTTATGGCTTATGTCAAAATTCTGACTGAAATATATTCAGAAAATGCCACAGACTCCAAGAAATGAATATTGAAATGACCATGATGAAAGAAGTAGTTCAAAACCAAATGGTCCTCCCTTACATTTCTGAAACCAACTCTAATACTGTTAAATATTGTCAATCTTTAATCCAAAACTCTAAAAAATGTTTTCACATGTAAAATGAGCCTTTGACAACCAAAAACCAAAATTCCAAAATCTGCCTGATATTGTTCCAGGGAACTGAGTACATTAAAAGGACATCAGAAAGAAAGAAAAAATTCCCTAAAGCCTTGTTGGAAAAGACCATATGTAGTTCTCCTTGCTAGTCCTTGTGCCACTAAATTATAGAGTTAAGACTTGGATACACCTCTCCCAATTAAGGAAGACTACAGCTCCTGTTTAGGCTGTCCAGCCAACTAAAGGACTCAGGCTTAAATTCACCTGCCCATTGGCTGGAAGCAGACAACTGAAACAGAAGCAGACAGTTCCACCCAAAAGACCATGGAATAAGACGCCATACAAGCAGCTAAGATTTTTGGACTGTGCTTTTAATCTTTGCTTTTCTTTTTTTCTTATTTGTTCTTCACCAGGTAGGTCTACTCCCATGGTAGAATATTTTATATTGGAATCTTTGAAGCAGTTTCTCTTTGTCTCATACTTATAACTTTTTTGACTTATTTTATCAAATAGGAATTATAGAATGGTGATATTAGATTGATTATTACCTTCATTTTTATTGACCTGTATTATTATTGTAGGATTACATTTAGGTTTCATTATTCCCTTATCAGAAAAATTTCCTAATTGTTGTTAATACTATCATGTGAATTTATATAATGTGTTTAGAGCTTGAGTCACTTTTATGCTTATTCATTCTTAGTGTCTTAGTTATTTTTGTTAATACTTGTGTTCCTCCAACCCTATGATAGTAACTGAAGGAGTTTATTTTATATTAGCTACAATTTTCTGTCTTATTGCTTTCGTATATTACCTTTAGGCAGTATTTCTATATTATAAAGCTTATCTTAAGTATCATCAAAAGTTGTTCAGGTGCATACTATACCTCCTATGACTTAACTACTATTTTTTTTTAAAATATCTTCAGTTGGCTACCTAATAGTGCAGGTTCTTGGTTAGGGTCTGTAGCAAATTGGTTTAATTATATTAATAATAATAATCCTTATGATCAGGAATTATATTGAAAATCCATTCAGGAACTCAAACTACAGAAGCCCCATGACTTAGATTAGCCATTTGAAAGGAAGTCAGATTGTTCCTCCAATGTGGTCATACTCTATCCATTCCAGATACAAATATCACTGAAGAAGGATGCTTAGCCACAGCATGATGGACTTACTAGAGCTACATGGCAACCAAGGTACCAGTGGTCCCCAATCACAGGGAAAAAGAGGCTTAACATGAAAAATAAAAAAGGCTTAAACTACAAAGGTTGATCCACCATCTGGTAGCAGCGTATTAACAAACTCATGCAGAAGACAGTATGCCCATAAGTGTGAGCAAAGAATGGTCTTCAAAATCCTTGATCAAAAGGAGGGAATGATACGGGGTATAAAATCAAAAGAGGTATCTGACCTAAAATTAAAATGGCTGAACTAATGCTAAAGCTTAGTGTAATCTTTCACACAGGTTTAAACCCTGTTGATTAGGAATCAACCTTACTATTAAGGCTTTGTGGTTAGGCTAAGACTGTGAATCTGTAACCAAACCTTATCAAAAACACTTTGTGTTATATCTCCCCAGGAGATCCTATGCTCCAGATGAGGTAATGTTTAATAACCTGTTCCTGACAGTACTGTCATGCCATTGTTTTGTGAAAGTCATGAGAACCCCCCTCCACGACCACAGATCTTGTGATTATGTCCTTTAGCCAATCAATGTATTCCAGCTGAATTAATGTAACCAATAATGTTAAAAATCATGCTTTGCTTTGTCCCACTTTGATTGACCTCAACTGCTGTGAACCAATCAGAATATAGTGTTTTGTAGTTCTTCCTATGGTATTATAACTATGTGGGATTTGCACCCCTTCCTTGGGATCTGTGAGCTTCAGACCTCTGAGGTTTTCATGACCCTCATTCAAATGACATATTGGATTCAATAAATCTCTTTGATTTTACTTTGCTAGAGCTGGAGACTCTTTTCTCTACAACACTTTCATGCTTTTAGAAAAAAATATATGCTATCTAAATGACATTAGAGTCGAGAAAGATTTTTTAAACAAAACATAAAAATCATAAAGTAAAACATTAATAAATTTGACTCCATGAAAATGAAGAACTTCTGCTCATCAAATGATACCATAAGGAGAGTAAAAATATAATCCATTAATTGAAAAAAGATATTTGAATCATATATAACAAAAAAGAATCAGTGTCCAAAATACATAAAAGATTCTTATTAATGACTAAAAACTAAAAAACGAGCAAATTATATCATATTAGAATAGATTAGGCTATGCTACAGTAACAAATAAATATCAAAATCCCAGTGGAGTCCCTGGGTGGCAAAAATAGTTAAGTGCTCAATCTCTAGCTTAAAGGTTGGCAATTCAAATCCACCCACACTTGCCACAAAGACAGTCCTGGTGATGGGCTTCTGAAAGATCACAGTCTTGAAACCTCTATGGAGTAGTTCTATTTTGCACACATGGGGTTGCCTTGAACTGGAAGCAACTCAACAACTAACAACAGCAGATACCATTTTCCCACACCAAATTGCCAAAAAAAACCCTGACAATACCAAGTGCTGTCAAGAGTGTACAGCAACTGTCAAATACTGATAGTAAAAGTGCAAATCAAAACAACCATTTTGGAAAACAATTTGGCATTATCTCAAAAAGTTAAACACACACATAAACTATGACCCAGCAATTCCATTCCTAAGTGGTCTTTGATACTATTTGCCCTCCTAACATTAAAAGAATTTTTTTGATTGTGTACCTTCTTGCAGTTTAACTTATCTAAAATTTTTATCACCAGTTTGAATTGTTGCAGAAGATATGATTTCTGGTATATTATAAATATTGACTTTTTATATAATTCATAAAGGTATCCAAAAGAATCTAAAAGCCTTGACCATTTGATAAATTTCCACATTCTTATAAATATATATATATATACAAATTTCTCTTTAAAGTCAGAAATTCTACATTGTTCTTTGACTCTTTTAACTTTATACTAATTTAATTCCTTTTATGTTTAAAAGTATTTTATTGATCATCATACCATACCTCCTTACAACAAGAATATATCTTTACTAAATTAAAATGTATTTATTTTGGTGACCTTATGGCTCTTAGTGTAAATATTATTTTTCCTGGATAGATTTACCAACACAAAAGGGGGTTCTTACTCTTCATGTTTATATTAATGGATAGAATTTATTGATAGAATAAGACAGGATTCAGTATCAATTCCATTCCTATTTTAGGTTTTTATAGGACTAGGTGCTGAGACACCCTGTTCACATAAATCATTAGATGGACACTTAAAAAGATTTGTTTCTAAAGGACAAACCTTGTATGAGACCACCACTATAGAAACCCATGAAAAGGTTTACATGCAAAAAGAAACAATCTTTGATGTGACTAGGGAGGGGAGGAGTGGGAAGAAAAACACTAAATAGACAATAGATAAATGGTAATAATATTGGTGAAGGGTAAGACAATACACGATACTGGGGAAGCCAGCACAACTTGTCCACGGAAAGGTCATGGAGGCTCCATAGACACATCCAAACTCCTTGAGGGACCAAATTACTTGGCTGAGGGCTGTGGGGGCTAAGGTCTCAGGGAACATCTAGCTCAACTGGTATAACATAGTTTATAAAGAAAATGTTCTATATTCTATTTTGGTGAGTAGCGTCCAGGGTCTTAAAAGTTTGTGAGCAGACATCTAAGATACTTCACTGGTCCCACCCCATCTAGAACAAGGATAATGAAGAAAATCAAAGACACAAAGGAAAGATTAGTCCAAAGGACTAATGGACCACAACTACCACACCCTCCACCAGACTGAGTCCAGTACAACTAGATGGTACCCAGTGACCACCACTGACTGCTCTAACAGGGATCACAGTGGAGGGTCCTGGATAGAGCTGGAGAAAAATGTAGAGCAAAATTCTAACACACACACACACACACACACACACACACACACACACACAGACCAGACTTACTGGTCTGACAGAGATTGGAGAAACCCCGAAAATATGGTCCCCAGACACCCTTATAGCTTCTGACGTTCACCTTCAGACAAACATTAGACAGGCCCATAAAACAAAACAAGACTAGACTTCCAGGCAACATGGCGCTATAGACAGAATCACCATTCTGTCCCTCCACAGCAAACATCCAAAAAACTAAGTCAAACAGAGACAAAAGTCAATCCTGAAACCCTAAGCATCAAATGAAGAGATAAAGAACTCAGCCAAGCACAAAATGGAATAAGAAACTGACAGAGAACAGAGAGAGAGGAGAGATACATGCAGAGGTCCCGTATCAGCTAACACAGCATGGATCTGCCATCTTGGACTCTGATCAGAGTTTGATGAACAGGGAGTACAAGAAAGCAGCTTCACAGAGCTTCCAGCAGGAGACAGAACAACCAGTAATCAGTGATATACGCTTTCCTACCCCCCTTCCTTCACTCCCACTCAGCCTCCTTTGCTTCCTGCGGCCACAGTCTCTTGGCCAGGAAGCACCAGCTTCACACTGGTGCTGCTTGGATTCTGCCCACCCATACTGGCCGGCTCCCTGAGTGCCATTTGTTGGCTGCTGGTGTTACTTTTTTCCACCTCCTCCTCCTTTCTCTCAAATACCTGGCTCCACGTGTCATCTTTGCTTCTTCCTGAAAGGCTGGGAAACACTGCTTAACTTTGAAACTGCTTCCCGGCCCGTACTGCCACTCTGGTGGGATCCCCAGGGCTTTTTGTTTGTTCTGTTTTGATTTGTTTGTTTATTTGTTTTCTTTTTCATTTTCTTGGCTTGGGAGCCCCTTCTAACCAGGCAGTACTGCATGGCTTGGGAGCTACTCCATTACTCTGTGCAGATGTGCAGTGGGATCCCTGGGGGCATTTCTTTTTTCTTTTTGGTTTTTTGTTTGTTTTGTTTTCTTCTCTTTCTTTTTCCTTTTTGATCTTTCATTCTCAGTTTCTCGTCTCTCTATAGTTACCTTCTCTTCTTGTCTCCTGAATACCTGGTGCTGTGTGACACCTCTACCTCTTCTAGCTAGGCTGTACTTCACAGCCTAGGAGCAACTTCCCAAGTCCTTGCATCTGTGCTGGTGGGATCCTTGGGGTTTTTTCTTTTTTCTAATTTTTATTTATTCATTTTTTTATTTTACCCTTTTTCTTTTTTTTTTCTTTTTGTTTTTCTCCATTTCTCAGTCTCTCTTCTCTCCACTCCAACAGCAAGCTCCCTTAGCACTGTTTTTTGTTTGTTTGTATGTTTTTGGCCCCTGTTCCTCTCTCTTCTCTCTCCTCTTTCCCATACCCATCTTAGCTCTACACATCACAATCTCCCCCCTCCTTCCTGCCTAACTGCACTGTGTGCTGAACATTACACCTACAAGCAGCACAGGCACAGCCTACTGGAACCTGACCTGCACTGATTCCAGCCTGCCCTGTCAGCCCTAGTATGTGCCACAAACAGCCCAACCCAGCAACTGCCCTTCAGCTGAACCTACCATACTGTACCATACCAGAGTGACTGACCCTGTCCATTGGAGAAGGAGGTGAAAAGTATCACGCCTACAGACAAGAAAACAACAAAGAATGTACAGCCTGCTGGTTCAGACATAACCAAACAAAACAAAAAAAACAGGATGAAACAAATAAATCTACAATCAGTAAATGAGGAAAATAACTACTGAATGTCCCAAAGATAGCAGACAATATCAAAACATTTACAAAAACAGAACTGGATGGTTCCAGTAGTTGTCCAAAATAAAACACCAGATGACCTTCCAGTAGAAGAAAAGGCACTAGAACTACCTGACAGGGAACTCAAATCTCTAATATTCAGAGCTATCCAAGAGTTGAAGCAAACAGCAGACAAAAATGAGGAAAAAATAGACAAATTCATGGAAAAGGCAGACAAATTCACGGAAAATACAGACAAAAAATGGAAGAATTCAAGAAAATAATATAGGAATAAAATGCTAAAATAAATTCACAACTAGAAATCATACAAAAACAACAACTAGAAATCCAAAAGATAAACAACAAGATTTCAGAAATGGACAGTGTCATAGAAGCGGTGAGGAGCAGGTTTGAAATGATGGAAGACGGGATCAGTGAAATTGAAGACAAATAGTTTGATACAACTCTGAGAAAAAATCAGAAAAAAGAACCAAGAAAAATGAAGAAACCCTGAGAATCTGTGGGATACCATCAGAAGCAAAAATTTACGAGTGATCACAGTTCCAGAACAGGAGGAGAAAACAGAAAACACAGAGAGGATCATTGAAGAACTCCTCACAAAAATCTTCCCCAATATCATGAAAGATGAAAAGCTGACCATCCAAGAAGCTCATTGAACCCCATATAGGATAGACCCCAAAAGAAAATCACAAAGGCATATCATAATCAAACTTGCTAAAACCAAAGACAAACAAAGAATCCTGAGAGCGGCTCGAGAAAAACAAAAAGTCACATAGAGAGGAGAAACAATAAGCCTAAGCTTGGATTATTCAGCAGAAACCATACGGCAAGAAGGCAATGGGATGACATATATAAAATCTTGAAAGAAAAAAATTGTGAGCCAAGAATAATATATCCTGCAAAACTTGTTCAAATATGATAGTGAAATTAGGACATTTCCAGATAAACAGAAATTAAGGGACTATGTAAAAAGAAAACCAAACTTACAAGAATTATTAAAGGGAGTCCTTCGATATGAGAACAAACAACATCAGACCACAAGCTGAATCCAGGATGCAGGATCATACCAGCCAGATACCAACCTAGGAAATGAACACCCTGGGGCAATCCAAAATCAAAAGAATTATAACAGGGAACCAGAGAGGTTAATCTGTAAATGACAATATCAGCACAATAAAAGAAGGAATAAACAGTGTAGGTATAGAGCCTTCTAATGGAGAGGAAGGCAAGGCGATACCAAGTAATAACAGATTGCTTCAAATCTAGGAAGATAAGAGTAAATTTCAAGGTAACCACAAAGAAAGTTAACAAACCTACTCATCTAATTAAAGAAAAACATAAAGTCTCAGTATAAACAAAACCTACAAAAACAAAAGAAATGAAAAAAATCCACAAATAAAAGGAATTCAGCACAAGAGAGTAAGAGGAACAAAAAAAAAAGTCAGCACCACAAAAAAAAGCACTACAAAATGACAGCAATAAATTCACATCTATCAATAATTACACTGAATGTAAATGGCCTAAATGCACCCATAAAGAGAAGGAGAGTGTCAGAATGGAATAAAAAAACAGGATCCATCAATATGCTGTCTACAAGAGACACACCTTAGAAACAAAGATGTGAATTTATTAAAAATCAAGGAATGGGGAAAAATACATCAAGCAAACAGCTACTGAAAAAGAGCAGGAGTGGCAATACTAATCTCAGATAAAATAGACTTTAAAACAAAATCCACCATAAAAGACAAAGAAGGACACTATATAATGATTAAGGGGATGATCTATCATGAAGACATAACCATAATAAACATCTATCCACCCAATGACAGGGCTCCAAAATACATAAAACAAACTCTAACAGCACTGAAAAGAGAAATTGACAGTTCCACAATAATAGTAGGAGACTTCAACACACCACTCTCAGTAAACGACAGAACATCTAGAAAGAAACTCAACAAAGATACAAAAGACATAAAGAGCACTATCAGCCAACTTGATCTCGCAGATGTACATAGAACACCACCCAACAGCTGCAAAGCACACATTGTTTTCAATGCACATGGAATATTCTCCAGAATAGACCACATCTTAGGCCACAGAGCAACCCTCAACAAGACCCAAAATGTTGAGATAATACAAAGTATCTTCTCTGACCACAATGCATTTGAGGCGAAAATTAACAACAGGAAGAGCAAGGGAAAAAAATCAATTACTTGGAAACGGAATAACTCCCTGCTTTAAAACCGCTGAGTAATAGAAGAAATCATAGATGGAATCAAAAAATTCTTAGACTCAAACAAGAATGAAAAAACATCATACCAAAACCTTTGGGACACAGCAAATGCAGTGCTCAGAGGTCAATTTATAGCAACAGATGCACACATCAAAAAAGAAGAAAGGGACAAAATCAAAACATTAACTACACAACCCAAAAAAATAGAAAGAGAACAGCAAAAAAAGCCCACAGTCACTAGAAGAAAGGAAATAATAAATATCAAAGAAGATATAAATGAAATAAAGAAGAAAAAAACAATAGAAAGAATTGACAAAACCAAAAGTTGGTTCTTTGAAAGGATCAACAAAATCGACAAACCACTGGCCAGACTGACAAAAGAAAAACAGGAGAGGACGCAAATAACCCAAATAAGAAACGAGATGGGGGACATTACAACAGACCCAATTGAAATAAAAAGAATCATAACAGAGTATTATGAAAAGCTATACTCCAACAAATTTGAAAACCTAGAGGAAATGGATAAATTTCTAGAAACACATGGCCTACCCAAACTTCAAAAAAGTGATGTTGAAAATTTGAACAGACCCATAACAAAAGAAGAGATTGAAAAGGTACTAAAAAAGCTCCCAACAAAAAAAGCTCTGGCACAGATGACTTCACTGGAGAATTCTACAAAACATTCAGAGAAGAGCTTGTACCAGTACTACTCAAACTATTTCAGAGCATAGAAAAGGAAGCAACACTTCCAAATTCATTCTATGAAGCCAGCTGTCATGGTTAAGATTGTATGTCAACTTGGCTGGGCCATGATTCTCCATGTTTTAGTGTAATCACTCCCATGATTGAATATACTGTGCGTAGCCAATCAGATGAAAGGGAGTCTCCTTGGGGTTGTGGCCCGCATCTGTATATAAGCAGATCTTCTGGCTTTTTGCTCTCCCTGGATCCCGCGGCTGCTTCCTGTTGTCTCATCTCCCGTCCTTGGGACTTGAGCTGTCAGCTTATCTGCCGAACCTGGGATTCGTTGATCTGCACAGCCTGTGAGTGGGAGCCCTGCTCTCTGACCTTCCAATCTTGGGCTTGCCAGCATCTGCAGCTGTGTGACTTGGGAGAGGCCTCTACCCTGATCCACAGACTTGGGACATTCTAGCCTCTACAATCGTGTGAGCTGTTTCCTTGATATAATGTCTCTATATGTATTTACACACTTTACTGGTTTTGCTTCTCTAGAGAACCCAGCCTAAGACACCAGCATGACCTTGATACCAAAACCAGGCAAAGATGCCCAAAAAAGGAAAATTACAGACCAATATCTCTCATGAATATAGATGCAAAAATTCTCAACAAGATTCTAGTCAACAGAATTCAGCATCATATCAAAAAAATAATACACCATCACCGAGTATGATTCATACCAGGTATGCAAGGATGGTTCAACTTTAGAAAATCAATCAACATAATCCACCACATAAATAAAAAGAAAGGAAAGAATCACATGATCATCTCAATTGATGCAGAAAAGGCATTTCACAAAGTCCAACACCCATTCCTGATAAAAATTCTCAATAAAAAATGTATAGAAGGGAAATTTCTCAACATAATAAAGGGCATTATGCAAAACCAATGACCAGCATCATTCTAAACGGACAGGGGCTGAAAACATTCCCCTTGAGAACAGGAATAAGACAAGGATGCCCTTTATCACCACTCCTATTTAACATTGTGCTGGAAGCCCTAGCTAGAGCAATAAGGCAGAAAAAGAAATAAAGGGCATCCAAATTGGTAATGAAGTTAAAGTGTCCCTGTTTGTGGATGATATGATACTATACAGAGAAAACCCTAAAGACTCCACGAGAAAACTACCAAAACTAATAGAAAGATTCTTCAGAGTAGCAAGATACAAGATAAACATACAAAAATTGGTTGGATTCCTATACACCAATAAAGAGAACAATGAAAAGGAAATCAGGAAAACAATATCATTTATAATAGCTCCTAAAAAAAATAAAATACTTAGGAATAAATCTAACCAGGGTTGTAAAAGACCTATACAAAGAAAACTACAAACAACTACTGCAAGAAACCCAAACAGATCTACATAAATGGAAAAATATACCATGCTCATGGATAGGTAGACTCAACATTGTGAAAATTACAATCCTACCCAAAGTAATTAACAAATACAATGCAATCCCAATCCAAATACCAACAACATTATTTAAAGAGATGGAAAAACTAATCATTAACTTTATATGGAAAGGGAAGAAGCCCCAGATAAGTCAAGCTCTATTGACGAAGAAGAATAAAGTAGGAGGACTCGCACTACTTGACCTCAGAACCTACTATACAGCTATGGTAGTCAAAACAGTCTGGTACTGGTACAACAACAGATACATAGACCAATGGAACAGAATTGAGAACCCAGATGTAAATCCATCCACCTACAGTCACCTGATCTTCGACAACGGCCCAAAGTCCATCAAATAGGGAACAGACAACCTTTTTAACAAATGGTGCTAGCAAAACTGGATGTCCACCTGTAGAAAAATGAAGCAAGATCCATACCTCACACCATACACAAAAACTAATTCAAAATGGATCAAAGACCTAAATATAAAACCAAAAACTATAAAGTTTATAGAAGAAAAAATAGGGTCAACACTAGAGGCCCTAATGCATGGCATTAACAGGATACAAACCATAACCAACAACAAACAAACCCCAGAAGATAAGCTAGATTACTGGGATCTTCTAAAAATTAAACACTTATGCTCATCAAAGGACTTCACCAAAAGAGCAAAAAGAGAACCTACAGACTGGGAAAAAAATTTTGGACCTTACAATTCAGACAAAGGTCTAATCTCTAAAATCTACAAGAAAATCCAACACCTCTACAACAAAAAGACAAATAATCCAATTAAAAAATGGGCAAAGGAAATGAACAGACAACTTCACCAAAGAAGACATTCAAGCGGCCAACAGACACATGAGGAAATGCTGGCGATCACTAGCCATTAGAGAAATGCAAATTAAAACCACAATGAGTTACCATCTCACCCTAGCATTACTGGCACAAATCAAAAACACTGGAAATAGTAAATGTTGGAGGGGCTGCGGGGAGATCAGAACTCTTATGCACTGCTGGTGGGAAAGCAAAATGATACAACCATTTTGAAAAATGACATGGTGCTTCCTCAGAAAGCTAGAAATAGAAATACCATTTGATCCAGCAATCCCACTCCTAGGAATATATCCTAGAGAAATAAGAGTCGTCACTCGAATAGACATATGCACACCTATGTTCATGGCAGCATTGTTCACAATAGCAAAAAGATGGAAACAACCTAGATGCCCATCAACCGATGAATGGATAAAAAACTATGGTACATATACACAATGGAGTACTATGCAACGAGAAGGAACAATGATGAATCTGTGAAGCATCTCATAACGTGGATGAAACTGGAGGACATTATGCTGAGTGAAATAAGTCAATCACAAAAGGACAAATATTGTATGAGCCGTCTATTGTAAAAACCCATGAGAAAGTTCACACAGAAAATGTAACAATCTTTGTTGGTTACCAGGGATGGGAGGGGTGGCGGCGGGGGGAAATACTAAATAGGCAGTGGATAAGTGGTATCTTGGGTGAAGGGTGAGACAGTACACAATACAGGAGAAACCAGAACCACTTGTACAAGGAAAGGTCGTGGAAGCCCCATAGACACATCCAAACTCCCTGAGGGACTGAATTGCTGGGCAGAGGGCTCTGGGGAACATGGTCTTGGGGAACATCTAGCTCAATGGGCATGACACAGCTTTTAAAGACAATGCTGTGCATTCTTTCTTGGTGAGCAGCGTCTGGGGTCTTAAAAGCCTGTGAGCGGCCATCTAAGATACTCCACTGGTTTCATCCCTTCAGGAGCAAGGGGGAATGAAGAGAACAGGATACAAGGAAATGATTAGTCCGAAGGACTAATGGACCACAGCTACCAAGGCCTCCACTGGACTCAGTCCAGTACAGCTAGATGGTGCCCAGCTACCACCACTGACTGCTCTGACCAGGTTCACAATAGAGTGTTCCTGACAGAGCTGGAGAAGGATGTAGAGCATAATTCTAACCCACACAAAAAAGACCAGATTTACCAGCCTAAAGGAGACTGGAGAAACCCCGAGAGTATGGCCCCCAGACACCCTTTTAGCTCAATGGTGAAGTTACCTCCAAGGTTCTCTGTTCAGCCTGGGAGTGGACAGCCCCGTAAAACCAAATGAGACTATCGAGGTACAGGAGTCCATTGACAAGGGCCAGAAAGCAGAAGGGGACAAGGAAGCTGGTGATAGGGAACCCAAGGTTGAGTAAGGATATTGTTGATGTGTTGTGAGATTGTTAACCATTGTCATAGGGCAACATTTGTAGTAACTGTTAAATGTGAAACTATTTTGTTCTGTAAGCCTTCATCTTAAGTGAGAATAACAGCACAATTCGAAGAGCATAGTCAATGTCACTGAACTGTGCATGTAGACATTTTTGAAATGGTATATCTTTGGCTGTGTATATTTTCACCAAAAAAAAAAAAAAAGGAGGTTGAGAAGTTAGAGGGGTGATATGTTGTGGGGTTGTTAACCAATGTCGTAAAACAACGTGTACTTCTGTTTCAAGAGAAACTATTTGTTCTGTAAGCCTTCACCTGAAGTACAATAAAAAAAATTAAATTTTTAAAAAATCTACTTTTGTGGATGCTTCCACAAAGGATAATTGGCTAGTGTACAGTGATTTAACTGAAAAAAACTGCATTCACCTCAACAGAGGAATAAACTAACTCCAGAAAACTTGACTTAAAAGTGAAGTGGCTGATTGTCTATTTCCTAATAAAGCACGTAATCAAAAGTGCTCAGTGTTGTACTTCAACAGTGTTTCATTTATCAAATGTTTCCAGAACATCCAATCCATTTCTTAATTTCTGTTTACTCTTTCATCATCTCCCTCATACCACCCCTGCTTTATTCCAATCTTTGATCTAAGTCTTAGATGTTGACAAAGGATTTGCTTATCCTACCTCACTGCACAGGATTCCATCACCTCCTTATTAATGAAGCAAATAGCAAACGACGGGGATCTAGTGTAAGTATTCTCTGTGTGAACAGTAACTGTGACATGTCAGGAGCCTTGTCGATTGCTTGATTGCATGCCTAATCATTCATGGTAATTCATCCACTAAGCTTGATTTGGGGGGCAATGCTTTTTGACATGCCAAATCTGACACCCGTCACAACTCAGCGTCTTTACAGAAAGTATTTGACAGAGACCTATATGCACCCACGTGATTAAATGTAGCCCCTCTTCATCTTGGAGACTCCTCAAGCACCCCTTTAATAAAAGCCAAGGGTTTAAATATCTCTGGATCCAGAAGACAGAACACCTTGCTGTTTATTTTCTCTTCTCAGTCAGTAATTGTCTTTTTTCCCCAAGAATTCAATCAGCTGAATGTACCATATAGCATAGTTACAGATGAAAATATTGTATTCCTTGCATTGTGATGTCCTCTCTGATAACTGATATCAGTTCACATAAATTTTAAAATTCATTGCCCTCACCCTTTCTAACGAGGACTCAATAATATGCTCTCTCTCTCTCTCTCTCACACACACACACACACACACACACACACACTCCTTTACACAACACCTTCTCCCCTTTGCATCTCAGAGTAGAGAAAGGAATAAAAAATTAAAAATATTAGCTATTGCCTTTTGACTTGACTGCTAACACAATAAAAGCAGCATTGTAAATGGAATCATGGGAGTCTGCTGTTCTTATTGCTCTCTTTGCTGGTATTACTTCATGGATATTAGAACCCTTAGGGATATTGGAATATGAATAAAGATTTTTTTTTTAAATCAGCTGGGTTTTTTTTTCCCCCCCTTGGTTCTGTTTCTAAAAATAATGCAGCTTGCAAAAACAGAAGGTTTGGTTTATAACACAAACAAAATTGTTACATTCTGAATGGGTTGTAAGTACCTGATTCTTAGCCTTTTTACTCATCCCTGAAAAAAAAAAAAAAAAAAAAACTGCAAATCCATTTGCTAACCAGCTGTACCTCTGTGCGAAATAGATAACAACCTGTGCAAGCCAGGGTTTGCTGTGAATCGGTGCTGATAGGACTGAATCTCACAGCTTTTTTAAAATGCTAATGACAAGAAACATTTCCGAAGCCAAAACGCTCTTGTAGATCTGTCTTCCTCTATTATGACTGATATTTGCTTGTAAGTACATAGAACACTTGTTCCCTGTCCCTTATCTGTGGTGCTGCAGCATGCTGACCTACATACCATTCAGCACAATATGATGCACAAACATCTTCTATATAATTTTTCATTTTCGACTTAAAAACAGTAGCAGCAAAATAGGATTGCTGCAAATCTAACAAAGAGATGGCATTATTTCCAAATAAAAATGTGCATTTTTCCAAAGAATTTATTTGTCTAGCAGCATGAAGTTCATACATAGCAATGCTGGAAAAGGGTGTTGAATTGTGATTAGGAAGGAAAAGACTTAGGAAGAGAAACAAAACCCATCTTTTCTACTTCCCGAGAATAATGAAGCTAACTTATTTCTCACCACAATTAAAAGTTCAGCTTTTCTGAACCATGTTCTTGCAGATATAATAATGCAGAAATACGTACAATAATAAGAAAGGAGCATGGGTAGAAAGTGACACGGGTAGCTGTGGGAAGGGAAGAAATAATCTCTTCTCACACCTACTATTGTCAAAACACTCCAAGCCACGTTATGTATCTTTTTTTTTTTCCTTTAAATTTCTTGCCGTGATGGCTACCACTTTGTAGGTCCTCCCCACTATTGATATGATACTTGGGTTTCCAGCAAAATTGCTAATAGTTAAAGTTGAAACCTTAAGCTTGTGGATATCTGATGACCTAGCCTTCTTAATCCTCTGTAAGACCATTGTAATTGCAAATACTGTCAAGCCACGTAAAAAGAGGACTGTATTTCTAGGACAGCAACACAAAGGAGACCAGCAGAGGTGCCAACAAGGTCAAAGGACAGATAGGGTGACCTGCCAAATTGAAAACCCCTCATTAACTTGGAACATAGCTGGAAGCCTCGACTCACACTGCTTCACCTTCGCCAACCAGAGAGGTGGCTTAAGAATGCACCTAGGTTTAATTTTTAATGATCAGCTGTCTTAGTTTTCCAAGTGTGATGTGTCTAAAACAATTAGAAAATCCCCAAGTAAAATAAAAATGACTTGGGTTGTGGCCCGAGTGACTTCTTTCCTTGAACTGTAAGTAACTTATTTTGTTCCCTAATTATTTTGAGGGGACCTGAGGAAGAGGGCCGAAACAAATACTTTAAGCTTGAATCACATTTCTGAATCATTATTTTATAATTCTCTAAAAGTACAGCAACACTTTGCAAAGAATGAGCAGTGATTTGAATTTGAGCAGCTAGAAGCTTCCTTTCGAAACACCCAGATGAGAGATAAAATAAATTTTCGTGATTTTTGCAATTTTGCAGTTATTTCTGCTTGTTTGCACCAGCCAAATTTATCCATCAACTGCCAGACCCCTGCTAATTTGTGAGTAGTGTTCACCCAGGACTTTAGAACTTTTGTGTGATATGGTCAAGAGGGCATTCAGCTGAGAGTCTGGAGACCCAGGATTTCAGTTTGGGTCAAGCTGTGTGACTTCGAGCAAGTCACTTGGTGTCTCTGAACCTGTTTATCTGAAAGTTGAGTAGTTCAATGATAAGAGCTCTTGTGGCTATAAAATTCTACAGTTAAATTCCCATATATCCTTTCCATTTGGGATCACTTATCTCAGGACTGTGCACTCATGCTAACTGCTAAATACTGTAGAACAATTTTTTAAATGCCTCTTTTAGATGATACTGAACGCTTTTGGAAAACCTTGTCTTTCAGCATTACCATAGATATGCTTAAGTGATAACCAGTTTCCACTTCACTATACATTGCTAATGGCAACGTTATACTCCCACACAAGCTCCATAGGTCTAACTTATTAATGGTCTATGCTAATGTAATTTCCAGAAAGTATGTTGTTATTAAATTTTCTGGAATTTCAACACAGGAAAACAACACATAACCGCTTGATAAATTACTCTGAATAGATTTAGTCATTTCTGTAAGGGCGGCTCTCATTTACGTAAGAAGACTAAATCCTTTTAATTTCTAATTTTCTTATATTTATGTCATTCAGAAATACACTGCTGGTCCGGGAGCAATCCTTCCAAAACTCAAGCGAACTATTCATTTTATTTGGGTTAAAGCATAAATTTTAGCAGGGTACAGTATCCACAATTTCCCAGTTACTTTTTACACTCCTTCCAAATATGCCTTAGGAATTTTTTTTTTTTCTCATATGAGTGAGAGTTCGTGTATCATCTCTGTTTTTTATTTTAAATACAAGGGAAAAGATAGATGGCTTTATTAAACCACAGTTTCTAGCAAATATCAAATTAACATTAAAGTTTTCAAAGACTGAGCAATCTGCATTGTATACTGCTTTTAATGGTTTGGATGAAAATATCATAGTCAAAAATTCTGGGTCCCTTTCGTTGAGTTTCTATATGTAAAGCAAATCCAAATGAAGATTCTACTTCCTCATTGTCGCCATTATTAAAAAATCATCATTTATACAGTTATAATCACTGCCTCATGAAAGATGAGAAGCTGAAAGTAAAATCGATTCACCCACATAGAACATACAGATTATGAAATATAAGCATAGGGTAGAATTCCTACACAAATATAGGAAAGTGGTGAATTTTAAATGCTATGCTCTAGTAACATCTTTTGCTTCAGGCTTCAGCAGACAGTTAATTACACACATCCACCCACTCACACAGACACATCATACACAGCAACATAAGTAAGTGACTTTTTTAAAAGACTCACAAACACAAATTTAGGCTAAGGGACCATTTCTTTAAAAAATCAAAAATCTGTAAATTGGAAAGTAAACGAGATTACTGATCCTTACTTTGTTTTAACTAAATTCATTTGTTTATTTATTTAACACTTATTGAGCTCTTACTATGTACCAGACAGCATGTTTTTGCTAAGTTCAGTATAATCCATGGGAGAAATAAAATGTTCAAGAAAGAAATCACTCTGATTCCTAAATCACCTTCACCAGAAAATAATGTAAATTTAGTGAAATGAGTAAGATATTGTTAATACAATATTGTACTTAAAAAAAAAATCAAAGAAAAAGAAAGAGATACTACCTTAATTATCTTTTCAAGCTATGACTGGATATATTTCAGAATTTTATCCCAGGCATTCTTTCGTGATAAACTGAATCTTTTGTGATAAACTGATCCATTATAATGAACTGTAAAGTTGCAACTAATCCGGTAACTCTAGATGATCTGAAGGCGTTGTTCTTGTTAGCTGCCATCAACTCACAGCAACCCTGTGCACAATGGGATCAAACCATTACTGATTTTTCAGAAGTAGATTCCCAGGCCTTTCTTCCTAGTCTGTCTTAGTCAGGAAGCTCTGCTGAAACCTGTTCAGCATCATAGCAACATGCAAGCCTCTACTGACTGACAGGAAATGGCTGAGCCTGAGGTGCATTGGCCAGAAATCGAAACCCAGTTTCCTGCACGGAAGGTAAGAATTCTACCACTGCTCCTGTAAAACCTGTTGCTTTTGAGCTGATTCTGACTCATGGCAACCTCATGTGTGTCAAAGTAGAACTGCGTTCCATACGGTATTCAATGGCTACTTTTTCTGAAGTAGATCACTAGGCCTTTCTTTTGAGTGTCTCCGGGTATAGCTGAACCTTCAACCTTTCAGTTAGCAGCCAAGCACGTTAACCATTTGCACCACCTAGGGGCTTCATATCCAAAAGTCAATGACACAAATCATTGTCAGGTTTAATCCCCAACTGGGCATATGCTTCTAAACAGAACTGACCACTTGAGTTAGAGCGAGAGCTAAGAAGGGTCGTATTCTAAGCAAGGTATGGCAAAATAAACACTGCTGACACCACCATTAGAGTTGTATTTCCATATTGTTTCAATCTGGTGTCCTTGGGTCTGGAAATATCACACAGGGTGATCTCAGGAACCCTTCCGTCCTATAGGCATATTTGGAAAGCAACATCCTAGGTTTGTCTCAGCTAGAACTAGAGAGACCATACATCCCAGATTACTCCGTTGTCCCATTACTGGGACATCTTTTATTAATAGTTTCCATTTATGCTTTCAAAAGGATCCTGTTTAGGGATGATTAATTGCATGATCCCCCTAGCCGTAACACAATGATAAGTACCTCAAGCCCTACATCAGAACAAATTCTAGTCCTGACCCAGCACTAGGAATGTGACAATCTACAAAGTTGCAAACTTCTACTGGAATGTATAATCTTCTCCTCCCTCCAATGGACATAATTTTGTTGAAGAAACAGGCTGAACAGGCTACCCTGTCTCATTCCCAGAAATGGCCAGTAGGCAGACGGCCTGTCAAACCATAACTTTCCTCTACTTGCATGTACCCATTGAATTCACACAAAACGCCCAGGACCCAGTTAGGTTCTATCGGATTCTGCACAAAGCCTGACTCTGTTACGGACTTCCTAAGAATAGAAAATTTATCTTATTTAATGTCTCCCAATTCCTCTAGCACTCAGCCTTGTTTGTAAGAACCACTCTATAAAACTTTGCCAAAATGCCTGGGACATCCAGTCAAAACACCTGGATGGTTGGCCTAATTCTTTACTTTCTCTCCAGCTATTTATCATCATGGAGATCCAAAGAAATCTAGAAAACTGACAAATGCCAGGCCTGTGCATGTTTGTGGGGAGACATGCACAGGTGCACATGGAAGGAAGTAACAGTCATGTTTAAACCACTGCTTCCCTTCCAGTAACTTCTCAATCTGTCTTCATGTTCTTTTCTAAGGCAACTAATTGGCCACATTCTAAGCCCAGATATTCTGGAGGTAGGTGCCAGGTCTTCCCAAAAAAAATCCATCAACAAAACAGTTGTTTCCACCTGGACCTCCCAGACAAATCATCGTGTTTCAAGACAGGATCTTCCCAAACAATCATCAGTGCTTGATGTTCCATCCTACCTTAGCTTGTACAGCATCTCAGAAAGTCTTGGCCCCATGGAAAACCATCCACGTTGATGGGCGAGTAGTTAAGGGTGAGAAGAGAGGTAATGGAAGGGTTTAAAATAAACTTTTGTACATTCTGACATTAAAAAAAAATTTTTTTTGAGGTCTTTCCGCAAGTTGTTGTTGTTGGTAGGTGTGGTGGAGTCAGCTCCGACTCACAGCAACCCTGTGTATAACAGAACAAAACACTGCCTGGTCCTGCACCATCCTTATAATCATTGCTATGTTTAAGCCTATTACTACAGCCACTGTGTCAGAGTAATTGTCCCCAAGTAATTCGCAGGAATTTCAGTATTTGAATAAAAACTGAACTCAAACCCATTGCCATCGAGTCAATTCTGACTCATTGCGACCCCCTGTGTTACAAAGTAGAACTGCTCCATAGAGTTTTCTTATCTGTAATCGTTACAAAAGCTGATCACCAGGCCTTTCTTTCTCAGCCCCGCTGCTGGGTTTGAACCTCCAACCTTTAGGCTGGTAGTCAAGCACAAACTGTTTGTACTACCCAGAGACCTAGCTTGCAATAAATTCTCAGAAGTTGTGTTGAAGCATTTTGCCAGTTTTTACATTCCCAAATTTTTCAAGTCACAATGTTAGCACACTTACGATTTTGTTCAGATCACCCAAGCAGACTAAATACATGACATGACTGTGCTGTGAATTATTTTCTTGACCCTATGAGTTCGAATCGATTCGACGGCAACAGGTTTGGTTTGGTCTTATCACATGGGATGGGATCAAAATTGTCGTATAATGTGGCATCATCTGGTAAGGAAAAGATTTTCTACAATATCCATCCATCTTTGTGGGGGAAACGGATTTCAAGATAGAAAGAAGAGATGTAAAGAGCTGGGCCCTGGAATCCAGACTGCACTGTTCCATACCGCGCTCCTTGGGCAGGTTTGAGTCTTGGAGATTTCTCCTCGCTGGCCTTAAGGTTTTCCTTTCATCGGCCGACATAAAAGTGTTTTAGCAAGAAGTAGGGAACAAAGAATATTTTCCTTGACAAAAACAAGTCTAATGGCACAGTGTCTGTTAGGAACTTTTATTTATGCTGCACCTGGCATTATTTTTAACTATCTGTGGCAGACCCACAAGGAAATACTGTGTTTCGGCATTCAACACATAAACTTTTGTCACATGCGTATGAACCCTGGGCTCACGTCTGCCTCCCAGCTACTACCTGTCAGTTTTTACTAGACGGCTCTGGCATAGAGGAGGCGGGTGTACATTTTTTGTGAGAGTGGATCTGCGTCCCAGCTTCTACACATAGAGGATGATTACGAGGAGCTCTGGTGTGAGCCCTCTACAGTCTGTGCCAGCTCACAACTGCAATCGACAAACCCTCCTGTCTCGGGTAACCTGTTCTTTAAATAGCCTTGCAAACAGCAGATGGATAAAGCTGAATTCAGGAAATCTTTTCACTCACTGGATAGGTCTTCCTGGTCACGGCAAGATTTAGAAGTTTTTCATTGTAAAATCTCTAACTTCAGCTAAAAGCATCATCTTTCCTTTTTTTTTTTTTAATCAAGAAAATGCGATCCAAGCATATGGTTATGTCACGCTCTGTTGAGGAGAGCGAGTTCAGTTGTTGAATCGACCTGGTTCAAGCACAGGGGGCAACAGTACTACGAATCCAGAAACCTGGGTTCCAGGGCTGACTCAGCACTAACTGGCTGCCGTGTTTCTTTGGACAGTCACTTATTAATCTTGCTCCTCATCACAACTTCCTCATCTCTGCAGCAAGAATCTTGGCCGAGACAATCTCAAATTTCTACGCCAGTTCAGAAATTAATCCACAGTTTTCTAACAAGAGCCTAGCTTAACTATCGTTCACATTTCAGCTGAATAAGAAAAGCATATTTCCAATGCATTTAAATGCTGAGCATTAAGGAAAAGAAAGTTTTGAGCTATGAAACCTGCAGATCTTGACCACTGGTCCCAGTAAATTGGCAGACCCAATATTATACTCTGCCATGGTCAGAAAGATAACCGGATACTCTGACAAAGTCAAAAAAAGACTTCCGGCATCTGCTTTGCTCTGAGAGAAAAGCAGATGCTGCATTCAATCTACCCTAGAGCCTCCTGGTGTTCAAAGTGGAGGTCGGGATTAACCTCTGACCAATTTTAAGTTAAGAAAAACAGAACTTTTTGGAAGATATAAAATCTTAAATATGCCACCACCACAGAGTTCAGAATTTAACCATAATGCTTGAGAACCTAAATATTAAAACTACACTTTTCCTTGTGATTTTCAAACTTTTAAAATCCAGCTTAATATCCCATACTGACAAACCTATAATTTAATAAAAAAATCGGAATTATAAATTTGCCCCTTTCCATAAAATTCATTTCTCCCCTCCTGCCCACCCTCCCCCTCAACATGGAATGGCTGGGTATTGCCTCCCTTTCCAACTGCAGCAGCCCCAACTGGGTTCCAAAAACCCATCGTTGTCAAGTCCATTCTGACTCATATTGACCCTATAGGACAGAGTAGAACTGCCCCATAGGGTTACCTAGGCTGTAATCTTTACAGAAGCAGACTGCCACATCTTTCTCCCTCAGAACAGCTGGGTGGATTCAAGCCACCAACCTTTCAGTTAGCAGTCAAGCACTTTAACCACTGCACCACAAGGGCTCCTTCCAACCAGGTTAAAAACCAAACCAAATCCATTGCCGTCGAGTCAATTCTGACTCATAGTGATTCTACAGGAAGACAGAGTAGAACTGCCACATAGAGTTTATAAGGAGCAGCTGGAGGCTTCGAACTGCTGACCTTTTGGTTAGCAGCCATAGCTCACTGTAGGTTAGTCAAGAGCAAAACCGAACTGACCACGTGACTCTGAGTGGCTGCAATGTCAGTAGCTCATTGCAGAAGGCAGTGAAGGAAACGGTTTCCATTTCTAAAAATATTTCTCTACCCTTAAAGGGGCAGCTTACAGGAGAGCTCCAGACATCCATTTCTCAGTCATACGTTCGTTCATTCATTCCGTTGGCTGCAAGCAGTCATTCACTCCAAATGGAGTTCAAACCTTTCCTGGGTAGGTGGGCCACAGTCTGAGCATGTCAAAGCTTTCCTTTGTCACTGGAGCTGTTAGCTCATTCAGAGTTTCCGTGCCCCACACTTAGTTGAAGCCGGAAGGGGCTGGGACAAAAAAGAAACACACAGATGTGTAGTTAGCATTTATGTCCTATAGGGATACCCTTGAAACGTGCTAAAAAATGTCAGTTAAGACATCTGGTCAGCTGTCCTAATCCATATTGTGGTTTTTAGGCTACTGTTATGCCCCAATATGCTTTGAACATTGCCAATATGCTTCCTCCACAGAAGCAGCAGTGTGTCCCCTTTGGTTTCTCAGTTCATCCCCAGCACTGGTGTTTATAGTATCACGTACTGAGCAAAATGAAAAACCACACACTGTATCTTGTGTGCCTGGCTAATGAAACGGGTCGGACAAACCTTGTGCAATCAGGGACGGGGGCCGATTGGCTTAGGTCGGGTCCATCTTGCAGACTGCAAAAGAATCAGCTGTCGCCAGTGCCATGCAGCAGATGGACAGTTTGTATCCGATTTCCAGTCAGATGCCAAACCCTTTAGAAGCTTTGGCAGCCCAAGCACCATCAGGCAGCAGCCCTTGATGTCCTGCAGATGGCTGTGGCAGCTATCTTGCCTTTGCATTGTGAGAGGCCTAGGTCTTACTTTCAGGGAGCATTCAATCTGGCCCAAGCCCGTGGTCAGCCAGAGAGATGGGTCAGTGGCCTGAGAGGTACTTGATACTTACCAGAACCTTCTGCTGGCTTCCACTTCTATGTGGCTAGCAGCTAATATGTTCTTCCTTTTAAAAAAGGAAAACACACACACAAGCTGATTCCTCCTCCCTCAGAATTCCTGAGGTAAACATGCCTCTTTACCCCTTCCTAAGGCCACTAGTCCAACGCCTAGAGAATAGCCTTATTCTTCCCTTGTGAGAGATGTCTTTGATACCTGTCAAAACCTTCCACCCACTTCCACTTTGTGTAGATGGCACCTACGTGTTCCTTTAAAACAAAACAAAATCAGTAAGAAAGGACAAAAGAAAGAAAAATAAACAACACATCTGAAGTATGGGCTGCTTCCTCCTGCCTCCAGATTTCCTGAGGTAACTAGTACATATTTTCTCCTTCCTATGTCTCAAGTTTAGCCCCTAGACAACCTTAAACTCCCCCTTCCCATGGCATTACCACCCAAAGTGGCAGCAATCAGGTCATTTCCAAATAATGGGGATTGCAAGTTCAGAGGTTTTAAATTTGGTGTCCATTTTAAGAACCCTCGGGGCTCTGCTTCATCTGGGTCTGACTTCCCCTAAACCCTAAAGCAGAACAAAGCATCGTCTTCAAGGTGGTCAGACTAATCTTGTTCCATGAATAGCCCAGAGTAATCTGCCGAAAAGCTGAGCCTGGAGGTCTTCCAAACTGAGCCCTTGCACGTTTGGTAGAAGCAGTTAGGAATTCTGACTGGCACTGTTAGTTAGAAGTCATGTCATTGCACCGTAGAAACAACTGTAGTTCTCTCCTGCCCGTAAGATCAACCTAGAAATGTCCACTTCCCTCCACACCTCCTTGAAAGAGTGGGGCAAGCAGGAGGAAGTTTACAGCAAGTGGCTGACAAAAATTAAAAACAAACTCAGCGAAAATAAATTCAATAATGTATGATTTCCAGCCACTCAAAAGTAATAGAAATATTTGGTAAAAATATATAGATATAAATTACCAATTAATGCAAACTGGTTAAAGCCAGTAAATGGAAAAAAATAAAAAGTTAATTAGAGCTTTTTGAAGCTTTGTTATATATACATCATTTGCAGGTGCTACAAAAGTGAAAAATAACCATTATAATTACTAGTATTCAAAGATTCATATTTTTCCCGTGTAATTTATTTAGGATTATCAGTTTCCTTGTAGTTATACAAAAGGCCTGTCAAGGTGTTTCCCACGTGTTTGGCTCATGTGTGTTCCAAAAACAAGCCAAAATGCTGTTGTATTTCACCCACTACGGGGAAGCTACTCAGAGAGAAAAAAAAATAGGCCAAGTTTTACCTGGATCTCTATCTTGGTTAAATTATCGTACATATGTTTTAATTTTTTTTCTTGTTCTTTCTGTCTTTATCGTTCTCTCTCTCTTTGTTAAAATACATCTGTGTTTGTTGACTGCCCCAGATTATATCTACGTGAGGAGTGGGTGTACTAGCACCTGGTATAATATATGTAGCTTAACAATACATATCATTACATTATTTACAGCTCATTTTATGTTATTCAATAGTAAACTGCAAATTAACCCTTCAAGAACCAGTCAGCGAAAATGCTCTGTCAGGCACAGGATAGCCAGTGAAGGTCCAACCAACACACCTCCCCAGCAGAGTTGTTAAGAGAACACCTACAACTGTATTCATAAACACGGAAGTGTGTTCATTACAGCAAGGATGCCCACCAGAGCCAGCTAATTCCTCTCTCAGGAAATCTGTTTCATAATGATATTCCTTACTACACCGCACTTGTACTTATGCTGATAACACAGGTTATAAAAGAGACTTAGGACTGGAGTCAGTTAATGTACTGGCTCTTTAACCTCCTTTATTAGAGTACATTAGGCACCAAAGGGACTCGATGTTATGCTGCTGGCAACAGAAAGACCCAGGAGATACTGTTTCATGCCGTCTCAGCCGTGTCTTCAGTTCACGGGATACACGTCAGTAGTTGACCTCACTGGGCACTGTTTCAGCTGCAGTCTGGAGCAAGGAGAATACAGGGGGAAGGTTGGTGGGAGTGGGTGCAAGAAAGCACCTTTCCCGCTTCTGATCAAAGAAATCACAATCACCAAAGCTGACTTTAGGGCCCATAGTACATTTAGCTTCACTGTCGTGGTAGACTGGACCTTTGAAGTCATTGAATTCTGCAGATTTTTACTCATATTTGGGGAAACAGAAGCCCAGAGAGGCAAAAAGTAGCCTAAAGTTACCCATCTTGCCAGGACCAGAGCCAAAACTAGAAAATTCAGAGTTCCTGATTCCTAGAAAGGGGCTTCCACTCCATCTCCTGATACTTTTCAAACACGAAGGGCAAGCTAAGCAATCATTAAAAATTGAACCCAAGGAAGGGAAAGGAGGAGAAATACAAATAAAAGATTGATAGATAATATTTTAAAATGAATTGCAAGAACTACAAGTTTCAAAATAAATTCTCTTTCCCAGTAAGAAATTTGGTTTCTCTTTTCTCCTCTAATTAGTATTAATGGAAAATAAATATATGTGTTGGACCAAAACCGAATGCATTCTTAATAATGTCAAGTTTTCTAAAAGAAGGGTATAATATAATTTGAGGTGAGAAAGAATCCTACGTTACCATGCTACCCAAACACTACTGCTAACCTTCAAAAGAGCCCAACAATGTCTTGTCGCTGAATTAATCAGTCTCAAGATTATCAGCAATTTAGCTACATTTTGTTGGTAATTAGCTTGATAAATTAAGATCTGCAATAGAAAACATGACATCTTATTGTTCCCGAGGTTTTATGATATTTTTCTAAAAACAGCAGCTTTCTTTTAAAACATTCATTTCTATTGCAAGGAAGCAAGCAACAAAACCCAAAGTTTGCCGAGTCTGGATCCAGACAACAGCCTGCCCCAGATCCACTGGGCAAAATATCAAAGACTAGCCGTTCATAACGCAAACTTCAAACGTGTGGTTTAAAACAACTTTCAAATCCTAGGACTGTGCGCAGTGGTTTCTAGATAGTGAGAAACCATTAGCTCCAACCCTTCATGTTCTCCTTTCTTTTCTATAATCATGGAACAAATGGGCTGGTTGGAGAAATATTTTGAAAAACGGTGAGACATGGAGAGATGTTTCCACATTTATCTGAATGGCTCCCTGTGTATTAAGAGTGCAAAATGGCAAATTAGAAGCCGAGCTCTTTTTCCACAAAACCATCCACAAACAAGATGATTTCTTGGGGCTAATTTCCATTCAGGGGATACTGAAAGTTATTTTAAATGACCAAAGCCATTTCAGAAGGCTAAGAGCATACCAAGATGTCCACAGGGTCAGAACTGCTCGCTCTCAAAGATTTGAAACGCTCAAGGAGTGCCGGTGATAGAATCCCCTCCCTTTCACAATGCATGGAAATGAGAATAGGTATCTTCTTCCGAAACACGCTAAAAATATAGCAATTACATGATACAGATGTGGTGTTATAAACTCCTATTCCAAGGCAGTCTGTTTCAACCATGATCTCCATTGCAGAAAACTGTACTAATAGAAACATCCCCATTAATCTGAATTGGAGATATTTCGTACAACGTATATTACCTTTCTGGCTGCCTGCAACCTTCTGCCAGGTTTTTTTTTTTTTTTTTTTCCTCTCTCTTTCTTTTTAGGAGGTGCTTTGAGGGGACCATACCATGAGAACAATGCACAGCTGCTGCTGTATAGAGATATCTAATTGTCAATATTGTGGAAATTCTACAGCTTATTACGTGCATTCAGTCTAATTCTGGGCAAATTGCCAGTCACTTCAGGGACAATCAAGTGAGGCACATTACACGTGGTACAGCATCACAGCTTTAAGATACCCGGCTGTTTTGCCTCTGGCCAGAGAATGTTTGTACCAGTGCTACCGAGTGAAGGAGGGGGAACTACAAATAAAATAAAATTTGTATTTTTTCAAGTGGGCTGCATTTCAAGCCCAGATGTTAGTAATGAAAGATTCAATTTAAGGATTTAAATTACAAATAAATAAAGTATGAAACAGATGTGATTTTTAAGGAAGTTCAAATTATCCAGGAAGAAAAATATCTCTGTGCATGACAAAGTAACAGGGATTATCTTGAAGAGTCTGTTGAAAACAATCTGCTAAGCGCAATTCACCCTTAGGACAGGATTGGTTTGGAATGGGAAGGACTGGTGGAGCTTGTCATTAAACAAAAATTGTGTTTAATAAAACTTTATAACCGTGATTAATCCTATGAGGCCCTAAAGGAGTTTGCAGTTCCTGATAAACACATTTTTCTTGTTTGCAATGGTAATGATATTTTGAAGTGAATGGAATAAGAACAAAAAATTCAAAGGATAAAAATAAGGAGGGGTTGGCAGGTACCATGTAGGCAGAAATTACAAGGACGTTTAAGAAACAAGGGCCACCCATTAGGAAACTGCCTTGATGTGTACGTGACACATGCATGTGTATAGATACAAATATTACCGTGAAACAAAGCCACTGAATAGGCAGTAATGGAGCACATCTTTATTTATACAGGCAAGCTAATAAGGCTTTGTTTTTTTTTTTTTTGTTTGTTTCTTTGTTTGTTTTGTTATTCTAAGCTGATCCTTAGGTTTGTCTATCAAACGGATGAGAGTGATTTAAGACATTTTATAGTGTCTCATATTTGGAGAATATTCCATGAAAAGGAAATCAGAAGGAACCATCCAGAGCTGTGCTGTCCAGGCTATTTAATTTTAAATTGAAATCTAAATTAAATAAAATTTAAAATTCAGTTCCTCAGTCATATTAGCCACATTTCAAGTGTTTAATAGCCACACATGGTTAGTGGCTTCCATATTGGACAGTGCAGATAAAGAACATTTCCACCATAGCAGAAAGTTCTATTGGACAGTGATGCTCTAGAGCAATGGAGGAAGATTAGATTTGCACATCAGGAGATAGAGTTTGACTCTTTGGTCTATTCTTTCTAGTCATGGGAACTTGTGCCATTTGGTTCTCTCTCCTGAATCTCATGCACACCTGTGTGTGCAGACACACATCTACATTCCCTGATTCCCAAACAAGACTGGCAACAATAACCTCTGGGGAGGCCCCAAGGAAAAGCCAACCCACAAGCCCAGCTCTGCTGTCCTGACCTCTCACCTGCTGGTCAGCTACCTCTAACAGGTGAACTGAGAGCAAACACCTCCAGAATCCCATTCTCACCATACAGGCATCATACTGGTACCACAGTGCTAACTGTTCGTCAAAAGGTCACAAACTAAATGATGTTGCCGCAACTCGGCGGTGGGGAAATGCAAACTGCAAAGCAGTAAGCCTTTAATAGGAGAACCTGTTCAGAAGAAGTGTCAATCCCTTGACACACAGGCTCTGAAGAATTGCACCATGTCTTTGGTGGAAATCTTATCTGCTGGGCATGTCCCCTGGTGCCAACTGAGCATCCCCAAGGCTCCCGCTGGCACACAAACCCACCCTGGAAGAACAGCACAGCTTCTTTGTGCACAGGGCACGATCCCTCTGCCACATGAACTTTTTCTGACTCCTTGGAACTGCCAGCAGCCATTTCATTTGGTTTCTGGCTGTGACAAAAGCAGCACTGCCTCCCTGGCATCAGATGGAAAATGTAATTTTATGAAAACTTTCAAGTCAAAACCTTTCGAAAGTCAAAATCCTTTAAATATCTGCCAGACTAATTACTGAACAACTTTCATAGGGTCTTCATATTCCAAAGAGCACTTTCAAAATGCATGCTTTTTTCTCATATAATAAAATAGATGCAGCTCTGTTATTTCACACCATTGCCTTCCCCTCATTCTCTGTTTATTGAAGGATTTTTGTCTCACAAGTCACGCATAGTTCACTCTCCGATAGATCTGGGCAATACAAGTATTAAAGAATTCTAGGATATGGGAGCTGGATGGGACTTTAGGGATGGTCTCGTCCAGGGTTCAAAACCGGGGGCCCAAAGACAACCAGGAGATTCCCGAATGGGCTACAACAAGCACGTGAATCTTTCATTGTATATAAAATCACACGTGGGCATTTTGATGAGAAGAGGGTCCACAGTTTTTCTCAAACCATCAAAGACCAAAGAAAAGTAAGAAGCACAGATCCAGCCCATAGTGAAACCGAGAAAACTGAGGCTCAGAGAAATGAAGGGAGTTTCCACAAGTCACCCCAGCTAGTTTGTAACTGAAGTGGGACTGGGAATTCATCTCCAAAGCCATAATCCACTCTATTTCGACTCTAACAGAGTGCAGAAAGTTTTTTGATTGCTTTTTCCTTGTCTTTAGCTAATACATATGCCAAAGTCAATTCAAAATCCTTGGGTCTGTTGTAAGGTAAGAAAGCCAAAAAAATCACAGCTGAGGATTTCAAGAAAATGCTCAGTTGAAGGTACGTTGTGTTGTATGTTACTACTACACAGACCGGTGCAAAGAGTTAATTCATTTGGCTGCTAAGTGGAAGGTTGGAGCTTCAAGTCCACCCAGATGCACCTCAGAAGAAAGGCCTGATCTACTTCCGAAAAATCAGCCATTGAATATCCTATGAAGCACCGTTCTACTCTGGCACACATGGGGCCACCATGAGTCAGAGTTGACTCCACAACTGGTCTGTGTGTGTGTTCTGTGTTACTACTACACAGACTTTTAAGCAGTTATCCATAGCCAGAGAAATTAGGAAAATGCAATGTTGGTTAGGAAATCTTAACTTTTGTCTTTTCCCAACATTTAAAACTATTTTAGCAAGAAGACCCCATCACTGATTATTTCCTAGAGGCATTATTTGTCTCATTTTCAAATAAATTCTGCTATATGCTTTGGATTTGGGCTGTAGATAAGCACATGGATAATTAGGAAATGCATGTATGTTAACATTACTTACCAGCAATTTTTAAGAGGTTGAGGAGAAAAAAAAATTTGTTTTTCAAGTTTTTAGACACTTAACATGAGATTATTTCTTCCACGGTGTAATGCTTAAGCCCCATACTTAAAACAAGAGTTGGACTTAATCTTGATCCCACCTCTTATCACACAACCTCTGTGACCTTGGACAAATCATTTAACCTCTCCAAGCCTGTTACGGTTGAATTGTGTCTCCCAAAATATGTGTTGTAAATCCTAATCTCTGCCTGCGGTTATAATCTCATTTGTGAATGGGTTGTGATTCTAATGCTAACGGGAGGAATTAGGTTATATCAATAAGCATTAGGTTATGTTTATTACGTTAATGAAGCAGAATTAGGGTGTATCTTGAGTCAATATCTCTTGAGATATAAAAGAGATTAAACAAGCAAGGGAGTGAAGCAGAGATGAGGGAAGAGAGATGCCAAGCTACCTGAAGACCACCCAGGAGCAGAAGCTCAAAGAGACAAGGACTTTCCTCCAGAGCTGACAGATAGAGAAAGCCTTCCTCTTGAGTCAACACCCTGAATTCGGACTTCTAGGCTCCAAATCTGTGAGAAAATAAATTTCTGTTTGTTAAAGCCATCCACTTGTGGTATTTCTGTTACAGCAGCACTAGATGACTAAGACAAAGCCTTAGCTTTGTCATCTACAATGGAGATAATAAAAGGAGCTACCTTCTAGAATTGTTATGAGGATTACTATAAAATAATAAACTCAAGAACTTTGCACAGTTTATAGCACAGAGAAAGTGTTCAGTAAAGGTTAGCTCATGATTAGATTAAATTTTAGATGCCAAAGTTCAAATCTGTTAAAGTATAAAGACCGTCAACAAACCCACTATGCCTTAAGTGTAATTATATGCATTATTAATATACACTTACATAATCTACCACAACATAAAATTGGGATGATTTTTAAGTGGGTCTCACAAATGATAAACTATTTTGTTTACATTTAACAAAATTGACAAAGAATTCATTGAGGGACCTCAGTCCACTTGCAGGTTTCTCTGATTTTAGACCCACCTATCTCTGGGGCCACACCAGATTTGATGTAGTCTGCAGGTGGTGCAAATGGTTAACACACTTGGCTGCTAAACAAAAGGTTGGAGATATGAGTCCACCCAGAGGTGCCTCAGGAGAAAGGCCTGGCAATCTACTTCTGAAAAATCATACCATTGAAAACTTTATGGAGCACAATTCTACTCTGACACACACAGAGTCACTAAGAGTCAGAGTTGACTTCAGGGCAACTAGTCTGGTGGCAGAAAGTGCAGAGTCACCTCAGAAACTCATCCTCCTTTCCACACCCCCATGCCTATTATCTTGTTCTTCCTCAAAGAGAACAGAGTCACGTGAAGCTCCTCACAGGCACGGTCAGTCAAACCCAAGGATGAACTGGCCAACCAAATTAAAGCAGCAAGCAGAGGAGAAGGTGGCTCTAACAAAGCATGCTGATTAAGCCCTACAAATGGAATTTTTATGCTGTCTGTTTTGAAGATACAGAATAATCATAGGAGAGTGGTGCTCAGGGAAAAAAAAAAGTAATTCTATTTTACCTTGCAAGCAAGTTAAATAATCTCTTTAAGAATCTTTACATGTCTATAGAATGAAACAGAAACCAAAATCCATTGCCACCGAGTTGATTGTGACTCATAGCGACCCTACAGGACAGAGTAGAACTGCCACATAGGGTTTCCAAAGAGTGGCTGTTAGATTCGAACTGCCAACATTTTGGTTAGCAGTCAAACGCTTAACTACTGTGCCACCAGGGCTCCACAGATAGATAGATAGACATTTATCTTCAGTGATCCAAACATTTGTCCTCTGGGAGTTGATTTCTTTCTTGGAAGCAGACAAAAGACATTCAAGGCCTAGTGAGCAAGGTGATGAATTAAGCCAACTAATCCCATTTTTGGTCCAAAAAGGATATAAGTTAAAAAAAAAAGAAAAAAGATGGATTGTCTTATGTTGCTTATAAACTAGCTATGAGAAACCTTCCAAAAGAAGCATTCCAAACATTCTGTACAATGACAACACCCCAGCATTTGGGTGTCTTTGTTGCTGTTTGTTAAACAGTCTGTCCTTCTTTTTCCCAACCAAACTCTGTATATGGGTCGTGATGTTAACAGGCATACCAAACATACATACCACTCTGAAAAAGATGTATCTGCCAAAGTCTCTTTAAAAGTCTTAATAACGTCTGTCATTACATTTTAAAAAAAAGGAAATGTCTTAGTTTTTGTTGGGTCTTGGTCTATAAGAACCACGTGGCTGCAAATCAGGAAGGAAATTGCCAGTAGATCTAAAGTGGTAGGGGAGAGGGTTACGAGTGAGATAAGAGGGGGAAAATCATCCTCTAAGAGAACAGCAAATGAAGAGAATAAAGTACGTATTAAAGAGGTGGCAGAAGATAAGCAGCACTGGGCAAAGCCAAGAGTCCTCAGTTCAAATCCTGAGGTTCTATCCTACTAAGTTATTAAAGTCATCAGTCTACCTGGGCCTACTTTCCTTACCTGTAGAATAGTTATAATAACACCTCACTCTCAGGGCTTTAGAGCTCTGGTGGCACAGTGGTTAAGCTCTCAGCTGCTAACCAAAAGGTCAGAGGTTCAAACCCACCAGCTATTCTGTGGGAGAAAAATGTGGCAATCTGCTTCCATAAAGATTACAGCCTTAGATACTCCATGGGGCAGTTCTACTCTGTCCTATAGGGTCACTATGAGTTCGAATCAACTCGATGGCTGTGGGTTTGGTTTTTTGGTTCTCAAAGCTTTGAGGATCAATTGAGATAAAATACATAAAAATATTTTGTGAACTGTAAACACCAAAAAAAAAAAAGTAGATTTTTTTTTTGAATTTATGATAAACAAAAATGAGTAATGTTTGAGGATTTAGGGCCATCTCTGCCATGACAAAAACACCACCAACTACCTGGCAAGGAGAGCTCTCCCTTCTGCTGCCGCCTTCTCATTCCCTGCCCCAGCATCTCGGCACCATCCTCTGTGAAGACTCCATCTTCCACAAACTGGTTCTTTGGGCTTTTTTGATGAAGAATTAGGTGAATGAGAAGCAAGTAGAAAAGAAAAATGACTAAAGACAATTTATATAACAAAGACCTGAGAGGGAAGCAGATGAGAGGAGGAGAAAAGTAGCAGTGAAAGTTGGACATGAAGGAGTTTTTAAGTGATCTGAGGAGAGAGATACTAGTGTAATTACAAAGTGTGAGGGAAGTGGACTGAAGAGAGTCACTGTGGACTGTTATATTTCGATCCCTTCTATGGATTTCCAAATTACAAATAAAGACGAGAATTCCTTTTTAATTACTTTTGGCTTTCAAAGTAAGTTTCTTGAACAAAACATGGATCCTAGATTGAGCCAGATGAGCTCATAGATTTATGAGAGTTATAAACTGTAACTGGTTGACTGAAGAGTTTGAACGTATCAAGGTATAAACATGAAATTACATTATTTCTCTGGTAATTACTACCAACGGTGCTCTGCCAAGCCACTCAATTTTTCTAAGGATTAATGGACATTCTTAACGACATCTCAGATTGATTTCATAACTTTTCAGTCACCACCACTCATCTGTCAATTTGACATACCCTGGTGGCTTTCTTGCTGTGACGCTGAAAGCTATGTCACTGATATTTCAAATACCAACAGGTTCACCCATGGTAGACAGGTTTCAGCAGATCTTCCAGACTAGGACAGACTAGGAAGGGGGACCTGGCAGTCTGCTTCTGAAAAAATTGCCCTGTGAAAACCTTATGAATAACAGCAGAACATTGTCTGATATAACGCCAGAAGATGAGCCCCTCAGGTTGGAAGGGACTCAAAATATGACAGGGGAAGAATAGTCTCCTAAAAGGAGAGTCGACCTTAATGAGGTGGATGGAGCAAAGCTTTTGAGATCTTCATTTGCTGATGTGGCATGACTCAAACCGAAAAGAAACAGCTGCAAACATCCGTTAATAATCAGAACGTGGAATGTATGAAGTATGAATCAAGGAAAATTGGAAGTTGTCAGAAATGAAATGGAACGCATAAACATCGATATCCTAGGCATTAGTGAGCTGAAATGGACTGGTATTGACCATTTTGAATCAGACAGTCATATGCTCTACCATTCTGAGAATGACAAATTGAAGAGGAATAGCATCACATTCATTGTCAAAAAGAACATTTCAAGATCTATCCTGAAGGGCAAAGCTGTTAGTGATAGGATAATATCCATATGCCTAGAAGGAAGACCAGTTAATTCAACTATCATTCAAATTTACGCACCAACCCCAAAGGCCAAAGATGAAGAAAGTGAACATTTTTACCAACTTCTGCAGTCTAAAATTGATCAAACATGCAATAAAAATGCATTAATAACTACTGGTGATTGGAATGCAAAGGTTAGAAACAAAAAAGAAGGATCAGTAGTTAGGAAATATGGCCTTGATAATAGAAATAATTCTGGAGATCGCAAGATAGAATTTTGAAAGATGTTGCTTGATAGAATTTTGAAAAACAAACAACTTATTCATTGTTAATACCTTTTTTCAACAATATAAATGGCAACCATACACGTGGACCTCACTGGACAGAATACACAGGAGTAAAATCAACTACATCTATGGAAAGAGACGATGAAGAAGCTCAATATCATCAGTCAGAAGAAGGCCAGGGGCCAACTGTAGAACAGACCATTAATTGCTCATAAGCAAGTTCAAGTTAAAGCTGAAGAAAATTAAAACAAGTCCATGAGAACCAAAATATGACCTTGAGTATATCTCACCTGAATTTAGAGACCATCTCAAGAATGGATTTGACACATTGATCACTAATGACTGAAGATCAGACACATTGTGGGATGACATCAAGGACATCATACATGAAGAAAGCAAAAGGTCATTAAAAAGACAGGAAGGAAAGAAAAGACCAAAATGGATGTCAGAAGAGACTCTAAAACTTGCTCTGGAACATAGAGCAGCTAAAGTGAGTGGAAGAAATAATGAAGTAAAAGAGCTGAACTGAAGATTTCAAAGGGCAGCTCGAGAAGACAGAGTAGAGTATTATAATGAAATGTGCAAAGACCTGGAGTTAGAAAACCAAAAGGGAAGAACATGCTCTGCATTTCTCAAGCTGAAGGAATCAAAGAAAAATTCAAGCCTCCAAGTGCAATTTTGAAGGATTCTATGGGCAAAATATTGAATGACACAGGAAGCATCAAAAGTAGATGGAAGGAATACATAGAATCACTGTACCAAAAAGAACTGATCAACATCCAGTCATTTCCGGAGGTAGCATATGATAAAGAATTGATGATATTGAAGGAAGAAGTCCAAGCTGTACTGAAGGCATTGACAAAAAACAAAGCTACAGGAATTGATGGAATACCAACTGAGATGCTTCAACAAACGAATGCAGCACTGCAGGTGCTCACTCGTCCATGCCAAGAAATTTGGAAGACAGCTTCCTAGCCAACCGATTGGGAGAGATTCATATTTGTACCCATTCCAAACAAAGGTGATCCAACAGAATGCAGAAACTATCAAACAATATCATTAATATCACTCACAAGTAATATTCTGCTGAAGATCATTAAAAAGCAATTGCAGCAGTACATCAACATAGAACTGCCAGAAATTCAAGCCAGATTTAGAAGAGGACGTGGAATGAGGGATATCATTGCTGATATAAGATGGATCTTGGCTGAAAACAGAGAATACCAGAAAGATGTTTACCTGTATTTTATTGACTATGCAAAGGTATTCAACTGTGTGCGTCATAACAAACTATGGATAACATTGCAAAGAATGCAAATTCCAGAACACTTAATTGCATTCATGAGTAACCAGTACATAGACCAAGAGATAGTCGTTCAAACAGAACAAGGAGATATTGTGTGGTTTAAAATCAGGAAAGGTGTGTGGCTGGGCTGTATCCTTTCGCTATACTTATTCAGTCTGTATGCTGAACAAATAGTTCGAGAAGCTGGACTATATGAAGAAGAATGCAGCATAAGGATTGGAAGAAGACTCATTAACAGCCTGTGATATGCAGATGATGCTACCTTGCTAGCTGAAAGTGAAGAGAACTTGAAGCACTTACTGATGAAGATCCAAGATTGCAGCCTTTAGTATGGATTACACCTCAACATAAAGAAGACAAAAATCCTCACAACTGGACCAATAAGCAACATCATGATAAATCAAACAATTGACATTTTCAAGGATTTCATTTTAATTGGATCCACAATCAATGCCCACGGAAGGAGCAGTCAAGAAATCAAACGACGTACTGCACTGGACAAATCTGCTGCAAAAGTCTGCTTTAAAGTATAAAAAGCAAAGGTGTTACCTTGAGGACTAAGGTGCACCTGACCCAAGCCATGGTATTTTCAATCGCCTCATATGCATGTGAGAGAAGAATTGATGCCCTTGAATTATGGTGTTGGTGAAGAATATTGACTATACCACAGACTGTCAGAAGAACAAACACATCTGACTTTGAAGTAGTACAGCCAGAATGCTCCGTAGAAGTGAGGATGGCAAGACTTCATCTCACATCCTTTGGACATGGTTATCAGGAGCATTACCAGACCTTGGAGAAGGACATCATGCCTGGTAAAGTAGAGAGTCAGGAAAGAGGAAGACCCTCAAGAAGATGGATTGACACAGTGGCTGCAACAATGGGCTCAAACATAGCAATGATTGTGAGGAGGCACGGGACAGGGCAGTGTTTTGTTCTGTTGTATATAAGGTCGCTGTGAGTAGGAATCGACTCAACGCCACCTAACAACCATAAAAACAGTTCTGTGTGCTAACTATTGTCTATCAGCAATGTGCAACTGGGACTAGTAGTCTGAAAACTACACTGTGAAGACTCTCTTGCCAGGTCACCTACCACTACAGAAGAAAGGAGGAGAGAGCTTCCAGCTCTCGTCTGCGTTACTGCAGCAGCAGAAGACAGGTATAGTGCCAACCTCCCAGCTCTTTTGGTACGGGCAGCCTCACCCTTGCCATAGCCCTTTAGTTACACTAGTAGCAGCCATGCTACTCTTCCCCGTTACATTCCCATGATTTGAATACCAGCTGGCCTTGCGCTTTTGCCTGTCTGAGTTCCAATCAAGCCTTCCACCTGCATGATTGGGTTGTGCCCTTACGGCTCAGAGCACCATCCCAGCCATGCCTCACTCAAATTTCTGAGCACCAGGCCCTCAAAACTCCCTTCTGAGACTTAATCACTTGCCCTGCAGAGGCTTCCCCTCCAAAAACTTCCAGCTTCTGGTAACACTTCATCTTCCCTCTCCGAGCAGTGTGGTTGTAGCTGCTCCCTCTGGTTATAAATCTCTGGGCCATCTCAGCATTACCTTTTTGTCCTTTCAGCCTACCAACACAACAGTACACAATTCCTGTATTAAATCCCCTGTTTGAAATACCTATTGTGGTTTACTGTTTGCCTAGCTGCACACTGACGATAGTCTGGACAAGTTATATGATTGTTCTGTTCCCAGTTTCCTCATCTTTGAAATGGAGCCAATAATTGTACCAACTTCATAGGATTGTGATGAGGACTACATGAGTATTACATTAAATATGAACAAACAAATCTGTCTTGGAAGAAGTGCAGCCAGAGTGCTCCTTGGAAGCAAGGATGGCAAGACTTCATCTCATGTACTTTGGACATTGTCTTAGTCATCTAGTGCTGCCGCAACAGAAATACCACAAGTGGATGGTTTTAACGAAGAGAAGTTTATTTCCTCACAGTCAAAGTAGGCTAAAAGTCCAAATTCAGGGCGTCAGCTCCAGGGGAAGTCTTTCTGTCTCTGTCGGCCTTCTCATCAGTGCTCCCCTGGACTAGGAGCTTCTCGGCACAGGGACCCCGCTGCAAAGGACACGCTCTGCTTCCCAGCACTGCTTTCTTGATGGTATGAGGTCCCCTGTCTCTCTGCTCACTTCTGTCTTTTATATCTCAAGAGATTGCCACAGGGCACAATCCAGTCTTGTAGATCCAGTCCTGCCTTACTAACACAACTGCCACCCATCCTCCCTCATTAACATCATAGAGGCAGGATTTACAACATATAGGAAAATCACACAGTACCAGGAATCATGGCCCAGCCAAACTGATACACACATTTTTGGGGGGACATAATTCAAACCATGGCAGACATGTTATCAGGAGGGACCAGTCCCTGGAGAAGGACATCATGCTTGGTAAGGTAGAGGGTCAGCAAGAAAGAGGAAGGTCCTCAACGAGATCGATTAACACAATGGCTGCAACAATGGGCTCAAACATAGCCATGATCGCGAGGATGGCGCAGGACTGGGCAGTGTTTCGTTCTGTAGTACCTAGGATCACTATGAGTGGGAGGCAACTCAATGGCACTTGGCAACAACAACAAGATTAAACGCATGTAAAGTGATTTAAACAGGTCCTGGCGCATAGTAAGTGCTATATAAAAGTTGGCAATAATGATTGTAATTCACAAGCCTTTCTTGCTTTCACCTAAAAAAAGTCACTTTTCTTTCTCTCCCAGCTCTCCGTCTCCCACTTTAGCGTATAAGATGGAGATTGAGTGCTAGCTCTCCTGAAAGGGCGCCTCTTGGCAAGCCCTGCAAGGAGATGGTCGCTCTCTGAACTTAGAGTGAGGGAAGTCTAGTGTCTTTTATATCCATCTGTGAGTTTCCATCACCCATTCCAGAAAACTGGAAAGCGCCCAACCATACTAAGACCATATTACTATGAGAAATCAATAAAAATGCTGCTGTGCCTAGCTCTGATATCCCTGAGCAACATATCAAATGAGAAACGGTGAAGAGTACGATTTCTGGGTGCCAAACATGTTGTGTTACTTTACTCTCTGAGATTCAGTTTCCTCACAAGGATTCAGTTTCCTCCGCAGGATTGTTATGGATTGAATTGTGTCCCCCATAAATATGTGTTGTAAATCCTAACCCCTATACCTGTGTTTATAATCCCATTTGGGAATTGGTTTTCTTTGTTATGTTAATGAGGTAGTATTAGCATAGATGTGTCTTGAATCAATCTCTTTTGAGGTATAAAAGCAGAAGATTAAGCAAGCAGAGAGGGGTAGGATAGATGCCACACCACATGAAGATTGTCAAGGAACAAGGAAGACATTGCCCCAGAGCTGACGGAGAGAGAAAGCTTTTTGCTAGAGCCAGTGCCCTGAGTTTGGACTTTTAGCCTCCTAAACTGTGAGAAAATAAATTTCTGTTTGTTAAAGCCACCCACTTGTGGTATTTCTGTTATAGCAACACTAGATAACTAAGACAAAGATCATGCCAACATTATAGGTAGGTTGCAAGGAGTGAACAAAGGTACTAGGTAAAGCACAGCTCCCATACATTTCTAAGCTACACTGCTTGCCTTGCATCCTGAGATTCTATTTCATCAGTAACCCATGCTCTGTCAATAATTATCAAACTTAAGCATGCATCAGAATCACCAGGAGGGCTTTTTAAAACACAGATTTCTGGGCCCCATACCAGAGTTACTGATTTAGAAGGTCTGTGATGGAACCAAGGAGGCTTGGTTGCACAATGGTTAAGTGCTTGGCTGCTAACCAAGAGGTTGGTGGTTTGAACCCATCAGCCACTCTGTACGAGAAAGATGTGGTAGTTTGCTTTTGTAAAGATTACAGCCTTGGAAACCCTATGAGGTGATTCTACTCTTTCCTGTAGGGTCACTATGAGTTGGAATCAACTCAACAGCAATGGGTTTTTGGGTTGGAGATGTGGCCAGATAATTTGCGTTTCTATCAAGTTTTCAGGTGATGCTGATGCTGCTGTTCCAGGAACCACACTTCAAGAATCAATGCTCTAGATCCTTTGCTACTCAAAAGTTCTAGGATCAGCAACATTGACATCACCTGAGAGCTGGCTGGAACTGCAAAATCTAAAGCCCCATCTTAGACTTCTGAATCAGAATGTGCATTCTAACAAGATCTCTGGGTGAGTTGTGTTCACATTAAATTGTGAGAAGCACAGCTCTAGAATGTGGCTCTCAACCTTGACTTCACATTAAAATTAGCTGGAGAGCTCTGAAAAACACGAATGCCTTCTTCCCACCCCAAGAGATTCTTAATTAATTGGTCTGAGGTACAGGCTGGGTATCAGAATTTTTAAACACACTATTGTGCAGCCGAGGTTGAGAACCTCAGCAATAAGGTATGTTCCAAATAATGAGGAAAGTTTGATGCAGATGCATCCACATCTTATCATACTGGCTCTCTATGACCATCAGCACATTTGCAAAAGTGTTGATCACAGGTAAAGTGGAAGAGAGGATGACTGTGTAATTAATCCTTCAAGTCAGAAAGTAGTTATTGAAATTCCACACGCCCAGCACTAAGTTGGGTACTACTCAGGATTCAAAGAAGAAAAGGCAAATCCCTGAACATCAGATATATTTCATTTAGTTGGAGAAGCTGAGACTATTATCCATGAAAAAAGTTAAAGATCTATACAGAAATAATAAGAAGGTAATTGGTGCAGAAACACGATGCACAAAGGGATTTACGGCAAGGACAGATTGGTCCAGTGTTAAAAACAATCCTTCTCTCTGCTTCTTTGTGCCTCACCCTAACAGGAGAATAGAGTTAACTCTACCTATAGGTCTCAGATTAGAGTATAAATGGCTTTGCATCAGGAGTCCCTGGGTGGTGCAAATGATTAAAGCACTCAGCTGCTAACCAAAAGGTTGGTGGTTCAACCCAGAGGTGCCTCAGAAGACAGGCCTGGTGATCTACTTCCAAAAAATCAGTCATTGAAAATCCTATGGAGCATAGTTCTACTCTGGCACACATGGGGTCACCGTGAGTCAGAATCGACTCAACAGCAACTGGTTGGGGGCTCTGTATCAGAATCACCAAAGCCTTTTTTATCTTAAGAAGATTCTCAACCCTTTGAGTCTGAGTCAGTGGGGCCTAGAAATCTGCATGTTAACGTAATCACCAGGTTATTCTGGTAGAGGTAGTTTCCAACCATACACAGAAAAACCTGGCTTAAGGATTTACTCCATCCCATTTTGCTTTAGCAAGCAGTACCCTGTATCTAGGGTAGCATTTTGGCCTCCCACACCATTGCTCCTCTCCTTACTTGAGCTCCTGGTCATAAATTATCTCACTAGCTTGAGTACCAAACTGCTCCTCCAAGCTTTGACCAAGAACTCTGCACCAATCCAACTCTAATCTCTGCTCTCCCCTAAGTATTGCCGACCTCCAGCTCCGGAGACCTTCTCCAGTTCTTCTCACCTGTGTACCCCCAGCCTTGCCCCCATGCTGCTAGTCCTGCCTCTGAAGCTCACAGCAAGGCTCCTTCATAACATATGAGCTAACATCATCTAAGCTGCCTTCCCTGCAGAAGCAGGGCTTACTTTGTACATTGCAGGTCAGGACAGAGTGAAGCTAATTGGCCATCACAGCACTAAAACTCATAGCCTTAGACTCATGGATTGAGAGCTCTGAGCTAACCAGCTAAAGGCAGGAAAACATATTCAATTATAGAAATTACCAAATTATGCCTGCTTTCTGTTGGGGAGGAAAGTAGAAAGAGCTAATTGGTTCTGCGCACAGTTTTGAGTAATAGTACATGAGTCTGGCAGTTTCTGCTTCACAAACCCTCTCATATGTATTACCTCTGTTGATCCCTTCAACAACCTTGCGAGGGGAGGCTGTGCTGCTGTTTTCATCCCTTCGTGATTGAGGAAACTAAGGTCCTACAACTAGCTTGTGGAAGACTTAAGACTTTCAATATGGGCTTTTCGGTCATCAACTGGCATTCATCTCGGCCCATATAGCCCTACAGATGGATAAGAAAGCCAAGCATGTGCCAGACATTTTATACATACTAGTCTTCTCCTCTCCCCTGGCTCATTTCTCTCTCGTCCAATGGCTTCCCTGCTGTTCCTCCAACACGCCAGGCATTTTCGGAGCTGTTACCCCTGCTAGTGTCTCTGCCTAGATGGTCTCCCTCCAGCTACCCACATGGCTGGCTTTCTTCGTTCTTTCCTTCCTTCCTTCCTTCCCTCCCTCCCTCCAGTCATTAGTCAAATATCACTTTCTCTGTGAAGGCTTCTCTGACCAATCTACTTAAAATCCCAACTCCCCACCACCAATCCTCACCTCTTCCCTGCTGTTGTTTTCTTCCCACAGCACATATCACCATTTGATACACTTACGCTCTTGATTTTCTATCTTCTCCATAATAGCATTGGCGTGGTGGTGGCACTGTGGTTAAAGCACTCAACTGATAACTGAAAGATTGGCAATTTGAAACCACCATCCGCTCCGCAGGGGAAAGATATGGCAGTCTGCTTCTGTAAAGATTTACAGCCTTGGAAATCCTATGGGGTCGCTATGAGTCGCAATTGACTTGATGGTAGTGGGTTTTTCTGTTGTTGTTGTTTTTTGGGGGTTGGGGGGTTCCAAAATACCATGTGAGCTTCTTTGTGAGCACAGATTCTTACCTATTTTGTTCACTGCACATAGTAGGCAGCCAATAAACCTTTGTTGAATGAATAAATTATATCATCTAAGCCTTCAGTGTCCCTGCAAGATAATTATTAGTTTTGCTTTAGAGATGAGCAAACAAGATAAAGAGACTTTAAGTAACTTGTCCTAAATCTAGAGTTTCCAGATTTAGCAAATAAAAACATAGGAAGCCCAGTGAAATTTGAATATAAGATAAACAATAAATAATTTTTTTTAGTACAAGTGCCACATTGGGGACATACATATGTTAAAGAAGTACTTGTTATTTATCTGGAAATCAAACGTAAGTGGACATCCTGCGTCGTATCTGGCAACTCTATTTAAATCACATTATAAGCAAAAGACAGTGCTAGGATTTAAGCCAGGTTTCTAAGACCCCCAAAGCCCTGCCACAGACTCTTACTGCGAAGAAAGAGGTCAGAAAAGTACAGGTCTATCCATTCCCACGAAGACCACTGATGAAGGAATTACCTTGACAAGCCTTGCCAAAAGTTTCCGTCTCGGTCGCTGATATAGCTGGTACCTACTCATCGGAGGAATAAATGCCCACTTCATTCTCCTGGGTTGTCAGTCTTATAGCTTTCATAAGCATTAAATTAATTTAAAAATCTAGAGCCTCTCAATGGAATTACAGTCCTCTAATTCAGTTGCCTGTTACTTATTCTGTATTAATAATCCCATTCTATGACCAGCCATTGGATAGAGAGGAGTTGATCTCATAAAATTTTAAAGTAAACCTGTTTCATTCCCAGGAGGGCCCAGTGTGACAGAACATATTACAGAAGACTGACAAGAAAATATTTGGGTAGCCTGGACAGTCTCTGGAACAGCATAAGATATTGAATGATTTATTTGGAGTGAGGTGATACTTGTAAAACAAGAATGGCTGGCATAAAGAAACTTGTTCTGTGGATATCACTAAGCCAATCATTTAGGCAGACTAACCAAATCTAATGGTGTTTAGCTTCATCATCCCTCAGTTAGATTTTCATTAGCAAATATTTTTCCTCACCATTACCAGATACCATCATTTACTAAGTATGAAGCTTATTATAAATGTGAGGCATTTGAAATCTTAAAGGATTAGAGTTTGTATCTCATGAAATGTTTGAGTTTTTGGATCACGGTGTTTCCGGGTCTTTCCTACATCAAGTTGCTATAAACCAGACCTGACTAAGCTAGGCTGATGCACAGAGGACGTAGGGAAGGCGTTCTGCACGTCAGGCAGAGGGTGGGGTGGCCATAAGGCACCTCCTGTAGAATTAACCACATCTTGTTCTTTTTATGCACCCACGAATTAGTTCCACAGATGCTAGTTTACTGTGAAAACATTGGAGTTATTCCTCAAACTAAATTACAAGTTCAGAACCTCTCATGAACTATATTTTATTAATTCTCCAAACACTCCCGTGGGATATAGAAGATGCAGTAGCTCTCATTTTTGTCTTCCTATCATACTTTTCCTCAGTGTCTCTCTCATGCACCCACCCACACACACACACACACACACATACACACACACACACATACACCCCACAGCTGTACATAAGACCCAGTGAGGCCAATCTAAGCCCTCATCCCTTTGACCAGGATGATTGTTCAGGGATGAGCATGTGACCAGAGATGGACCAATCAGAGCTTTACACTGGGATTATTCTATTTGACACTAGAAAGGGAGGATCTCTTGCCTCTTGGTTCTCAGAGCTAGAAGGATATGAACCCCAGAGTACAGGTAATCATAGTTCTTGCCATGTGAAGATAGCTGTCTGCCATAAGAGAGAAAGAAGCCAAGCAAAGACAGCTGTACAAAGAGACAGTCCTGTAGGACCAAGTCTCCTCCTCTAGTCCTAGGCCTCAAAGGTGCCCAGTTCCTCCTCAGGCTCTTGCTTCAGACGTTATGAGCTTACCCAGCATTCTTCCAATAAAGCCTTTTTAAATTTTACTTAAGCTATTTTGAGCTAGGTTTCTTTTACTTGTAACCAGAAGAATCCAGACTTATATACAGGGAGAAAATTTTATTCCCATTTTATAGATGAGAAAAATTAAGCCAACAAAGGTTATGTGACCTGGCCCTAACTGCAGGTATAACATTACCTACCTACTACCCATTGCCGTCTAGTCAATTCCAACTCATAGCGACCCCTGGTAGTGCAGTGGTTAAGACCTACAGCTGCTAACCAAAAGGTCAGCAGTTTGAATCCACCAGGCACTCCTTGGAAACTCTATGGTGCAGCTCTACTCTGTCCAATAGGGTAGCTATGAGTCGAGTATAACATTAGTCTTTGAAATTGCTGCTGTCTGAAAACTAATACTTGGGGCACATCTCTCCTATTGCAGTGTCTTTCAGAGTCGTTTGTAATTCACTGTAAAAAAATATGCTTTACACTGTGACCTGGTACATACATGTGTGTGTGTGAAACAAAAATTTCACATAACAATACTTACCCTTATTATATGTCATGAAGTCATTTGGTCTGTATTCTATTTTGTTCTTTCAAATGCCATTTGTGACCCACTAAATTCATTTTGCTACCCACTAAACTGATTTTACAACCCACTAGTGGGATCAAAATTGTAACTGTTGTTTAAAAAAATACAGCCTTTTTCACAATATATTGCTAATTAAATAACTCTCCCCACTATAAATTTCTCTTAGGTGAAACTCTAAAATATGTAGATTTACTTCAGTAATCATTTTGGCTTGAATATATGTAAATTCCAAGTGATCCCTACTAGGAATGATTGCAAAAAAGAGAAAGTTCAGGGATGGAACAAGAAAGAGGAAAGGCAGTAGAGCCTGAGAGAAGGATTTTGCCATCGAATTCCCAGAGATATAAGAGTAGTGAGTTTATATAATGCTGATTTGACCTTAAGTCACCTCATGTGTCTATCCATCTCCACTTACGTATCTAGAGGGGAACTCAGACTTAACATATCCAAATCAAAATTCTTGATTTTTCCTCCTGCTGCTTCTCCTCTAGACTTCCCACCTCATTAAATGATATCACCATTAACTAGGGTGCTCAGGCCTAAAGATGACTCTCCAAATCAATTAGCAAGTCCTGGAAGCTCTGCCTTCAAACATGTCCCAAATCCAACCAGTACTTCCACTGATTGCACCCAAGTCTGCCCACCATCATCTTTCACTTGGACTCCTGCAATAGCCTCCTAACTACTTGCCCAAATCCACTCACGTCTCCACAATCAAGTCTCCACAGTTTCCAGAGTAATCTTTTGAAAAGGTATGTCATGTCACTCCCCTACCTAAATTCCTCTGATGTCTTCCCCTTCACATTTAGAACACAATCCAACCACCTAACTATGGTTCCTTCTTACATCTCCAAACTCATCTTCCTCAGTTCTTCAGCTCATTATGCTCCAACCATCTTGCCATTCCTTGAACACACCACAATCATTTCTACCTCAGGATTTCTATACTTCCCGCTCCTTCCATCGAAAATATTTTTCTCCAGATCTTCTCAATTCCCTCAGGAATTCCCTCAATTCCTCTGTGAGGGCCACTTAAGCACGTTATCTAAAATAGCCTCTACTACCAAGCACTCTATATTCCCTTTCCCCTCTTTTATTTTCCTTCATAGCACCTATCACTACCTTGAATTATATCATGTGTTTGTTTGCTTATGGTCTATCTTCCTTACTAGAATGTAACTTCCGTGAACACACGTGTTGACTGCCAACTCTCTGAAGAGACCATCAAAATAAGCTGTTGATCAGACAAAGCCAAGCTTACCGCTTACTGCAGCAAAAAAATCCAATACCTTGACAAAGTCTTAGTAACATCTTGGAGGGGAGAGGTGAAGGGTAGGATTTTTAAGGTTTGGGGATTCAGTTTCAGGCAGATCTTTCAACGCAAGGGTCCTGATTGGAACTGGATAAAGTTTATGATAAAATAGTTTGGGATTGGTGGACACATGGGCAAAGGTTTTAAACTGAGCCTTGAAGAGTAAACAGTCATTTAATAACCTAGTCAGATAATCTATTGTTCTGCTAAAGAACTATTATTACACTGGTTAGAGCTAGTTGACTAGTTTATTGTTCAGAAAAATATATATATTCAGAAGCTCATGAAGCAAACAATCAACTTATTTGCAAATTCCTCTTTGTGGACAAGAGTTTTCTGGAATAGTGCAGTCATGTTAATTCAATCTTAGTTCTTAACCCTATTAAGTTGTGTAGCTGTATATGGTTTCCATTCTCACAGGGATCTCTCCTGAATTAATACATAAAAAGTGCTTAGAGCCCTGCCTGGCACATAGTAGGCATTCAATAAATGTTTTTATGCTATTGTTTTGTAGTTGTCATTGCTAACAGATGATACCCTAGTGGAACGTTCCTGTCAGGTGCACAATAAATATTTGATGAATTCGTTAATTAATTATTAAGGTTGGAAGGACAGAAGAGAGCTAAATCAAACATGAGAGATAGAGGATCCTGATCCTAGCGTCCCACTATCACCTTATAAGCCCTGGCATGGAGTTATCACGAGCAGGGATACTGGAAAGGATGTCAAAGAAATTCTACTGTGCCATAGCTGAGTGGATTAAGTAAAGAACCATCAGTGCTTTTTCCACACCAAGCATCCTAGTGCTGTGGACCATGGTGGGACCCCATCATGGGATTAAAAGTTAAAAAAATAAAAAAGGTAAGCATTGTCGAACTGGAGGATAGAAGATCACACCTGGGATATATTGGGCCTCCTCATTGCATCTGCAACAAAACAAAACAACTTCCTACATGACTTACTGACACTGCAAGGCAGAGAGAGTCTAAAAGTTTTCTATTAAGCAAGGGATGGTGAATAGAAATGGATTTTGCACTAATAATAATGTAAGATGTATAAAATGCTATATATTATGTCAACATACAATTTATTATAATTGAAAACATGACTCTGATACATATATAAAATAAATCAAAGACTTATTAACTTATTAATGAAGGAAGCAGTAAGAAGGTAAATTGAGTTCAGAGAACATTTTAAAGAACAGGGTATTTATAGACATTTACAAAGAAATCTTAGAATAAGATTATTAGGTTAGTAACAAAACTAATGTCCTACAGAGCAATAAAAACCATAACCTTTGGTGTTATCTTTTCTACTAAACAGAAATTATTTACATCTCTACCACACAAGATCTACACGTCAACATGTAACTTCACGGAGTTTGAGCCCTTAATTAATAGTGAATAGCAAAGTCAAGCAAAGGCACATTACCCAAGATAATTAATTACCCTTGTTAGACAATGCCCCCATATGACATGGAAAGGACGGGCCTTACTTCCAAGCTTTAGAGAAGTTTCCTTGGCAATATTCAGGTACTTGGTGTGCTTATTTTCATGAGTGTAACTTACAGATACCTTCTCAGATTCTCTCCACCCTGACCCTCCGGCCCTTTATTTCCCATGAGTTCAGACATTTGCCGACCAGAAATTCTACCATGAGGGAGAAGAAGGTATTTTTGTTTTGTTTTTTCCCAGGAATGCCACTCTGGGAAATGATTGAAAGGTACTGCTGCACTTGTGTGTTGGTCTCCTTCCCCAGATTGTAGGCTCCTCTAAGACCAACACCAGGTCAGATCAAAAACTTCTGCATTAAGGGAGAAAGAAGAGAACAAGATACAAGGGAAAGATTAGTCTCTGACAGAGATCACAACAGAGGGTTGTGAAAAATGCAGAGAAATGATAGAGCTGGAGAAAAATGTAGAACAAAATTCTATGTCACAAGAAAAGACCAGACTTACTGGCCTGACGGAGACTGGAGAAACCTCGAGAGTATGGCTCAGGGACACCATTTTAGCTCAGTAATGAAGTCACTCCCGAGATTCACCCTTCAGCCAAAGATTAGACAGGCCCATAAAACAAAACAAGAGTAATGGGGCACAACAGCCCAGGGACAAGACTAGAAGGCAGGAGGGGACAGGAAAGCTGGTAATAGGGAAACCAAGGTCGAGAAGGGAGAGTGTTGACATGTCATGGGGGTGTTAACCAATGTCATAAAATAATGTGTGTACTAACTGTTTAATGAGAAACTATTTGTTTTGTAAACTTTCATCTAAAGTACAACAAAAAAGAATTAAAAAAAAAAAAGAGCATCTTCTGCATTTACCTCCTTAGCTACCTATTTCCACTGCCTGAAGACGCTGGTGCATACTGGGAACACAATCAATAATGATGCCTGAATAAATAAATGAACGTAATTAAAGCAAAAACAAATCATTTTCCTTAATCAGGAAAAAGTTACATAACTGTTTAACACACAGGTCCAGGCCATGAAACAGTTACACAGCAAAGCTACAGCTCAGCCAACTGAGCCTGGCTGTGCCCCAGAGCTGCAGGAGACCTTTTATTTTAGGACATGCGGAGATCGGTCCATGAGGAAAAGGCTTGGGAGTAAGTCAAAGATTGTTCCAATCAGCATTTAGCTGGAAGATTTCTCTTCTACCTAAAACAACCTAAGTTTCTAAAACTTCCAACTACTACAATTAACAAAGGTTCTTTAAAGAGAACTGCATCAAAGAACTCATCTTGATTTTTCTGCCATGAAAGAAGTTGCCCAGTAACTGTAAGAAGAGAAATTATAATAGAAGCTATGTGTTTGTTTATTATATTCGGCCAGGGTTTTATTTAAGGATTTGGAGTTGCTTTTTAAAAGAAAAGTGTCATAAAGTGAAAACAACATATACTTCTACCAAAAACCTAGCTCCGAGCTTCCCGGTAGTCAAAGCAAGAAAGAAAATTTTATAATTTGCATAAATTTTGTTTTCTAATAAAAAATTTAAGAAGAAGGAAAATTTTCAGTCTCACTGAATTATGTGAGAAATTTATTTTACAAACTTTTGTATGAGGACACTAGATATTAAGGTCAAAGTCTTCAACATAGGTTTTATAAAAGTTGAATTTATGCTGTTTATATTTCTGTTTCTCATATTACTGCTTACTAAAAGCTAAGGCCATACTGTTATATCATACATACAGAAATACATACATACCCAATAGTTCCACAGAAGAAAGGCCTGGTGATCTACTTCTGTAAGATTTTTTTTATAAAAAGTTACTGACAAATGAGTTCTAACCCATGGCAACTCCATGTATTTCAGAGTAGAACTGCACTCCATAGGGTGTTCATGGCTGTGACCTTTCAGAAGTAGATTTCCAGGCCTTTCTTCCACAGCACCTCTGGGTAGGTTTGAACTGCCAGCCTTTCAGTTAGTAGCCCATTGCCACCCAGGGACTCTTTAAAAACCGAAATACCAAACCTGTTGCCACCGAGTCGATTCTGACTCATGACAACCCCATGTGTTACAGAGTAGAACTGCTCCATAGGATTTTCTTGACCAGATTCTTCATAAAAGCAGATCACCAGGTCTCTCTTCCACAGCGCTGCTGGGTGGGGTAGAACTGCCAACTTTTAGGTTAGAAGTCAAACGCAAACCATTTGCATCACCATGGAGTGCAGTTCTACTCTGACACACATGGGGTCGCCATGAGTTGGAACCAACTGAGAAAGAACAGTTAGTAAAATCTTTTGGTTTATTCACTTCAGACATCAATTATTTGATACAATTTTGACCAAAGCTATCTAACAGCCAATTCAAGACTGAGCTAAAATGTTTACAGGGCAGAGATATGTTTCATTAATCTTTATCCCCTCTGTGCCCACCATAGTGCTTAGCACATAATAGGTGCTCAATAGATCTTGACAAACAAAGTGAGTGTGGAACAGTGTGCCATAATGGGGATCAGCTAGAGATATGGGAAGTAGCAAAAAATGGCCTTGAGGAAAACGACTTGTATTCTTATCTGGATGGGAGGAGGGTTGCCCCTTCTCTGCCTCTGTTAGTGTATCTAATGCATCTCTTCTGGTTCAGGGCTCACTATGGTTGTGCAATAACAACTTCATACATATTTTTAGTCATATATACAAGTTAGCTGTTTGAAACCTGCATATAGTTTATTCCTTAAGAGAGGTTTAGTTCTTGCCAGTAAATCCTTTGCTGTTCTTCCTGTAAAGTAGTAAAAGGACTTTTTTGACTATAGCCTAGGAGTTCATCAGATATTCCTACAGCATATTGAGGCTCTAATTGGTGGAATGGGTAATGGGTGCTAACAGCATTGGGGCACTCTGCAGGCAACCCAGATATCACCAAGACCCAGGAGATGCAAGGGACCAAGTTCATAAAATAATCTGCCATATAATCAAAGCAGCTGTTACAGGGGCCTCCTGTGCTTTCCCTACTCCCATCCATCTTTAATAGCCACACAAGACTGGTTCTCTGAAAACATCACCTTGATCATGTTGTCCCCATGCTAAAAAACATATTATGGTGGAGTTCAAGGAGGGGAGACAAGGGAGTTGGAAACTGGGGGACAGTGAGGAAGACATCTTTCAGAGGGACCATCCCACTGTTGCCATCTATGCCCGGATTAATCATCTAGTGACCCTCTGGATGGAGTCCCTGGGTGGTGCAAACATTAACCAAAAGATCAGAGATTTGAGTCCACTCAGAGGCACCTCAGAAGAAAGGCCTGGCAATCTACTTCTGAAACATCAGCTATTGAAAACCCTATGGAGCACAGATCTACTCTGACACACATGAGGTTGCCATGAGTCAGAACGGACTTGATGGTAACTTTTTTTTAAAAAAAACCTCTGGACAGTAAATTAGTGAGAACATATGCCAAACCTTTGAGACAGGAAAGAGCAGCTTTGAGAAATGTAGTCTGCTATGCATCCCCCCACCCTTTTTCTCAAACATTGTAAAGGGGCAGAAAAGACAAGGTATTCCTGGGAGTGTTATCAGTTTGACAGACGCACTGATGATAAAAACGCAGTCTATTTGTGCAGCCGTTTACAGTTTCATATAGAATTGCCTCTTGATTCTCACAGCAACCCACACCATGGGTCCTAAGACAGTAACCTAAAGCAGTGCTTCTCAAACTATCCATGGTGATGGACCAGTTTATTTTGCTGTTTCCAATCCATTGCACACCGATACTTTTGTAAAATAACTTGAAACATCAATTGCTTTGAATTTCATTTTTATAACTAAAACATACAAAATAGAAGTCTGAGCTTTTTATTATTATAGTCACTGGACATAAAAACATGCTCAAATTGCTATAAAAGTTTTTGAATATTTACTGTCAATCTCTGGACTTGTCACGGACCAGTAATGTGTAAGGACGGGCACGTGTCAGAGGTCAACACTTTAAATACCAATGGTCCAAAAAGTGTGCTGGAGAGCCCCTTAGGACACAGACAAGCTCCCTTTCTCTTCACCTCTCTGCACTCTGCTTGAGAACAAGCCACACACAAGGGACACAAAGTCTCTTCAGAGGTATTTTCTTAGAAGGGGGTATGAGAATATGTCAATAAATCACATAGGTTTTTTTATGTGAATCCAACTTGTGTTATCATGTTCGTTTCATTGATGTGTGTGTATGTGTATGCGTGTGTGTGTGTGTGTGTGTGTGTGTGTGTGTGTGTGTGTGTGTGATCAAGGAAAGGTCAGTCCTTGGGATAGAGATGAGTTGGTCTCTGGGGATGTATTAAGAGTTAATTCAGACTGCCACACTATTGATCAGCATAGCGAGTGTGAACTCCAGTTTGTTTAATAGCATCACATGCTTAGTTCCAAAGCAATTCCCGAAACAAAAGCACCCATCCATTCCAAATAGAATTCTCATTCTCTAGCGCCCCCTTCAGCTGTAAGTCGGAGATGCTATGCCCAGTTTCAGTTTCGTGCCATGTGCAGAAAAGGTTTCATCTATGCCAAGGATCATCCAAACTGTTCAGCATATTTTATTTCCCTTGAGCAGGTAGGAGTGCTAGGGCATGCTTCCTAACCCAATGGTTAGTTCTAACCCACATTTAAACAAGTCTGTGTTTATCAAAACTGTTTTCTCTTCTTCCTTGTCTAGTTTACATTTCGCTCTTGCGGTTCGGTGTGGAGACGGAACGCAGTTCCGCCCAATGGAATGGGAATAGAAGAGACAATGTTGTCATTTCCCAGCCTGCATCTTAAAAACCCTATGCCCACCCAGCGCCCCCATGCCCTTTCTCCTCCTTCAGTTACCTTCGAAGCCACGTGTTGAAGATGGAGAAGCTGGAGTCCCTGCATCAGTGCTTGAGGAGCCTCCTCCCCATCAGAATGTTCATTCTAGATAATAAGTCAGAGTGAAATCTGATATTGGGTTATGCCACTGAGATTTTGGGGTTTAGCTGTTAAAGCCTTCAACTAATATGCCTTCATTTAAAAAAAAAAAAAAAAAACAGTTGCTGTCGAGTGGATTCCAACTCATGGCAACCCGATATGTGTCAGAGTAGAACTATGCTCCATAGGGTTTTCAATGGCTGATGTTTCAGAAGTCGATCGCCAGGACTTTTTTCCGAGCAGCCTCCAGGTAGACCCGCACCACCAACCTCTCAGTTAGTAGCCAAGCACGTTAACCATTTCACTAGCCAGGGACTCCATACATCTTCATAATCAAGGATATTAACTATTTTCCCCATCATTGCACAAGGCTGATGAGTCACAGCCTCTGTATGAACCAACGCATGTCACCATCCATGCTGTGGGGTTGCTCTGTATCTATTCACTGATTCAAAAATGATTTATTGAGCACCTACTATGTGGCTTCATTGGACACAAGTGTGATTTCTAAGGGTCCCTTAAAATGAAATCCAAGAGGAGCAATTCTCACTTCAGATTTGATTCTAAAGTGACTGTTTTTTTATGGCTGTAATTATACAACAAAGGCATCTGTTGACCCTCTAACGCCTACCCCACCCCTCCTCTCTTACCCCATCCTATCCCGCCTCCACCCCAACATGTGCCAAAGCAGAGATGGAGCCTCAGCCTGTGTGATTTTTGAAGAAAGAAAAAGAAGAGTTTGTTCCCTAGCAGGTTTTCTTGCCCACTCTTGATTCAGATCCACGATCAGGGAGGGAATCATTTCCACTGTGTCGGTGGCAACGGAGAGATACAGGGAAGAGAAACGGTTAGCCCTTGTGAAATGAGGGGATTTACGTGTGCTTTTTTGTGCGTGGTAAGCCCTGAACCCTTTCCTATAGGTCCTCAGGAGACCATCACTAAACACCAGGATTCGTTTTTAAAGCTTTTTAAAATCTGGTTTGTTTCTTGTTAATGTGTCACAGGACTGAGCAGGGCTTGGAGGGGAGCGAAAGGACCCCGATTTTTATATCTGGATGTGGAGTTCCATTTTATAGAATCAGTGGGATTTACCTGTGCGCCTTAGTCAAGATTCAACCCCCAAATAGGCACGTTGCACCTTCTGTCACGTCTCATCGCGCATTCATTTGCCCCTTGGCTGGATGTTTTGTCGTCTTTGCGGAAAGTTGAACTGTTTCACGTGAACCCTCCCACACAGCTGAGCAGCTCCCTCGCGCGTGATCTGATTTGTTTACTTGAAATGGAAAGTTGGGATTTGCAAACCTATTCTGATATTTTTTTTACAAGTAAAAAATTAAGCTTCGATGAATATAACCCAGTATATTTTATTCTTTCCTGCTCTTCACTTCCAACCTGTGGTCCCATTTCTCCAAGGAAGGATTATTTTATTGTCCCATTGTCCTACCCATACTTACTCCCTTCTTCACTGTTTATAAAAACACTGCTGGGAAATTAAAACAAGAAATGTCATTTTCCAACGAAATAGAGTAGATCTGAGCTTAGGCAAACAACGTTGTTTTAAACGATATTGGAAACTCAGAACCAAGAACGGTGTTTTGCAGGCACTGTGAAAATGCTTAATTGTGATGATGGAGAAACCCCCCTACCCATCAGGAAAAAAAAAGAGAAAATTTTTGGTGTACAGACTGCAGACCCATCTCAGGCACCAATGCTCACTTCGAATATGGATTCAGGAAACTTCAAATCACCCTTCATCCGCAGGATTTAAGCCCCCAAGGCCAGGGCCAACCCATCCATTTTTCACATTTGATTTGGGCTGGGACCTGGGACTGAAATCAGATATCATTACCCTTTCTCCTCACTACACTCCCCCGCGCCTCCGTAACTCTGTTATTTCTCCTATTAATATCTCATCAACATCGGGCAGGTGCTTCCTGTAGAGAGGTTCTTCATTAACAAGTTGTCAGTAGGACAAAGAGTCAGATTCCCAATGCTGAAGGAAATTGGCATGAGACCCAGAAGGAAGAGGCAAAAGAGCGCTCTGCAAAACGATTACTCTTTCCTCCGGTCAATGTTTTCCTATCCAACTTAAATTTGGATTCACCTATCTGACTTCTGAAAACTTTCCTGGAACTTCCTCCTTAAGCAAACATTTGTTCTCAAATTAAATTTATTTTTGTGCTCAATGTAATATCTGAATCAGCAGTTTTTAAATACTCAATACATGTTTAAATGCCAACAGACAACAAGTATAGCAGGTGTTTAATTGTGGTTTAAAGATCCACATTGTTCACATTTTACAATCACAATTAAAATTAAGCAATAACACCAAAGGAGTTCCGGTATACAGCAATAATACTTACCCATATAGTGAAATTGATAAGGATCCAGATATAATGATGCCCATTGTAGTAACCCTGTGGTGACTGATTGCTATTCTGCTGTTAGCAAACAACCAAGAAATACTTTATTTTTTCAGAATTATCAATTTGTTTCTAGGGTATATGAACAATGGAAACCTTAAGGGAGAATGCAATAGTTAGTGAGGTATTAAAACAGTTATATAACTAATAAAAACACTAAATCAACTTAGATATGCAGCAGTGAGTCATTTCCATTTTAATAAAAAAGTACATTATTCTCTTCCCGAAATTACAAAATTTTATTTTTTTTTACTCCGTGCCAACATATTTGGAAAGTAAAAAAGTCATAAATCTATGATTTCTGGAATTGTCATTTATGTGATTCTCTAGTCCTTAAAAAAGCTGGAATAAAAACAGGCGTTTTCATAAAACAATCAATTTGAAAAATTATTTGCATTCACCGCATGTAATTTTTTTTTCTTTGGGAGGTTGGGAGGGGAGCACAGGGACTTATAAATAAAACACATTTGATTTTCATAGCATCCCTGTATGCAGAGCATTAAGATCTCTGAATGTGCCTACTCAAAAAGGCAGTGGGCCGAGAGGCTTTATTGAGGGAAGCTTTCATATCCTGTGTGATGCAGGTTGCCCTGTAACAAAGGCCCAGGTGGAGGGTCAGACCCTGAGCAATTAAATCCAAGCCCAGGCCAGAAGGGAGCTGGTGGGGAAACTGAGCCAGGGAGCTACATCAGGCTTTCATATTCATAGGCCTGGGATCCTGGAACTCTTGGTTCCAAATCTTAGGGGAGCTGGTCAGACCTCACACCAAGTAATGTAGGTGCACACATTTTTCTTTTCAGAAAACAGAGACAGACTTTTCAACAGGGGCCACGAGATGGTTTCCAAACATCCTTGATGAGTCTCATCAGTTCATTGCCTAGGTAGCTCTTCCATGGGAAGAGCCAAAAGTAACTCTTGAAAGATGTAGATGTGGAATTTTAGAGCTGCTAGGTCATTTGAGAAGACCTGAAAAGAAGGCAAGAGAAAGCAATTGAGAAGTAGAAAGGACCCTTTGAATTCATCTAGGCCACTGAGCCTCATTCTTCTGCCCAAGCACCCCTGAAGTGGAGTCTCTGGGTGGTGCAAAAGATTAACACACTCAGCTACTAACCAGAAGGTTGGAGGGGCAAGTCCATCAAAGACACCTTGGAAGAAAAGCCTAGTGATCTTCTTCCAAAAAATCAGCTATAGAAAACCCCGTGGCAAATAGTTCTACTCTAACAACATGGGATCTCCATGAGTCAGAATCAACTTGACAGCAAGTGGTACTGTGGTCTGTTCCCTGTCTACACATTAGTATCACCGAAAGAAATTAAATATGTATACATATATACACATACAGAGAGAGATGCTATACTCCAGACCCTGAAAACAGGGCCCAGGCACCTCTGGGTGATTTTGACACATGAATGCACATCACCAAGGGACTTAAAGATGCATACCCTTTATCTTAAAATTTGTGCATATTTTCTGATTTGATTGACTTGATTCAGTAAAGCAGTTTTGCTTTGTTACTGATAGGGGTTTCCTTTTCCCCAAATAGTCGAGTATAATTGACGAACCAGGAAGAATTGCCGTATTCATCCTGTGACTTGCACTACACCTGAGAGTGTTACGAACGCCAGAGAAGCAAGGATCTAACTCATTGTATAAATGAAGAAACTGAGGCGCAAAGAGGTAAAGTCCCTTAGGACTTCTGACTGTACCCTACCATCTGCTTCTTTGTACTGCATGTAAAAGGCAAATTAGTGTAAAGGGCAACTAGATTCTTTTCAAGACAACACAAGGAAATATGAAAAGACTGGAAAGTCTAATAAGAGAACATCATAACAACGGCAGTTACCATTTACTGCATCCCTGCTAAGTATCCAAATTAGCATAGTCGTGCATTCATCCTCCAAATTGGATTGAATATTATTATAGACAAAACACTGATCTAGGCACATGGGGTTACAATAGATATCAAAATGAGACATAATTCCCGGTTTCATAGAACTTCAGGGTACTGAGGGAGAACAACATTAACCAAAAATCACAGTAATAAGGAAAGGATTAGTCTCTGTGATATATACCCTGAAAGGAATGTGGTTCCATGAAAACAAAAAAAGGAAGCTGATCGAGGCAGGAGACTTAGGAAAGGAAGGGACGCCTGAGCTGGGAGCATTGAGGGTGAACAGGAGTTCACTAAGCGATGAGTGACAGTAGAGCAAAGAAAGAGCATCCCTAACAAGAGATAACAGCATGTACAAAAGTCCTGTGGTGAGACAGCAAAGCACTTTAGAAGACTTGACGGAGGGTTAGAGTAACTAGAATGCAGAGAGCTAGTGAAACAGAAACAGAGTAGAGAGGCAAGCAAAGGCCAGGTATTTATTAGATTTAATCTTTGAAACTGTCTGTATCAGTTTCTTGTTGCTGCTGTAACAAATTGCCACAAACTGGGCAGCTGAAAACAACAAAAATTTATTGTCTCACATTTCTGGAGGTCAGAAGTCCAAAATCAAAGTATCATCAGGGCTGTGCTCCCTATCAAGGCTCTAGGAAGGGCCTTCCTTCTCTCTTCCCACCTCTGGTTGCTCCAGGCTTTCCTTGACATATAGCTCCATAATCCAACTTCTGCCTCTGTCTCTACACAGCTGTCTCTTCTTTTTCTTATGTCTCTCCTCTAAGTGTCTCTTATATGGACACTTGTCATTGAATTTAGTACCCACCCACATAATCCAGGATGATCTCATTTCAGGATCCTTAATTCCAATTCTCCAAACTAGGTCACAGGTTCCATGAGTTAGGACATAGACGTATCTTTTGAGGCGCACAATTAAACCCATTAAAAAGACAGGAGAGGAAGAAAAGACCTAAATGGATGCCAGAAGAGTCTCTGAAACTTGCTCTTGAATGTCAAATAGCTAAAGAGAAAGGAAGAAATGATGAAGTCAAAGAGCCGAATAGAAGATTTCAAAGGATGACTCAAAAAGACAAAGTATTAGAATGGCATGTACAAAGAAATGGAGATAGGAAACCAAAAGGGAAGAACACCCTCAGTAATTCTCAAGCTGCAAGAACTGAAGAAAAAAGTCAAGACTTGAGTTGCAATATTGAAGGATTCTATGGGAAAAATATTAGACGATGCAGGAAGCATCAAAAGAAGATGGAAAGAATACATAGAGTCACTACGCCAAAAAGAATTGGTTGATGTTCAACCATTTCAGGTGGTAGCATATGATCAAAAACCAGTGATATTGAAGGAAGAAGTCCAAGCTGCCCTAAAGGCATTGGCAAAAGCAAAGCTCCAGGAATTGACAGAATATCAACTGAGATGTTTCAACAAACAGATGCAGCACTGGAGGTGTTCGCTCGTCTATGCCAAGAAATTTGGAAGACAGCTACCTGGCCAACTGACTGGAAGAGATCCATATTTATGCCTATTCCCAAGAAACGCGATCCAACAGAGTGCAGAAATTATCAAACAATATCATTAATATCAAACACAAGTAAAATTTTGCTGAAGATCATTCAAAAGCCGCTGCAGCAGTATATCAACAGGAAATGCCTGAAGAGGACGTGGAACCGGGGATATCACTGCTGATGTCAGATGGATCCTGGGTGAAAGCAGAGGATACCATAAAGATGTTTACCTGTGTTTTTATAGACTGTGCAAAGGCATTCGACTGTGTGGATCATAACAAATTATGGATAACATTGTGAAGAATGGGAATTCCAGAACACTTAATTGTGTTCATGAGGAACCTATACATAGATCGGGAGGCAGTCATTCAAACAGAACGAGGGGATACTGCATGGTTTAAAGTTGGGAACGTTGTGTACCAGGGTTGTATCATTTCACCATATTTGTTCAATCTGTATGCTGAGCAAATAATCTGTGAAGCTGGACTATATGGAGAAGAATGGGGTATCAAGATTGAAGGAAGACTCATTAATAACCTGCGATACACAGATGACACAACCTTGCTTGCTGAAAGTGAAGAGGACTTAAAGCACTTACCAATGAAGACCACAGCCTTCGGAATGGATTGTACCTCAACATAAAGAAAACAAAAATCCTCACAACTGGGCCAATAAGCAACATCATGATAAATGGACAAAAGACTGAAGTTGTCAAGGATTTCATTTTACTTGGATCCATAATCAACACTCGTGAAAGCAGCAGTCAAGAAATCAAAAGACGCATTGCATTGGGTGAATCTGCTGCAAAAGACCTCTTTAAAGTGTTGAAAAGCAAAGATGTCGCCTTGAAGACTAAGGTGCTCCTGACCCAAGCCATGGTGTTTTCAATCACCTCATATGCATGCAAAAACTGGTTGATGAATAAGGAAGATCAAAGAACTGATGCCTTTGAATTGTAGTGTTGGCAAAGAATATTGAACTGCCAAAAGAACAAACAAATCTGTCTTGGAAGCAGTACAACCAGAATGCTCCTTAGATACAAGGATGGCAAGACTACGTCTCACGTACTTTGGACTTGTTATCAGGAGGGATCAGTCCCTGGAGAAGGACATGTTTGGCAGAGTAGAGGGTCAGCGAAAAAGAGGAAGACCCTCTATGAGATGGATTGACACAGTGGCTGCAACAGTGGGCTTAAGCATAATAACAATTGGGCCCAGGCCCAGGCAGTGCTTCATTCTGTTGTACACAGGATTGCTATGAGTTGGAGCTAACTCAGTGGCACCTAACAACAACAATTAAACCCACTACGTCAGCTTGGTGTCGTTGTTGTTAGGTGCCATCGTGTCAGCTCTGACTCATGGCAACCCCATGTATAACAGAATGAAATGTTGCCCAGTCCTGCACCATCCTCACAATTGTTGCTATCTTTGAGCCTATTTTTGTAGCCACTGTGTCAATCCATCTCTTTGAGGGTCTGTCTCTTTGTCACTGACCATCTACTTTACCAAGCATGATGTCCTTCTCCATCCCTGCTGATGACATGTCCAAAGTAAGCAAGACGAAGTCTCACCATCCTCGCTTCTAAGGGCATTCAGGCTGTACTTCCCCCAAGACAGGTTTGTTCATTCTTCTGGCAGTCCATGGTATATTCAATATTCTTTGCCAACACCACAATTCTAATGTGTCAATTCTTCTTCAATCTTCCTTTTTCATTGTCCAGCTTTCCCACGCATGTGAGGTGTACCTTAGTCCTCAAAATGACATCTTTGAAATTTAAGATTTTAAAGAGGTCTTTTGCCACAGATTTGCTCAGTGCACTACATTATTTGATTTCTTGACTGCTGCTTCCATGGACATTGATTGTTGATCCAAGTAGAATAAAATCCTTGACAACTTCAGTTTCTTTACTATTTATCGTGATGTTGTTTATGGGTCCAGTTGTGAGAATTTTCTTTCTTTTGTTTTCCTCCACATTCAGATGTAATCCATACTGAAGGCTGTAGTCTTTGAACTTCATCAGTAAGTACTTCAAGTTATCTTCATTTTTAGCAAGCAAGGCTGTGGCATCTGATATCACAGGTTGTTAATGAGTCTTCCTCCAATTCTGATGCTACATTATTTGCATATAGTCCAGTTTTTCAAATTATTTGTTCAGAATACAGATGTGGTAAGTAAAATGAAAGGATACAACCCTGCCACACACCTCTCCCCATTTTAAACCAGGCATTATTTCCTTAATCTGTTTGAACGACTGCCTCTTGATCTATGTACATGCTCTGTATGAGCACAGCTAAGTGTTCTTGGATTCCCATTCCATACAGTCTTACATGGAGAATATTTCGGTGCTCATTTTACCGATAAGAAAACCAAGGCCCGGAGTTTAAATAACGTATCTGAAGATCACATCACTACTAAATGGCAGAGTGGAATTCAAACACAATTATGCCTTGGCATTGCCCACAAACACTCAGAGAAAATAATGGATTTTTACAGGTCTTCTAGTTACACCTTCATCTGAGTTACACGTCCCGTCTGCATTGCACCAATAGGTATCGTGCTTAGGGGCTTGGGCTGTAGTGTCTACCAGTGCCGAATGAAGTGCAAGGGAAGCTCCTTCAAAACGGACTAATTTGGCCTCCCAGTGACCAAATGGCAAGAGTAAAAGAGCATCAAAAAAGAACAGAGAGAAGAGCTATAGAACAGCTATGGCAGCCAGTGCAACAGTAAAACCTGTGAGGAATTTTTATATTCTTATAAACAATTTTTTAAATTTTTCTATCAGTTATTATGTTTTTAGCTGCATATAATAGAAAACTCAACTTAAAAAGCAATGAAGATATTTTACTTCACATAACACAAGGTTCAAAGGGGAGTGGCTTCAGGTGGTTCATTCAGAGGCTCAGTGAGGTCTTTGAGGACCAGTTCTTTCCAAAGTTTCCAGTTGCATCCATAACTTGTTTGCTTAGCCTCAGTGAACTTCCATAATGGTCAGAAGATAGTTGTCATGATTTAGTTTTCACACTCAGACAGGACAACAACTAGCCAGAGGAGAGGGGGCCATTTCTTTTCAGAGTGAAGAAACATTTTCCCAAAAGTTTCTGCACCAGCTGACTTCTTACGTCCCAGAAGCCAGACTGGATCACTTGCCCACCCCATACTGATAACTATCTAAGGCAATGAGAAGACTGTGCTTGGCTGAGACTATTTAGAACTGACCCCTGAGCTGAGGAAAGGGTAGTCTGAAATGGTTCTGGCAGTAAGGAAGTAGGGGTTCTTATTTGAGGTAAGTAACCTATAGTATTATTTCTATTCTGCTTGACTTGCTCAGAAAAAGTCCCACTTTCTAAGCAGCACAAACTGAGTGACATCCAGTTCAATGACAAGGTTCTTAATCAGTTCAGTGCAATGTAAATAAAGCAATAAATAATGGGTGGGAAAAGGACAGCCTAACTTTGCATCCTTGGTCTCTTCATGGCAGGAGCAGAGAGGGGCCAAATCCTAGGCAAGCCCTGATGGAACTGTGAACAAGTTATCATGCCTGAAGCCACACGCCTTGCACTTCAGTGCCCAAGTTAACCTGCCCACATGTGAGGATCAGCAACGCATTCATGTTGCCCAGTCCTAAACCCAAGGACAGAGTTCAGATTATCGTAAGAGTTTATTATAAATCAATGAAATGAAAATCACGATGCAGTCATTTATCAGGTCTCTCCCTGTTTCCATCTCAGGGGACCACGTTGAGCTATAAACATTAATTAGGAAAGACCAGTGACACTCCTGAGATGATGACAGGGTCAGAATCGAATCTGCCTATCTCAGTTAGCTCAGAGGACAAACAGGTAGGCCACCTAGCATCTTTGCTGGGGCTCAGTGACAAAGGACATTGAGACTCAACACCAAGTGGTCAACACACAGACCACTTTTCAGACATGAAAAGTTATATGCATGTAAGTTGTAAACAGCATCATCCGCAAACCTGTGTTAGGGCTTTTTGCTAATGTTGCATCTGCTGTCCTCTGCAGACAATATCTTCCTGCTCAAAGTCCCTTGATAATTCCTACAGGGTAACTCTGGAGCTCTGGAAAGCATTTATAAACATCTACTCATCTAGCATAGTATTAAGTACAGGTTAAAGGCAAGGGTTTGGGAGTTAAATTTGGGCTAGTATATCAGCTCTACGACTAATTAGATGTAGGATCTCCAAAGCCTCTTCCAGCCCCAATTTCCTCATGTATATTATGGAAATCATTTTAGCGCAGTTGTGAAGATTGATGAGAGAATGGCAGAGCAGTGCTACAGACAGTGTCTGACATATAGTAAGTACTCAATAATCGTAAGGTTTTATGGTAGTGGAGAAGTCATGCCATAGACAAAACAACAAGGAACAGAAACAGCCAGCCACAGGATATGTGGGGAGAAATAAATCCTCAGTAAACTAGGATCTTAGAATCAGCAGACTACAGAATTAAGAGATGAAAAAGCCACAGAGACAATCTAGACACCTCAACTCCATTTGCTTGCTTTAAACTCTAGGCATAGTGGAATCTTCTAATTCTCAGAAATTTAGAGACATTAGCATCCCTAGAAAAGTTCTAGAAGCCCACCCCATAGTATTGTAAACAAGCCCTTGAATCTCACAATGTTTTCACCACCATCACCTCTTTAGGGCTCCATTCATATACTCAACACACATTCACTGGGCACAGACTATGGGCCAGACACTGTAGAGAGGAATTCAAGGCCCCATGCTAGGCATTTTACACACATAGTTGCATTCTGGGCAATGTTGTTGTTGTTAGGTGTCATTGAGTCAGTTCCAACTCATAGGGACACTATGTACAATACAACAAAACACTGCTGGGTCCTGCACCATTCTCACAATTGTTGTTATGTTTGAGCCCATTGTTGCAGCCACTGTATCAATCCATCTTGTCGAGGGTCTTCCTCTTTTCCACTGATCTTCTACTTTACCAAGCATGATGTGTCCTTTTTCAGGACTGGACCCTTCTGATAATGCATCAAAGTACATGAGAGGAAATCTCACCATCTGTGATGGTTAAGATTGTGTATCACCTTGGCTGGGCCACGATTCTCAGTGTTTTAATGTGATCACTCCCATGACTGAATATACTGTGAGTAGCCAATCAGATGAAAGGGAGTCTCTTTGGAGGTGTGGCCTGTATCTGAATGTAAGCAGACGTTCTGGCTTTTTGCTCACTCTGGATCCTGTGGATGCCTCTTGTCTCATCTCTGCTTCTTGGGAATTGAGCTGTCAGCTTATCTGCTGAACTTGGGATTCGTCAATCTTCACAGCCTGTGAGCGGAGCCCTGCTCTCCGACCTGCCGATCATGGGCTCAACAGCTTCTGTGGCTGTGTGACTTGGGAGAGGCCTCTACCTTGATCCACGGACTTGGGATGTTCTAGCCTCTACAATCGTGTGAGCTGTTTCCTTGATATAAATCTCTTTCTCCATATATATATATATATATATATATATATATTTATTTATATACACACACACACACATATATATATTTATACAGTTTACTGGTTTTGCTTCTTAAAATAGAACCCAGCCTAAGACACCATCCTTGCTTCCAAGGAGCACTCTGGCTGTATTTCTTCCAAGACAGACTTGTTCATTCTTCTGGCAGTCCATGGTATATTCAATATTCTTTGCCAGCAATATAATTCAAAGGCATCAATTCTTCAGTCTTTCCCATGCATATGAGGCAATTGAAAATATCATGGCTTGGGTCAGGCACACTTTAGTCCTCAAAGTGACATCTTTGCTTTTTAACACTTTAAAGAGGTCTTTTGCAGCCAATTTACCTGATACAATATATCATTTGATTTCCTAACTGTTGCTTCCATGGGCGTTGATTGGGGACCCAAGTAAAATGAAATCCTTGACAACTTCAATCTTTTCTCCATTTATCATGATGTAGCTTATTGGTCCAGTTGTGAAGATTTTTGTTTTCTTTATGTTGAGGTGTAATCTATACTGAAGGCTGTAGTCTTTAATCTTCATCGGTAAGTACTTCAAATCCTCTTTGATTTCAGCAAGCAATGTTGTGTCATTTGCATATCACAGGTTGTTAATAAGTCTTCCACCAATCCTGATGCCACATTCTTCCTCATGTAGCTCAGCTTCTTGGATTATTTGCTCAGCATATAGATTGAATAAGTATGGTGAAATGATGCAACCCTGACACACAACTTTCTTGATTTTAAACCACGCAGTATCCCCTTGCTCTTTAAAACAACTACCTCTTGGTGTATATACAACTTCCTCAAGAGCATAATTAAGTTGTTCTGGAATTCCCATTCTTCCCAATGTTATCCATAATTTGTTATGATCCACACAGTCGAACGCCTTTGCATAGTCAATAAAACATAGGTAAACATCTTCCTGGTATTCTCTGCTTTCAGCCAAAATCCATCTAACATCAGCAATGATATCCTTCATCCTACGTCCTTTTCTGAATCTGGCTTGAATATCTGGCAGTTCCCTGTCCATGTACTGCTGTAACCATTTTTCAATTATCTTCAGCAAAATTTTACTTGCATGTGATATTAATGATATTGTTGGATAATTTCTGCATTCTGTTGGATCACCTTTCTTTGGAATAGGTGCAAATATAGATCTCTTCCAGTCAGTTGGCCAGGTAGCTGTCTTCCAAATATCTTGGCATAGCTGAGGGAACTCTTCCAGCACTGCATCCATTTGCTGCAACATCTCAATTGGTATTCCATCAATTCCTGGAGGCTTATTTTTCACCAATGCCTTCAGTGCAGCTTGGACTTCTTCCTTCAGTACCACCAGTTCTTAATCATATGCTACCTCCTGAAATGTCTGAACATCGATCAGTTCTTTTTGGTATAGTGATTCTGTGTATTCCTTCCATTTCTTTTGACGCTTCCTGTGTCATTCAATATTTTGCCCATAGAATCCTTCAAAATTGCAAGTCGAGGCTTGAGTTTTTCCTTCAGTTCTTCCAGCATGAGAAAAGTCAAGCGTGTTCTTTTCTTTTGGTTTTCTAACTCCAGGACTTTGCACGTCACTATAAGACTTTGTCTTCTCGAGCTGCCCTTTGAAATCTTCTTTTCAGCTCTTTGAGTTCATCATTTCTTCCATTCGCTTAAGCTATTCTACATTCAAGAGCAAGTTTCAGAGTCTCTTCTAACATCCATTTTGGTCTTTTCTTTCTTTCTTGTCTTTTTAATGACCTTTTGCTTTCTTTATGTATGGTGTCCTTGATGTCTTCCCACAACTCCTCTGGTCTTCAGTCACTAGTGTTCAATGCATCAAATCTGTTCTTGAGATGGTCTCCAAATTCAGGTGGGATATGTTCAAGGTGGTATTTTGGCTCTCAAGGACTTGTTTGAATTTTCTTCAGCTTCAACTTGAACCTGCATATGAGCAATTGATGGTCTGTTCTGCAGTCGGCCCCTGGCTTTGTTCTAACTAATGATATTGAGCTTTTCCATTGTCTCTTTCCACAGATGTAGTCGATTGATTCCTGTATATTCCTTCTGGCAAGGTCCATGTGTACAGTCACCATTTATGTTAGTGAAAAAAGGTTATTTGCAATGAGGAAGTCACTGGTCTTGCAAAACTCTATCATGAGATCTCCAGCTTCGTTTTTATCACCAAGGCCATATTTTCCAAATACCAGTCCTTCTTCTTCATTTCCAACTTTCCCATTCCAATCACCAGTAATTATCAATGCATCTTGATTGCATGTTTGGTCAATTTCAGACTGCAGAAGTTGGTAAAAATCCTCAATTTCCTCATCTTTGGCATTATATTAGAGGAATGGCATCATATTTATCATTAAAAAGAACATTTCAAGATCTATCCTGAAGTACAATGCTGTCACTGATAGGATAATATCCATATTATCCTCTCAGTGTTAAATTGCCACCAGTGAATTAATTTAATTAATTAATTAATTGTTAGTTAATTAATTAACAAGGAAGATCAGTTAATACGACTATAATTCAAATTTCCTGACAATAGCCCCCAAAGTTAGATACTACTGGTCCCATTTAAATATGAGAAGACTATTCAAAAATCTGAGTATATCTGAAAACTACAGCTGGTGAATTGTAGAATTCTAATGTGAACCCTAGGCTATATATGTATTGCCACAAAAATGCTGCTTTAAAAAATGGATTGAAACTACACCCATTTATTCTTGGGAATCTGTAATTCAGCTGAGAGTCAGTTGATCGAGACAGGACTTTGTTCAGAGTGGCTCTACTCCAATGTTTCTCATCTTCTTTCTGAGAGCTGTGGGCTAGCCCAAGCATGTCTTCTTGTGGCCACGCCAGAGGCCCAGAAGAGCAATTCAGTCATGCAAGCACTTTTCAAACTTTTGGCCATGTCAATGCTAACTTTCCATTGGCCAAAGAAAGTCACATGGGCAAACCCAGTTAAGGGACAAAGAAATATACTCCACCATTTTAGCGGGAGAAACTGCAAAGTCATATGGCAAAGGGATGAAGCGTTGGGGCCACTCAGGCAATCCACCACAGTCTGACTTTAAAGCTCACACTTTTCCACCACCCATCGCCTCCACAGGTAAACAAATAATTACAATGCCTTGTGAGTAAAGCCTTAACAGGAATACATCCAAGATGTTAGGGAAGTATGGTGGAAGGGACATCTCACTAGGTCCAGAGTCAAGGAAGAGAAGTAGCAAGAAATGAGTCTGCTGAAGAGAATGTAATTATGCTCAAACATCTCCTGATTGCAGACAAGCTGAGGGATAGGCATGAAAATGCCAAGCTCAGGCCTTAGCAAGTTCATCACAATGAGAGGAAGCCTAGGGAACTGAGGAGGCTTTTGAGGATTCGGGTAAAACCAGGACACAAACAACTGGAACTGAAACTCTCTGTGGTTTGCCTAACCCAAAAATTAGCTCTCTAGAGATTTGGACGTTATTATCAGTTAAACAATTTCGTCAAACTTCACTCTGTAACCTTTAGGCAAAACCAGAAAAAAAAAAAATTAATTCACTGGTAGCAATTTAACACTGAGAGGTGGGCAAACCAAAACCCGGACAGAGAGAGGCATCCAGTGGCCAAGGGTTAATCTGCAATGAGCCACAGCTGCAGGCAACCAGAAATGGCAGTTGCTGGCTAACCACATCCCAGTGTAGGTTCAGCAGACCACAAAAAGGGGCATAAACCAGCCCAGAGGACTGCAAAAAAGAGACAAGTCAGCCAATGACAAGGACAGATATGGTCACCTTCCTCCTGGTAGAACACAGGAACATTTTGAGTTTACTCCTGCAGTTCCCACACAATCAGTTCTACCAAATTTTTCTTAGTTCTGTGCCAGTCACTCTGAGATGACAGAAACCCAAGGCCTTTCATTGTTTGGTTGGTGAGATGAGACCAAGGCATGTGACGTAATTAGAAAACAGAGAAGTTCTCGAAGTGGGCCAGCAGTATCAGAGTCATCTGGAAACTTATTAGAAATGCAGATTCACAGGCCCCATCCCAGACCTCCTGAATCAGAAACTCTGAGAGTAGGGCCCAGCCATCTGTGTTTCCCAAGCCCTCCAGAGTACAGAGTGAGAGCAGTGAGGGCTGGAGGTGCCCTAGAAGAAGTACAAATTTAATTGGACCTTGAAGGAACTGGATAATGGGAGAGAGAGACTCTGTACAATGTCAACCCTGAAGGCGTGAGAGCAACTCATCTGAAGACCTGTGAGCTGAATCCCTGAATAGAAGAAATGTGATTCTGAGTGTTGTACAGAAACAAGATTAGCTAGATTGAGTGCAGTGTGGTTTTGAAGAGTCTTGAAAACTAGGCACAAAAATAAAATATTTGGACTCCTTACAATACAAGACTGAAGATCTTAACTCTCCAACCCCCACAACGAGAGTATAATGCACTTTCTTTTCAAGTGCACATTGAGCATTCACTAAGGTAGACTATATCCTGTGTCGTAAATCACATCTTAAAAAATATTTTAAAATTTAAATCATACAAAGTATATTCTCTGATCATAATAGAATTAAACTATAAATCAAGAGCAGAAGGATAACAGGAGAATCTCCAAATAGTTTTAAATTAAGCAACACATGTCTAAATAAGCTATGGGTAAAAGGGGAAATGTCAAAGGATATTAGAAAATACTTTGAACTGAACAAAAATGCTTAGAGACAAATTCATAGCATTAAATAATTATACCAGAAGAGAAGAAAGGTATCAGTTCAATAGTCTAAGCTTCCATCTCAAGGAACTAAAAAGGCTACAGCAAAATAAACTCATTCAAGGAAAAAAACGTAAATAATAAAGAGCAAAAATTAATGAAATAGAGAATGGAAAAACAATAAAGAAAATCAATAAAACCAAAATATGGTATCCTCTAACAAAACTGAGAAAGGAAAAAAAAAGAAAAGAGACAAATTACCAATATCAGAAATGAAAGAGGGGATCTCACTACAGACTCCAAAAATAATAAAAGGATAATAAGGAACTACTATGAACCTAAGTTTAAAAACTTAGATGAAGTGAACCAAGTTTTGAAAACTGCAAACTACCAAAACTCACCCAAGATTAAATAGATAACTTGAATAGTCCTATAAATATTAAAGCGGAAATTGCACTTGTAGCTTGAAAATCTTCTGAAAAAGAAATCTCCAGGCCCAGAAGTTTTCACAGACAAATTCCACCAAACATTTAAAGAAGAAATAACAACAATTCTACACATTCCCAACTAATTTTACATGTCCAGAATTACACTTATACTAAAACCAGACAGTTATCCTTATACCAAAACCTTATACCAAAAAGACATTACAAGAAAAGAAAACTACAGATGAGTATCTCTCATGAACATAGATACAAAAATCCTCAACAAATTATTAGTAAATTGAGTCTAGCAATATATAAAAAGAATAAGATAACACTACCAAGGTGATTTAGCACAGGAATGCAAGACTGGTTTACTATTCTAAAATCAACCAATGTAATTCTCTATATTAACAGTCTAAAGAAGAAAAAACACATGATCATATCAATAGATGAAGAGAAAACATTTGACAAAATATAACAGCCATTCATGATTAAAAATAAAAAACTCTCCACTTACTAGTAATTATAAAGGACACGCACAAAAAATTATATGGACATATACAAAAAGTCTACAGCTAACATCATATTTAATAAAATATTGAATAATAAAAGATCAGGAATAAGTCCAGGATGTCCACCTCCATCACTCCTATTCAACATTGTATGGGAAGTTCTAGACGGTGCAATGAGTGGGGAAAAAAAGTAAGAAAGAAACAAAAGGCATACAGATTGGAAAGAAAAAAATAAAACTGTCCCATTGGCAGACAACATGATTGTCTAAATAGAAAACGCCAAGGAATCTATTTTAAAAAGCTCCTAAAATAATAAATCAGTTTAATAAGGTTACACTATACAAGGTTAGCATATAAAAATCTATTGTATTTCTTTATACTAGCAATATACAAGTGAAAACCAAAATTTAAAAATAATGCCATTTATAATACTTTCAACAAAAATTAAAATGTGTCAGTTTAAATTGAAGAAAACACGTACAGGATCTGTATGCTGAAAACAGAAATACTGATAAAAGAAATGAAAGAAGACCTAAATAAATGGAGAGACATACCATATTCAAGAATCCAAAGACTCAATATAATAAAGATATCAGTTCTCCCCAGACTAATCTATAGATTTAATATAATACCAGATAAAACCCTAGCACAAGTTATTTGTAGATATAAACAAACTGATTCTAAATTTACATGGAGCAGCAAAAGATTAGTTAAAATACTTTTGAGAAAGAAAAATAAAGTTAGAGGAATTATACTGTCCAATTTTAAGATTTGTTATAAAACTATAACACTCAAGATCATGAAGTATTAGTGAAGAGATAGACATATGGAACAGATTACAGAGTCCAAAACCCACACAAATGTGGCCTTTTGATTTTTCACAAAGATGCAAAAAACACTCAACAGAGAAAAGACAGTCTTTTCAACAAGTGCTGTTGGAACAATTGGTCATTTCTATGCAAAAAAAATTTCAGTTAAAAAAATAACTCAGCCTAAACCTCACAACTTATAGATAATTGACTCAAAATGGATCATAAATCCAAATTTAAAACCTAAAACTATAAAACTTTTAAAGAAAAATCTCTGTGGAAAAGAGGCATAAAGAGGTCAAGAGTTCTTAGACATTACCAAAGATTCATAAAACAAAAAAAAGTAATAAATTGGACTTCGTCAAAGTCAAAAAATTTGTTTTGCAGAACATACGGTTAAGAGAATGAAAGGACAGTCTACATACTGGGAGAAAATATTTTAAAATCACATATTCGACAAAAGGCTAGTATCCAGAATATATAAAGAACCCTAAGAACTCAACAATAAGAAAACAACACAACTCAATTTTTTTAATAGGCGAAATTCATTAACAGACACCACATCAAAGAGAATATAATGATGGCAGATAAGGACATGAAAATATCATTAGACATTGGGGAAATTCAAAATAAACCATGATAAGATACTGCTGCACACCTAAATAAAATGGCTAAAATAAAAAATACAAGTGCTGACAAGTATGTGGAGCAACTGAAACTCTTGTACCTTGCTGGTAAGAATGCAAAATAGTACGGCCAGTTTGGAAAACTATGTGAGTTTCTCTTAAAGTTCAACATATACTTAACAATTTCACCCCTGAGTATTTACCCTAGGGAGAGAAACAATTACATTTACACTAAAATCTGTACATAAGTGTTTATAGAAGCTGTGTTCATAATTGCCAAAAACTGGAAATAACCTGTTATGGATTGAATCATCTCCCAAAAATATGTGTTGTAAATCCTAGCCCCTATGCTTATGGTTATAATCCCATTTGGGAACTGGGTTTCTTTGTTAAGAGACTATATCAGTGTAGGGTATGTTTTAAGCCAATCACCTTTGAGTTATAAAAAGATCAGATTAAGACAGAGGAATAAGCAGAGATGAGGGATATAGATGCCAAGATGTATGAAGATCACCAAGGAACCAAGGAACAAGGACCTTCCTCTAAGCCAATAGAGAAAGAAAACTTCCCTCTAGAGCCAGCACCCTGAATCAGCTTCTAGCCTTCTAAACTGTGAGAAAATAAATTTCTGTTTGTTAAAGCCACCCACTTGTGATTTTTCTGTTACAGCAGCAGTAGATAACTAAGACACAATGTCCTTCAACAGGTGAACAGATAAATAAACACCAATACAGTGGAATACTACCCAGAAAAAGAAACAAAGTATTGATACATAAAATGACTTGGGTAGAACTCAAGGGCATGCTACTGAGTGAAAGAAGCAACTCTCAAAAGATTTCATACTGTAGGGTTCCACTTATATGCCATTCTCACATGACAAAACAACAGATCATAAGTTGCTAGGGGCTAGACGTGGGGGGAAGATTTGACTCTGAAGGGATAGCATGAGGGAGGTTTTTGGAATGAGGGAACTATTCTGTACCCTGATTGTGGAGGTGGTAACACAAATCTATACATTAAATAATAATATGAATTTAATTGACATTGTTTTGGAAAACTTATTCCCTCCCTTCTGTCTCTCAATAATTTTTTTAATACTGCTACCTCAAAGTCTTTCAAATTCCCCCATTCCAAACTCTCCCAAACTACTTAAAACTTAGCTGTAGCCCTCCCTCTACCCCTCTGAGGTTCAGTTATTTATTATTTAGATCAATGTAGTGTCTTTTCTTTTAGTTTTCTGCTTCATTCACTATAAGGAAATGAATTTTTTTGTACCTAGCACAAAAAGAAGGATACAAGTTCAAAGGGAGTTTGCTGGGATAAAATAGTGGCTGAAATTGAAAAAAGTCATTCCATAGAGACTTGCACTTAATTTTTAAAATCTCTTCCTCTTTTAAGTGATATTGTACAGTATAGGGTAGTACTTAAAAGTGCAGTCTCTACATTTAAACGTCACAGTTTGAAATCCTAGTTCCACCACTTAATAACTGCGTGTACTTGGCTATGATTTCTAACCTCTCTGAGCCTCATTTCCTTCATCTGTAAAATAGGGAAAATAATAGAATTTATCCTATAAGTTCGTTGTGAGAGTTAACCACTTAGTCTAGTGCCTTGCACATAGTAAGTTCTTGATAAAACTTATCTGTCACTATTATTAACCATAAAAAGCTGGCTATGGATGCATGTGATGTTGGTGTGGAAAAGAACTATGGGTTCTATTGACTAAAACCTCAATATGAAATCAGTGGGATCTAGCTGCCAAAATAACTAAGGCAATCTTGGGACTGCATTCTGAGCTCTACAGAACAAAGATGTATTAGGTATATACCAAATCCCCAGCTTGAATTATGTGTTCAGTTTTGGGTACCACATCTCAACAGGTACATTGAAAAAGCCAAGGGTCTCTTAAAGGAGTATGAGCGGGAGCATAAGGTTTGGAAAATCTGTCCGTGGTCACAAGTAGAGATCATTACAATGAAAATATAATAGTTTAACAGTTGCATGTTAACTGTCTACAAATATGCAAAGATCTGTTGTATGGTGGGTGGTAGACATTCTCTAGAAGATAGACCTACCATCAGAAAGTAGAGAGCATGTTGTTGGTTGCCATTGAGGTGGCTCCAATTCATGTCGACCTTATGTATAGTAGAACAAAATGTTACCCGATTCTGTGTCATGTTCACAATAGTTGTATGTTTGAGTCCATTGTTGCAGCTGTTACATCAATCTATCTCTTTGAGGGTTTCTCTCATTTTCCTTGGTGCTCTGCTTTACCAAACATGATGTCCTTTTCTAGCGATTGGTCTTTCCTGATGACATGTCCAAAGTAAGCAAGTAGAAGTCTCACCATTCTCGCTTCTAAGGAACATTCTGGTTGTATTTTTTCTAAGACTGATTTGTTCATTCTTTGGGCAATCTACGGTATATTCAATATTCTTTGCCAACACCACAATTTGAAGGTATCAATTCTTCTATTTTCCATTTTCATTATCCAAATTTCACATGTGTACATGGGTCAGATGCACCTCAGTCATCAAAGTGACATCTTTGCTTTTGAAAACTTTTAAAACTTTACATTTTAAAACTTTAAAGAGGTCTTTTGCAGCAAATTTGCCCGATATAATACATCATCTGATTTCTTGACTGCTGTTTCCATGAGCATAGAAAGCATACACTTATTTAAATTTAATATCAAGACATAACAGTTACAGTTTCTCTTAAACAGAACTGGTTACCTTATGGGCTAATCAGAAAATATATGATCCTCTTACTTATATATAAATAAAATTAAGATTAAAATTAAGGTACTTGACGAAGATCTCAAAGCTAGCCAATTCTCAGCCATGCTTTAAATCTTTGGTTTATGGCTGCAGGGATTGTCATGATCTTTCAGCAAGTCAGAGAAAAACTAGGACTGGAGCTGACAGCCTTTGGCTATGCTATTTGGTGGAGGAGTCTAGGTCTCATGAATACAACTGAACTATTAAGGCCAAAATGCAATTATTTTGAAGCAATTTTCTAACCATGCTGGAGTCAGTCCACTGTGCTGAGTTTAAATACAGAGGGTACAGAATCTAACTGTCCAGATAGTTAGAGTTATCCACCAAATGAATGTAGGGTGGGGTGACAGTGTATGAGCAGATGCTGTTGATGTTTTCTGCAGAGTGTTTGAAAACCCACTGTGAATATTGATGCCAAGAGCTTGTTGCTGGCTCTTAGAAACAAACAGAAGATGGAACAGCCATTTTTTTCCCCTCAGTACAGGATACTGTTAGCCAAATGCTGAATTTCAGTTTGATTAAGAAACACAGGTCCATCATACACTTGCTCCTATTGTTGGAATGTGGTTGTTGATGTTGTGGGGAGTGAACTATCCTGAAAGGGTTATATTCACCGTAGCATACAGAGGCCCAAACAGCCAGGCCATGTATGAGCTGATGCCCTGTCCTGACAGCCGGATCAGCCAATGAATGGATTTTAGAATGATTATTCAATCCCTTCCAACAGAACCTCATTAGCTGCAACCATTGTCACCCTCTATCCCGCCACTGAGTTGGCTTTTCGGTTCAGCGGAAGCTTAGAATTTTCCTACTCATGCGGGCAGAGTAAAGCTCTAAGCTAACTCAGGTGTAACTTATTTAATTCACCACCGAACTAATTACTGCAGATGCAGATAAACCAAGCTAAGGGGAAAGAATCCACCTCCTCAAACAAAACAAAGAGCAGGTGAGCATGCTTTGAACACCCAGCAAAGGACGTGTCAGATGGCAGACATCTTAAAAAAGCAAACAAATGCTCCAATGACTTTGAAAATCAATGAATTCCAAGAGGAAAAAAATCACTGCATGGTCTTTGTGTATTTGGGGCCTACTTGGTTCTACTTTGAATGCCACTGAACGGCAGAAGTAGAATCAACTATTTCTAGTCAAATAAAATTTGAATTTAGTAGGTTCTCACACAATTTCATTTTAAACAGATATTTTTTTTTCCTCCACAATTTGGGCTTGATTAGAAGTGAATAAACTATGCAGATTAGGATCAAGGACATTTTAAGGTGAACTCTCTGTCTTTCAGAGAAGTTAACTCTGACATATAAACTTAATTGAATGTCTTTTGCTCTAAAGAACATTAATTGGATGTTCCTTATTGTGGTGAATTTATGTTTCAAAAGGAGATAGCAAAAAAAATCAGACTTTAGTTCCAACAGATCATTTTCTCAAAAGGCATATTAAGGAAATAAATTATTTGAGAACATATTTTGAAAACAACATGGAACCGATCTTAAATATCCTGTTAAAATAGTTCGTTTTTTCATTTACAAATATCGTGGGTTGAATAAAAATTTTCAGTCTTGGCAGAGACTGGCATTCTTACTTGTCTTAGTTATCTAGTGCTACTATAACAGAAATATAACAAGTGAGTGGCTTTAACAAACAGAAATTTATTTTCTCACAGTTTGGGAGGCTAAAACTCTGAATTCAAGGTGCCAACTCTAGGAGAAGGTATTCTCTCTCTGTTGGCTTGGAGGAAGGTCCTTGTCTCTTTGAGCTTCTGCTCCTGGGTGATCTTCATATGACTTTGCATCTGTCTTTCCCCGTCTCTTTCCTCTCGTATTTTACTATAAGTGGCAAAGAGAAACCACGTGGCTTCAAGATCTTGCTTAGAAATCTCATCGGCCAGATATCCAAGTCTATCACTTACAAGTTTTACCTTCCACCAAACATTTGAACATAATTCAGACAAGTTCTTTGCCACTGCACAAAAAGCATCGCCCTTCTTCCGTTTTCCAATTACATGTTCATCATTTTCTTTTAAAGCCTCACCAGAAGCACATCTAACGTCCACATTGCTCGCAACGTTCTGTTGCTGGCACCATATGTATTATCCAAGACAATAGAGACTTTCTCTGTAGCTCACCTCACTTCCTTTTGAACCCTTATCAGAGAATCCTTTTGCCTTAGGATGGGTTCTCTAGAGAAGCAATACCAGTAAAGCATATAAATATATATACAGAGAGATTTTCATCAAGGAAATAGCTTACGCAATTGTAGAGGCTAAAACGTCCCAAGTCCAGAGATCAGGGTAGAAGCCTCTCCCAGTTCACGTAGCCACAGAAGCTGGTGAACCCAAGGTTGACAGGTCGGAGAGGGGCTCCCGCTCACAGGCTCTGCAGGTCAATGAATTCCAAGATCAGCAGACAAGACTGCAAGGTTCCTCCTGATTCACATAGCTGCAGGGGCTGGCGAACCCAAGGTCAGCAGGTTGGGGAACCGGACTCTTGCTCGCAGGCTGAGAAGTTCTACGAATTCCAAGATCAACAGGTAAGCTGCTAGCTCAAGTCCCACGAACCAGAGGTGAAACAACAAGAGGCAGCTGCTGAGTCTGGAACAAGCTAAAAACCTTGGCAAGGTGAGCAGGCAGAAAGTAACCAGATGAAGGCAGAGAGATGAAACTGAGAGGGCAGCGAGCTGCCACAGGCCCCGCCTCCGCCAGTACCACTCGGCAGATTCCACATGGGGGTGATCACAACATTATACAACTGCTAAAACACTGAGAATAATGGTCTAGCCAAGCTGACATACTATCTTAACCATAATTCTGCCAACAGTCTCTTCAAGTCAATCTAGGCTTTTACTATGAGGCACCTTAAAACTCTTCCAGCCTCTACCCATTACCCATTTCCAAAACCTTTTCCACATTTTAGATATCTGTTAGAGCAGCACCCAACTCTCCCAGTACCAAATATCTTAGGCTGGGTTATCTTCAGGAAAAAAACTAGTGAAGTGTCTATGTGTGTGTGTATATGTGTATATATATATATATATTTATCTCCATCACTTGTCTGCCAGTTTGTTATACTGTGGTGGTATGAGAGTTGCTGTGATGCTAGAAGCTATACCACTGGTATTGCAAATACCACCAGGGTCACCCACGGTGGACAGGTTTCAGTGGAGCTTCCAGACAAAGACAGACTAGAAGGAAGGGCCTGGTGATCCACTTCTGAAAATCAGCCAGTGAAAACCTTATGAATCACAACAGAACATTGTTTGACTCACTTGCTTTGGACACGTCATCAGGAGGGATCTGTCGCTGGAAGAGGACATTATGTTTGGTGAAGTAGAGGACCAACAAGGGCAAGGGAGACCCTCTGTGAGATGGATTGATACAACAGCTGGAACAATGGACTCAAACATGCTGGCAATTTTCAGGATGATGCAGGACCTGTTGACATTTCATTCTGTTGTGCGTAACGTCACTATGAGTCAGAGTTGACTGGACCGTAGCTGTCTGTCTATCTATATCTATCTATCTGTCTATCTGTCTATCTACATATATATGTATATAGAGAGAGAAAGATTTAATTCTTAATTCAAGAGAATGGTTCACATAGTTGTGTGGGCTGGCAAGTCCCAAATCCATGCAACAGGTAACAGGCTGGAGGCTTCTCCTGACTCACAGCCTTGCAGAGGCTGAAGAGCCCAAAAACAGCAAGTCAGACAGCAGGCTGCTGGCTCAGGGGACTGTGGGAGCTGACGAATCCCAAAATCTGCAGATCAGACGGCAGGCTACTGGCTCACATCCCAAGAACCAGCAATCAGAGGATGATGAGTCAGATGTAGGATCCAGAGAAAGCGAACTTTGCTAAAACGTTCATATATATTGGATGCAAGGAAAGTTCTTTTTCAACTGATTGGCTGCTCACATCAGATAACAAAATGGAAGATGATTACATCATTACATAACTGCCAAACCAGTGAGAATCATGACCCAGCTAAGTTGACACACAACCTTAACCTTCACATTACCTGTGAAAGGAAATCTCCATTCAATATTCTTCTATTTTATAAGTGACTACTACAACAGTATCATTGTATTCATGATACTTCTACTAACCCATTTTATGTTTTTGGAAATATTTCATGGGCTTTTGTGCAGTAACTACTGCCCATTTAGAGGAGTACAACCAAGGAGAACTAGCCTGGGCATTAGAGAAAAGGTGAAGTATTGCCTCCACCATTTGCTGTGTGTGTGACATTAGCAAATCCCCTAAATCTCCAAGCATCAGTTTCCTCGTCTGAAAATCCCATATGTAATATGTAGCACAACCAAACAGAAATAAGCCTTGAAAAGTCAAACTTTAATTAAAATGCCAGAACATTGAGGAACTAAAACCCAAAAAAACTGAACCCATTGCCATCGAATTGATTCCAACTCATTGCAACCCTCTTTGACAGAGTAGAACTGCCCCATAGAGTTTCCAAGGCAGTAAATCTTTACAGAAGCAGACTGCCACATCTTTCTCCCACAGAGCGGCTGGTAAGTTTGAACACCACCTTTTCAGTTAGCAGCGGAGCACTTAACCATTGGGCCACCAGGGCTCCTTTTCTCCAAGCTGTAAGCAAATCTATGTCAAGGAGGGCTTAAAAACACCTTTCCCGCTACCCCATGTCTAGGGATCCTGCTGATTTTATCTGCCAATGAGAACAGAGTTAGAATCACGGAGAGATGCTCAGGCCAAAAAGAGAGAATTGGAGGATGATTGGAGAATTGAGAAACTACGAAAAAACCAAACCCGTTGCGGTCAAGTCGATTCCGACTCACAGGGAGTATTAACTCAAAATCAGTTTGTAGAAGCCCATTCAGTCTGGATTTCTATGTAATGTATAACAAAACACAAGGAGATGCTTGTAATTACGATTTTTGATGTCCACAAAAGAATACATTTGGAATAACTGAGTTCACGGTCTGTAAGGATTACCACATACAACGAACAAGATAGATCTAACGTGCATTCAGATATCAGCCTCCAATTCTCTTTTTCTGACCTGAGTGTTTCTCTATGATTCTGTCTGTGTTTTCATTGGCAGATAAAATCAGCAGGCTCCCTAGACATGGGGAGTGGGAAAGGTGTTTTTAAGCTCTCTTTGGTGTAAATTTGCTTCCCTCTTGGAGAAAGAAGCCATCAACAATCCATTGCCCTGAGACATGGATGCCATGATTCTTCCTGGCAAATATCATTAAAATTTTCCTCAGCAACCATAACTCAGGATATATCCCAATATTCTCCAGAGTTCAATCCCAAGAGATTCACCAAGAGGGGAGGGGGAAGGTAAGGGTTCAATAATTAAATGTTTGTGTGACTTTACATACTCTACTCCTCTGTCGGAAAATCTTAGTTCACTTTAGTTTAAAGAAGCAAAGAATATCTATTTAACTTTGCTTAACCTGGTATTTCCCAAACATATGACCTGTCCTCATGGCAACTATTTAGAAATCCCACTTTAGTATTCCACCAGACACATTTAGGAAACTCTGGTTCAATCCCTTGATGCCTAGAATCACAAGGACCACCTGCATGTGGTTATCACATAGAAAAAAAATGACAGAATCTAAGTGAAAGGATTTTTCAAAGTAGCAAGTGCTGATCATTAGGATGTGTTTTTGTGATGACTCGGGGCAATTAAGCACAGAAAGTAAAGACAAGTGAGGGTAACAAGAGAGGAAGTCTATATCAAAATATGAAGTCTCTTATCCATCTTATTCACTGGAAGCTTTTCCATTGCAAGTGATAAGAAACTTCCTCGAAGAGGCTTAAGCAAATAAAGACATGTAAGGGTTCATATATCTTAAAAATTCAAAGGTAGATCTGAGCTTCACCCCTGGGTAGGTCCAGGAATGTAAACATTGTTGCCAGTTTTCTTAGTTTTCCTCTGCGTTGGCTTTATTTTCAGCAAGGATGCTTCTCCATGTCAGCTCCAGACTAGCATCCTACAAGTTCAGGAGCCCAGAATAAAAGAGCCCCTCTTCCCAAAAGTTCTAGCAAAAGTCCAAGACATAACTTGAATTGGACCAATTTAGATCACCCACCATCACTGAAGCAATTCTGTGGTCATAGGGATGAACTATACTACTTGGCCAGGCAAGGAGTGGTCCCCCAAAGGAATGTGAGGTGAAATTAACAGAAGAAAGTAGACTAGTTGCTGGATAAACAAAAACACCGTGGGTATCCACAATATCCATCCCCCACCCCAAAAAAAGCCTACATGTATTTGTATACTCAGCACGGAGCGTTAGGCATTACATTATCCAGTAAGTCTCTTCTGCCTCATGATGCTCTCCTGAGTCCAGGAATTCTTGCACAGACTTCCACAAGAGGAGAAGTACAAGTTTACAGGGAATACAGACCATGTTAAAAATAGCCATGACTGTTCTTCCAGAAGTCATTATTGATGACTTCCAACCATGCCTCTTCTTGTCTTCTGTGCCACTGCTGTCAAGTTGATTCTGACTCATAGTGACCCTATAGGGCAGAGTGGAACTGCCCCATAGGGTTTCCAAGGCTGTGATCTTTACAGAAGCAGATTGCCACATCTTTCTCCTGCAGGGCAGCTGGTGGGTTGGAACTGCCAAATTTTCAGCTAGCAGCAGAGCACTTATCTACTGCACACCAGGGCTCCTTTTTCCAGAATAGGATACTGGAATCAGGTAAGTATACCAGGACACTTATGATCTTTAGCCATGACACTTAAGTAGTCTGACATGCCTGCACACAAGTCCTTCAGACATGCCCTGCAGAGTGGAATGATCTCCTTGTCAAAAAAGTAGCCAGCTGTAATATATATACATACATATATATATATGTATATCCTTTTATACCCTTACAATGAGCTCTGAACCTTCCATCATCCCATGTACCAAAGGGAAAATACCAAATGTGATTTTTTGGATAATCTGCGGTTCTGCTGGGTTCTTTAGAGATTCTGAAACGTAATCTGAACATATCTTAAGGTTTCAGTCAGGGATGGATTACCAAATAAGCAAGGTACACAGGCTTAGTTGTGTTTACTTACTAATATAGTGCGCAATTTCACATCAGTGAAGATGTAGTGAAGCTGTGTGAAATTGTGCATTACAGATTAGTAAGTAAACACAAGTAAACCCATGCGTACCTTGCTTAATGTAAGCCCGTGCATACCTTGCTCACTGTAAACTCATGTTCACCTTGCTTACTGGTTAACCTGCCCACGGTTCCAGTACTGGTGGAGAGGGGTAAGGAAGTAATGCTGTGTAGTAGAGAGAACTTGGACTTTGGAGCCAGACAGATCTTCATCCATTCGTCCAATAAATATTTATTAAGTATCTAAGAGGTGCCAGGTATTGTTCTGTGTGCTGGACATACATCTGTGAACAAAACACACAAAAACACCTGCCCTTATATAGCTTACATTCTAGTGGCACTTGTACTCAAATTTCAGGTCATCAACTTAATAGCTATATAAACTTGACTTTTTATCACGTGTAAAGACAAGATGATAACTCCTTCCTCATAGGTATACAGTAAGAACTACATGAGATGTTGCAGATAATATCCCCAGCATGGCATCTAAGACATAGCAAACATACCCTGGTGGTGGTGCAGTGGTTAAGATCTTGGCTGCTAACCAGAAGGTCAACAGTTCAAATCCACCAGCTGCTCCTTGAAAACTCTATGGGGCAGTTCTGCTCTGTCTTGTAGGGTCACTGTAAGTTGGAATCGACTCAACCGCAACAGGTTTATTGTTGTAGCGAATTTCCTGGGTGGCGCAAATGGTCAAGCACTCAACTACTAACCAAAGGTTGGCAGTTCATGGTTCGAATCTACCCAGAGGCACCTCGGAAGAAAGGCCTGGCAATCTACTTCTGAAAAATCACAGCCATTGAAAACCCTATGGAGCACAGTTCTACTCTAACATACATGGGGTTGCCATGAGTCAAAATCTACTTGATGGCAACTGATTATTGTTGTAGCTATTTTCCAATTTGTACAAATAGTTGAATATCCACAAAAGAACTAAAGTAACGCTTTCACAATATAAAAGAGAGTTTGCAAAATTAGATAAAAAATTATAGATGACTTCTCCTAGCAGACAAAAAATTAGTCATTATGTTTCTTTACATTGTTTAGTTAAAGTGGTATGCAAAAAAAATAATAATAAGAGGTGGGGTAAGAATCATCACCCATCAACATTTCTGGAATGTCCACTCTTCAGGACAGTGCTCTAACCTCTACTCAGCCCCACTGCTCTTTGTTCTCCTACGATTTCCAGATAGTGAATAGAATATTACCTTGGCTCTAGCTTGCTGTTTATATTAGGAGTAAATAATCAGAAAAAATATGCTTTAAAAAATACAGTTGCTCAGAAGAAAAACAATACCATAAGAAAACTGTTTTTCATGGCTGCATAACCCCAGCAATAGAACAGTAATGACTGTTAAATACTGTCCTAATCCTACAAGTGAACAGATTACTGAAAATTTCAAAGTGGCAGCTTTGATTTAAAGATTCATCTCATTGACCAGCTGATTCATTCCTAATGACATAATCATTGGTGAACAGTAAACGCAATTCAGAGGGTCAGAACTCCACTGTTAGTCATTAGCTTTTATATCTGTGATGCTGTTTTACTACTGAGCCTTGTATTTCACTATTTAAAAGATGAAGAAAGTATCCCCATTTCCATGGTGATGATTGTTAAAGTGCTGCCACAAACTGCACACAGTTATTAGAACACAAATAGAGAGCTATTTGAGATACACAAAATACATTTGAATCTGTTCCACCAAAAAAAAAAAAAAGTCACAAATAAAACTCAGCTAGAGATAAATTAACTACCTTATCATGCTCCACAAGGAAAACAAGTGTTAGATACCCTGCTGCATTGTTTGTGGTAAGCAATCAATATTTTACTGTCTAACTGTATTTAACTTTATGTGAATATCTAAATCCTTTTCTACTAGGAATTCTAATACAATAAGCATAACTCATGGCCATATTCAGGTGAATTAAAGATTCCCTGAAATACACCACTTGAAGGAAGTTATATTTCATCTGCCTCTATTTCTCTTATTCATTACCGAATCCTTCAACCCCCAATTCTCTCCACAGTTCTTCATGAATTGAAACAAAATATGCTCAATTGGACTTTTTCTTGATAAGATATAAATCTGTACACTTACCCTATAACGGACCATTAACAAAGACCAAAAATTTTTACATAGTGGGTAATTATATCCAAGTAGGTTTCTAAAATTCTATGTGATTAATTAGAGAATTATTTTTGCTCATACTAAGCTCCCTTGAAAGGTTTGCTTATAGATTCTATTGCATGTAGCTAAATTATTGATATGGATTCTAAAGATGGATGAGACAGGACTGTAGTGTTAAGTTTTCAAGAGTTAACCCGAAAGACTTTTTAAGGTGCCCAAGAAACTGTTGAGTGGTAAATATTAAGAGTTCCTTAACCACAGTTTGTTTTCTTAATTTATTTAAAATTGGTTTAATGCTTCTATATTCCAAAATCCAAGAAAGAGGCTAATGCTAAAGAAAGGATAACAGTGAAGTAGGAAAATATGGGTAATGAAGCTGATTTTCTTTCCCTATGTGTATTAATGTGATAAGTCTTGGAAAAGAGGGGTGGAGGAAACCTATCTTTTATGTCAACCTCAAGCTACTGGACTTGATTTATTTTATTTTACAGTTTTTAGATTAGAGAGTAATGCTCATTTTACTTTACACTTAATATTTACATCTAATAAATGTTTTCATCTCCATAAGACTCCATATGATGAGGGCAGTGGTGATTTAGTGATAGAATTCTCACCTTCCATAAGGGCAACTCAGGTTCAAGTCCTGGCTAATGCACCTCAAGCACAGTCACCACTCATGTCATTGGAGGTTTGCATGTTGCTATGATGCTGAACAGGTTTCAGTAGAGCTACCAGACTAAGATAGACCAGGAAGAAAGGCCTATCAGTCTATTTCCAAAAATCAGCCAGTGAAAACCCTTTGGATCACAGCTATCCTATCTCATTGTGCATGGGGTCACCATGAGTTGGGGCCCACTTGATGGCAGTTAACAACATAACAAGACTCCATATAATTACTACTTCCCTTCTTAAAATTTCAAAGTTGAATATCCTTTTGGAGTATATTCTCAGTTAACTCTAGAATCTATACTAATATTGGGTATTTCCAAGGGCTATCTGCAAAGTCTACAGGAAATCACTTAGTCTACAGCCATATACTGTGTCTCTACAATGCTCAGAGCCCTGTCCTATCTCATCTGGAGAGACACCAAACAAGTAAGGGATGGAGTTTCCATCTAAAGTGGTTAAGTGGAATTGGTACCCCTGTTATGGATGTATCCATTAATCTAGTAATAAGAGTAAGAAGGGACACGCTGATTGATGGGCTGATATTATGTTGTTGTTGTTGTGTGCCGTCAAGTAGATTCTGACTCACAGAAACCCTAAAGGACAGAGTAGAACTGTCATAGGATTTCCAGGCTGTGATCTTTACAGAAGCTCCTTGCCACCTCTTTCTCCTGCAGACAGGCTGGTGGGTTCAAATCACTGACCTTTTGGTTAGAAGTCGAGATTTAACCATTGTGCAACCAGGGCTCCTTGGAGGATATTGTAGCCCTGAGCAAAGCCATCTGTGATGGTAAAGGTTGTGTGTCTACTTGATTGAGCCATGATTCTCAGTTGTTTGGCAGTTATAATGTTGTTTGGAAGTTGTGTGATGACATAATCACTTCCATGATGAGATCTGATAGAATGTGATCACCTCCATGATGGGATCTTCAGTGAGTAGCCCAGCAGTTGAAAGGGAGTTTCCTTGTGGGTATGGTCTGTACCCAATATAGGTGGACTTTCTGGCAAGGCTTTCTGGCTTTTGCTCACTCCTGATCCTGCAGCTGGCTCCTGTTCATCTGACCTCCAGTTCTTCAGCTAGCACCTTGCCTGTAGATCTTGGGATCTGTCAGCCTCCTCAGTCTGGATCTTGAGTGCCCCAGCTTCTGCAGCTATGTTAGTCAGGAGAAGCCTCTAGCCTGACCCACAGACTTGGGACTTTCCAGCCTCTACAACTGCATGAGCAATTTCCTTGATATAAATCTCTCTTTCTCTCTGTCTCTCTCTCTATATATATATAGAGAGAGAGAGAGAGAAAGAGATGCTTCACTGGTTCTGCTTCTCTAGAGAACCCATCCTAAGACATTTGGTACTGAGAGTGGTTCTAGAGAAACAAAATTTTAAGGATGAGTTTTATAAATTGGTTCTCAAGTCTAGTTAGTCTTAAAGATGTTGATGACTCTGCTTCAAGTAGTAAAGAGGACACTGCTAATCCATGGCATGAGACGGCAACAGAAATATGCAAAGTATCACCACCAATAGATCAGGTATTGGTGAGAGGCGAGGCTCTGGGTGATTGCATGTTTGATATCTCTCTACAATTGTGTCATAATGAGAAGTATAAGGAAGCCTGTTAGTTGGTTCTACTTTCGCTAGACAAAGTCGTGAAAGGAAGAAATGATCTCTGGGATTCAGAGTCAAAGCCCAAGCACTACATAAATGACCTTAAAGTTTCCACTTATGCCTTGAAACAAAGTCTTATTTCTTGTAGTAAAAGAACTGTTATTGCTGAAAACCAAACCCAGAGTCTTACCACAAGAGTGGCTTAATGAAAATTTCAGCTGAATTCCCAACCTCGAGTGGTGTCTGAAGTTAAAGTGAGGGCATTGATTGGGAAGAAATGGGATCCTGAAACTTGGGATGGGGACATAGGGGCAGATAATCAGAAAGCTGGGGAACGAAGCCCCTAAATTCTGTTGAATCACTTCTGCCAACAGAACCAACCCTCTCACTCCCATCTGGAGAGATTACTCCATCTTTGTCTACCAAGCCACCCTCCCCAGTGAAACCATTAGCTAAGGGGCAGAACCAAGATGACGGACTAGTTAAACACACTAAGCCATCCCACTGCAGCAAAGACCTGAAAAACCAAGTAAAATAGATACAGACCTCAGTCCTGGAAACCTGAACCTTAAATGAGAGGATAAAGTATTAGATTAGAAGCCATTGAGAAGAAGAAACTGATAGAAAACAGCAAAGGAGTAGACATATGGATTGGAGGTTCTGGCCAAATGGCATGACTCAGTGTGGCCATCTTGGAATAAAGCCAACAACCCTGCACACGAAAAGCCACCTCCACAGAATTCCCAATAGGAAATAGAGGTACGGTGCAGACACACCCAAGGCTAAGTAAGACCACTTTTGCTGCCTGAAACTCAAAGAGGAGCCCAGAATCTCTCACCTGGTAATCACAGGAGCAAGCTCCTGCAACAACCACCCTTCTGCTGAATAGCAGAAAGAACCACCCCATTCCCACAGCCCCAACTGCCAGGAACCACAGTACTAACCCATCCTATTGCCCTCTTCCATCTAGGTCCCTCTGCCTCTGCCTTCGACCAACCACCCCGGCCTCTCTCCTCAGCCCTACAGGCCAGGTCCCCAGGCCCCTTCCAGCTGGTGTAGCCCCTGTGTGGCTGCACCCCATAGCCCTGAGAACTGGCCCAGACCTCCAGACCCCTCCCAGAACACATGGCCCCTGCATCGCTGCACTCCACAACACCAAGAGGAACAGACCCAGACCTCCAGAACTCTCCTCGCCAGTGTGGCCCCTGCATCACTGCACCCCACAGCCCCAAGGGAAATGAGCCTGGACCTCCAAACCCCTCCCTGCTGGCTCAGCCCCCACCTTGCAGTGCCCCACAGTCCCGAGGGAAAGTGGCCCAGGCCCTCAGATCTCTCCCTGCTGATTCAGCCCCTGCCTCACAGCACCCTGCAGCCCCAAGGACAAGTGGCCTGAACCTCCAGACACCTCCCCACTGGTTCAAGCCCTGACTTGCCCCACTCTGCGGCCCTGATGGGAACTGGCCCATACCACCATGGGCCCCACACAGCCCTGGCCCCGGCCCAGTTCATGCCACAGACAAATGACCCATCTCTACCACTTCCCCTCTGCTGGACCTGCCCTGCTGCACCATAGCTGAGTGACTGGCCCCACACACCCAGACAAAGTGGTGAGAACTATCATGCCACCAGACTAGCAAACAATAAAGTAAGCCCAGCCCACCCCACCCCCAGACATAACCAAACCAAACAAAAGAGCAGGGCAAAAGAAACAAATCTACAATGAATACACAAAGAAAACAAGACCCGAATGTCTTGGAGACAGCAGACAGTAACAAAACATATTAAAAAACAGGACAAGATGATCAAAATAAAGCACCAAATGACCTTCAGGCAGAATAAAAGGCACTGGAATTACCTGATAGAGAATTCAAAAGTCTAATATTCAGAGCTCTCCAGGAGATCAGGAAATAGATCAAGAGACTCACCTACAAAATCATGGAGAAAACAGACAAAACGGAACAAAGCATAACCCAAATCAAGGAAAACACAGAAAAAGCAATAGAAGAATTCAGAAAAATAATACAAGAACAAAACGTTAAAATAAATAAACACTTACACATCAAACAAAAACAGGAATTAAAAATCCAAAAGATAAATGACAAAATTTCAGAAATGGACAATGCAATAGAAGGTTTTAGGAGAAATTTTAAAACAATAGAAGACAGAATCAGTGAAATTAAAGACAAGCCCATGGATGCCACTTTGAGGAAAAATCATAGAAAAGAATGAAGAAAAAAAAGAAAACCTAAAAACTATGTGGGATACAATCAAGAATAAAAATTTTCAAATGATCTGAGTTCCAGAACAGGGAGAGAAAATGGAAAACACAGAGAGGATCACTAAGGATTTGCTGACAGAGAACTTCCCTAATATCATGAAAGATGAAAAGGTGACCATCCAAGAATCTCAATGAACACCACGTAGGATAGACCCCAAAAGAAAGTCACCAAGACATATCATTATCACTCTCACCAAAACCAAAGACAAAGAAACAATCCTGAGAACATCTCAAGAAAAACAAAAAGTCACATACAAAGGGGAAGCAATAAGACTGAGTTCTGATTACTCAGCAGAAACCATGCAGGCAAGAAGGCAATGGGACAACATATAAAACCTTGAAAGAAAAAAATTACCAACCAAGAACAATATATCCTGCAAAACTCTCTCTCATATATGATGGCATAATTAAGACTTTTCCAGATAAACAGAAATTAAGGGAATTTGTAAAAACCAAACTTACAAGAATTATTAAAGGGAGTCCTTTGGTTAGAGAACCAACAACATCAGACAACAATCTGTATCTAGGACACAAGCCAGTATCAGCCAGATACCAACCTAAGTAATGAACTGTCAAGGATAAAGCAAAACTAAAAGACTTAAAACACGGAACTAGAATTGTCAATCTGTAAATGACAATGTCAGAACAATAAATGGAGGTATAGACCTTTCAAATGAGCAAGAAGTTAAGGTGATAACAAATAATAAAAGACTGGCTCAAACTTAGGAAGTTAAGGGAAAATTTCAAGATAACCACAAAGAAAGTTAACAACCTTACTCATCAAAATAAAGAAAATAAATAAACTCTCAGTAAACACAAAATCTACAATAACAAAAAAAATGAAAAGAAATTCCACAAACAAAAGGAAACCAGTACAAGGGAGTAAGAGGAACAAAAATAATCTCAGCACCACAAGAAAAGTACTACAAAATGACAGTAATAAACTCATACCTATCAATAATCACAATGAATGTAAATGACTTAAGTGTACCCATTAAGAGACAGAGAGTGACATAAAGCATTAAAAAAAAAGACCCATCAATATGCTGTCTACAAGAGACACTTCTTAGACATAAAGATATAAATATAATAAAAATCAAAGGATGAAAAAATATATATCAAGCAAACAGCAACCAAAAAAGAGCAGAAGTGGCAATACTAATCTCAGATAAAAATAGACGTTAAGGCAAAATGAACCATAAAAGTCAAGGAAGGACATTATATAACATTTAAATGGATAATCCACAGAGAAGTCATAACTATAATAAATATGTATGCACCAAAGACAGGGCTCCAAAATACATAAAACAAACACTAACAACACTGAAAAGAGAGATTGACAGTTCCACAATAATAGTAGAAAACTTCAACACACCACTCTCAGTAAATGACAGAACATCTAGAAAGAATCTCAGCAAAGATACAGAAGATTTAAAGCTGCAATCAACCATCTTGACCTCATAGACATATATCAAACACTCCACCCAAAAGCAGCAAAGTATATGTTCTTTTCCAAAACACACAGAGCATTCTCCAGAATAGACCACATCTTAGGCTACAAAGCAACCCTCAACAAAATCCAAAACAGTGAGCTAATACAAAGCATCTTCTCTGATCACAACACCACAAAAATAGAAATTAATAACAGGGAAACTAGGGGAAAAAAATAAAAAACCTGGAAACTGAATAACACCTTGCTTAAAAAACCACTGGGTAATAGAAGAAAGCAAGACTATGACATATCTGACAAAGGTCTAATCTCTAAAATGTACAGGAAAATCCAACACCTCTACAACAAAAAGACAAATAATCCAGTTAAAAAATGGACAAAGGTGGCTGCCACCAAGGACCACCCATGACCACTCTCACAGGTAACACAACAGAGAGTCCCTGATGGAGCAGGAGAAAAGTGGGTGCAGAACTCAAGTTCTAGTGAAAAACCAGACTTAATGCTCTGACTGAGACTGAAAGAACCCCAGAAGACATGGTCCCCAGACTCTCTGTTAACCCAGAACTAAAACCATTCCCAAAGCTAACTCTTCAGACAAAGATTAGACTAGATTATAAAACATAAAATGATACTTGCGAAGAGTGTGCTTCTAAGTTCAAGTAGATACACAAGACTAAATGGGTAGCTCCAGTCCAGAGGCAAATGAGAAGGCAGAAAGGGATAGCAGCTGGTTGAATGGACACAGAAAATCCAGGCTGGAAAGGAGGAGTGGGCTGTCACATTATAGGGATAACAACTAGGGTCACATAACAATGTGTGTATAAATTTTTGTATGAGAAACTAACTTGAGCTGTAAACTTTCACCTAACGCACAATTAAAAAAAGGGGGGGGGCAAAGGGTGTGAACAGACACTTCACCAAAGAAGACATTCAGGCAGCTAACAAACACATGAGGAAATGTTAGTGATCAATAGCCATTAGAGAAACGCAAATCAAAACTTTTACAATGAGATACCATCTCACTCCTGCCAATACTGTCACAAATCAAAAAAAAACAAACAGAAAATAGCAAATGTTAAAGAGGCTGTGGGGAGACTGGAGTGTTTATGCAGTGCTGGTGGGAATGCAAAATGGTACAATCATTTTGGAAAACGATATGGCACTCTCTTAGAAAGCTAGAAATAGAAAGACTATATGATCTAGCAATCCCATTCCTAAGAATATATCCTATAGAAATAACAGCCATCACACAAATAGACATATGCACACCCATGTTCATTGCAGCATTATTCACAATAGCAAAATGTTGGAAACAACCTAAGTGTCCATCAGCAGATGAATGGATAAATAAACCATAGTACATACACACAATGGAATACTAGGCAACCATAAAGAACAATGATGAATCTGTGAAACATATCATAACATGGATGAATCTGGAGGGCATTATGCTGAGTGAATTAAGTCAATCACAAAAGGACAAATACTGTATGAGACCACTATTATAAAAACTCATGAAAAGATTTACACACAGAAAGAAACAATTTTTGATGGTGCGAGGGAGGGGTAAAGAAGGAAAAACATTAACTAGACAATAGATAAGTGGTAACTTTGGTGAAGGATAAGACAGTGCACAATACTGAGAAAGTCGGCACAACTTGACCAGGGCAAAGTCATAGAAGCTTCACAGATACATCCAAATGTCCTGAAGGACCAAGTTACTGGGCTGAGGGCTGGGGACCATGGTCTTGGGGGACATCTAGCTCAATTGGCATAAAATAGTTTATAAAGAAAATGTTCTACATCTGACAGTGGTGAGTAGCGACTGGGGTCTTAAGAGCCTGCGAGTGGCCGTCTAAGATACATCTACGGATCCCATCCTGGCTGGAGCAAAGACGAATGTAGAAAACCAAAGACACAAGGGAAAGATTAGTCCAAAGATCTAATGGACCACAACTACCACAGCCTCTGCCAGACTGAGCCCAGAACAACTAGATTGTGCCCGGCTACCACCACCGACTGCTCTGGCAGGGATCACGACAGAGGGTACCGGACCAAGCAGGAGAAAAATGTAGAAAAAATTAAAATTCACCAAAAAAAGATGAAGACTTGCTGGTCTGACAGAGGCTAGAGAAGCCCCAAGAGTATGGCTCCCAGGCACCCCTTTAATTCAGTACGGAATCACTCCTGAGGTTCACTTCAGCCAAAGATTAAACAGTATTATAGGGCCAACAATAACACACATGAGGGACTTGCTTCATAGTTCAATCATGTATATGAGACTAAATGGGCACATCAGCCCTTTTGCAAGGAAGGGAAGGCAGGAAGGAATTATGAAAACTGGACAAATGGAAACAGGGAACCTGGGGTGACGAAGGGGAGAGTGTTGACAAACCTCGAGGTTGGCAATCAACATCACACAATAATTTGTGTATTGATTATTTAATAAGAAACTAATTTGCTCTGTGAACTTTCACCTAAAGAACAATTTAAAAAAAAAAAATTAGTTCCTCCACCTCTATCTGAGATTAACCCAGAAGAGCCTTTGTCTGAGTCATTGCCAGGGGCATCGTCTAAGGCAGAAGCCTTGCAAGACAATGCTGAATGTTCTCAAAACACATTTCCACCACCCATTTTGGCTTCTAGACGTATAACTAGACTTAAGTCCCAGCAAGCCCCAAAAGTGAAGTATAAAGTTTGACCCCGGAGGAGGTACTCTACACTCCAAAAAAACTGCTTGACTTTTCCAATATGTACAAATAGAAACCTGGGAATATATGTGGGAATGGCTATTAAGGATGTGGGATAATGGTGCAAAACATAAAGATGGCTCAATCTGAGTTTATTGATATGAGCCCACTAAGCTCAGATTCTTCATTCAATGTTTCAGCTCAAGAGGTTAGGAAAGGGTCTAGCAGTTTATTTGGTCGGGTTGTGGAATCATGGATTACATGGTGGCCTACAATAAATTAAATTAAATTACCAGACCTGCCTTGGTATACTGTAAAAGAAGGTATCCAAAGGCTTAGGGATATTGGTATGTTAGAGCTGATTTATCAGGTTAGACCCGTACATGGAGTGCCCAAAGGCCACACCTCTTATCACAACAGTGAAGGAAAAATTTGTGAAGGAAACCCCAATATCCTTGAAGACTGCTGTGATTGTTATTTTATGTAAATGAGATTTGATGGTGGGAACTGCCCTAACTGAATTAATACACCTAAATACAATGGAGCTGATTGGACCTTGTGGTGGTAGAGGCCAAGTGGCAGCACTCAGTTAACAAAGATGAGGTGGGCATGGTTACTGTAATGGACAGCAGAGTCAAAGCAGTAATCCAAATTGTCTGACTCGTGGACTTGTGGCATTGGCTACTTAGCCATGGTGTCCCTTGGAGTGAAATAGATACAAAATCTACTAAATATTTACCTGATCTGTACAAGCAGAAGAATTCTAGGTCAAGTGAACAGCAGTCCAATTCGATTCACCAGAACAGAGTCACAGCTCCTCAATCAATTCCCAGACTGAGTGAGTTTAAAGATCCACAGCCACTTGAATGAAGGGTGGACAGGGTCCCACTGAGGAAGGACCCTGCTACACCGTCAAAAATTTAAACCATTAATATTTCTTCCAGCCTTCCCTAAAAGGAGAGTGACTGTTCATTGTTGTTGCTGTTGTTAGGTGCCGTCGAGTCCGTTCCAACTCATAGCGACCCCATGTACAACAGAAGGAAACACTGTTTGGTCCTGCCCCATTCTCACAACCGTTGGTATGCTTCAGGCCATTGTTGCAGCCACTGTGTCAGTCCTTCTCGTTGAGGGTCTTCCTCTTTTTTGCTGATCCTCTACTTTATCAAGCATGATGTCCTTCTCCAGGGACTGGTCCCTCCTAATAGGGAACAAAGTACATAAGACGAAGTCTCACCATCCTTGCCTCTAATGAGCATTCTGGTTGTAATTCTTCCAGGACAGATTTGTTACTTCTTCAAGCAGTCCATGGTATATTCAGTATTCTTTGCAAAACAATATAATTCAAAGGCATCAATTCTTCTTTGGTATTCCTTACTCAATGTCCACCTTTCACATACATATGAGGCAATTGAAAACACATGGTCTGAGTGAGGCTCACCTTAACCCTTAAAGTGACATTTTTGCTTTTTAACACTTTAAAGAGAGCTTCTGCAGCAAATTTACCCAATGCAATGTGTCATTTGATTTCTTTACTGCTGCTTCCCTGGGCATTCACTGTGGATTCAAATAAAATGAAATCCTTGACAACTTCAATCTTTTCTCCATTTATCATGATGTTGCTTATTGGTCCAGGACTGAGGATGTTTGTTTTCTTTATGTTGAGGTGTAATCCATACTGAAGGCTGTAGTCTTTGATCTTCATCAGTAAGTACTTCAAGTCCTTTTCACTTTCAGCAAGAAAGGTTGTGTCATCTGCATAACGCAGATTGTTAATGAGTCTTCTTCCAATCCTGATATAATGTTCTTCTTCATATAGTCCAGCTTCTGGGATTATTTGCTCAGCATATAGATTGAATAAGCATAGTGAGAGGATACAACTCTGATGCACACTTTTCCTGACTTTAAACCACACAGTATCACTTTGTTCTATTTGAATGACTGCCTCTTGATCTGCGTACAGGTTCCTCATGAGCACAATTAAGTGTTCTGGAATTACCATTTTTCTCAATATTATCCATAAATTTGCTATGATCTGTACAGTTGAATGCCTTTGCATAGTCAATAAAATACAGGTAAACATCTTTCTGGTACTCTCTGCTTTCAGCCATAATCCATCTGACATCAGCAATGATATTCCTTGTTCCACATCCTCTTCTGAATCTAGCTTGAATTTCTGGCAGTTCCCTGTCGATGTACTGCTGCAACCGCTTTTGAATGATCTTCAACAAAATTTTACTTGTGTGTGATATTAATGATACTGTTCAATAATTTCCACATTCAGTTGGATCACCTTTCTTTGGAATGTGTACAAATATGGATCTCTTCCAGTCAGTTGGCCATATAGCTGTCTGCCAAATTTCTCAGCACAGATGTGTAAGCACTTCCAGCACTGCATCTGTTGTTGAAACATCTCAGTTGGTATTCTGTCAATTCCTGGAGCCCTGTTTTTTGCCAATGCCTTCAGTGCAGCTTGGAACTCTTCTTTCAGTACCATTGGTTCTTGATCATATGCTGCCTCCTGAAATGACTGAACATCGATCAATTCTTTTTGGTACAGTGACTGTGTATTCCTTCCATCTTCTTTTGATGCTACCTGCATCATTTAATATTTTCCCAATAGAATCCTTCAATATTGCAACTCAAGGCTTGAATTTTTTCTTCAGTTCTTTCAGCTTGAGAAATGCTGTGTATTCTTCCCTTTTGGTTTTTTAACTCCAAGTCTTTGCACATTTCATTATAATATTTTAATTTTTCTTCTTGAGCCTCCCTTTGAAATCTGTTCAGCTCTTTTACTTCATCATTTCTGCCATTAGCTTTAGCTACTTGACATTCAAGAGCAAGTTTCAGAGTCTCTTCTGACACCCATTTTGGTCTTTTCTTACTTTCCTGTCTTTTTAATGACCTCTTGCTTTCTTCAAGTATGATGTCCTTGATGTTATTTCATAACTCATCTGGCCTTAGATCATTAGTGTTCAATGCATCAAATCTATTCTTAAGATGGTCTCTAAATTCAGGTAGGATATACTCAAGTTGTACTTTGGCTCTTGTGGACTTGTTCTGATTTTCTTCAGTTTCAACCTGAACTTGCATATGAGCAATTGATGATCTGTTCCACAGTCGGCCCCTAACCTTGTTCTGACTGATGATATTGAGTTATTCCATCATCTTTTTCCACAGATATAGTTGATTTGATTCCTATGTATTCCATCTGGTGAGGTCCAAATGTATAGTCGCCATTTATGCTGTTGAAGAAAAGTATTTGCAATTAAGAAGTCATTAGTCTTGCAAAATTCTATCATGCAATTGCGGCCATCATTTCTAGCACCAAGGTCATATATTCCAACTACCGACCCTTCTTTGTTTCCAACTTTCACATTGCAAGCACCAGTAATTAATGCATCTTTATTGCATGTTTGATCAATTTCACACTGTAGAAGTTGGTAAAAATCTTCAATTTCTTCATCTTTGGTCTTAAAGGTTGGTGCATAAATTTTTTTTTTTATTATACTTCAGGTGAAGGCATACAGAACAAATAGTTTCTCATGAAACAGTAATACACATATTGTTTATGATATTGGTTAACAATCCCACAACATGTCAACCCTGTAACTTTTCAACCCTTTTTTTGGTGAAAATACACATAGCCAAAGATACACCATTTCAAAAACTTCTGCATGCACAGTTCAGTGACATTGACTACACTCTTCCAATTGTGCAGTTATTCTCACTTAAGATGAAGGCTTACAGAACAAAATAGTTTCTCATTTAATAGTTACTATGTTGCCCTATGACAATGGTTAACAATCTCACAACACATCAACAATATCCTTACTCAACCTTGGATTCCCTATCACCTGCTTCCTTCTGCATACTGGCCCTTGTCACTGGACTCCTGTACCTCGATAGTCTCATTTGGTTTTACGGGGCTGTCCACTCCCAGGCTGAACAGTGAACCTCGGAGATAACTTCACCACTGAGCTAAAAGGGTGTCTGGGGGACATACTCTCGGGGTTTCTCCAGTCTCCTTTAGGCCAGTAAATCTGGTCTTTTTTTTGTAAGATAGAATTATGTTCTACATCCTTCTCCAGCTATGTCCAGAGCCCTCTGTTGTGATCCTGGTCAGAGCAGTCAGTGGTGGTAGCTGGGCACCATCTAGCTGTAATGGACTCAATCCGGTGGAGGCCTTGGCAGCTGTGGACAGTTAGTCCTTTGGACTAATCTTTTCCTTGTATCCTATTCTTTTCATTCTCCCTTGCTCCCGAAGAGATGAGACCAGTGGAGTATCTTAGATAGCCGCTCACAGGCTTTAAAGACCCCAGACACTACTCAACAAGAAAGAATGCATAGCATTGTCTTTATGAGCTATGTTATGGCAATTGAGCTAGATGTTCCCCGAGACCATGGTCCCCACAGCCCTCCGCCCAGCAATTCAGTCCCTCAGGGAGTTTGGATGTGCCTATGGAGCTTCCATGACCTTTCCTTGTAGAAGTTGTGCTAGTTTCCCCTGTATTATGTACTGTCTCACCCTTCACCAAAGATACCACTTATCGATTGCCTATTTAGTATTTCCCCCTCACCCCTCCCATCCCTGGTAACCAACAAAGATTGTTACATTTTGTGTGTGAACTTTTTCATGGGTTTTTACAATAGAGGTCTCATACAATATTTGTCCTTTTGTGATTGACTTATTTCACTCAGCATAATGTCCTCCAGTTTCATCCATGTTATGAGATGGTTCACAGATTCATTGTTGTTCTTTCTCATTGCATAGTACTCCATTGTGTGTATGTACCATGGTTTGTTTATCCATTCATCTGTTGATGGGCATCTAGGTTGTTTCCATCATTTTGCTATTGCGAACAATGCTGCCATAAACATAGGTGTGCATATGTCTATTCGAGTGACGACTCTTATTTCTCTAGGATATATTCCCAGGAGTGAGATTGCTGGATTGAATGGTATGTCTATTTCTAGCTTTCTGAGGAAGCGAGCGCCATATCATTTTCCAAAATGGTTGTATCATTTTTCATTCCCACCAGCAGTGCATAAGTGTTCCGATCTCCCTGCAGCCCCTCCAGCATTTGTTATTTCCAGTGTTTTTGATTCGTGCCAGTAATGCCGGGGTGAGATGGTATCTCATTGTGGTTTTAATTTGCATTTCTCTAATGGCTAGTGATTGCGAGCATTTCCTCATGTGTCTGTCGGCCATTTGAATGTCTTCTTTGGTGAAGTGTCTGTTCATTTCCTTTGCCCATTTTTTAATAGGATTATTTGTCTTTTTGTTGTAGAGGTGTTGGATTTTCTCGTAGATTATGGAGATTAGACCTTTGTCTGACTTGTACTGTCCAAAAATTTTTTCACAGTCTGTGGTTCTCTTTTTACTCATTTGGTGAAGTCTTTTGAAGAGCATAGGTGTTTGATTTTTAGAAGATCCCAGTTATCTAGCTTCTCTTTTGGGGTTTGTGCATTGATGGTTATGGTTTGTAACCTGTTGATGCAATGTATTAAGGCCTAAAGTGTTGGTCCTATTTTTTCTTCTATGAAATTTATAGTTTTAGGCTTGATTTTCAGGTCTTTGATCCATTTTGAAGTAGTTTTTGTATACGGCATGAGGTATGGGTCCTGTTTCATTTTTATGCAGATGAATATCCAGTTTTTCCAGCACCATTTGTTAAAAAGACTGTCTTTTCCCCATTTGATGGACTTTGGGCCCTTGTCGAAGATCAGGTGACCTTTCGTGGATGGATTTACATATGGGTTCTCAACTCTGTTCTATTGGTCAATGTCTCTGTCATTGTACCAGTACCAGGCTGTTTTGACTACTGTAGCTATATAGTAGGTTCTGAAGTCAGGTAGTGTGAGTCCTCCAACTTTATTCTTCTTCTTCAGTAGTGCTTTACTTATTCGGGGCTTCTTCCCTTTCCATATAAAGTTAATGATTAGTTTTTCCATCTCTTTGAAGAATGTTGTTGGTTCTTGGATAAGGATTACCATGTATTTGTAAATTGCTTTGGGTAGAATTGTCATTTTCACAATGTTGAGTCTGCCTATCCATGAGCATGGTATGTTTTTCCATTTATGTTGATCCCTTTGGGTTTCATGCAGTAGTGTTTTGTAGTTTTCTTTGTATAGGTCTTTTACATCCCTGGTCGGATTTATTCCTAAGTATTTTATCTTTTTAGGGGCTATTGAAAATGGTATTGTTTTCCTCATTTCTTTTTCATCGTTCTCCTGATTGGTGTATAGGAATCCAACTGACTTTTGAATGTTTATCTTGTATCCTGCTACTCTGCTGAATCTTTCTATTATTTCCAGTAGATTTCTCATGGAGTCTTTAGAGTTTTCTGTGTATAGTATCATATCATCTGTAAACAGGGACAGTTTAACTTCTTCATTACCAGTTTGGATGCCCTTTATTTCTTTTTCTTGCCTTATTGCTCTAGCTAGAACTTCCAGCACAATGTTAAATAGGAGTGGTGATAAAGGGCATCCTTGTCTTCTTCCTGTTTTCAAGGGGAATATTTTCAGCCTCTCTCCATTAAGAATAATGTTGGCCATTGGTTTTGCATAGATGCCCTTTATTATGTTGAGAAATTTTTCCCTTCTATACCTATTTTATTGAGAGATTTCATCAGGAATGGATGTTGGACTTTGTCAAGTGCCTTTTCTGTGTCAATTGAGATGATCGTGTGATTCTTTTCTTTCCTTTTAATTATGTGGTGGATGACGTTGATTGATTTTCTAATGTTGAACCATCCTTGCATACCTGGTATGAATCCTATTTGGTCGTGGTGTATTATTTTTTTGATATGATGCTGAATTATATTGGCTAGAATTTTGTGGAGAAGTTTTGCATCTATATTCATGAGAGATATTGGTCTGTAATTTTCTTTTTTTGTGACATCTTTTCCTGATTTTGGTATCAGCGTTATGCTGGCTTCATAGAATGAAATTGGAAGTGTTGCTTCCTCTTCTATGCTCTGAAATAGCTTGAGTAGTACTGGTACAAGCTCTTCTGTAAATGTTTTGTAGCATTCTCCAGTGAAGCCATCTGGGCCAGGGCTTTTTTTGGTTGGGAGCTTTTTTATTACCTTTTCAATCTCTTCTCTTGCTATGGGTCTGTTCAGATTTTCAACATCACTTTGTTGTATTTTGGGTAGGCTGTGTGTTTCTAGAAATTTTTCCATTTCCTCTAGGTTTTCAAATTTGTTGGAGTATAGTTTTTCATAATATTCTGTTATAATCCTTTTTATTTCAGTTGGGTCTGTTATAATGTCCCCCATTTCATTTCTTATTTGGGTTATTTGAGTCCTCTCCTGTTTTTCTTTTGTCAGTCTGGCCAGTGGTTTGTCAATTTTGTTGTTTCTTTCAAAGACCCAACTTTTGGTTTTGTTGATTCTTTCTATTTTTTTTTTCTGTTCTCTATTTCATTTATTTCTGCCCTGATCATTACTATTTCCTCTCTTCTGGTGGCTCTGGGCTTTTTTTTTCTGTTCTCTTTCTATTTATTTGAGTTCTGTAGTTAATGTTTTGATTGTGTCCCTTTCTTCTTCTTTGATATGTGCATCTATTGCTATTAATTGTCCTCTGAGGACTGCCTTTGCTGTGTCCCAAAGGTTTTGGAATGATGTGTTTTCATTCTCATTTGATTCTATGAATTTTTTGATTCCTTCTCTGATTTCTTCTATTACCCAGTGATGTGTAAGCAGGGTATTATTCAGTTTGTATGTAAGTGATTTTTTTCCCTTGCTCTTTCTATTGTTAATTCCTACCTTGATGGCATTGTGGTCAGAGAAGATACTTTGAATTATCTCAGCATTTTAGATCTCGTTGAGGATTGCTCTGTGGCCTACGATGTGGTCTATTCTGGAGAACGTTCCATGTGCATTGGAAAAGAATGTGTACTTTGCAGCAGTTGGATGGAGTGTTCTATATTTGTCTATGAGGTCAAGTTGGCTGATTGTGCCCTTTAGGTCTTCTGTATCTTTGCTGAGTTTCTTCTTAGTTGTTCTGTCCTTTACTGAGAGTGGTGTGTTGAAGTCTCCTGCTAATATCACGGAACTGTCAATTTCTCTTTTCAGTGTTGTTAGGCTTTGTTTTATGTATTTTGGAGGCCTGTCGTTGGGTGCGTAGATGTTTATTATCATTATGTCTTCATGATGGATCATCCCCTTAATCATTATATAGTGTCCTTCTTTATCTTTTACGGTAGATTTCGTTTTAAAGTCTATTTTATCTGAGATTAGAATTGCCACTCCTGCTCTTTTTTGGTCGTTGTTAGCTTGATGTATTTTTTTCCAACCTTTGACTTTTAATAAATTCACATCTTTGTTTCTAAGGTGTGTCTCCTGTAGACAGCATATTGATGGATCCTGTTTTCATATCCATTTTGTCACTCTCCATCTCTTAATGGGTGCATTGAGTCCATTTACATTCAGTGTAATATTGATAGATGTGAGTTTGTTGCTGTCATTTTGTACTGCTTTTTTTTTGTGGTGCTGAAGTTTTCCTTGTTTTTACTCTCTTGTGCTGAGTTACTTTTGTTTTTGGATTTTTTTTTTCATTTCTTTTGTTTTTGTCGGTTTTGTTTTTGCTGAGATTTTATGTTTTTCCTCTTTTTTTTATGAGTATGTTTGTTAACTTTCTTTTTCATTACTATGAAATTTACTCTTATCTTTCTAAGTTTGAAGCAGTCTACCATTACTTGGCATCGCCTTGCCTTCCTCTCCAGTAGAAGGTTCTATACCTATGCCGTTTGTTCCCTCTTTTATCATTTTGATGTTATTGTCGTTTACTGGTTAACTGCTCTGATTCCCTGTTGTATTTCTTTTGGTTTTGGATAGTCCTCGAGAGTTCATTTCCGAGATTGGTATCTGGCTGGTACAATCCTGAGTCCTAGGTTCTGCCTGTGAGCTGAAGCTGTTTGTCCTCAGAACGAAGAACTCCCTTTAATAGTTCTTGTGAGTTTGTTTTGACTTTTATATATTCCCTTGATTTCTGTTTATCTGGAAATGACCTAATTTCACCATCAAATTTGAACGAGAGTTTTGCAGGATATATTATTCTTGGCTGGCAATTTTTTTTCTTTCAAGATTTTATATATGTCATCCCATTGTCATCTCGCCTGCATGGTTTCTGCCAAATAATCTGAACTTAGTCTTATTGTTTCTCCTCTGTATGTGACTTCTTGTTTTTCACGAGCTGCTCTCAGGAGTCTTTGTTTGTCTTTGGTCTTGGTGAGTGTGAATATGATATGCTTTGGTGATTTTCTTTTGGGGTCTCTTCTATATGGGGTTCGTTGAGCTTCTTGGATGGCCAGCTTTTCATCTTTCATGATATTGGGGAAGTTTTCTGTCAGCTGTTCCTCAATGACCCTCTCGTGTTGTCTGTTTTCTCCCCCGTTCTGCAATTCCAATCACTTGCAGATTTTTGCTTTTCATTTTGTCCCACATAACTCTCAGGGTCTTCATTTTTCTTTGTTCTTTTTTCTGAGTTTTCCTCTAACAGAGTTGTATCCAAGTGTTTGTCTTCAATTCCACTGATTCTGTCTTCCACCATTTCAAATCTACTTCTCAACCCTTCCATGGCATCGTCCATTTCTGAAATCTTGTTGTTTATCTTTTGGATCTCTAATTGTTCTCTTTGTATAATTTCTAGTTGTGAATTTATTTTGGCATTTTCTTCCTGCATTATTTTCTTGAATTCTTCCAATTTTTTGTCCATATTTTCCATGAATTTGTCTATTTTTTCCTCATGTTTGTCAGCTTTTTGCCTCACTTCTTGGAGAATTCTGAGTATTAGAGATTTGAATTCCCTATCAGATAGTTATAGTGCATTTTCTTCCAGAAGAGAGTCATCTCATGTTTTATTTTTGACACCTACTGGAACCATCCTGTCCTGTTTTTGTAAATGTTTTTTTATTGTCTGCTGTCTTCTCGGCATTCAGTAGTTATTTTTCCCGTTTATTAATTGTAGATTTGTTTGTTTCATCCCTTTTCTTAAAAAAAAATTGACTATGATCAGGCAGACTGTGTGTTCTTTGTTGTTTGCTCTGTGGGCACAATACTTTTTGCCTCCTTCTCCAATTGGCAGGGTCAGTCACTCAGATATGGTACAGGAGGGCAGGTCTAGCTGAGGAGGAGTTACTGGGACGGGTTATTTGTTGCACTTACTACAGCCACCAGAGCGAGTTGGTAATCAGTGCAGGGCAGGTTCCAGTAGGCCGTGCCTGTGCTCCTTGGTGGTGTGATGTCAAGCGCATAGTGCAGGTAGGCAGGATGCAGCGGGGAGATTGTTATGGGTGGAGCTAAGATGGATATGGGAGAGAGGAGAGAGGAACAGGAGCCAAAAACATACAAACAAACAAAAAAGAATGCTAGGGGAGCTTGCCATTGGAGTGGAGAGATGAGAGACTATGAAATGGAGAAAAACAGATAGGGGAGGAGGAAGAAAAGAAAAGAAGGAATAAATAAGAATCAGAAAGGTTAAAGAACCACAAAGTTCCCAGGGATCCCAGTGGTGCAGCTATCCGGTCTAGGGAAGTCACTCTCAGGTGTTGCAGTACAGCCTGGCTAGAAGGCGTAGAGGTATACAACGCCAGGTATTCAGGGAACAGAAAGAGAAGGAAGATATACAGAGACAAGAAACTGAGCAATAAGGAAAGACAAAAAGGGAAAAATAGGAAAAAGAAAATAAAACAAATTTTAAAAAAATAAGAAAAAAAAGAAAGGCCCCAAAGAAAAAGGAAAAAAAAAAAAAAACATAAAAAGAAATGCTCTCAGGGATCCCTCTGCACGTCTGTGGAAGCAGAAGGGGAGTCTCCCTGCCACGCAGCTCAGCCTTGCCGGAAAGGGCTCCCAACTCAAGAAAAGGAAAAGAAAACAAACAAACAATTCAAAATTCAAAAAGAAACAAACAAAAGCCCCGGGATCCCACCAGCACGGCAGCCCAGACCAGGAAGCAGCTCCATGCTCGAACGGAGCTCCACAGTCCCTCAGGAAGAAGCAAAGATGGTGCACGGAGCCAGGTACTTGAGCAAAGGGAGGGGGAAGTGGCGAGAGGCAAGTAAGAAGTCAAAAGAAGCAGAAAAAAAAACAACACTAGCAGCCAACAAATGGCACTCAGAGAGCTAGCTAGTGCAGGCTGGTGTTTCTGGACAAGAGACTGTGTCTGTGGGAAGCAGAGGGGACCGAGTGTGGGTGAAGAAGTGTAAAGAGTGGGAAAGCATATATCACAAATTACCGGAGTTCTGCAGCCCCTCAGAAAGAAGCAAAAATGGGGCACGGAGCAAGGTACTCGAGCCAAAGGAGTGGGACGTGGGGAGAGGCAAGGAAGAAATAAAAAGAAGCGGAAAAAAAGCAACACCAGCAGCCAACAAATGGCACTCAGAGAGCAAGCCCATTCGGGTGCGTGGAATCCAAGCAGCCACTGCTTCCCGGTCAAGAGAGTGTGGCCATGGGAAGCAGAGGAGGCCGAGTCGGGGTGAAGAAGGGTGGAGGGTGGGAAAGCATATATCACCAATTACCGGTTGTTTTGTCTCCCGCTATAAGCTCCGTGAGGCTGCTTTCTCAAACCCCCTGTTTGCTGGTCTCCGATAGGAGTCCAAGATGGCGGATCCATGCTGCGTTAGCTGGTAGGGGACCTCTGCATCATTCTCTCCTTGCTCTCCATTCTCTGTCAGTTTTCTCACTCCATTTGGTGCTTGGCTGAGTTCTTTATCTCTTCATTTGATGTTTTATGGTTTCAGGATTGTTGTATTCTCTGTTCAGCTTAGTTTTTTGGATCTTTGCTGTGGAGGGACGGCATGGTGCATAAATTTGAATAATACTCGTATTAACTTGTCTTCCTTGCAGGCATATGGATATTATCCTATCACTGACAGCATTGTACTTCAGGATAGAACTTGAAATGTTCTTTTTGAAGATGAACATGATGCCATTCCTCTTCAATTTGCCATTCCTGGCAAAGTAGATCATATGATTGTCTGATTCAAAATGGCAAATATCAGTCCATTTCAGCTCACTAATTGCTAGGATGGTCCCCACTCCTGTCACATTAGCTTGTATCTTCCAGTCTGCACCTATGACCTCATGGGGAGTTCCTTATAATCACTTGACTAAGGAAGGGAAAACTCGTGCCTGGCTTGTTTTGCGTGATATGCAGGCACCACTCAAAAGTGGACAGCAGCAGCACTACAGCCCCTTTCTGGAACCTCCCGGAAGAACAGTAGTGAAGGAAAATTCTCCCGATGTGCAGAACTTTGAGTAGTGCACCTGGTTGTTCACTTTGCTTGAAAGAATGAATAGCCAGATGTGCGATTGTATGTTGATTCATTGCCTGCGGTCAATGGTTTGGCTGGAAGGTCAGGGACTTGGAAGGAACATGATTGGAAAATCAGAGACAAGATGGTATGGGGAAGAGTTATGTGGATAGACCTCTCTGAATGGGTCAAAGAAGTGAAGATATTTGTGTCTCATGTGAATGTTCACCAAAAGGTGACCTCAGCAGGGGAGGATTTTAACAATCAAGTGGATAGGATGACAGGTTTTGTGGAAACCAGTTATACTGTTTACCCAGCCACTCCCTTCATTGTCCAATGGGCTCATGAACAAAGTGACCATGGTGGCAGGAATGGTTATGCATGGGCTCAGCAATATGAACTTTCAGTCACCAAGACTGACTTGGCTACAGCCACTGCTAAGTACCCAATCTGCCAGCAGCAGAGACCATCACTGAGTCTCCAATATGGCACCATTCCTCGAGGTGATCAGCCAGAAACCTGGTGGCAGGTTGATTACATTGGACCATTTCCATCATGGAAAGGGCGGCATTTTGTTCTTACTGGGGTAGACACTTACTCTGGATATGGATTTACCTTCATGCAATGCTTCTGCCAAAACTACTATCCGTGGGCTTACAGAACTGAAAGCTAAGAATGCCACCTGGCCACTTTGGGCCCCTTATTCCTCTGGATCAACAGGCAAAGAAGGGAGTTACCATACTGACTGGTGTGATTGTACCTGATTATCAAGAGGAAATAGGATTGATATTAAATAATGGAGGTAAAGAAGAGTATGTCTGGAATGCAGGAGATCCCTTAGGGTGCCTCTTCATGCTACAATGCCCTGTGATTAAAGTCAATGGAAAACCACAGCAACCCAATTCAGAAATGACTACTAATGGCCCAGGCCCTTCAGGAATGAAGGTTTGGGTTACCCATCAGGCAAAAAACCAGCTGAGGTGCTTACTGAGGGCAAAGGAAATGCAGAATGGGTGGTGGAAGAAGGTAGTTCTAAATACCAGTTATGACCATGTGACCCATTACAGAAACAAAGATGTATTTCCTTCTTGTAAGTGTGCATCAAATATTTCTGTTTTCTTTACTTATAAAATATAAGATATAAACAGGGCTAGTGTGTTTTCAGTAGTATGCGTGTTAGTTATATCATGTTAGGTGCAAGTATGACTTTATAATTGTCTTTATTTAGAGATTATGTATGGTTTAAGGAGATATGCACAACTGTCAAGTGACAAGGGATGGACTGTGATTGTTAAGGTTGTGTGTCAACTAGCTGCGCCATGATTCTCAGTGGTTTGGTAGTTATGATGTCATTTGGTAGTCATATAATGATGTAATCACTTCCATAATGAGATGATATAATGTGATCACCTCCATAATGGGATCTGCTGTGAGTAGCCCATCAGTTAAAATGGAGTTTCCTTGGGGGTGTGGCCTGCATACAATATAGGTGGACTTCCTGGCAAGGCTTGCTGGCTTTTGCTTGCCCTGGATCTTACAGATGGCTCTTTTTCAGTTGACCTCCAGGTCTTGGGACTTCAGCTAGCAGCTTGCCTGCCAGTCTTGGGATTCTTCAGCCTCCACAGTCATCTGGATGTTGAGTTCGCTAGCCCCTCCAGCTACATGAGTCAGGAGAAGCCTCCAGCCCAACCTACAGACTCGAGACTTTCCAAACTCTACAACGGCATGAGCCATTTCCTTGATATAAATCTCTCTCTTTCTCTCTCTCTCTCTTTATATATATATATATATATATGTATATACATATATATACATACATATGTATATATATATACACACTTTAAAAAAAATTATTGCCGTCGAGTAGATTCCGAATCATAGTGACCCTATAGGACAGAGTAGAACTGTCCCATAGGGTTTCCAAAGAGCAGCTAGTTGATTCAAACTGCCAATGCTTTTGGTTAGCAACCGAGTTCTTAACCACTGTGTCACCAGGGCTCCATACAGAGAGAGAGACAGACAGACGCTTGGCTGATTTTGCTTCTCCAGAGAACTTAGCCTAAGATACCATCTTCTAATAGTAATGACAATATTTTTAACCTTTGAGGCAAAGACTGGTCCATTTATCAATAAAAAGCCCTTTTGCATAAAATTCTCAATCTGGTCCTTTTAAAAGAAAAAAATATATTTAAATAAAGTTATTTCATTGGAGGAGGTAAAAAGAAATTTGGAAGTTTTGTCTGGGGCAAGCAGTTACTACTTCTCCTTTCCCGTACCCCAAAAAAAAAAATTACAACTACAGATTATACCAAAAAGTTTTCATGAATAATGTAACCTCAGTCTTAACCTGGGCTGCACACAAATATCAGATTTTACCATTTAAAAATAACTGTAACATATTACATGAAACTAAGTTCTTCTGAAATCTCAGCTATCTAAAGTTCTTACAAGAAGTGATTCATCAGCACTGTTATCTCATGGCATTGGAAAGGATTTCTCAGTCTTTTATTCTTTATTTACAGTAATTATTTATTTCTTTGCAATCACTTCAGCAATGAAGATCATGGATAAGGAAGAATACGCACCTTAAATTGGAGTTTCTCATTATTCTTTGCCAAAAGCCTCTGACAATTGACCACTTTCTATGGATTCTCATAAAAACCACACCTCCCACCATAACTGTCCTTTTTTCTATACATCCCCTGGTCTATAGGTAATGGCAGTGCTTTATTAGTTTCTCACTTTGAATAAATCTAATTAGATTTGATCTTTTTTGATGTCTCATCCGGTTTAACACCACCTTGCCAATAAAGGATGCCCAGAGAATGCTTGTGCAAGTCATAATGAGACCCAAGAAATGCCCAGGTAGGATTTTAACAAATTTTAAATGAGATATTAATGTTGTTGTTAGTTGCCATCAAATCGATTCCAACTCATGGCGACCCCATGTCTGCAGAGTAGAACTGTTCCATAAGGTTTTCAAGCCTGTGACCTATCAGAAGCAGATCAACAGGCCTGTCTTCCGAGGCACCTCTTGGTGGATTTGAACTGCCAACCTTTTAGCTACTAGTCCAGCCCTTAACCATTTGCACCATGGGACTCAATATAAGAATGTCACACGTGTTGTGGTTATGTGCCGTCAAGTCGAATCCTACTCATAGTGACCCTATATGACAGAGTAGAATTGCCCTATAGGGTCTCCTAGGCTGTAATCTTTATGGGAACAAATCACCAGGTCTTTTCTTCCACAGAGCTGCTGGAAGGATTTGAACCACCGACCTTTCAGTTAGCAGACAAGCACTTAATCATTGTGTCACCAGGGCGCCAAAGTCAAAATTGTATCTGTAGGGTATAGCATTAGTGCTCCACTCAGATTCCCACAGATCCTTTGAGATCTATTTTGGAGGACTGCCCTCAAGCTACTGGAACACACTATTGTGCATTCTAAAGACTGACAATTGCAGGAGTATGAAAGCCCAACTCCATCGTAGCAGATTGGGACAACTCAGAGGTATAACATACTCCAGAACTCCCTGTCAGACCAGGCAGAAGCTATTCTCTGCAGGATTCTACCTGAGATCACACCTATACTTGGCTTCCTCCCCTTCCCTGTCCTACTTCCCTCATGTCCTTACTGGTTCTCCTGGGAGCATTTCCTTGATAATTCACTCGCACATGAGACCCTGTCTCAGGGTCCGCTTCTCCGGAACCCCAGCCTAAGATAGGTATCCTTCAGAACCAAGAAATAATTTCTTTCTTTCTGGAAAATTCTATCTCAGAAGATTGGGTCAGACTAGGGAAAACAGTGAAATGATTTCAATGTTATCTCTTGGTTGGCTTTATCGCTTTCTGAATGATTTTCACAACAAATTTTTATATCTGACTTCCCATCTACAGGACCTACAGGGACTCTCTAACAATCCCTTCTGCACATTCTACAGTGCTGGTACCTGTGACAAACAATAGCCACCTAAGAATGTACCATGTTCATGATGCCCACTGTCTTGAATCCTTTGTGAAACAAAGCAAAAGAGAAAAAAATGACAGAGAAGATTCATTTATGTACCAGTAACCAGAAAATTTGAACAACCAGAACATCCTGATACTTACATATATCAAATAACATTGTTGTGTCTGTGAAGTTTCTATGACTTTACCCTAGTCAAGTTGTGCTAACTTCCCCAGTACTGTGTACTGTCCTACCCTTCACCAAAGTTACCACTTAACTACTATCTAGTTAATATTTTTCTTTCCCCACACTTCCCCTTCCTTGTAACCATCCAAGATTGTTTCTGTGTGGAAACATTTTCATGTGTTTTTATAATAGTGATGTTATACAATATTTGTCCTTTTGTGATTGACTTAATTCACTCAGCATAATGCCTTCCAGATTCATCCATGTTGTGAGACGTTTCGCAGGTTCATCATTGTTCTCTGTGTTGCATAGTATTCCATTGTGTGCATGTACCATAGTTTGTTTAGCCATTCATCTGCTGATGGACACTTAGGTTTTTTCCATCTTTTTGGTATTGTGAATAATGCTGCAATGGACATGAGTGTGCATATGTTTATTCACGTGACGGCTCTTATTTCTCTAGGATATATTCCTAGAAGTAAGATAGCTGGATCATACGGTATTTCTATTTCTAGCTTTTTAAGGAAGTGCCATACTGTTTTCCAAAATGGTTGCATCATTTTGCATTCCCACCAGCAGTGCATAAGAGTTCCAGTCTCCCTGCAACCTCTCCAACATTTGTTATTTTCTGTTTGTTTGATTCTTGTCAGTAATGTCAGGGTGAGATGGTATGTCATTACAGTTTTGATTTGCATTTCTCTAGTGGCTGCTAACCAAAAGGTCGGCAGTTCAAATCCACCAGCTGCGTCTTGGAAACCCTATGGGGCAGTTCTACTATGTCCTTTAGGGTAACTATGAGTTGGAATCTACTAGACGGCAACGGGTTTCAGTTTTTTGGTTTAATGGCTAGTGATAGGGAGCATTTCCTCAAGTGTCTGTTAGCCACCTGAATGTCTTCTTTAGTGAAGCATCTGTTCATATCCTTTGCCCATTTTTTAATTGGATTATCTGTCTTTTTATTGTAGAGATACTGGATTTTCCTATGGTTTTTAGAGAGTAGAACTTTGTCGGATATGTTATACTCAAAAATGTTTTCCCAGTCTATGAGTTCTCTTTTTATTCTTTTGGTGAAGTCTTTTGATGTGCATAAGTGTTTAATTTTTAGGAGATCTCATTTATCTAAGCTTATCTTCTAGTGTTTGTGTATTGTTAATTATGGCTTGTATGCTGTTTGTTTCCATTGCAGATCCTGGCTTAAAGCAGAGAATACCAGAAAGATGTTTACCTGTGTTTTATTGACTAGGCAAAGGCATTCAACTGTGTGGATCATAGCAAATTTGTGGATAACATTGAGAAGAATGGGAATTCCAAAACACTTAATTGTGCTCATGAGAAAACTGTACATAGATCAAAAGGCAGTTGTTCTAATAGAACAAGGGGATACTGCGTGGTTTAACTTCAGGAAAGGTGTGCATAAGGTTTGTATCATTTCTCCATACTTATTCAATCTGTATGCTGAGCATATAATCCCAGAAGCTGGATTATATGAAGAAAAAGGTGACATCAGGATTGGAGGAAGACTCATTAACCAGCTGTGATATGTGGATGACACAACCCTCGTTGCTGAAAGTGAGGAAGACTTGAAGCACTTACTGATGAAGATCAAAGACTACAGCCTTCAGTGTGGACTACACCTCAACATAAAGAAAACAAAAATCCTCACTACTGGACCAATAAACAGCATCATGATAAATGGAAAAAAGCTTGAAGTTGTCAAGGATTTCATTTTACTTGAATCCACAGTCAATGCCCAGGGAAGCAGCAGTAAAGAAATCAAATGACACATTGCATTGGGCAAATCTGCTGCAGAAGATCTCTTTAAAGTGTTAAAAAGCAAAAAATGTCACTTCAAGGGCTAAGGTGAGCCTGACTCAAACCATGGTGTTTTCAATCGCCTCATATGTATGTGAAAGGTGGACATTGAGTAAAGAATACCAAAGAAGAATCGATGCCTTTGAATTATACTGTTGGCGAAGAATATTGAATATACCATGGACTGCTTGAAGAAGGAACAAATCTGTCCTGGAAGAAGTACAACCAGAATGCTCATTAGAAGCAAGGATGGCGATACTTCATCTCACATACTTTGGACTTGTTATCAGGAGGGATCAGTCCCTGGAGAAGGGCTTCATGGTTGGTAAAGTAGAGGGTCAGTGAAAAAGAGGAAGACCCTCAATGAGGCGGATTGACACAGTGGCTGCGACAATGGGCTCAAGAATAACAATGGCTATGAAGATGGCGCAGGACCAGACACTGTTTTGTTCTGCTGTACATGGTGTTACTATGAACCGAAACAAACTCGAGGGCAACTAACAATGGTGACAACAACAATATGCTGTTTATGCCATATATTAGGGCCCCTAGTGTTGACCCTGCTTTTTTTTACATAATCTTTATAGTTTTTGGTTTTATATTTAGGTCTTTGATCCATTTTGAATTAGTTTTTGTGTACGGTGTGAGGTATGGGTCCTGTTTCATTTTTTTACAAATGCCCTGAGAGATCAAGCTACTGGGTTGCGGGCTGGGGACCATGGTCTTGGGGGCTATCTAGTTCAATTGGCATAATACAGCCCGTAAAGAAAATGTTCTACATCCAACTGTGGTGATTAGTGACTGGGGTCTTAAAAGCCTGTGAGAGCCCATCTAAGATACATCTACTGGTCCCATCCCAACTAGAGCAAAGGAGAATGAAGAAGACTAAAGGCACAAAAGAAAGATTAGTCCAGAGGACTAATGGACCACAGCTACCGTAACCTCCACCAGACTAGCCCAGAACAACTAGATGTTGCCTGGCTACCACAACCAACTGCTCTGGTAGGGATCAAAATAGAGGGTTCCGGACAGAATGGGAAAAAATGTAGAACAAAACTCAAATTCACAAAAAAAACAAAAGACCAAGCTTGCTAGTCTGACAGAGACTGAAGAAACCCCAAGTTTTGGCCCGCAGATACCCTTTTGACTCAGTAATGAAGTTACTCCTGAAGTTCACCATTTAGCCAATGATTAGGTCTATAGGTCCAATAATAACACACTTGAGGGACATGCTTCATAATTCAATCATGTATATAAGACTAAATGGGCACACTAGCCCAAAAGTAACAAAAAGAAGGCAAGAAGAGACAGAAAAACTGAACGAATGGAAACAGAGAAACTGGGGTGGAAAATGGGAGAGTGTTGACACATCTCGGGGTTGGCAACTAATTTCACAAACCAATGTGTGTATTAACTCTTTAATGAGAAACTAATTTGCTCAGTAAACTTTCACCTAAATCATAATAAAAAAAATCATAACAGAAAAAAACACATTTATTGTATTTTTTATTATACATTGACTTTCAGAAGATTCTGTGACTTAAAAATTGACTTGATCATAATCCATTGTAATATATATGCATATAAACCAGTTGCCATCAAGTCAATTGCCACTCATGGCCACCCCATGTGCTTCAGAGTCGAACTGTGTTTCAGAGTTTTCAATGGCTAATATTTCAGAAGTATCTTACCAGGAGGCGGGGACAAGACGGTGGAGTAGTCAGACACTTCTGGTGGACCCCCTTACAACAAAGAACCAAAAAAACAAGTGATTAGGTTATATATGGCAATCTGGGAACCCTGAACGTCAAAGGCAGAGTAGAGGAGCAGAACTAAGTGGCAGGGGGAGGGAGAGATGGTTTGGAAGCAGCCATGAGTTGCCAGGCCTGACCTGGCGAGAGCCTGAGCCCTTCAGACAGCTGGGGGTGAGTGGTGAGGTAGGCAAGTAGCTGTGCACGGGAGGCAAGTTTTCCTCACCGGGGGAGACCCGGCGCCAGAGACTCTACATGGCCACCCAGAACCAGTGAGAAGCAGCCCTCCACAAAAGATAAGTACTTGCGTAAGGCTTACCATGCAGATCAAAAACACCCCTATTAGGGAAAAATCTCTCTCCCATTTATTTCCCTGCTCCCTGCTCTGCACTGGGTCCTGGACCAGCTTCAGCAATTGCCAAGTACCCTGGGCCAGAAGTAGGATTTGTCACACGCCCAGAGCCGTTCTCCCTGCCTTAGAGAGTAAACAAATTAACCAACAGAGGAAAAAATAAACTGCTGGCTCCCCTAAGCCAGGAACCTAGGGTAGGCATAGCTCCTTTGCCTAGGCACAGGCATAAGGGATCCATGGACTTTGAGTGCCTTTCCCCCTGCATAGACTTGTGTGGGTCCATCTCAACAGCATAGGCCCTCATTACCGCAGTAAAACAGGGTGCATACCGGAACTCTAACTTCAACTGTTTCAGCTGTGAAGTGGCAGGTTCTTGATATTTGACACTGCTCTGCCCACTAAGCAGGGTCTTCGCCTACCCACATCAGGGGCCTGAGGACTGGTGGCTCCACCCACGCCACCTAGCCACCTGTGAGAGGGGCCAATGAATAAGAGGTGCCCTCCAATCCTTAAAGCCAACAGCATTAGGTGCTCATAGTCAGGCTGCAAAACCCACCCACCTACACACTCTAGGGAACAAGGACATGCCTTCCTCCTGGACACTCAGGGGCTGTGTCGGCCCCTTACCTTGCTCAGAGTGTGTCCCCCTGATGCAGCCAGATGCCTATGCCTACACCAATCACCCATTCCTGTCTAGGACTGTAGGTGAGAGCCAACACCACACACTTGGTGGCTATCTACCTGGGCACCAGAGCTGAATCCACAGGAGGAGTGGGTGGACTCCATAGCTCACATACCTAGTAACAGATCTAACCACCTGGTGACAGGACATTAGAGCTTCCAAGTTGCCAATAATCAAACTAGCTCATATGAGCAGCCTATTTTGGCATATCAAAACAAAATAAGAAGCCAGCACACAGTAAGCAAACATAAAATAAATAAATATAATAACTTATTGATAGCTCAGAGACAACAGTCAATATCAAACCATATAAAGAGGCAATCCATGATGCCTTCAGCAAGTTCCCAAAATAAAGAATCTAGAAATTTTCCAAAGGAGGAAAATTTCTTGGAATTACTGGAGGCAGAATACAAAAGATTAATATACAGAACTCTTCAAGAAATTAGGGAGGAAATTAAGGAAAATGCAGAGCATGCAATAGAGGATATTAAAAGATTAGAGAAGAGCATAATGACAGATTTAACGAGCTGCAAGAATACATAGAGACACAGCAATCAGAAATCCAGAAGATTAACAATAAAATTTTAGAATTAGACAACTCAATAGAAAGTCATCAGAGCAGAATTGAGGTAACGGAAGTCAGAATTAGTGAGATTGAAGATAAAGCACTTGACACCAATGTATTTGAGGAAAAATCAGGTTAAAGGATTAAAAAAAATGAAGAAACCCTAAGATTATGTGGAACTCTATTAAGAGGAATAACATACGAGTGACTGGAGTACCAGAACATGGGGGATAACAGAAAATACAGAGAGAATTCTTGAAGATTTGTTGGCAGAAAACTTCCCTGATATCGTGAAAGATGAGGAGATATCTATCCAAGATGCTGATCAAATCCCACATTAGGTAGATCCCAAAAGAAAGTCACCAAGACATATTATAATTAAACTTACCAAAACCAAAGGTAAAGTGAGAATTTCAAGAGCAACTAGGAATAAATGAAAGGTCATCTGCAAAGAAGAGTCAATAAGAATAAGCTCTGACTACTCAACAGAAACCATGCAGGCAAGAAGGCAATGGGATGACATATATAAAGCCTTGAAGGAAAAAAACGGCCAGCCAAGAATTATATATCCAGCAAAACTGTCTCTCAAATATGATGGTGAAATTAGGGCATTTCCAGATAAACAGAAGTTTAGGGAATTTGCACAAACTGAACCAAAATTACAAGAAATACTCAAGGAAGTCTTCCGGTTAGAAAATCAGTAACATCAGGTAACAACCCAAGAGTAGAACACAGGACAGAGAAACCAGATATCAACCCAGATAGGGAAGTCGCAAAAGTAAATCAAAGCTAAAACACTTAAAATAGGGAAACAGATGTCAATATGTAAAAGGTGACAACATTAAAACAAAAAAGAGGGACTTAAAAAATGTGGACATAGATTTTTCATATGGAGAGGAAGTCAAGGCTATATAAAGAAATAAAAGACTGGTATAAACTTAGAAAAACAGAGGTAAATATTAAAGTAACTGCAAAGGAAACTAATAATTCTGCAACTCAAAATAAAAAACTAGAAAATATAAAGACTCAGCAAAAACAAAATCAGCAATGAAAAAGTTGAAAAGAAAATACATAAAGAAAAACAACTCAGCATAGAAAATTAAGTGGAACAAAGAAACTGTGAACAATACACAAAAAAGGACATCAAAATGATAGCACTAAATTCACACGTATTAATAATTATGCTGAATGTAAATGGACTAAATGCACCAATAAAGAGACAGAGAGTGGCAGATTGGATAAAAAAGACACGATCCGTCTATATTCTACCTACAAGAGACACACCTTAGACTTAAAGACACAAACAAACTAAAACTCAAAGGATGGAAAAAAACATATCAAGCAAACAACACTCAAAAAAAAGCAGGAGTGGCAATATTAATCTCTGGCAAAATAGACTTTAAAGTAAAATCCACCACAAAGGATAAGGAAGAACACTATATAATGATGAAAGGGTCAAAACACCTGGAGGACATAACTATAATAAATATTTATGCAACCAATAACAGGGCTTCAAAATACATAAAATGAGCAAACTCTAACAGCACTGAAAAGAGAGATAGACAGCTCCACAATAGCAGTAGGAGACTTCAACACACCACTTTCGGTGAAGGACAGAACATCCAGAAAGACGCTCAACAAAGACAAGAAAGAGTTAAATGCTACAATCAACCAAATTGATCTCATAGACATATACAGAACACTCCACCCAACAGCAGCCAACTATACTTTCTTTTCCAATGCACATGGGACATTCTCCAGAATAGACCACATATTCAGCCATAAAGCAAGCCTTAACAAAATCCAAAGCATTAAAATATTACAAAGCATCTTTTCTGACCATAAAGCCATAAAAGTAAAAATCAACAACAGAAAAAGCAAGGAAAAAAAATCAAACACATGGAAACTGAACAACACCTTGCTCAAAAACTACTGGGTTATAGAAGAAATTATGGATGGAATAAAGAAATTCATAGACTCAAACAAGAATGAAAATACATCCTACCAGAACCTCTGGGACACAGCAAAAGCTGTGCTCAGAAGTCAGTTTATAGTAATAAATGCACACATCCAAAAAGAAGAAAGGGCCATAATCCAAACATTAACCCTACAACTGGAACAAGTAGAAAGAGAGCAGCAAAAGAAGCTGTTAAGCTCCAGAAGAAGGGAAATAATAAGAATTAGAATGGAATTGAGAATAGAAAAACGTTTGAAACAGTTAAAAACAAAAGCTGGTTTTTCAAAAAGATCAACAAAATTGATAAACCACTGGCCAAACTGATAAAATAAAAACAGGAAAGGAAACAGATAACCCATATAAGAAATGAGATGGGTGATACCACAACAGATCCAATTGAAATTAAAAGAATCATAACAGAATACTGTGAAAAACTGTACTCTAACAAATTTGAAAATCTGGAGGAAATGGACAAATTTCTAGAAACTTGGAAATGGACAAATTTCTAGAAACTCACTACCCACCTAAACTAACACAAACAGAGGTAAAACAACTAAATAAACCCATAACAAAAGAAGAGATTGAAAAGATAATTTAAAAACTCCCAACAAAAAAAGTCCTGGCCCAGACAGCTTCACGGGAGAATTCTACCAAGCTTTCAGAGAAGAGTTAACACCACTACCACCAAAGGTATTTCAGAGCATAGAAACAGATGGAATACGCCCAATCTCATTCTATGAAGCCAGCATAACCCTGATACCAAAACCAGGTAAAGACACCACAAAAAAAAGAAAATTACAGGCCAATATCCCTTATGAACATTGATGCAAAAATCCTCAACAAAATTCTAGCCCACAGAATTCAGCAACATATCAAAAAATAATTCACCATGACCAAGTGGGATTTATACCAGGTATGCAGGGTTGGTTCAACATTAGAAAAACAATCAATGTAATCCATCACATAAGTAAAACAAAAGACAAGAACCACATGATCTTATCAATCGATGCAGAAAACGCATTTGGCAAAGTCCAACACCCATTCATGATAAAAACTCTCAACAAAATAGGAATAGAAGGGAAATTCCTCGGTATAATTAAGGGTGTTTATATAAAGCCAACAGCCAACATCATTCTAAATGGAGAGAATTTGAAAGCATTCCCCTTGAGAACAGGAACCACACAAGGATGCCCTTTATCACCACTCTTATTCAACATTGTGCTGGATTTTCTAGCCAGAGCAATTAGGCTAGAAAAAGAAATAAAGGGCATCCAAATAGAAGTCAAAGTATCTCTATTTGCAGATGATATGATGTTATACACAGAAAATCCCAAAGAAAACTACTGGAACTAATAGAAGATTTCAGCAAAGTTTCAGGATACAAGATAAGCATACAAAAATCAGTTGCATTCCTTTACACCAACAAAGAGAACCTCGAAGAGGAAATCACCATATCAATACCATTTACAATAGCCGCCCAAGAAGATAAAATACTTAGGAATAAATCTAACCAGAGACGTAAAAGATCTATACAATGAAAACTACAAGACACTACTGCAAGAAACCAAAAGAAACCTGCATAAGTGGAAAAACATACCTTGCTCATGGATAGGTAGACTCAACATTGTGAAAATGTCAATTCTACCCAAAGCGATTTATAGATACAATGCAATCCTGATCCAAATTCCACCGGCATTTTTTAATGAGATGGAGAAATAAATCACCAACTTCGTATGGAAAAGGAAGAGGCCCCAGATAAATAAACCATTACTCAAGAAGAAGAACGAAGTGGGAGGCCTCACACTACCTAATTTTAGAACCTATTATACCATCACGGTAGTCAAAACAGCCTGGTACTGATACAACAACAGATACATAGACCAATGGAACAGAATTAGGAGTCCAGTTGTAAATTCATCCACCTATGAGCAGCTGATATTTGACAAAGGCCCAAAGTCCATTAACTGGGGAAAAGACAGTCTCTTTAACAAATGGTGCTGGCATAACTGGATATCCGTCTGCAAAAAACTGAAACAAGACCCATATGCCTCACGCCATGCACAAAAACTAATTCAAAATGGACCAAAGACTTAAACATAAAATCTAAAACGATAAAGATCATGGAAGAAAAAATAGGGACAACGCTAGGAGCCCTAATACATGGCATAAACACAATACGAACCATACGTAACAATTCACAAGCACCAGAAGAGAGACTAGATACTGGGAGCTCCTAAAAGTCAAACACTTATGCTCACCAAAAGGCTTCACCAAAAGAGTAAAAAGACAACCTACAGACCGGGAAAAATTTTTTGGCTACAACAAATATCACCTGCATCTAATCTCTAAAATCTACAAGATACTGCAAAACCTCAACAACAAAAAGACAAATAACCCAATTAAAAAACGGGCAAAGGATATGAACAGGCACTTCGCCAAAGAAGATATTAGGCGGTTAAGAGACACATGAAGAAACGCACACAATCATTAACCATTAGAGAAATGCAGATCAAAAGTACAATGAGATATCATCTAACCCCAACAAGGCTAGCATTAATGCAAAGAACACAAAACAATAAATGCTGGAGAGGTTGTGGAAAGACTGGAACACTTATACACTGTTGGTGTGAATGTAAAATGGTACAACCACTTTGGAAATTGATTTGGCACTTCCTTGAAACTCTAGAAATAGAAGTACCATATGATCCAGCTATCCCTCTCCTTGAAATATATCCTAGAGAAATAAGAGCCATCACAAGAATAGATACATGCACACCCATGTTCATTGCAGCACTGTTCACAATAGCAAAAAGATGGAAACAACTTAGGTGCCCATCAACGGACAAATGGATAAACAAATAATGGTATATCCACACAATGGAATACTACGCAACAAAAAAGAACAACAATGAAGCCATGAAACATGGAGGCATATAACATGGAGGAAGCTGAAGGTCATTATGCTGAGTGAATTTAGTCAGTCACAGAAGGACGAATATTGTATAAGACCACTATTATAAGAACTCAAGAAAAGGTTTAAACACAGAAGAAAACATTCTTTGATGGTTACGAGGGTGGGGAGGGAGGGTGAGGGTTATTTACTAATTAGATAGTAGATAAGAATTATCTTTGGTGAAGGGAAGGACAGCACACACTACAGGGGAAGTAAGCACAACTGGACTAAACCAAAGTTGAGAAGTTTCCTGAATACAATCAAACATTTTGAGGGACAGAGTAGCAGTGGTAGGGGTCTGGGGACTATGCTTTCAGGGGACATCTAGGTAAATTGGCATAACAAAACTTACTAAGAAAATGTTCTGCATCCTACTTTGGTTGAGTGACGTCTGGGGTCTTAAAATCTTGCAAGCAGCCATATAAGATGCATCAATTGGTCCCAACCACCTGGAGTAAAGGAGAATGAAGAACACAAAAGACACAAGGAAACTAGTAGCCCAAGAGACAGAAAGGGCCACATAAACCAGAGACTTCATCAGCCTGAGACCAGAAGAACTAGATGGTGCCTGGCTACCACCAACGACCACCCTGACAGGGAACACAACAGAGAGTCCCTGATGGAGCAGAAGAAAGGTGGGGTGCAGAACTCAAATTCTAGTAAGAAGATCAAACTTAATGGCCTAATTGAGACTGGAGGTACCCGGGAAAGCATGGCCCCTGGATTCTTTATCAGCCCAGAATTAAAACAATTTCCAAGGTCAACTCTTCAGACAGGGATTGGACTGGACTGTGGGACATAAAGTGATACTTGTGAGGAGTGTGCCTTTTAGCTCAAGTAGATACAAGAGACTAAATGGGCAGCTTCTGTCTGGAGGTGAGATGGGAAGGCAGAGAGGGTTAGGAGCTGGTTGAATGGACATGGGGTATCAACCATGGAAAGGAAGAGTGTACTGTCCCAGTATGGGGAGAGCAATTAGAGTCACATAACAATGTATGTATAAATTTTTGTACAGCAAAAAAAAAAAAAAAAAAGAAGTAGCTCACCAGGCTTTCTTCTGAGGTACCTCTGGGAGAACTCAAACCTCCAGCTTTTCAGTTAGCAGTCCAGCACATTAACCATTTGCACTACCCAGGGACTCTGTATAAATCATGTATATGCATATATTTGCACATATACACACACATATATAGTAACTTTTATATATAATAATTTTATTATATCATAGATTATATTTTGCATTACTTGTTATTTATATATTACTTATATAAGCAATATATTTTGTTTATTATGTGCTATCAATGTGATTTTGACCCAGACCAACCCCATGTAACAGAGTGGAACTTCCGCATAGGGTTTTCTAGGCTGTGATCTTTATGGGAGCATATAGCCAAGCCTTTCTCCCAAGGAGCTGCTGGGTGGGTTCAAACAGCCAACATTTTGCTTAGCAGCTGGCGCTTAACTGTTGCACCATCACAGCTACATACTTGGTGGAGTAAAAAGCCTATGGAAATTTGAATTCAAAGTTTTCATTTTCCATTTGACCATTTCCTTTATTCATTATTCATCTATTTTACAAATCTTCATCAAGCACCTACCCCATATCAGGCACTGTACTAGACACTGGGAATCCAGAGAGGAATGACACATTCTTGAGCTTATGGTGCAAAATAATTGTCTAAGAACACTTTTTAGCCCGTCTTCCCAAAATTGACGGTGAGAAGTACAGAAGAAAAGTAAGCAGCCAGTGGTTGGCTGTTGCCTCAATTTGGGACAGACCGTCAGAGTTGTCCCAGCTTCAGAGCACCCCTAAGATTTTCTGAGACTTTAGCTCCAACATATTGAAGGGCATCTTCTCCGTTGGCCCAATCCTACCTTCCTCACTTCTTTAAAATTTCTCCTTCCTCACATCCTTTCCATCATTTCTTCCTCACTTCTTTACAAGTGAGTCTCCCAAGAGTACTTCCCATGTAATTCTCTATTTCAGAGCTGTTCCAAGGGAACCCACATGTGTAAAGTCAAAGGTGAAAGAGAGCATGGAGCATTCATAAACTTGCATGCAGTTGTTTCTCTATGGCTGAGGCATAGGATTCATGTGGACAGACGGAGAAAGGGGAAGTTAAAAAAGATATGTAGAGAAACGAGAATGAAACAACTCAAACGCCACACTATGGAGTCTGAAGAGAAAGCCTAAGCTGTATGACCCTGGTAAGTTAACCTCTCTAAACCTCAATGTCCTCATCTGTACAAGAAGCAAAACACCTGAGCTCTTAGGAGAATTAAATGAGATACTATCTATGAAAATACTTTGTGATGAGATTCAAACATAAATTGTTCATTGACTTCAGCCTATGATCTTTGAGCATGCCTGCAGGCCTGGTAGAGTGAGCCTACTCTGAGTCTGTTTTCAATGAGAACTAAGAGAAGCCCAACCTACAGGAAAAGGGAACCAGGTATACAAGCCAATCTAACAACAGTGGTTATTGGAGGAGGGAGTGATTCTGAGTTAAGAGCTGTCACTTAAATTTGTCCGTCCTACTCTCACTGTCCTCTACCCCCAGCCCCAGTGACCTTGGTTTGAGTTTGTGGTGATAGGGAGATGGGAGAAATGGAGGTAATGGAAGAATGAAGGAGGAGAGGCTATGAATGAAAACAAGAAGGACTACTGCAGTAGAAAAGACAGTAGCACAAATAGCCCTGCTTTGTTGCTCATAGGTCATCATGTGCAGGGGTAGATTAACCAGTAAGCAAAGTACACATGTACTTAATTCTGTTTACTTACTAATCTGTAAGAAGCCCTTGTGAGGCGGTGGTTAAGCACTTGGCTGCTAACCAAAAGGTTTGCAGTTTGAACCCACCAGCCACTCCATGGGAGAAAAATGTAGCAGTCAGCCTTGGAAACCCTATACGGCAGTTCTACTCTGTCCTATAGGGTAGCTATGAGTCAGGATCAACTCGACAACAATGGGTTTGTTTTTTGGTTTTTTGTTTTGTTTTTACTAATCTGTAGTGCACAATTTCACATGGGTTTCACCACATCCTTGAGGTGTTAAAAAACAGGTGAAATTGTACACTGCAAATTAGTAAGTAGACACAAGTAAGCCCATGCCTGCCTTGCTTATTGAGTAATCCATCGCTGATCATGTGACACCAAAATTGGAAGACAGAGAAATTCTATCTACTTTTGCTAGGAATACGACGTGGCTCCGGTATCCTGAGGACTCCAGAAATCAAGATACACAGGTGCCACCTGTGATGGTTAAGACTGTGTGTCAACTTGGGTAGGCCATGAGTCTAGTGTTTATATGTGATCACTCCCATGATTGAATATGCTGAGAGTAGCCAATCAGATGAAAGGGAGTCTCCTTGGGAGTGTGGCCTGCATCTGAATATAAGCAGATGTTCTGGCTGTTTGCTCACTCTGGATCCTGCGCTGCCTCCTGTCATCTTACCTCTCGTTCTTGGAACTTGAGCTGTCAGCTTATCTGCTGAACTTGGGGTTTGTCTATCTTCACAGCCTGTGAGGAGAGCCTTGCTCTCTGACCTGGTGATCTTGGGTTTTGCCAGCCCCTGCAGCTACATAAATCAGGAGAAAACTTGTGGTCTTGCCTGCCGATCTTGGAATTCGTCAAACTTCACAGCCTGTGAGTGAGAGCCCTGCTCTCCGACCTGCCGATCGGCTGCATGAATTGGGAGAGGCCTCTACCCTGATCCACGAACTTGGGATGTTCTACCCTCTGCAATCACATGAGCTGTTTCCTTGATATAAATCTATATATATATATATATACATATTTATACACTTTACTGGTTTTGCTTCTCTAGAGAACCCAACCTAAGACACCACCTAAGGGCTCCTGCACATCAGCAGCAGCAGTGATGCTTACCAGAAGAGGTGGGACCCACAGAGGGCAGCTCAGTCATGGGCCCCAAGGCAGTGAAATGCCAGAGAAGTGGAGGCCTAAGCAGAAGGAAGCCAGAGCAGCAGAGTAAAAAAATGTGAGCCATATGTGGTACCTATCAGACACCGCGTGGGACTCCAGTAATAACAGCAGGACACTTCCAGAAGTAGAGGTTCTACAATTCTAGAAGAGAGAAGAGTCAGAGAAAGATGTCTTATTACTGTGAATGTCATCCCTTTTCAACCAGGACTTATGTAGCCCAGGGAAGTATAATTATTATTATTATTATTTATCAGATAATAAAAATTTTTATAAGAGAAAATTTCTTTCACTTCTTATTTATCATTGTCCAGCAAATAGGTGCTGAATAAATGATGACTAAATAAATGCATGGCTACTTCATTATATCAGGTTTCCCTGAAATTTCCCTGAAATATTATGATAAGGCCTAACCAGTGGCACATCAGGTTCATCATCAAAGGATGACTAGTGAATGACACCAAAGTCCAAAGATTCCGGAATGTTCCAGAAGCACTCAAACTTCCATGAGGGTATCATCTGTAAATGCATTTAAAACTCCTCTGGAATTGATAATATTTTCCATCTGCAACAGCTCCTTGGGGTGGTAAATGTCATATGCTACTATCCCCTGGGTAAGTAGCATAGCCTCTCTGTGTCTGTCTGAAACTCTAAGCAGTGTTATTTGTCATCAAATATGTCTTTCCATGGGGCATGAACTGACTGTTCAGTGTTTGTTAATCATTCAGAGTATGCCTTGATCTGCACCAAACCTGAATCGGTTTCTTCTGCTCAGCTGGGGAGAGTCACAGATGCAATTGATACTTCTTACTGATATTGCTGATAATATGTGCTTTGAACTCTATTATTTAGGATTTAAAACACAACAAGCAAAACCTTACACTCCAGGCATAGTCTCTCCAGAATCAGAGAACATGTCAAATGATTTCCCCCTTTGCAATTAAAAATCTTTGTCTGTCGAAAGTAGAACTTCTGCCAACTAGATCTCATCTGTATCCTTCTCAGATAGACCCAGGATTCCTTTGGGTTTGACTCCACTCTGTTTAGAAAGCTCAAGCTGAAAAATAATAAAATAATAAATAAATCAAATGGTTAGGGAACTTTTTGTTTGTTTTTAAATAATTGTATGAACCAAACATGTCTTTAAAGTAAAATTTTCTAACTTTTTTTTTTTTTAATTGGGAAATGTTCTATTTATTCCCTCTTTTTCAATACACCTTGGCAGGAATAGCCTGACTGATTTTATCCCATGAATCAGGCTCAACCTGTTTTTCTTATCAGATTTTATTCCCCTGCTAAGTTTTCTTAGGCTGGAACAATATTGTTGTCCTCAACCATAACAGGATCTATTTCTCTGGTCTCCTTAAGCTATTTATCATTTGTTTCACTATTTCAGATGGAATTAATCTTCTAAAAACAGATTACACTCTAAGATTAAGCTCCATCAAGACTTTTTCACAACTTGTTAATGGAACAGAAAGCAGCCAGGTAACTGTGTTCCAGATTGTAATAAATGCTTACCACTGCGTTCCTTCAAGCCATCGGGGTTGTTTCACAGGCTCTAGGAAGTCTCTTTGTTACATAAATCATTAAAATATTTCAGTACCTTTTACATGAGTCAGAGATATTCTTAGAGTGTTTAGCATCAATAACAATGAAAACTTGCATGACAACATCTTAAAAAATCTAAAATATCGTACGGGGAATTCCAGCTTGACTTTCTTTGGAGGGCTACTAAAAATAAGTACATTTCATCACCCCTCCCCCAACACACACATACACACACACACACTCACCACACTTACGCAACTTACTACTTTTAGTGTTAATTTCTGCCTTTTTCTTTAATAAAGATACTATAATCAGACTTAATGCATATTGGAAATTTTAACTTATTTATACTCAATGGATCTAAAATACATAAATTAGTTGATCATATTATGTGTATAGGCGAACTCTGTTTGGAATATTTTACACAGGAGGAGCCAGCTCAGTGACGGTTTCTTACTGGCAAAATACATAAATTCCTATCAAAAGAAATGAACTCGGCCTTAGTAAGACTCATTTCTGTTCTTCCAGGCATTCAGGCCAAAATTCTTGGAATCATCCTTGATTTCTCTCTGTCTTTTACATCCCCATATCCAACCATTAGCATGACATCCTTACCTTAATATAACCAGAATCCAGCTTCTCACCACCTCCACAGCCACTGCCTGATCCAGGAGGCTCCTAGCTGGTCTCCCAGCTTCCTCCCCTAACCCTCTACAAGCTATTCTCCACCAGAAACCAGAAAGATCATTTTAAAATGTATCATATCTTTCACGCTCCTCCACTTCAAACTCTTCGGTGGCTTCCATCTTACACACAGTAAAACCAAAGACCTTACTATGGCCAAAAAGAGCCCTTCATGGTTGCCCCTCCCCGTCCCACTACCTTTCTGACCTAATCTCCTAATACCCTCCTTTCTCAATTATTCTAATCCAGCCACACCGACTTCCTTGTTGTTCCTCAAACACTGCAGGCTCTATGTTCCCACCTCCTGCTCTTGCCTCAAGTGCTTTGTACTTGATTTACACTCTGCCTAGAATTAATTTCTACAAGATACCCATGTGACTGGATCTCTCGCTTGCTCTGGAACTCTGCTCAGATAGCACCTTGTAGGAGCCTTGCTACCATATATAAAAAGAGCTCATGTACCGGCTCCAACTTAAGTGCCTCCTTAAATTCATTCTGTTCCACCTGCCCCAGACTTTGGCCATTTGCCCTGCTCCCAGATGGCGCAGCATCAACAAATGAAAGTAAAGTCCTGCAATTCCTGCAATCAAAGCCCTTTTGGTCACCACCATTTCCTCATCTCTTAACTCTGCTACCTGACTCAGCTTTTCCTAGGCATACAGGGCCAGACCTTTGCAGCTCCTAAATCCAGGTCGAATCCACTGGACGCTTGGAGGTTCTGGCCTCCCAAGCAGCTACTCCAAGAGGCCAGAAAGACAAGCCAAGAATGGCACACCATGTTGGGTGAACTTGGATCAATGGGAAACAAAAGATGGACAGAAACCAACAGACATATTACTCTCCATCCCTCAGACAGAAGGTTTTAAAGCACTAGTGGTTCCATACGGCCTCTCTGGAGATGTTGTTCATGACCAAGCAACCAGCTATTTTTCTTATGAGGCTATGGTCAGTTCAGAAATGCATCACCTTTTATTGCTTTCCTGATTTCCCTGCTTTATTTCCCCCTTTCCTTCACTCTTTTGGCCCTTGGATTGCACCTCCCCAAAAAACTTACTATCCTAGCATTGTCTCAGGCTCTGTGTTCTAGAAAATCTAACAAAGCATCCACATACACACACACATGCACACATGCTTGGAGCTATACTCCAAGCCATGACCTGCTTTATTGTCCTTTATTGCTTACTACCACTTATCTTTATGTCTATTTCCCACCTGTAGAATGTGAACTACACGAGAGCAATGATTTTGTTTCTTTTGTTCACCGCTGTATTCTCAGTGTCCAGAAAAAATTCTGGGACAAAGTAGGCATTCAATAAATATGTGTTTAGGCAATAAATAAATAGAAAGTGAGTTTGCAAACATGAGCTTAAGCCATCTTACATTCGAAATACTGTAGAAATTCAGGTTTTTATATTTGCCCTGCCTTTTGATGGCAATGTGCCCACCAGGAAGGTCTTCTGTTCTTCTCACTGTCTTTGAATTCACCAAACTTTATCGGTTACCTCTCCACTCAAAGTTCAACTCCTCCCAAAGCTCTCCCTCCATCAATTAGCCTCACTACCAGTATAACCATTTCCTCCCGTGCCAATCATTTTTTCAATCCCTCTAGACAGAGTATAGGGCACTAGTGGCATAGTGGTTAAGAGTTTACCTGCTAACCAAAAGGTCGGCAGTTTGAAATCTACCCGCCGCTCCTCGGAAACCCTATCGGGCAATTCTACTCTGTCCTATAGGGTCGCCACGACTGAGAATCTACTCAACAACAGCCAGTGTTTGTTTTTTTAAGACAGAGCACATACATACTTAGAATATACTTTATCCATTTTACCATTTCTCAAAGAACTCCATAAACCCTAAAATAGATTCAGCATCCCTTTAGCCCTTCCTCTACCACACACCCCCTCATGGATACACACTCATTCACTTCCCACATTCAAAACTCTCATGCTGATCTTTTCATTAGTAATAATAACTGCTGATTGCTGAGGACATATTGTGTGCCATGCATTGTGGGGATATTTCGTCTTCACAACAACTCTGAATAAGTGTGAAAACTTATTCATACTAAAGTTATTGGGACTTACTGTATTCTCCTCAGAGTTATTTGCCTGGAAGAAGCTGACTTAATTAACAGAAACTGATCACTCTAGTACAACAGCATGCATCAAGGAACAAGAGATTCAGTGGGGAAAGCAAGACTCCTCAATTTACAGTCCTGTCCAAATCACTAATTTGCTGCTTTGTAACTCTCTTAGAATTGCTTCACGAGACTATGTTCTGTATTTTTATATAATTTGAAAGATCCTTGAGATAGACATGTTCTTTATTTCTTGGGAGTTCCCGGAAAACTTTCTCTTAACTTGATTCCTGTTTCCAATCTCTCTTCCCATTTTCTTAGTCTGGCTTCTCCAGAGAAGCAAAACCATTGAAGAGTATATATAAATATAGAAAGAGAGATTTACTTCAAGAAAATGGCCCACATAATTGTGGGGGCTGATAAGTACCAAACTCATGTGTCAGTCAGCAGGCTGAAGACCTCTGCTGACTCATGTCATTACAGGGGCTGACGAACCCAAAATCTCCAGGCCAGGTGGCAGACCAGAGACTTCTGCAAGCTTAAGTCTAAGAACTGGAGATCAGGCCATGAGAAGAGTGCAGGGTTAAGAAAGAGAGAGAACTTTGCCAAAACATCCATTTATATGCTGGAGGCAGGTCACACCCTCAAGGAAACTCCCCATTTGACTGATTGGCTGCTCACATCAGATCACAAAATGGAAAATGATTACGTTATGGAAGAGCACATGCCATACTAAGTAGAATAATAGCCTAGCCAACATTAATCATCACACCCCTCTAACCCGTCTGTAGTGTCACCACTGGATTTATTCTCCCAGAGCAGTGGTCTCCAAAGTAGAGGCACATGTTATAAGGAAACATGCAAGATTATTTATTGGGAGTGCAGAAAAACAATTAGAACTTCTATATATTTTTATTTTTAAAAATAAGAAATTATGTAAGTGTAACTAAATTTGATATATGGACTCATATTGGTAGCTTCACTTGGTATATATGTAAGAATGTGAAGGGTACATAAGATATACACATACATGGTATCTCAACACAGAAGGAATGACCAGAACCCTGTTACCTCATATGCATATTCAGCACATGGCAGTTTAGGCATATCCAGGTAAAGTGGGCTTAAGAACACTTCAACATAAAGTGTTGGGACAACTGGATCTCCTCATTCAAAAGAATGAAGTTGGATCCATACCTCACAAAAAATTAACTCAAAATGGATCAATGGCCTAAATATAAGAACTAAAACCATAAAACTCTCAGAAGAAAATATAAGGGTAAATCTTCAAGACCTTGTTTTTGACAATGGATTCTTAGATACGACACCAAAAGCACAAGCAACAAAAAACAAGGACTTTATCAAAGCTTGCAAAATGGGAGAAAATATTTGAAAACCATATACTTGATAAGAGTTTAATATCCAGAACATATAACTCCTACATCTCAAAAACAAAAAAGACAACCCAATTAAAAATGGGCAAAGGACTTGAATAGATGTTTCTCCAAGGAAGTTATACAAATGGTCAATAAGCACATAAAAAAATGCTCAACCTCATTAGACAGTAAGGAACTGCAAATCAAAACCACAATGAGGTATCACTTCTTGCCCACTAGCATGGTTATTATCAGAAAAATGGAAAATGACAAGGGTTGAAGAGGACGTGGAGAAATTGAAACTCTCACGCTTTGTTAATGGGAATGTAAAATGATACAGTTGCTGTGGACAACAGTTTGGTGGCTCCTCAAAAAGTTAAAAATAGATTTAGCATATGACCCAACAATTCTACCTCTTGGTATATGTCCCAAAGACTTAAAAGCAGTGGCTCAAACTTATACTTGTCTACCAGTGTTCATTGCAGCATTATTCACATAACCAAAAGGTGGAAACAACCCAAGTCGCCCGTCAGTAGATGAATGTGAATGCATAAACAAACTGTGGTATATGCAGACTACGGAATATTACTCAGCCATGATGAGAAATGAATTCGTGATACATGCTATGACATGGGTGAATCTTGAAAACATTATGTTGAGTGAAATGTCAGTCACAAAAGGAGAAAGATTGTATGATCCCACTTATATAAACAAGCAAATGCATAGAGACAAAAGTTTATTAGCGGTTATAAGGGGACCAGCGAGTGGAGGAATTGGAGAGTTATTACTTAAGGAGTACTAACTTTCAGTTGGCGGCGATGAAAAAATTTTAGAAATGGGTAGTGATGATGGTTGCATAACATGGTGACTATAATTAATGTCACTAAATTGTACGTTTAAAAGTGGTTAAGAAGGCAAAAATATTTGTTATATATATTTTACTACTATAAAAAATTTCTAAAAAGCTATGTAACTGAGTTTCAGTTAAACTAACCCTGGCAAAATGGACACCTGGCTTAAAGATTCCTTCAAAGATACTGGATGGAAGAGAATATCAATTTTGCAAGCTTAAGCAAACCAAATATGGCAGAGCTAACATTTCTACCCCGATTATAAGCTCTTCATCTACCACATCATAAAATCAGTGACAAGAAGTTGGCTAAAATTTTCAAAATATCCAAAAGACCATTTAAAATAGGGATTTACATATATTTTCATGAACAATGAACTTCATCCTAAGTATATACTGTGTCTTGACATACCAGTTAAGTTACAATATGCATATACTGATGCATGCTTTGAAATAATAGTTAATGATAACATGAAGCAATAACAATTAACAAGACAGTATAAAATAAGCCTCTAAACACAGATAAGCCTCTGCAATTTTTTCAAAGATGCTTAAAATTAGTCAATACTCAATCCATTACTTTACAGAATATGACTAAACACGTAAGATTTCTTTTTAATAGTGAAAACAAAAAGTAATATGCTATCACAGAAATCCTCACTCTTCCTGCTTTGGTGAATGCTAAAATAATACATGAAAAACTATATGATACAAAACACACTGACCACCTTTGTCAGAGAATACTGTTGGAAGATGCGTAGAAAACATCGCCAAAATTCTGAAAAAAAAATTTAAAAATTTGGAGAAATTACAGTCTTAGAAAGTTTGGTATATAATTTTAATGGAAGTGCCAGTATTTCTTTTCTACCAAGTCTCAACATATGGTTTTTGCTAGGTTGTGTTTCAATAATAAAATACATGAAGAATTACATTTTTTTCCAGACCACCAAAGATAAGATATACAGTCAGCCCTCCATACCCACATATTCAACCAACGACGGAAAATATTGGAAAAAAGAAAGTCCCAAAAAGTAAAACTTGCATTTGCTGCCCCGAGCACTAAGCTGAATCCACAGGGATGAAATGATGTGTAAGCAACCCTGCTGTAGCCTCTCACCATCTCATAGATCCTCAGTCTCTTTCCAGCACTCCTTGTCTGAGCGTTGTTCGTCTCCTGCCTTGTCATTATTCCCTAAACAATACAGTACAACAACTATTTACATAGCATTTACATTGTATTAGGCAGTGTAAGTAATCCAGAGACGATTTAAAGTATACAGGAGGACGTGTGTAGGTTATATGAAATACTGCGCCATTTTATATAAGGGATTTGAGCATCCTTGGATTTTGGTATACGTGGAGGGGTCTTGGAACCAGTCTCCCACGGATACCGAGGGAGGACTGTACTGTTGTTGTTGTTAGGTGCCCTTGAGATGGTTCCTACTCATAGTGGCCCCATGTAAAACAGAATGAAACAGTCTCCAGCCCTGTGCCATCCTCACAATCGTTGCTATGTTTGAGCCCATTGTTGCAGCCACTGTGCCAATCCATCTCACTGAGGGCTTTCCTCTTTTTCACTGACCTTCTACTTTACCTAGCTTGATGTCCTCCAGGGACTGGTCCCCCCTGATAACATGTTCAAATTATGTGAGATGAGGTCTTGCCATCCTCACTTCTAGGGAACAATCTGACTATACTTCTTCCAGATGGATTTGTTCGTTCTTCTGGCAGTTCATGGCATATTCAATATACCAACCCCATAATTCAAAGGCATCAACTCTTCTTCTTCTGTCTTCCTTATTCACTGTCCAGATTCCACATGCATATGAGGCAACTGAAAATACCATGGGTTGGGTCAGGCGCACATTAGTCCTCAAAGTGACATCTTTGTTTTTGAACACTTTCAAAAGGTCTTTTGCAGCAGATTTGCCCAATGCAATATGTCCTTTGATTTCTTGACTTCTGCTTCCTTGGGTGCTGATTGTGGATTCAAGTAAAATGAAATCCTTGACAACGTCAATCTTTTCTCCATTTATCATGATGTTGTTTATTGGTCCATTTGTGAGGATTTTTTGTTTCTTTATGTTGTGGTGTAATCCATACTGAAGGCTGTAGTCTTTGCTTCATCAGTAAGTGCTTCAAGTCGTCTTCTCTTTTAGCAAGCAAGGTTGTGTCATCTGCATAATGCAGGTTGTTAATGAGTCTTCCTGCAATACTGCTGCTTCATTCTTCTTCATTGTAGTCCAGCTTCACATATTGTTTGCTCAGCATACAGACTGAATATGTATGGTGAAAAGATAAAATCCTGACACTCACCTTTCTTGACTTTAACCACACCGTATCTCCTTGTTCTGTTCTAACAACTGCCTCTTGGTCTAAGTACAAGTTCCTCAAGAGCAGTTAACTGCTCTGGAATTCCCATTCTTTGCAAATGTTATCCATAATTTGTTACGATCAAATGCCTTTGCATAGTCAGTAAAACACAAGTAAACATTTTTCTGGTATTCTCTGCTTTCAGCCAAGATCCATCTGACATTAGCAATGATATCTCTTGTTCCACGTCCTCTTCTGAATCTGGCTTAAATTTCTGGCAACTCCCTGTCAATATACTGCTGCAACCATTTTTTAATTATCTTCAGTAAAATTTTACTTGTGTGTGATATTAATGATATTGTTCCATAATTTCTGCATTCTGTTGGATCACTTTTCATTGGAATGGGCACAGATATGATCTCTTTCAGTCAGTTGGCCAGGTAGATATCTTCAATTTTCTTAGCATAGACAAATGAGTGCTTCCAGCATTGCATCCATTTGTTCAAACATCTCAATTGGTTTTCCACCATTTCGTGGAGGCTTGTTTTTCACCAGTGCCTTCAGAGCAGCTTGGACTTATTCCTTCAACACCATCAGTTCTTCATCGTATGCTATCCCCTGAAATGGTTAAATGTCTACCAATTCTTTCAGGTACAATGACTCTGTGTATTCCTTCTATCTTATTTTGATGCTTCCTGCGTCATTCAATTTTTTGCCCATAGAATTCTCCAATATTGCAAGTCAAGGCTTGAATTTTTTCTTCAGTTCTTTCAGCTTGACAAATGTCGAGCATGTTCTTCCCTTTTGGTTTTCTAACTCCAGGTCTTTATATTTCATTATAATACTCTACTTTGTCTTCTCAGGCTGCCCTTTGAAATCTTCTGTTCAGCTCTTTTACTTCATCATTTCTTCCGTTCACCATAACTACTCTGTGTTCAAGAGCAAGTTTCAGAGTCTCTTCTAACATCTGATTTGGCCTTTTCTTTCTTTTCTGTCTTTTTAATGACTTTTACTTTCTTCATGTATGATGTCCTTGATGTTATCCCACAACTCATCTGGTCTTTGGTCATTAGTGTTCAGTACATCAAATCTATTCTTGAGATGGTCTGTAAATTCAGGTGGGATATACTCAAGGTCATACTTTGGTTCTTGTGGACTTGTTTTAATCTTCTTTGGCTTCAACTTTAACTTTCATATGAGCAAATGATGATATATAGGTAAGAAACATTCTCAACAGTAAATAGCTTATGTAATGGGAAAGCTGTATAAGTAATGAAGCAACTCCTTGGACCAAAATCTTCTTGGATTCTTGCTACATTACAGAGACAGATCACATGTAACATTTGTTTACTGTACCATATGCCAGCAAACGCTTGCACCTAAGGAGTTGGAGCCAGAAGTGCCTAAAATACTACAGGAAGTCTTCGATGTGGTTAGTTTTGTGTTTAAAAAAGTCTTCAAAATATAGTTGACTTTTTAGAACAAATTGAAATGAGGAGTGACTGTGGACATTTTTTTTACAACGTAAGGATTTGCTAATTATCTCATGGCAAAGTACTCCAAAGAGCTAAAAACTCTTACTTACAAAAAAAAAAAAAGCATTCCAAATATACTAACATTTTCTGTGATAACAAGCGGTGGGCAGTCCACAGCATGCTACATGTCAAGTATTTTTTAAAATAAGAATAATACTAATAAACACAATCTGTCCCTTCAAGGTGAAAGTAATGTTTCAAAGGTGAGTACAAAGGAACTGTCTTTGTAAGGAAACTCATGCTATGGACAGAGCATTTTGACAAAGGATATCTAGAAAGATTTCCATTGTTACATGATTTGGTTGACAAAAACAAGGTCAAGGCTTCTTTTTTTTTAATCTCATGTAAGTGCACTCTAAAACCTTGGAAGCAGGATATTTTTTAACCAGTTTAAAACTCTTTCAAATAAAGACTTTCCCTGGAAAATAGAGAGTCAGCAAAAGAGGAAGACCCTCATTGACATGGATTGACATAGTGGCTGCAACAATGGGCTTAAACATAGAACGATTGTGAGGATGGCCCAGGACCAGGCAGTGTTTCCTTCTGTTATACATAGGGTCGTTATAACTCAGAACTGACACAATGGTACCTAATAACAAAAACAACAGCTCCCCAAGGCTACTGAACCAAAATCTCTGGGAGGGGAGGGTTAAGAATATGTTTTTTAACAAGACCTTGAAGTGATTCTGATGCAAAATAAAGTGTGAAAAGTATTACCCTAAAGCACTGATCCAATCGAGACGCTCTCCTTTAAACCATTGAAAACCCTCTGGAGCACAGTTCTAGTCTGACACACAAGGGATGGTGGTGAGTTGAAATCAACTCGAAGGCAACTGGTTTGGTTTTGGTTACTTACTAAATTAAGTTCAAACTTTTCATCACATCATTCAAGGCTCTCCAAAATACAGCCACACCTCCCTTAATGCTCTGTTTCCTTGAATTCCTACCAAGTTGGATCCCTCAGGTATTCCTGAGCACACCCTTCTGTCCTCCTCTCTGCTTCATTCATGTTCTTTTCTTCTCCAATTCACCAGGAATTCTTCTCCACCTCTATTATATCTACTTCAAGGCCTTTGAGGTGTTCTAAAAAGACTTGAAGGATCTTATTTTAAAACAAGAAAAAAATCCTAGCTCCATTTTCTCATTTTTTTTTTTTTTAAATGCCCAGAGGATCTTTCTTGTTTATTGCCCTTAACATTTAGCACTGTCTTGATTGCATCATGCGTTGTAGTCTTTGGGTACTTATCTTATTCCCATTATAGATTGCAGTTTGCAGGTTCCTGGAGGGAGAGACTTTCTTACTTTTCCTTCATCCCCTAGTTTAACTATAGAGTCAAAATAAATTCCCAAAGCTGAGCTCAGACCACCAGGTCTGCTTCCTTCATCATTTTATTGGGGCTGTTACTTCATCGTAGAAAACCTGGATTTCCCACAGACTTTTTAGTATACTTGGGTCACCCACTGACTTTCTTTTCCCCTAACATTGCATTTCTGAGTTGAATAATTGTTCTTTCTCACTTAGTCATTATTGAGGGCAGTGATGTCACTAGGGTTGGTGTCACCCAGTATGGTAACTCATAGTGTCACCCCATCCCCTGAGATCTTCTCCCGTACCAGACCATACAGAATCCTTAGTAATGTTTTTTGTACTAATGTTACTCGTAAATCATAATTCCCATATATCACTCCTTCTTTTCCTTTAATTACTACTCCATTCTCAAAAAAAGTTATTGATACAGGTTCACAAGTACTAATTACCATAATATTGTGGCTAAAACACCAGAAAATTTGACAAAATCAGTGACTATAAAAACATCAGCAGCAAAAAAAAAAAAAGCACGTGCTTGTAATGCATACACACAAAACCACATGATTTGAAGTGTCATTGTAATTGGATAATAATGACAGCTTTGACTGGAGCACATTAGAAGGTTCGAAAAGCAAATTAGCGTAGAATTTTAACCTTGTAGGTATATTGATACATGTAAACAGGGCTTACAAAAAATGTTTTTGTTGTTATAACTAACTACAGGGATATAGTTATAAAAAATAATAAAATTTTGCTGAAACACTGCATGAAAATTTTATAAGTAGTCATTTTGATGTCACCCCCTCTGTCACCCAATGGTGTCAGCTCCCTCCCACACCCCTCTAGTGATGTCATTAATTGGGGTTCAACACTAGGGAGCAAATGATTTTTTAAAAAAAATGATTACCATGTTTGAGGGCTTACCAAGTACCAGGCATAGTACCAAGTGCTTTACATAATTATCTCAATCAGTCCTTATAATAACTCCATGAAGTGGGTATATTATTATTTCCATTTTACCAGATGAGGAAACTGAGGTACAGAAAGGTTAAGTAACTTGCTCAAGATCACAGGGCTGATACAGTGGTACAGCCAAGATTGGAATCCTGGCTGGCTGGCTCCAGAGCCTGTACACTTAACCTCTACATTAAAAAAAAAAAAAAAAGAAGTTGCCGTCCAGTCGATTCCAACTCATCATGACCTCTACATTGCCCTATTAATAAGAGAAGATAGCATTACTCCAGGGTCAACCTTCTATTAAATCCAGGTCCCTAGCCCTCATAACCACATGAAAAAGCACATGCATTAGAGGCAATCTTGATGACAATATTAAAAGTATGATTTTACTATGTAAGTTCAATTTAAATCTAGATCAAAGAAATATAAATTACTCTTCATTTAGGCTATAATCTTATATTCCAAAGCTTAAATGCTTATAAGAAAGCTTTATCTAATTTCAGATTACTAGCTCAAATATAAGCATAGAGTTAATACTACTTTTCCTTTAAAGTAATCACTACAAAGAGTTCTTTTCTTCCCATACTAAAATATGTCATGGAACGATCACTACCTTCTCTTTATAAGAAAAAAAAAACCTTTTGAAATATGTACCATAACCTCTGAAAAATATAATTATTCTCCCCAAGAAATGAGGCACTTTTTCCCAACAAAATTGATGGGCAATTGATCTATAGTTCTTTTCTTCCTCAAAAAATTATTGTATATTGTATAATTATCATTATAATTAAAAATTAAGATGGCGTGCAATAATTCCACCATTATTTGATTCAAAATCTTTATAAAATATTGGCATTTTCCAACATTTATTTTTCCTGTCTATGTTCCATTTAAGGCCAAATTTTCAAACCCAGCTGCCAAATTACACATATAATTACTGCATTTGCGCACAAAAATGTGATAATTGCTTACACAATTTTAGAGGCCAGCTTGAGGCTCCTTTCCAAATTTGTTTTACATGTACAGTGTGGTGTATATAGTTTTATATAAAAATGGGAAAAAAGTAGAATTCATGGTTCACCTGGGTGATGTGTGAAGATGGGGACAACCTAAAGTCTTTCTGTAAATGCCTGGTCCTGTCTTTATATTTTCTCCCAGTAGACCTTTATAAAAGAAAGTTTTATGGAGCAGCTCAAACTTCAGCTAATGGAGGAGAAATGGCAATAAAGGGGGTGATGCTTGATATAATGCTTAAATAATACAGGTACTCATTTTGTTGGTGGTTGGTATGTTGTCATGAGATGTTCTGCCTATGAACTGTTTCCATCAAACTAAGTAAGAAAAAGTGAAGGTTATACAAGGCCCACAGTCATACAGTCAGCCAAGACAACACTCACCTCAGTAAGACAGAGTGGTTGAGCACTGGTGGCTGGGCATTTACCCTTCCAACTTTGCCTAATGGTTGATATACTGTTTGGCAAATATCCACCATGGACATGGCTCACAACAGGTATTCCTAGGGGAAGCTTTGGCTCAAGAAATAGCAAAGAAACAAGATCAGCTAGTCATACACATTAGTAAGATGACTTGAGATGTTTTTGTTTCCGCACAAGTACAAAATTATGCCAGTTCCACATGAGCTGATACCTAAGCTCAAAAAACAATCTACTTCCCAAACTCAAGGACTATGAATCTGTCTTCTGACTATGGCCAGATATCTGACCAGAAACAATTAGGCCAGAAACTTATTAAGTATTGAAGAAAGATCTGTTGACAAAGAAGTCCCCAAAAAGATCATCCTCCCCAATGTCCACCTGAAATAATCGTAACTAACATTTCTTGAGCATGACATATGTTAAGCATTGTTCTAGACATTTTGGATAGATTCATTTTCTCTTTATATTCTTACTAATCCTAAAAGGTAAGTACTATTATTTTCCCCATTTTACATCTGCAGAGACTGAAACACAAAGGCCTAGTTTATACAATTAGAAACTAACAAAGTCAGCCTTTGAACCCAGGCAATTTGACTTCAAAGTCTGTTGTTGTTGTGAGCTGCCATCTAGTTGGCCCCAACTCACGGCAACCCCATGCACAATAAAACCAAACGATTCCTGGTCCTACACCAGCCCCATGACCAGTTGTGGATTGGACGGTTGTGATCCATAGGGTTTTCACTGGCTAATTTTCTGAAGTAGATTGCTAGGTCTTTCTTCCTAGTCTGTCTTAGTCTGGAAGCTCAGCTGAAACTTATTCAGCATCATAACAACATGCAAGCCTCCACTGGCAGACAGGTGGTTGTTGTGCATGAGGTGCATTGGCCAGGAATCAAACCCAGATTTCCCACATGGAAGGTGAGAATTTTACCACTGAACCACCAATGTCCCCATCCAAAGTCTGTACTCAGTCACAATAGCATAATGTCTCTGAGATGGAGCCAAGGAAGATAATGGACAAGCAATAGTCTACCAAAGAGAAAACTTTGGGCAGCCAGCATGATCATTCAAAGAATTCACTACCATAGAATTTAGTCCTCAGCAGGACAGATATTGCTATAGAATAATGTTAATTGTGTGTTGCATCCATTCTTCTCTTTTCCAAATTATAATTTTTGTTGATATTATCCTATTCCTTCTTTATCATTTTATACTGGTTGTATTGTAGATGGATAAGGTATTATTACCAAGTCCCTACACCATAAGGAGTTTCACCCAAACATGATGAAGAAGACACTACATCACTCAGAGAACCAAGAGCTGGAACTAATATACGAAATCTATTACTTTTAGTTATCTATAGTGGGGAAGATATGGATGTTTCTGAGAGTAGGGATGGGAAGACGGCTATGTATGGGTGCTGGATAGCCAAATGACATTCCTAATAGCTTATCCAGCTTCCACTTTCCCCTTCCAAAAAACTGTCTACCTCTTTCTCATATGGTTCATTGGCTTGGGTAACCATGACTCTTACTCCCAGCCCAGAAGTGAGTCTTGATTAGTAAGCCAATCAGAATAATCCCACCCAATGCCCATTTCAACCTTGACACAAAAATTGGTTTAGGAATAGTCCGTAATCTGACTCTAAACCAATCAGTGCATAGCACCTATTCACCATGATTGATTCATTTTAGTCCAACCAATGCCAAGTTCAAGGCTTTTGTTCACTGGTAGGGAGAAGAGGCACCTTCTGTGCTATCTGGATGTGAAAGTGGAAACATATCACCTTGATGGCTGCTGGCAGCCACCCTACCACAAAGAAAGTCAGTCATGGAATAAAGCTGGAATTGTAGATAGTAGAGTGAAAGGAGGAAGAAAAAATTACTAATACTAGATCCTTAATTATGTCACTGGATAAGATCAACCAATAGTGAAACTCACCTAGCCTCTGGACTTCCAACTATATGAACCAATATGTCTCCTTTTCTATTTTTTAAGTCAGTCTGAGTTGTACTTTCTCTTAATTGATGTGTCTTCTAAGATTTTATATATATATATATATATATATATATATATATATATATATATACACATTAGAAAATAATAGCCTGAGAAAGCTTTGGTTTTTATGAAGACTCCTAAAACATATAGGCTGATGCCAAAAATACCCACCCCCATTCCAGTCATGCAGACTTCTTGTTCTGTGAAATCCAAGTTCTAACTGGTTTGGGAGGTTCTGAGGCAGTGTAAAGTAGTAGGAAGCCCATAGGATTTGGCTGAGCTCAACTCCTAGCTCTGTTATTTACTAGCTGGATAAAGTGACCATATAATTTATTGTCTGAAACTGGATATTTATCAGTAAAAGGTAGTGCTATAAATAATGCCTCTGGGACAACAAGCATAAACTGAAATGGTGCCAGGAAAATAGGCATGTATGGTCCGTCTGTAGCTGGATTACTTTGGACAAGTCTCTGAGTGTCAGTTTACTCATCTGTAAAATAGGACTACAGTATTTGTCTCACATGGTTGTTAGAGGATTCAAGCAGATAATGAATACACAGCAAGACACAGAATAGGTGCTCAGTGTTAGGAGCATTGGTCTTGTGAAGGAAGACCATCTCGCTTTTTTATTCTAAATGCTTCTGTACTGATAATTCTTAATAACATATATTCATATATTCATTGAGTGGTTTAGAGTTTTTTCTTTAAAATATAAACCTTAATTAAATGAAATAAATAAAAATAAGAATCTAGGAAAACCTCACAAACTTTAATAATCTATAAAAACCAGAGGCAATCTTGTATGTGAGTGTGGTAGGTCACCATCCATTAGACTATTTCCAGGGGTGCTGGAAAAGGCCACTTCTTCCCAATAAACTCTATTTTCCTGGTGATGACTAAAATTCTTCAACTTTTGAACATGGTTGTCCCTTACATTTCTGTAGCACTTTACAGTTTAGACTTTGCCATGGCATGCACTTGCAACTGACCATTCTCATAGCATTGACCTTTGAGCAGGTGGGTGAACTCCTGAAAGAGGGACAACACTTAAGTTATCCTGTCTTGACTTCTTTCACCCCCTTCCCAATATGCCCAGCCCTGAGTATTATAGCCCTACAAGTCTCTCAAAGGATTTTGTAATTGTTGCTGCTAATTCAACCTTTTCCTTTCCAGCATGTGATTAGATTTTGCAAGGTCAAAAGATTTTTTTTCAGCCCCCACATTTGATCTTTACACCTATATTTGAAGTCACATCAATGCTATCAAACCACCCCACTATAACACAGGAATATGGGGCATGGATCAGTCAGGGTCCACTCAGAAGACAGAAATAACAGCAGTTATCTAAACAGAGAAAGTTTAATACAAAGATTTGTTAACTGAGAGGAAGGAAAGGAGGGAGGAGGGAGGAAGGAAGGAAAGGAGACAGAGAAAGCAACATGAAGGAAGGAAGGAAGAAAATGGGTAAAAGTTATGAAAGGGTGATTTGGAGGTAGCAACATGAGGAAGCAGCAACTATCCCTAGGGCTGTGGGAATAAAGAGAAAAAGTATGAATTATTAAAAGCTAGTTGCTTAGAAAAGGGGCTCCACGGAGCTGAAATTCAGACCTCTGAGGAGGGGGCACTGCTCAGCTGGTGGTAGTGCCCTTGAGCTCAGAGGAGGATTCTGGGGACTGGGACATAGACCTCTGAGGAGGGGCTCCATCAGACTCGTGCTGGTATCTCTGAAGGAGAAGCAATTAAGGTTCTACAAGTGCTGGAGAAACTGCAAACTGGATTCAGCTGCTGCTATGAGAAGGCACTGCCGCTGCCCTGGTGAAGAAATGTTGCTGGAGTATGCTCACAAGAATAGGAAACAAAACTAGAGCAGTAAGGAGCAAGTCCTTTTTCCTCCTTAAACCTCACATTCTCCTTCTAGTGCCCCTATTGGCAGAGCCTAACTGGGATCAACTTGCAAAGCAGAAATATGGTTTGCAGAGTCCCAGTCCCAACATCACAAAGGATGGGATCGGAGCTTAGAGATAATAACAATAACTAGCACGGGGCAGTACACTTTTACTGTATGGAGAAGGAACCCACGGTCTGATTCTCAGAGAGGATAGGATAAAAATAACCCAAGTTTTAGAAGGCACCTCCCATGCTTCCAACATCACCACCACAGTATTTTGAAATCTGTGAAGTATTGTTTAAGGGAAGGTGCTATGGTTATTGTTTCTACTGGAAGACAGATTTGAATAGGCAATCCCTATCAGTCTGGACTATCCATTAAAAGCTGACCTGTTGACACCTTAGCAACCATATTTGTAAATGAACTATTTCTTACCTGTTAGAAACATCATAGTATTTCTATTCCTACCTAAATCATGAGGATACTTTTTCCCCAGGAAACGTCTTAGGCACTGTGATTACTCTCCACAGACATTTATGGAGCCATCATTTAAATATCTCTATTTTCTCAGGGTGCTGAAGAAGAAAATATTGATTAAAGAATATGCTGACTAGATGGTGCCCGGCTACCACCAATGACCGCCCTGACAGGGAACACAACAGAGAGTCCCCGATGGAGCAGGAGAAAAGTGGGATGCAGAACTCAAATTCTAGAAAAAGACCAGACTTAATGGTCTGACTGAGACTGGAGGAACCCCAGAAAGCATGGCCCCTGGACTCTCTGCCAACCCAGAATTAAAACAATACCCAAGGCCAACTCTTCAGACAAAGATTGAACTGGACTGTGGAACATAAAACGATAGCTGTGAAGAATGTGCTTCTTAGCTCAGGTAGATACATGAGACTAAATGGGCAGCTCCTTTCTGGAAGTGAGATGAGAAGGCAGAGAGGGTCAGGAGCTAGTTGAATGGTCGGGGGTGGAAAGGAGGAGTGTGCTGTCATTGTATAGACAGAGCAATTAGGGTCACATAACAATGTATGTATACATTTTTGTATGAGTGACTAACTTGAATTATAAACTTTCACTTGAAGTACAACAATAAAATAAAATAAAAAACAGATGAATGGATTTAAAAAAAAAAAAAAAAAAGAATATGCTGAAAGTCACCCAGTGTATGTAGAGCTAATAAAAAGGCATATTGTGGTCATGGTGGAATTTTCCAAGAGATAATGATTACTGTGCCTACATATTTGGCAGTTTTTCATTTGTATAAAATGTCTATTCATTAGTGTCTTTGTTGGCTGAGTTTGGACCGCTCTAATAAGACAGAAAAATCTATACTCTTATACTAATTTTTGACAGCCCTAATAGACATGAACGTCTTTTCGATGTCTTTCCTGGGGCAGTTAAATGCAGTGGTCAACCACAAATGTCTTCAGATACTTCCTTGAACTGTCAGATTGGAAGGGCAGCCTTAGACCAGTGCTTTAAAATCCAGTGTTCCTAAATCAGAGCTAAACAGTACATACAGTTTTAACACAGTTTGTTCTGGAAAATCTTCTCCAGGATAAATGGGAGTGAGGCAGAGCAAAGAGAGAGGTTGACAATCATCTTAGGTTTTCAAAGGCATGAAGGACTATAAAACGTAGGCAAAAAGAAGAGAGGCCATATTATTTCTAGATCTATTGGAGCCATGGTGGCGTAGTGGTTAAGAGCTCAGGCTGGTAACCAAAAGGTTGGCAGTTCAAATCTATCAGCCGCTCCTTGGAAACCCTATGGGGTGGTTCTACTCTGTCCTATAGGGTCGCTATGAGTCGGCCTTGACTCAATGGCACACAACAACAACAACAACAAGGGTTAATATAAATCCCTCTCCCCAATAGGGGGATAATATCATGAGGTAAATGTAACTCAGTCACTCAGCAAAAGTCAACATGTTCAAAAAAAAGAAAAAAGTCATCATGTTCATTCTGTTTCCTACATGTGGATAGTTCACAGAATAGAAAGATAGAGTAAATCTTGAAAATTTAAAATACTTTTGTTATACCTGTTGCCTACATGGCCCATGTTCAGTTGAGAGGTCACTAAAGATAATGCAATAATTAAGAGTGTGGGTTCTGGAACCAGTTTGCCTGAATACAAAACTGGGTGCCTCTTATTAATTTGCCATCTGGCCTTGGGCAAGTTACTTAACCTTCTGTGCCTCAGATGCTCAACTGCAAAATGGGGCTGATAATATACCAGTTAACAGTTGCCGCTGAGTCCATTCCAACTTATGGAGGCACCATGGGTGTCAGAATTATGCTCCGTACGGTCTCCAATGGCTGATTTCTCAGAAATAGATCGCCAGGACTTTTTTCCAAGCCACCTCTCCATGGACTTGAACCTCCAATTTTTTGGTTAGCAGCTAAATGTGTTAACCATTTGCACCGCCTAAGTTAATTGGGGTAAACAAGCTATCAAAAAGATACAGTGGCCTAAAGATTTTAGACATTTATTTCTCTCATGTAACAGCCCCACTGAGTGGAGTACCTCTTCTCTACTCCTTCATTCACAGACCCAGTTTCTCTCTATCTTGTTATTCTCACCTTTCTGTAGATTGTTGTTCTTATCTGCTTTGTTGAAGTTGGGTCATGAACAGACTAGAAACCAGCTCACAGGAATGGAAATAGAATCTGGGCCAGGGCAAAGGAATTGTCTTTTAAAGAGATGATCTATAAGTTGCTCTCATCATTTCCACTCACATATTGGCCAAAATATAGTCACATACTTCAAAGGAAGTTGGGAAATGTAGTGTCTAACTGGAAGGTTATTATGTCCATCCATAGCTGTATTTTTTTTTTTTTTGAGGGGGGAATAAAGGAAAAATGGAGTGTAGTGAGCAAAGGGAGTCTGTCACACTACCTCATATGATTGCTGAGAAATAAATGCGATAATGAACTTAGAAGAATGTCTGGCACTTAATGAATGTTCTGTAATGGTTAACTATTGTTATTATTGCCAGGCTGCTCACTAATATTCCATTTCTCCTTCTCTAGGCACATGGTATGATTGCAATTCTCTGATCTTTTTGATGTCAGTCATTTGACTTTCTTTGGCCAATGAAATGTGCATGGCAATGATGAATGTCACTCCTGGGCAGAAGGATTTAGAGCCATTCACCTTGTTTTCTTCACCCTGACATGGTGATCATGGAAGCACACATCAGCCTGGATACCTGAGCATATACAATGAGCAGAGTTTCCCTGACAACCTGTGGACATGTAACACAAGCAAGAAATAAATGTCTATTGTGTTCAGCTACTGAGATTTAGAGATAGTTCATTACTGCAGCACAACCTAGCTCATCCTGATTGATACATGGAAATTCTAGAAAATTTGTCAAAGAAGGAATTTCAGGAGGATCCTATACCTTAGAGGTCTGGATACCAATCGATATCACTAAACATAAACTTTGAAAATTGTCTGACAGCTTGTGCATCTCTTAGTTGCTGTGGGATCATAACTGACTGTACTGAGATACCATAGGTATTAATGGCTGTGCATACAAGACAGACCATTCTATGTGGGCTTGGTTTTATACTGTAGAAATATTGATTTCTAAGGTCTCCCTTCCAAGTCTGCATCTGAAAGCAAACTGACATTTAGAACCTTCTGATTCATCTCCTCTGAAATAGGGGAGGTTGGCGTCTGGCCACAGCTGTGGAAATGCCAATATCAAGGGATAATTCTTGAATGGAAACGCAGGCCTTGTGAAATTTTTGCATTTCCTCAATTTTGGATTTCAGGATTCCTTTCTGGTAAATCTGGTATTGACATTCAGAGAGTGTAATCTAGTTATTAAAGATTGTATTCTCCTGCAAGAGTCTAGAGAGCAGATAGTATTGGTTGCTTGTTAGGGTAATAGACATACACAGTTGTAATTATTATTTATTATCACTCAGTATATTAATAAGCGGTATATTAAGTGTTTTACCCACCTCATCTCATTTAGTCCTCACAGCAGCCCCTTTGAGGTAGGTACTATCAATATTCTCATCTTACAAATGAGGAAACAGGAGCTTAGAAAAGCTTTGTAAAATGCCTAAGGCCAGTGGTACATGAAAGAAGTAACTGGAATTTGAACTCAGGCATATGACTCCAAAGCTCATTTGTTGAGCCAATAACTGGACCTCCAATTAAACATAATAAGTGCTAGAAATGAGACATTACAAGGTGCTGTGGGAGCAAAGTACATAGATCAGTCATTAAGAGTTGGGTCCTGAGTTGATAGGAGTTGGCCATATAGAAAATGGGGGAAGAACATTCAAGGAAAGGAAAGGCTGTACTTCTCCTGAACAACCGATTCAGTATGAATATCATATTCACTGTGACTCTTATAATTAACCATGTTGCCACCTTTACATTGGCTGCCAGGGAACTCAGTATTAAATTTATAATACTCCTCCTCTGTAACTATACAGAACTTAATGATATAAGCATTTGTGTAGTAACCAAACCTTTATCAGAATTTTACTCACACTTTTTCTCTTTACCCAATTTCCTAATCTCAATATTTTTTTATCTTGGATTATTATAAATATTGTTATAGATATCCTCAGATTGTTTTTGGAACAATGAGGCATACACACAAATTAATTACTTAACAAGCAAAAATAAATATTTTTATTTTTCTAAAGTCTTCCTTAGATTCTTTTTGGAACAGTAAATTTAAAAAAAAACAAAAACTCACAAATAAATAAATATTTGATAGTGTTTTCCCCCCGTTAAGGCTATGAATCCCTCAAGCCTAAAGAATGCATCTATCAGACTAGCAAAAATCTAAGTTTGATAACAATTTCCGTTGGTGAGAGTGAGGGGAAAGAGGCAATCTTGAATAGTGTTGGTAGCAATATAAGTTAATAGATTCTTATGGTAGGTAATTTGGTAATATTTATCAAAATTGAAAAATTCACATATCCGTTGGCCCAGCCTTTTCATGTGTAGGTAGTTAACCTACAGATAACACTGGTACCTACCCTGGTGGCACAACAGTTAAGCGCTCAGCTCTTAACCAAAAAGTTGGCAGTTAGATCCCACCCAGCAGCTCCACTGGAGAAAGACCTGGCAATCCACTTCCATAAAGATTACAGCCTAGAAAACTCTATGGGGCAGTTCTACTCTGAGTGGACATGATGGCACCTAACAAAGTCAAAAACAATACATAATGGCATATTTATAAAGTTACTCATGCCAACCTCATTTCTAACAATACAAGTTTGGAAACAAAATAAATGTCCATCAAATAAGGGACTGGTTACATAAGTTATTTCAGTTCTCAAACTGAATTCAAAATAAATTTTGAAATGCTCATAGCCTTTGGACACTGGATGCTGCCCTTAAGGGCCAATGAGAGTAAATGGATGACTAGTAAACAAATATCTGCATTGTTTTCATTTATCCAATCAATTCATTCATTATCTATTAAATATTCACAGCTCCTACTCTGTGCCAAGCGCCCTTGGCAGAAATTCAAGGTCAGGAATTCAACATGCATATATGTACAGACCACCAAAACCAAAAAGCCAAACCCATTGCCATCTAGTCAATTCTGACTCACTGTGACCCTATAGGACAGAGTAGAACTGCCCTATAGGGTTTCTAAGGCTGTAATGTTTACAGAAGCAGACTGCCACATCTTTCTCTTGAGAAGCAACTTGTGGGTTCGAACCACAGAACTTACGGTTAGCAGCGAAGCACTTGACCACTGAGTCACCAGGGCTCCTCACGTACCGACCACAGGGATTCCTTATTAATAACAATTGATAAGAGGTGAGTCAAAAATCTATGTTCAATGAATAAGTGTTGGGCATAAGATGGGCAGAAACAGAGGTTTAATTCAAACATTCATTCCTTTCATGAGTTTGATGGTATAATGTGAGTGGAATTCAATCAGAACAATTCAAAATTATGTAATTAATTACTTTTCGCTTCAAGTTCAATTACTAAGAGATCCAGTGCAGTTATCATAACACTTGGAAGATATTACAGTAGTGATTATCAGAAGCTAAGGCTCTAATGATCCACTAGCTCGTGGGCTCTAGTATAAATCCAACTGATATTGGGCAGGAGGTGATTAAATGAAATGCCCCAATCTACAACTGCCTGGGGGATATTTGATGGCGTTACAAGACAGGTGTCGTTATGCTTCCCAAATGGAAAGGATTTATACTCAGTTTATACTCTATTATCAGGAAGAGTCTGTTCCTTCCCTGAAGAATGCTATTCCTACAGAGAGAATACAACCACTACAGTGGCCAAAAACAGCACAGTTCGTAGAGATCATACCTAAAGACCTCTATAAGTACCTAGGTGGGGTTTTGACAGTATTTTGATGGTTTTATCACCTAGGACCCAGGAATTCCTCCATTCAGTAAACCTTTATTTAAGTTCCTACTATGTTTGGAGCCCTGGTGGAGCAGTGGTTAAGAGCTCGGCTGCTAACCAAAAGATCAGCAGTTCGAATCCACCAGCTCCTCCCTGGAAACTATGGGGCAGTTCTATTCTGTCTTGTAGGGTCACTATGAGTTGGAATTGACTCTACGGCAATGGGTTTTTTTCTTTTTTTTTAATGTACTAGACAATGTGCTTGGTCCTGGCGTATACAGGAGTGAACAAAACATAGTCCCTGCCCTTAAAGACCTCATAGTCTAATATTCGAATCCTATCCTGCCAGGTACTCTGCGGCAGCTACACAAGTATGACTCTTACTAACAGTACGGGTGCTGTCTTAGTCATCGGGTGCTACTATAACAGAAATACCACAAGTGGACGGCTTTAATGAAGAGAAATTTATTCTCTCACAGTCTAGTAGGCTACAAGTCCAAATTCAGGATATCAGCTCTAGGAGAAGGCTTTCTCTCTCTGTCGGCTCTGAAGGAAGGTCCTTGTGATGCATCCGTCTTCCCTTGGTCTGGGAGCTTCTCTGCACAGAAACCTCAGGTCCAAAGGACATGCTGTGCTCGAGGCACTGCTTTCTTGGTGGTATGAGGTTCCCATGTGTCTCTGCTCGTTTCTCTCTTTTATATCTCAGAAAAGATTGGCTTAAGACACTATCCAATCTTGTAGACCTCATCAGTATAACCTCATTACAGTGATAGAGTTTATAACATAAGGAAATCACATATAACCTCATCATAGTGATAGAGTTTACAACACACAAGGAAATCACATCAGATTACAAAATGGTACACAATCATACAACACTGGGACTCATGACCCAGCCAAGCTGACTGATACTTTTGGAGGACACGATTCAATCCATGATAGGTGCCTTATACCCCAACTCATAAACATGAGTTGAAATGCTCATATTAGACCAGATCTTGACATTTTGTCCTGCTTTCAAGATATCTAAGCAATTTACCTAACACAATAAAAAATAACAACAACCATCACATCTCTTTGTACCTTGTGATAAACCACAAACAGGCTCATTGTGTTAGTCATCTATGGCTGCGTAACAAATCACCCCTAGATTTAGCAGCTTAAAGCAGCCAACTTTTATTATCTCACAGTTTCTTTGGGTCAGGAATCTAGGAGTAGTTTAGGTGGGTGGTTCTGGATCAGGGTCTCTCAAGAAGTTGCAGTTAAAATGTCATCCAAGGCTGAAGTCATCTGAAGGTTTAAGTGGGGTTGGAGGATCTGCTTTCAAGGTGACTCAGTCACATGCCTGACAGGGTGTGGTTGCTGGTAGCAGGCCTCGGTATCTTAGCACATAGACCTCCCTGTAGGGCCGGTTGAGCGTCCGCAGGACATGACAGCTGGCTTCCTGCAGAGCAAGGGGTCCAAGAGCAAGCAAGGTAACAGCTGCAATGCCTTCAATCACCTAATCTTGAAAGTCACACACTATCATTTGTCACATTCTATTCTTTGGAAGCAAGTCTCTAAGCCCAGCCCACATCTCCACCAACAGAACTGAATAAAAATTACGAAGTGAATACTTTGTCTTTTTTTTTTTTTTTTTTTTTTGGCTCCTACATATGCACTATCCCTCATTTATTATAATAGCTCATTCTTTAAGCCAAAACTTTTCTGTAACATATTACTAATCATTTGGGGGTTTGATTCCTCTATTTGAAGTGTGCCACATGTCCTGTCAAAATAACTTCTTATAGCTGCTTAACAATTGTGGGTGGCCTGTGATCACCTTGTCAGAGTATCTTTTACACCCAGAGCTGGTTGCCAGATTCCTCATTACTTACTTCTCGGCCCTGCTTCCCACAACTTATGCTCCATATATCATCTCCTTCCTTGTTTTTTTTGCTGGCAGTTGCTGAGACTGAACAGCAATTTGCAGTTATTTATGCAGCTTAAACCCTATTGTCAACATCCTTATCCTCAATACACAACCATTCCAGTGGTGTGAGCTGAGCTTTTCAGGAATAACCACAAGTTGAGTTGGGGAGGGAGATGGGCTGAGGGTAACCCCAAGGCTTCCTGGGGTCCTCAGCCAAGACATACATTGTTGTTGAGCTGCTTTTTCTCCTTCTCGCCTTTATTTGGGGTGAATTTTCATTTGGAATTAAAAATAGATCACAGCTTGCTGTTTGTTTGCTATTGTCAGGTCAGACCCAGCACTCAGGGAGGGGGTGGTATTGCTGTGTGCATAGAATTTTCTTGGCTATTTAATAGGGATGATGGAATTTGTCTGCGTTTGTATAGCACCTTGTCTCTTGGGCTCTCAAAGGCCTCCCAACAAAAAATGTAATCCTGCCAACAGCTGCAGAGGAAGGCAGGTATGACATGGGACGTGGCCCTTTCACTCCCTCAAGCCTGTTTTAGAGGATATAGTTCAGGGAGAACAGGTGAAAGCAAATGGAAGACAGGAGGTGAAGGCTGACACTTCCTTAGAGGACCACAGATGGGGCCTTGGTGCTACCTACAAAAGCAGCATCCCCTTTGTTGTTGTTAGATGCCTTCGAGTTGGTTCCAACTCACAGCAACCCTATGTACAACAGAACGGGGTTTTTTTATGTCTCATCAGTCAATAAATTTCAAGAAGGCACCCTCTCCTCTGTGCTGATGCGGCCGCATGACAGGGCACACAACTTGGTGAGTGGAATCTGGGCTGAATTTAAGCACCCACTCATCCCCTCAGCCAGACGCTTTTGTACATGGCACAACTATACAGGTCAGCCATGAGTTCTTGCATCTAAGGAAATGAACTAGATATTGTACTTAGGGTCAGAATTTGTCAAAGGGATTGACCATTTCCCCAGTACACTGCTGGCCAATTAAGAGACAATGGACACCTTAATATCTAAGTCTAGAATTGGAGTTTCGAGACCTCTAACAGTCTTTATAAATATCATCTCATGTGTTCAATAAATTTATATTAAGCACTTATGTACAAAGCACGAGCCCCCTCCAGGAGCCTAAAACCCTTTGGGAAGACAACAAAAATTGCAATGGATAACTGTAGCTGTGGTAGGCAGCTTCTGACATGGCTTCCAAAGATCCTCACCTCCTGGTATGAATGCTCTTGTACAATCTCCTCCCCTTGAATGTAGACTGAATCTAATGACTAATGAATTGTAGCATATTCTACCAAATTGAACATGGCAAAAGTGATGGGATATCACTTCAATAACAAGGTTACAAAAGACTGTGACTTCTGGCTGGCTAGCATTCTCTCTCTTACTGGGACTCTGTCTTGCATTCTCACTTGCTCACTCTGATGTTGCAAGCTGCCGTATTCTGAAATACTCTGTGGAGAAGCCCACATGGCAAAGAACAAAGGGAGGCCTTCATCCAACTGCTTGTGAGGAACTGAGGCCTCAGTTCAACAATTCACGAGGAACTGAATTCTGCCAACAATCACATGAGTAAGCTACTAGTGGATCCTTCCCAGAGTGAGCAAGTTATAGAGGACAGGAGGACAAGCTAGGGTCGGTCTTTTTGCAACTTAATCTAAGAAGTAACAACCTCTCATTTTTGCCATATTCTGTTGGTTAGAAGCAAGTCCCTACATCCAGCCCACACTCAGGGGAGGGAATTATACAAAGGCATGATTACCAGGACACGAGGATCATTGCAGGCTATCTTGGAAGCTACCTACCACAACTAGAAACCTACCACAATGCCTCTACCTCTCCCATATCCCAACCCCTTGTCCATGCCTTCACCAGGCCTTGGAGATTCTCTCTGCCCCATCTCCTCTCTATTCCCCCACCACCATGCTAATTTGCACGCAGTCTTTGCAACTCGTGCTTGAATTCTGGCAATGGTTCCTAACGAGATTTCCTACCCTCTTTCTTTCTCCTCTCCCAGTTGGTATCCAGAAAACGAATTGATATTTCTAAGATACTGTGTTTCATCTTACCATTTTCCTATTCAGAAATGCTCACTGGCTCCCAATTCCTCTTCTGTCATTGAAAGCCATTCCCAGTCTAACCCAGTGTACCTTTCCAACAATGCGATTTTCCCTAGAGCACAGCCAGTTTACCACCCCCTCCATATTATTTGTTTATGCTGTTCCCCCATCTAGAGAATTCTCCTCCTCTCCACTTATCAGAATAATCTCCAAATTTCATGGCTCAGTTCAAGTCCTATCTCTTTCTCAAAGCCTTGAAAACTATGACACAGTGCCCTGGACATTGCTCGTTAAGTAATCTATGTGTTAACCTAGTTTGAACACTCTAGACTCGAATGGCTTCTCCCTCCTCCCAGCTCTTGAACCACTCTTTGCTCACTGAACCTCTGGTATGATACTTATCATAGAGCTCTGGAGTTTGCAGTCCTAAAAAATACATAATATGTTATCCAAGCGTTTATGCTAGTTGAAGGTATAAAAAAGTAAAGATTAAAGGTCCAAACTGAGATGTCTAGTTTAAATTGAGAGAGTAGAATCAATCTATCATCAATTTTTATCACACTCACTGTATGCTCTAGAGCTGTCCTATCAGCCCTCCTAGGATTCCATTTCTTATTGTCCTGCCTTCAGTGACTCATCATTATTAGGCCAACAAAAGTATTGCCATTTACACTCATAAGCATGAAATTCTTATGATTCTCAGACACTATTTCTTGCCTTGATTTGTGATGCAGTGAAAGGGTTCTCTTGAAGTTTAAAAAAAGAGGGGATGGGGGAAGATTCTAATACCATGATGAATCTTTGACACTCAAGAGAAGGATTTAAGAATGGCCATAAATATAGACATGTGTGTGGGTAGAGTTATGCACACAGTAAATGTGTTGGTGGCCTAAACACTCTCTGTGATGTATACGCTACACAAGGTGATAATCTAAGAGTAAAATAAGAGTGCAAGTAAACTGGAAACATTTCTGATAAATTGAAGTGGTAAGTAATTAGGGAAATATAGGAAGGCAAACGTTTCATTCACATTCTAACAGAGAACAACAGCTAACAATCACTGATCACATATAGTACTAAGTACCCTAGATGGTTTACGTTATATTATCCTATTTAATCTTCACAATGATCCATTTTATAGAAGAGAAAATAGAGGATTCAAAAGGGTAAGTAATTTGCCAAAAGTCACCCCATGATTGCCTTTGAGTAGACTCCGACTCATAGCAACCCTATAGGACAGAGTAGAACTGTCCCACAGGGTTTCCAAGGCTGTAATCTTTATGGAAGTAGATTGTCACATCCTCCTGCGGAGAAGCTGGTGGGTTTGAACCACAGATTTTTTGGTTAGCAGAAGAATGCTTTTAATCACTGTGCCATCAGGGGTCCTTTTCAAAAGTCATACAACTAGCAAATGGTGGCACCAATATTCCAATCCCACCTGGCTGATTCCAAAGCCCATGAAATCCCATCTCATGGGCATTACAGGTAGGATACATGGATCACGTGAGCTTAGGAGACATCATACTATTTTGCATGATTGTTGTTAGTTGGAAGGTAGCCTATATTATCCTCCCTGAGATGATTCCATTACCTTTTAGTAGTTGTGCCAATACAGTGTTTGCCTGTGGGCAAATCATCCTTCTCTACATCTACAAATGAAATGATGTGCAGACTAATCCACCAAGAACATTTAATTGTAAAGAGAGGGATGAACGATGGCATTTGATGGAATCGTCTTATTCCACACCAGAGTCTTCAAATATCACATCCTTACATTAAGTCACTTTGAGTAAAAAATCGACTCCATGGCACCTAACACCCACACACATACATTAGTCTTTGAAGGAGCCCTGGTGGTAAAATGCGTAAGCGCTCAGCTGCTAACTGAAAGGTCAGTGGTTTGAACCCGTCAGCTACTCTGCAGGAGAAAAGACCTGGCAATCTGCTCCAGTAAAGATTACAGCCAGGGAAACCCTACGGGGCGGTTCTACTATGTCCTATAAGGTTACTATGAGTCAGAATCAACTCAATGGCACAAACGACAACACTAGTCTTTGAAAAAATCTTCGAGTAGATTCAGACACAGGTTGCTGTTTGGCCCTGAAAGAACTTTCTCAAGAGTGATATCAGCATGCTATATTTAAAAACATGTTTCCTGGAGATGCAAAGGGTTAATACAGATTCATTGCAAAATCAGCAAGCCTTGTCCCCAAAATATCTCAGGGTAACTACTTGATTGGTATTCTTTCCTGGGCTCTTGAACCATTCTTTCCAAGAGTGTTAAGTGATAATATCTAATCCATATAATACGTTAACGTTATACAAGCCCACTCTGACAAAGCTGAGTGTGCAGGAGTCAGGAGGATGCTGAAACCGGACCTTCAAGGTCTGGGAAGCAGCGGGGCTGTGGATCCGTGAGTATGGCCTGTGGACAGAGGGGGGCAGCAGAGAGCTGCTGGAGAGGTGCCCTCATCAGGGAGCTTCTGAGGGGACAGGTGGTTCTGGTCACCGTGAAGACATTGGCAGGAAGACCTGGCCTTAAAGTCAGGAAACCAGCTGAAGAATTAACCCTGCAGAGATCCTTAGCTGGACTCCACAAGCAGAACCCTCCATTCTCCACATCACGGACAGAGATCTTTATAAATTTGCCTCTGATTATGTCATCCTCCTGCTAAAAAAGCACTTTAAGCAATGGCTCCTCACTGCTTAAAATACTGTTCTCAAACTTTAGCGTGCATCAGCATCACTTGTAGGGCTTATTAAAACACAGGACACTGGGCCCCATCCCCAGAAATTTTCATTTCTGACAAGTTCCCAGGTAATGTTTATGCTGCTGATTCCTGCTGATCTGAGGACCATATCTGAAGAACCACTGGCTTAGGACATGCTTGAGCTGCTCACCCCCTCTTCTCCTGCTTCTCTTCTAACCACTCACTCCCTCCTGTATCCTCCATACCTTCACACACTCGGCTCCAGCTGTGAATGTCCTTCAGCTTCCCAAAGGAGCTATGTTTCCCACACCCCTTAGTCTATGCACATTTCTTCTGTCTCCTGATACACTCTTCCCCCACCTCTTCGCCTGGCTAACACCTGCTAATCTTCAGGCTCCTAGTTAGAAGCCTTCCTCCTACAACTTCCAGAGTACCCTGTACTTCACTTCTTACACTGTTATAAATAACCCTTTATGTGTCTCTGTCCCAGCTAGTCTATCAGCCCTGTGAGAGCACAGGCTCACAAATGTGTGTACCATTATAAACTCACGGTCGCCAATCTCATCTGAGTTCTCATCTCTGCACGGCAATTATGCTTCATTTCTCTGATCACCTCCCTCTTCCACTCTCAACGACTATTTCAAACAATCTTCACTTTCCTCAAATCTCTAACCTTCTCTCCTCCTCTGTCGCACTCAACAGATGGCCTTGCCTACTCCCTTCACAGAGAAAATAGAAGCCACCAGACGGAAACCATCTCAACTTCCAGCCACCAAATCTACAAACCCACCAGCATCTGCACCCACCCCATCGCCCTGACCTCCTGTTACAATGGAGGAACTACCTGTACTAACAGAAGAGCTCCCCCTCCTACCTCATCAAGAACTTCCGCTATCTACATGCTCCTCTTCGTATAGCTTCAACTTCTTCCCCTCCCCTGATTTTCTCCCTGTCATTTTTAAAACATGTTCAACTCTCTCTTCTATAAATAACTATCCTCCTTAGGCTGGGCATCGTCCTAAAACTATTCTCTTATTTCTGCTTGCTCCTGCACAAGTTCATCCAACCCCATGATTTCCATTTCCTCATCTTCCATTCACTCCACAAACCACTTTAAGAAAAAAAAAACAATCTCACTAAGGTTACAAAAGACCTTTCTGTAGCTCAACTTAATGGGCACTTTTCAGTTCCTACTGTACTTAATCAAGTTGGCCCCTCCTCCAACTTGAAGTTCTCACTTCTCTTCCGTGGTCTTCCACCGCTCTGGCCATTCCTTCTTTAACGCCGGCATTCTTCCCCTATCTAACTCTTAAATGCTGATGTTCTCAGGGCTCAGTCTAGGCCCTTTTGTCTAAACTCTGCCTAGATGATCTTATCCATTCCCATCAATGCAGGTATGATATACATACCAACCATTCCCTTTACTGGAGAAGTCTCCAGCCATCTGATATCCAGACTCATATAACCAACTGCCCATTTGATGTACTTTTTTTAATGTCCCACAGGCCCCTCCTACTCAACTGAACTTATGATCTTCCCCCAAACCTGTTCCTTCTAGGGGATCCTTATTGAAAGAAACGACCCCAGGGGACACATCCTGTCTTCCACCCCATCTCTTACCAAGTCCATAATTCCTCTGTTCCACCAGCCTCTCTTCATCTCATCTACTACCATGGTCCAAGCCACCATCCTGTCTACACTTCATCACCATCCTGGACTACAGATACAGCTATCTAGTCTCCTCTGGGCCTCTCTGGCCCCTCCACTCCATTTCTCAACCTTTGTGTCTAGCAAGAAAAAAAAGTCACTTCTTTGCTTAAATCTTTCGATGGCTATGCATTACCACTGAACTAGATTTCAGTCTTGACTTGCTCCCAAACACAAAATACACTTGATTCTTTCAGCCTCTCCAAAGCACTGAGGCTTTCCCACCTCAGGGTCCTTACACATTCTCCTCTCTGTCCCTGAAATGCTTGCCTTCACTTTTTCTTTGTCTGGTAGATTTCCACTCATCCTTCAGGTCTCAGTTTCAGATTTTCTGGGGGAAGTCTCATTGACCCTCCACCACCTCCCACTACGTGCTGAGTCAAGTTTGCCAGTTCAACACTCTCATAGCATGCTGTACTATTCCTACACAGCACTCATCACAATTGTGGTTAATTAGTTATCAGTAAAATTACTTTTTTAAAGTCTCTCTTGCTCCCTCTTAGTATAATATAGGCAAGGATCGGATTGTTCTTGTTTGCCATCATATCTCCACTGCCTTGCACAATGCATGGCTTATACTAAGCCGACAACAAATCTTTGTTGGAAAAATAATGAATGATTAAAGAAATTAGTATGACCACAATTTGAGATTCTACACTTCCTACACTCACTGGTTTGTTGATTTTCTACATTTTGTCATGCCCTTTACATTCACCAGATAATAACATTATAACTCATATTTCCTCAGAGCTTTCTATTTGCCAGGTGCTGTCCTAAGTGTGTTACATTCTAACAAAATCCTATGAGGTGAATACTATTACCATCATCCGCATTCTACAGTAGAGGAAACTGAGGCCCAGAGAGGTTAAGAATCTTGCCAAAGAATACAGAGCTAATAAGTAATGCACTGAAATTTGAATAATAATAATCTCTTTACCCTGTGTTCTTACACAGAAAGATATGCTATCTCCCAAGATCTCTTTGGTGTATACAAGGAAGACTTCTGTAGGTGTTGGGACTTGTGTATTTTTAGTTTTCTATTACAAAGAAAGAGTCCCTAGGTGGTGCAAACAGTTAAGCCCTCAGCCACTAACTGAAAGATTGGAGGTTTGAGTCCACCAGGAGGCACCTCAGAAGAAAGGCCTGGTGATCTACTTCTGAAATATCAGCTATTGAAAACCCTATGGAACACAGATCTACTCTGACACATATGAGTCAGAATCAACTCAAAAGCAACTGGTGTTTTTTTGTTTTTATTACAGAGAAAGGAAGGCAAAAAAGAAAGAACAATTCATCATTGATTCTCAAACTTAATCTGCATCACAATCACCTAGAGATTGTTAACACACAGATTACTGGTCACCATCTCCAGAGTTTCTGATTCAGTAGGTCTCAGAGTAAGTCTCAAGGTTTTGCATTTCTAACAGGTTCCCAGATGATGTTTGATGTTGATGCCCCTGGTCCAGGGACCACGCTTTGAGGACCTGGTGGCGTAGTGCTTAAGAGTTTGGCTGCTAACCAAAAAAGGTTGGTAGTTGGAATCCACCAGCTTCTCACTGGAAACTCTATGCGGTAGTTCTACTCTGTCCTACAGAGCCACTATGAGTCAGAAACTACTAACGGCAACGGGTTTTGTTTTATTTTTTGGTTTTTGCTTTTGCTGTACATTAAGGATTTTCACAAGTTTCTGTAATCTTTAAAAATACATGTTATCCATTTCTTCACATCCTTCCTCTGTAGTCTTCCATTCTATATGTGGATAGAAAAAAAGCTGTTGAGGAGAAAATTTTTAATGCAAACTAAATGGAACAGGATTAAAGTGATGTTTCCGGTTCCTCATCTGCTAAGATTCTCTTCCTCTTTCCTTCAGCTTCTGCACAACTTGGGTATTCACCTCCTTTTGAAGAATTAAAAGTATTTGCCAATATTGAGATGGGTCTGTTACCTAGCTTATCTTGTTTAATTGCTAATTCATAGCAATTCTGTAAGATGACTGTTATTATCCCCATTTTAGAGATGAAGAAACTGAGACTCTGAGAAGTTAAATCACTGACCTCTAGACTATAGAGCTAGTAAACAGCTGAGCCAGGGTTCAAATTCAGGTTGGTGTGACTCCAAATCCCTTATCCTTTCCATAAAATCTACATTGCCCTTCATCTTTTCATCTCTCCTTCTAATTCTCCTAAATGCACAGATAACAAAAAATCATTTCTCTGACGCTCATATAGAAAATGCCCACTGAAAAACACACAGCTAAGTCAATCTCTGCCCTAAAATAAGCTTCTAATGTGTCTTCTTTTGTTTACTTCTTTGAAACTGGTTGCTATTTATTTCAAATATATAGTGGAAAAAAAACTCAAGGTCTTGAATCAAAGAATTATCAGAACCTCTCTAAAAAAGTATAGAGCACTCCAAAATAACCACAGAGTGATTTGTCTTTCTTAAGCCACCTGAAAATACTGAATGGTATCGTCTTCCTGGTGCAGTTGAGAAAGGCTTTTAGAATTCCACTGCAGTGCTGTGAGGCCATACATCCCCCCGGATTAATCACAAATATTTTATAAAGATGAAGTTTCGTTATATCTTTGTTCTTTGTATCTTGGCTTTTGTTAGCGCATTTTAATTAGGATCTGGTATCTGCAATAAACAGTAAACATGAAGAGCTTTGCAAAAATGTATTAGAATGTTTGTTTTCACACTCTAACGCATATTTGCACAATTTTACCATGAAAAAAGGAAAACATGCTAAGCTCTTGGGCTCTACCCAAATGTCCTGGAATAGAATCTGGAAATTACTAAAAATGCAACCAAACGGCATCATATTCCAGCAATTAACCTAAGAAACGAGGGTCCATTCTCTGTATGAAAAAAATGTTTTTGAGGGGAGAAGTCTGTGGAGGAGACTGCTTCCAGATAACACAAGTATCACATTCTCCAAACCTGTTTTGAAATTTGGACTATTTCCCTTTGATGTAAAGGAGCTTAATAAGCAACTCAAGTTGGGTGACTTTTCCTTTCCTCTTTCAGAGTATTAAGAAAGCCTCTTCAACTAAATGAAGACAGGAAGGGCAGCTGAGCATGAAATGAAGGATAAAAATAATCATATGTGGTCTTATTTTGAAAAGGAGCTAGAGATTAATAATTGTTCTGCTAAATAGTTATACTCGAGGATGAATTTTTATTTTTTTTTTAATTGTACTTCAGGTGAAGGCTTACAGAACAAATAGTTTCTCATGAAACAGAAGTTTCATGTTGTTTTATGACATTGGTTAACAACCCCACAACATATCAACCCTCTAACTTCTCAAACTCTTTTTTTTTTTTTTTGGTGAAAATACACATAGACAACGATACACCATTTCAAAAATGCTTACGTGCACACTTCAGTGACATTGACCACGCTCTTCGAATTGTGCTGTTATTCTCACTTAAGATGAAGGCTTACAGAACAAAATAGTTTCTCATTTAACAGTTACTACACATGTTGCCCTATGACAATGGTTAACAATCTCACAACACATCAACAATATCCTTACTCAACCTTGGGTTCCCTATCACCAGCTTCCTTGTCCCCTTCTGCCTTCTGGCCCTTGTCACTGGACTACTGTACCTTGTTAGTCTTGTTTGGTTTTACGGGGCTGTCCACTCCTAGGCTGAACGGTGAACCTCAGAGATAACTTCACCACTGAGCGAAAAGGGTGTCTGGGGGCCATACTCTCGGGGTTTCTCCAGTCTCCTTTAGGCCAGCAAATCTGGTCTTTTTTTTTGTGAGTTAGAATTATGCTCTACATCCTTCTCCAGCTCTGTCTAGAACCCTCTGTTGTGATCCTGGTCAAAGCAGTCAGTGTTGATAGCCGGGGACCATCTAGCTGTACTAGACTCGGGCCGGTGGAGGCCTTGGTAGCTGTGGACCATTAGTCCTTCGGACTGATCATTTCCTTGTATCCTGTTCTCTTCATTCTCCCTTGCTCCCGAAGGGATGAGACCAGTGGAGTACCTTAGATGGCCGCTCACAGGCTTTTAAGACCCCAGACACTACTCACCAAGGTAGAACGTAGAGCATTGTCTTTATAAGCTGTATCATGCCAGTTGAGCTAGATGTTCCCCGAGACCATGGTCCCCACAGCCCTCCGCCCAGCAATTCAGTCCCTCAGGGAGTTTGGTTGTGTCTTTGGGGCTTCCATGACCTTTCCTTGTACAAGTTGAGCTAGTTTCTCCTGTATTGTGTACTGTCTCACCCTTCACCCAAGATACCACTTATCTATTGTCTATTTAGTATTTCTCCCCCACCCCTCCCATCCCTGGTAACCAACAAAGATTGTTACATTTTGTGTGTGAACTTTTTCATGGGTTTTTACAATAGAGGTCTCATACAATATTTGGCTTTTTATGATTGACTTATTATTCACTCAGCATAATGTCCTCCTGTTTCATCTATGTTATGAGATGCTTCACAGATTCATTGTTGTTCTTTCTTGTTGCATAGTACTCCATAGTGTGTATGTACCATAGTTTGTTTATCCGTTCATCTGTTGAAGGGCATCTAGGTTGTTTCCATCGTTTTGCTATTGTGAACAATGCTGGCATGAACATAGGTGTGCATATGTCTATTCGAGTGACGACTCTTATTTCTCTAGGATATATTCCTAGGAGTGGGATTGCTGGATTGGATGGTATGTCTATTTCCAGCTTTCTGAGGAAGCACCATATCATTTTCCAAAATGGTTGTATCATTTTCCATTCCCACCAGCAGTGCATAAGAGTTCCGATCTCCCCGCAGCCCCTCCAACATTTGTTATTTCCAGTGTTTTTGATTCGTGCCAGTAATGCCGGGGTGAGATGGTATCTCATTGTGGTTTTAAGTTGCATTTCTCTAATGGCTAGTGATTGCGACCATTTCATCATGTGTCTGTTGGCCATTTGAATGTCTTCTTTGGTGAAGTGTCTGTTCATTTCCTTTGCCCATTTTTTAATACAATTATTTGTCTTTTTGTTGTAGAGGTGTTGGATTTTCTTGTAGATCATGGAGATTACACCTCTGTCTGACTTGTACTGTCCAGAAATTTTTCCCCAGTCTCTAGGTTCTCTTTTTACCCTTTTGGTGAAGTCTTTTGAAGAGGATATGTGTTTGATTTTTAGAAGATCCCAGTTATCTAGCTTATCTGTTGGGGTTTGTGCGTTGATGGCTATGGTTTGCATCCTGTTAATGCCATGTATTAAGGCCTGAAGTGTTGGTCCTATTTTTTCTTCTATGAATTTTATAGTTTTAGGCTTTATATTCAGGTCTTTAATCCATTTTGAAGTAGTTTTTGTATACGGTGTGAGGTATGGGTCCTGTTTCATTTTTTTCCAGATGGATATCCTGTTTTGCCAGCACCATTTGTTAAAAAGACTGTCTTTTCCCCATTTGATGGACTTTGGACCCTTGTCAAAGATCAGGTGACCGTAGGTGGATGGATTTACATCTGGGTTCTCAATTCTTTCCATTGGTCAATGCATCTGTCGTTGTACCAGTACCAGCCTGTTTTGACTACTGTAGGTGTATAGTAGGTTCTGAAGTCAGGTAGTGTGAGTCCTCCAACTTTATTCTTCTTCTTCAATACTGCTTTACTTATTCGGGGCTTCTTCCCTTTCCATATGAAGTTAATGATTAGTTTTTCCATCTCTTTGAAGAATCTTGTTGGTATTTGGATCGGGATTGCATTGTATTTGTAAATTGCTTTGGGTAGAATTGTCATTTTCACAATGTTGAGTCTGCCTATCCATGGGCATGCTATGTTTTTCCATTTACGTAGATCCCTTTGTGTTTCTTGCAGTAGTGTTTTGTAGTTTTCTTTGTATAGGTCTTTTACATCCCTGGTCAGATTTATTCCTAAGTATTTTATCTTTTTAGGGGCTATTGAAAATGGTATTGTTTCCCTGATTTCATTTTCATTGTTCTCCTTATTGGTGTATAGGAATCCAACTGATTTTTCAATGTTTATCTTGTATCCTGCTACTCTGCTGAATCTTTCTATTAGTTCCAGTAGATTTCTCATGGAGTCTTTAGAGTTTTCTGTGTATAGTATCATATCGTCTGCAAACAGGGACACTTTAACTTCTTCATTACCAATTTGGATGCCGTTTATTTCTTTATCTTGCCTTATTGCTCTAGCTAGAACTTCCAGCACAATGTTAAATAGGAGTGGTGATAAAGGGCATCCTTGTTTTCTTCCTGTTTTCAAGGGGAGTGTTTTCAGCCTCTCTTTGTTAAGAATGATGTTGGCCAGTGGTTTTGCATAGAAGCCCTTTATTATGTTGAGAAATTTCCCTTCTATACCTATTTTATTGAGAGTTTTTATCAGGAATGGGTGTTGGACTTGTCAGATGCCTTTTCTGCATCAATTGAGATGATCATGTGATTCTTTTCTTTCCTTTTATTTATGTGGTGGATTACATTGATTGATTTTCTAATGTTGAACCATCCTTGCATACCTGGTATGAATCCTACTTGGTTGTGGTGTATTATTTGTTTGATATGATGCTGAATTCTATTGGCTAGAATTTTGTTCAGAATTTTTGCATCTGTATTCATGAGAGATACTGGTCTGTAATTTTCTTTTTTTGTGACATCTTTTCCTGGTTTTGGTATCAGCGTTATGCTGGCTTCATAGAATGAATTTGGAAGTGTTGCTTCCTCTTCTATGCTCTGAAATAGCTTGAGTAGTACTGGTACAAGCTCTTCTGTAAATGTTTTGTAGAATTCTCCAGTGAAGCCCTCTGGGCCAGGACTTTTTTTGGTTGGGAGTTTTTTCATTACCTTTTCAATCTCTTCTCTTGTTATGGGTCTGTTCAGATTTTCAACATCACTTTGTTGTATTTTGGGTAGGCTGTGTGTTTCTAGAAATTTTTCCATTTCCTCTAGGTTTTCAAATTTTTTGGAGTATGGTTTTTCATAATATTCTGTTATAATCCTTTTTATTTCAGTCGGGTCTGTTATAATGTCCCCCATTTCATTTCTTATTTGGGTTATTTGAGTCCTCTCCTGTTTTTCTTTTGTCAGTCTGGCCAGTGGTTTGTCAATTTTGTTGATTCTTTCAAAGACCCAACTTTTGGTTTTGTTGATTCTTTCTATTGTTTTTCTGTTCTCTATTTCATTTATTTCTGCTCTGATCTTTATTATTCCCTTTCTTCCGGTGCTTGTGGGCTTTTTTCGATGTTCTCTTTCTGTTTCAGTTCTGTAGTTAATGTTTTGATTTTGTCCCTTTCTTCTTTTTTGATATGAGTATCTATTGCTGTTGATTGTCCTCTGAGGACTGCCTTTGCTGTGTCCCAAAGGTTTTGGTATGAAGTGTTTTCATTCTCATTTGATTCTAGGAATTTTTTGATTCCATCTCTGGTTTCTTCTATTACCCACTGATGTGTAAGCAGGGTATTATTCAGTTTCCATGTAGTTGATTTTTCTTTTCCTTGCTCTTTCTAGTGTTAATTCCTACCTTGATGGCATTTTGGTCAGAGAAGATACTTTGAATTATCTCAACGTTTTGGATCTTGTTGAGGATTGCTCTGTGGCCTAAGATGTGGTCTATTCTGGAGAACATTCCATGTGCATTGGAAAAGAATGTGTACTTTGCAGCAGTTGGATGGATTGTTCTATATATTTCTATGAGGTCAAGTTGGCTGATTGTGCCCTTTAGGTATTCTGCATCTTTGCTGAGTTTCTTCTTAGTTGTTCTGTCCTTTACTGAGAGTGGTGTGTTGAAGTCTCCTACGATTACTTTGGAAGTGTCCATTTCTCTTTTCAGTGTTGTTAGAGTTTGTTTTATGTATTTTGGAGCCCTGTCATTGGGTGCGTAGATGTTTATTATGGTTATGTCTTCATGATGGATCGTCCCCTTAATCATTATATAGTGTCCTTCTTTGTCTTTTATGGTAGATTTCCTTTTAAAGTCTATTTTATCTGAGATTAGAATTGCCACTCCTGCTCTTTTTTGGTAGTTGTTAGCTTGATATATTTTTTTCCAACCTTTGACTTTTAATAAATTCACATCTTTGTTTCTAAGGTGTGTCTCCTGTAGACAGCATATTGATGGATCCTGTTTTCTTATCCATTCTGTCACTCTCCGTCTCTTTATGGGTGCATTGAGTCCATTTACATTCAGTGTAATTATTGATAGATGTGAGTTTGTTGCTGTCATTTTGTAGTGTTTTTTTTTTTTTTGTGGTGCTGAAGTTTTCTTTGTTCTTCTTACTCTCTTGTGCTGAGTTACTTTTGTTTGTGGATTTTTTTTTTTCATTTCATTTTTGTAGGTTTTGTTTTTGCTGAGATTTTATGTTTTTCCTCTTTTTTTTATGAGTATGTTTGTTAACTTTCTTTGTGGTTACCATAAATTTTACTCTTATCTTTCTAAGTTGGAAGCAGTCTACTATTACTTGGTATTGCCTTGCCTTCCTCTCCATTAGAAGGTTCTATACCTATGCCATTTATTCCCTCTTTTATTGTTTGATGTTGTCATTTACTGATTAACTGCTCTGATTCCCTGTTGTATTTCTTTTGGTTTTGGATAGTCCTCAGGAGTTCCTTTCCTAGATTGGTATCTGGCTGGTACAATCCTGAGTCCTAGGTTCTGCCTGTGAGCTGAAGCTGTTAGTCCTCAGATCGAAGAACTCGCTTTAATAATTCTTGTAAGTTTGGTTTGACTTTTATATATTCCCTTAATTTCTGTTTATCTGGAAACGACCTAATTTCACCATCAAATTTGAACGAGAATTTTGCAGGACATATTATTCTTGGCTGGCAATTTTTTTCTTTCAAGATTTTATATATGTCATCCCATTGTCGTCTTACCTGCATGGTTTCTGCCAAATAATCTGAACTTAGTCTTATTGTTTCTCCTCTGTATGTGACTTCTTGTTTTTCACGAGCTGCTCTCAGGAGTCTTTGTTTGTCTTTGGTCTTGGTGAGTGTGAATATGATATGCTTTGGTGATTTTCTTTTGGGGTCTCTTCTATATGGCGTTCGTTGAGCTTCTTGGATGGCCAGATTTTCATCTTTCATGATATTGGGGAAGTTTTCTGTCAGCAGTTCCTCAATGACCCTCTCGTGTTGTCTGTTTTCTCCCCCGTTCTGCAATTCCAATCACTTGCAGATTTTTGCTTTTCATTGTGTCCCATATAACTCTCAGGGTCTTCATTTTTCTTTGTTCTTTTTTCTGAGTTTTCCTCTAACAGAGTTGTATCCAAGTGTTTGTCTTCAATTCCACTGATCCTGTCTTCCACCATTTCAAATCTACTTCTCAGCCCTTCCATGGCATCGTCCATTTCTGAAATCTTGTTGTTTATCTTTTGGATTTCTAATTGTTCTCTTTGTATAATTTCTAGTTGTGAATTTATTTTGGCATTTTCTTCCTGCATTATTTTCCTGAGTTCTTCCAATTTTTTGTCCATATTTTCCATGAATTTGTCTATTTTTTCCTCATGTTTGTCAGCTTTTTACCTCAGTTCTTGGAGAATTCAGAGTATTAGAGATCTGAATTCCCTATCAGGTAGTTCTAGTGCATTTTCTTTCAGAGGAGAGTCATCTCGTGTTTTATTTTGGACGCCTACCGGAACCATCCTGTCCTGTTTTTGTAAATGTTTTGTTATTGTCTGCTGTCTTCGGGGCTTTCAGTAGTTATTTTTCTCGTTTATTGATTGTAGATTTGTTTGTTTTGTCCCTTTTTTAAAAAAAAAGTTTGACTATGTCTGAGCAGGCAGACTGTGTGTTCTTTGTTGTTTGCTCATCTGTGGGCACAATACTTTTCATCTCCTTCTTCAACTGGAAGGGTCAGTCTAGATATGGTATGGCAGGGAAGATCTAGCTGAAGAGCAGTTACTGGGACGGGTTGTGTGTAGCACTTACTACAGCCACCAGAGCAGGTCGGTAATCAGTGCAGGGCTGATTCCAGTACGCCGTGCCTGTGCTGCTTGGTGGTGTGATGTCAATGGCACGGTGCTAGTAGGCAGGATGCAGTAGGGAGATTGTTATGTGTGGAGCTAAGATGGATATGGGAGAGAGAAGAGAGGAACAGGAGCCAAAAACATACAAATAAACACAAAAGAATGCTAGGGGAGCTTGCTGTTGGAGTGGAGAGATGAGAGACTATGAAATGGAGTAAAACAGAAAGGGGAAGAGGAAGAAAAGAAAAGAATGAATAAATAAGAATCAGAAAGGTTAAAGAACCACAAAGTTCCCAGGGATCCCACCAGTGCAGCTATGAGGTCTGGGGAAGTCTCTCTCAGGTGTTGCAGGACAGCCTGGCTAGGAGGCGTAGAGGTATACAATGCCAGGTATTCAGGGAACAGAAAGAGAAGGAAGATATAGAGAGATGAGGAACTGAGCAATGAAGAAAGACAAAAAGGGAAAAAGAGGAAAAAGAAAACAAAACAATTAAAAAAAAGAAGGAAAGAAAGGACCCAAAGAAACAGGGGGAAAAAAAAAAAAACAACGTAAAAAGAAATGCTCTCAGGGATCGCTCTGCAGGTCTGTGGAAGCTGAAGGGGAGCCTTCCTGCCACGCAGCTCAGCCTGGCCAGAAAGGGCTCCCAACTCAAGGAAAGGAAAAGAAAATAAATAAACAATTCAAAACAAACAAACGAACAAAAGCCCCGGGATCCCACCAGCGTGGCAGCCCACACCAGGAAGCAGCTCCACACTCGAATGGAGCTCCACAGCCCCTCAGGAAGAAGCAAAGATGGCGCACGGAGCCAGGTACTTGAGTGAAGGGTGGGGGAGGTCACGAGAGGCAAGTAAGAAATCAAAAGAAGCAGAAAAAAGAAACAACACTAGCAGCCAGCAAATGTCACTCAGCGAGCTAGCTAGTGCGGACTGGTGTTTCTGGACAAGAGACTGTGTCCGTGGGAAGCGGCGGGGGCCGAGTGTGGGTGAAGAAGTGTAGAGAGTGGGGAAACATATATCACAAATTACCGGAGCTCTGCAGCCCCTCAGGAAGAAGCAAAGATGGTGCACGGAGAGAGGTACTCGAGCCAAAGGAGGGGGAGGTGGGGAGAGGCAAGGAAGAAATAAAAAGAAGCAGAAAAAAAGCAACACCAGCAGCCAACAAATGGCACTCCGAGAGCCACCCGTTCAGGTGTGTGGAATCCAAGCAGCCGCTTTTTCCCGGTCAAGAGACTGTGGCTGCAGGAAGCAGAGGAGGCCAAGTAGGGGTGAAGAAGGGTGGGGGGGTGGGAAAGCATATATCGCCAATTACCGGTTGTTTTGTCTCCTGCTGGAAGCTCCGTGAGGCTGCTTTCTCATACCCCGTTTGCTGGTCTCCGATAGGAGTCTAAGATGGTGGATCCGCTCTGCGTTAGCTGGTAGGGGACCTCTGCATGAATTTCTCCTCGCTCTCCGTTCTCTGTCAATTTTCTCACTCCATTTGGTGCTTGGCTGAGTTCTTTATCTCTTCATTTGATGTTTTAGGGTTTCAGGATTGTTGTATTCTCTGTTAGGCTTAGTTTTTCAGATCTTTGCTGTGGAGGGACGGTGTGGTGCTTCTGCCTAGAGCGCCATTTTGCCGGAACTCCACAAGGATGAATTTTTATTAAAATAGTAGAATCATGGAGGACGCTGATGACGAAGGACAGTTTGGGTTTTTTTTTTTTTTATTTGATCATATCCCTATCAAAGAGTAGAAAAAATTTTAAAAATCTCCAAATGTGGCTCTTGTGTACAATTGTTACTGATATGACACCTCGATAATGTTCAAATGTGAGGCAAATTTATAAAAGTGTGACCAATGCAGAAGTATAAAGTGATTTTTCCTTCTGTATTTATCCCTTAATACACTTCAAATACAACGCAGAGTTAAGTAATTTATTTTTTTGCATGATTTATTTATGGACTGAAACACAGTAAGCAATAGATAAGAGGCACAGTCCTGGGCATCAACTTAGAAGATGAAAATCATTACATTTTATTAGAAGGAGATGTGTAAAAATGCCAAAATGAACTGTAAAGAAACGAAAAGTGTCCTCTCAGAGGTCCCAAGTCTAAGCTATACTTGGTATTTCTAACTCCCCTTAAGGGGAATAATATCCCTGAATTTAATTAGAAATCTGTTATTTTAAGATTAAAGTTGTGAAAAAGTTAAAAGGTTGGATCACAGAGAAACAAATGAATCTGAGGATGTTAGGAAATTTGAACTGGTAAACTTAGATTTTATTTCCTGCCAACTGTTTGCAAGAGGATTAAAAGATGTACAGAAATTATTATGTAGGTTTAGATAAAGGCCCACGTTTTATAAAGCAATTAATTTTTCATTAGTTCCACATAATTTTGGTGAAATGTAGTTTTGTTCCAGTAAAACTATTACATTCCAAGAGGTTACTCTGAAATATAGCCATTAACTTCACATTATTTTAACCAGATTTATAAGAGGCTAAAACTACAGGCAGGAAAGCAGTAATAGTTTTTTACAGAATATATTAGAATTAAAAGGAAAAATTAAGATGAAAAATAATTTAAAAAAAAAAAACAGGTCATAAAACTTCTAAATTTCTAAATATGGTTATGCATTTATTTGAAAGACATTTTCCTGTAATGTTTCTTAAGCAGATAAAATGAATAATACGAAGTCCACCTTAAGTTTTTGCATGAGGTTATCTTGGAAATATCAGAAATAGTTATTTTCATTATGATCAATTTATTTTATATTACAATAAATAAATAAACTTTCAAGGTTAAAAAAAAAACTTATTAGCACTGAAAACTTTATTCAGAGAGTCATAAAATACTCTACTCTTCCTGATGCTAGGACTTCCTTTAATGCATCCACAAAATTCCACCCAGGTGGCCCATTCATCCAAATAGCTGTAATGCCCTAATCTCCATCCTGGGGTTTTTAATCCTCACCAGAATGACAAAGAAGTCTAGCTGAGTCAGGATAAGGGAACTCAAAGTCCTGGAAGCAGATTTTTTTTCTTGTCTGTTCTGCTTCCAAATGTCTCCATGGATTCCACTTTCCATCTCTACCACCGCCACCCTGCTCCAGCCCAGAAACACCTCTCTGTTGCTCGTTGCAATTTTCTCCTACTAACCAGATGCCATCAAGTTGATTTTGACTTATGGTGACCCCATGTATGTCAGAGAAAAACTGCTCCACAGAGTTTCCAATGACTGAAATTTCAGAAATAGATCACCAGGCCTTTCTTCTGAGGCACTTCTGGGTGAACTCTAACCTCCAACCTTTCTGTTATCAGCTGAGCACATTAACCATTTGTAGGACCCTATTCTCCTACTTGCTATTGTTGCTGGATGCCATCAAGTCAATTTTTACTCATAATGACCCCAAGTGACAGAGTAGAATTGTCCCATTGGGTTTTCTAGGCTGTGATCTGTACAAGAACAGATCGCCAGCTGTTTCTCCCGTAGAGCTGCTGGGCGAATTCAAAACACTAACCTTTTGGTTAGTAGCCAAGCATTTAACTGTTGCACAACCAGGTTCCTACTCTCTTAAATTTTACTCTTATCTCCATCCCAACTCTATTTCCACACGATGGACATTGTTAAAAACGTAAGTTAGCCTGTGTCACTCAAGCTAAAAACCCTCCATTGGCTTTCTTTGATCCTTGAAAAAATGTCTAGCTCCCTACATCTGCCAAAAGGATCCATGACTTCTGCTTGTCTCTGAGCAATGTCTCCTTTGCAGTCAGTTCAGCCAGCCCCAGCATTCTACAGCCACTCTCACCTCCCAGGCATACACCAGGCACCGAAACCACCAGTTGCCGTCAGGTGAATTCCAACTCATAGTGATCCTATAGGACAGAGGAGACCTGCCCCACAGGGCTTCCAAGGAGTGGCTGGTGGCTTTGAATTGCCAACCTTTTGGTTAGCAGCCTGAGCTCTTAAACACTGCGCCACCAGGGCTCCCACCAGGCACAAGGTAGATCTAAATTCCTGTATGACCGCCACTTTGGTTCTAAGACATTTGTCCCAACATGTTCCTGCTGTGACTTACTACACATCCAGTTTTGAGATTTGTTGCTTGGCTTTGTGCCCCTCTTTGTCTTTTGAACTGGGCACACAATAATCAACTCCATATGGGATCCTAAGCTCCTCTCCAACACCACCTTGGTACATATCCTGCCAAGACCACTGTACGCCCAGAACCCTCTACATAAACACCGCTCAAATAGGAGGTACATTTATCTAGTTTATACCAGCCCCATGTGGGCCCAGGAAAGTAACATACAATTTAGCGTTATTCCATTCTCTAATGGTTGTATGTGAACTCATACTGTCTCCTCCAATAAACAGATCGTTAAATCTTTGACAATAAGTAACATACTATGATGGATAAGGTTGTGTGTCACCTTGACTGAGCCATGATTCTCAGTGGTTTGGCAGTTGTATGATGTTCTGATCACCTCCATGATGGCATCTGATGCTAGTAGCCAATCAGTGGAAAGGGAGTTTACTTGTGCGTGTGGCCTGCATTGAATATAAGTGGACGTTCTGGCAAGGCTCATGGGGTTTTTGCTAGTGCTGGATCCTGCAGCTGGCTCCTATTCATCTGATCTCTGGTTCTTAGAACTTTTTGAGTCAGCAGCCTACCGGCAGCCTTGCCTGCCAATCTTGAGATTCATTGATCTTTGCAGTCTGTGAGAAACAGCCCTGCTCCCTGACCTGCCGATCTTGGGTTCGCCAGCCCCTGCAGCTATATAAATCAGGAGAAGCCTCTATACTGACTCACAGACTTGGGACATTCCAGCCTCTACAACCGCGTGGGCCATTTCCTTGATATAAATCTCTCTATATATATATTTATGGAGCCCTAGTGGCAAAGTAGTTGAGAGCTCAGGCTGCTAACCAAAAGGTCAGCAGTTCGAATCCACCAGCTGCTCCTTGGAAATCCTATGAGGAAGTTCTACTTTGTCCTACAGGGTCACTTTATGAGTCGGAATCAACTCAAGGGCACACAACAACATACATATTTATAGACTTTACTGGTTTTGCTTCTCTAGAGAACGCAGTATTAGACACATACTGATTTAGGTCATGTTGGTGGAGTGCTGAGGACTTAGTAGGTGTCATATCCAACATGGGCTCAGCTCAGGACAGGGTGGGACATCACAATGAGCCGGCTTAGAGATGGGCATTAAAACAGGACTGAGCCCTGGTGGTGCAGTGGTTAAAGTGCTCATCTGCTAATCGAAAAGTCAGTGGTTCAAACTCACCAACCACTCCTCAGGAGAAAGCTGTGGCACTCTGCTTCTATAAAGATTTACAGCCTTGGAAACCCTATGGGGTACTCCTACTCTGTACTATAGGGTCGCTATGAGTCGTAACAGACTTGATGGTAGTGGGTTGGGTTTTTTTTTTGAGAGAATCACACTAGGAGAGGGCAGGTTGTTCATTCATTCAGTTACCACCCACAGAGCTAATTCTATATCCTGGAATCCTGGAAGCTATGCTAAATGATGCAAAGAGAGAAATGAATAAAACACAGTTTACTTTTCTTTCTTTGTAACCCTTGATTCCTCATCACACATCATCATCTCATTGCACATGTTATGTCTGCATGAACACACACTTTTGCCTCTCTGCTCAGTGTCTTTAAGTTTGCTTTAAGAAGAATAGTGGACCACTGTCTGTATAGAAAACCCAAGAGATAAAACTGAAAAAGAATTAGAACAAATAATAGAATTCAATTAAGTGATAGATTACTGACTAAATGTACAAAAATCAATGAATTCCCTACAAACAATAATCAAGTAGAAATTATCACCATTTACAATATCAATGAAAAGTATAAAAGAGCTAAGAAGAAACCTAATAAGAAATATGCACAAAGAAAACTCTAAAATTTTGAGGCACATAAAAGAAGTCTTATCTAGTTTGAATAGAATATAATTTTCTTGTATCAGAAAACTCATTATGGAGATATCAATTGGCCCCAAAATGACTTAGAAATATTATGCAATGCCAATTATATTTCTCAAAAAAAAAAAATTGGAATAAGATGAAGTCATGTTCTTGTAAAGGATAAATGGGGGAAGAATGACCAAAAAGTTTAAAAATAATATTTTTATTAGTTATCTATTGCTACATAACAAATTATACTCAAATTTATCAGCTTAACACAAGAAACTTTTATTATTTCACAGTTTCTGTGGGTCAAAAGGAGCCCTGGGGGTACAGTGGTTAAGTGTTTGGCTGCTAACCAAAAGGTTGGCAGTTCGAATCCACCAGTCACTCCTTTGAAACCCTATGGGGCAGTTCTATTCTGTCCTATAGGGTTGCTATGAGTCAGAATCAACTTGACAGCAATGGGTTTGGGTTGTTTTGGGGAGTCAAGAATCCATGCATGCTTTAGCTGGGTGCATCTGGCTCAAGTTCTCTGATAAGGTTGCCATCAAAGTATTAGCTGGGCCTCTGATCTCATCTAAAGGCTCAGCTGTGGAGGATTCACTTCCAAACTCACATACATGTTCACAGGATTCAATTCCTCCTTAGCTGTCAGATTGAAGACCTCAGTTCCTTAGTCACTGTTGTCTAGAGGTCCTCTCTCAGTTCCTTGCCATATAGACTTCTCCATAGGGCCGATCATAACATGGCAGCTGGCGTTCTCTACAGCAAGCAAGAGAATGAGAAAGAGTGCCCAAGACAGAAGCCACAGTCTTTTTGTAACCTAATCTCAGAAATGACATCCCATCACCTCTACCATGTTTCATTCATTCAAAGATCATTGAATCCAGCCCACACTCCAAGGGGAGGAGATTACACAAGGTTTAGAAGGCAGGGTTCATAGGAGGTCATTTTGGAGGCTGCCTACCACAATAAGGGCAGGGAATTTGCACTGTAAGTATTAGAACATATCATGTAGCTGAAATAATTAAAACATCATGTAACTGATGACGAGATAGACATTATTCAAAGAAGCAGAATAGAAACCCTCAAAACAAAACAAACTACATATCAGCATTTAGTACATTAAAATAGTTGTCTTTAAATCAATGGAGAAAGGATAACTAATCAAATTGTGCTAAGAAAAATTGGTTATCTGTTTGGAAAAATAGATATATTAGATCCTTATCTCACTATATGACCAAAATAAGTTCCATGTGCTTAAATGGTTAAATACGTGTGTTTGGTATGTGCATTTGGGAAGGGATCTAAACGGACCTTCAATTCTATCAGTAACATTTTATTTCTTAAATTGGGTAAGAGTATATGGGTGTTTGCTATATAATAGCAAAACTTTTGGTTTACCACGCATCAGGCGCTGTTGTAAGTATTACACGTTAGTTTCTGAGTCAGGAACTCAGTTTCTGAGAGTCAGCTTAGTTAGGTTGTTCTTCCTCAGGGCCTCTCGTGATGTTGCAACCAAGATGTTACCAGGGGCTACAGTCATCTGGAGGCTTGAGGGGCAGGAGGATTCACCTCCAAGCTGACTCATGTAGCTGTTGACTAGAAGGCTCAGTTTCTCACTGGCTGTTGGCAGGAGGCCTCAGTTGCTCATCGCATGGACCTCTTTATAGAGCTACTTGAGTGTCCTCATGGCATGGTATCTAGCTTCTCCAAAGTGAGAGATCCGAGAGAGAGAGAAGCCTCCAAGTTTTTTATGACCTGCCATAGGAAGATATAATCCATCCCTTCCACAATATCCTGCTCATCTGAAGCAGGTCACTGAGTTTAGTCCACCCTCAAGGGAAAGGAAATTAGACTCCACCTTTGCAAAGAAGGAGTATCAAAGAATTTAAGGCTCATTTTAAAACCATCTCACCCATAGAGTCTGGCTCCTATTCTCATTATCAAAGGGTACTTAAAAATCGCTAAGAAAAACACAGACACATCCATAGACTAAGAAATTGATATAAATGGACAACTAAAAAGAAGACATATAAAAGATGAGTAAGAACATGAAAACAGTATTCAACTTATTTAACCTTTAGTAATCAAAGAACAACAGTTAAAAAGGAAATATGTATTTTCTATCAAGCTGACAAAGATTAGAAGAAATAATGGTATTTTCAAGATTTGGAGGGAAATCTTATACGTCCCATGGGTGTATAAATTGGTACAAATTCAACACCAAAGTTTTCAATATATACCCAAAACATTAAAGAGTTATATGCTCTTTGATGCAGCAACTTCTAGCAATTTATCTTAAGAATTAATTGGACAAGGATGTATATACAAAGATGCTCATCACAGCACTTTTTACTGTAGTCAAAAATATTTGAAACAACCTAAATGACCAAAAAAATGAAGGTTTTGTTAAATAAATGATGGTATAGCAGTGAATGATGGAATACAATGCCATTATTGTTTTAGAAGTATATTTCCTGACATGGAGAAAATTCATGAGGCTAAATGAATAAAAAGTACATATAAAATGGTGTGTATAGCATGATACAATTTTTAGAAAGAAAATTAAGCCATATATGCATAAAGCATATGTTAATAGTGTTAAAAGGCTATAGAGCAAAATGTTAATAGTGTTATCTTTAGACAAAACACTACTTGGGTGATTTTTATCTGCTTATTTCTGTTTTACAAATACTACCTGTGAGGTAAGCCTGAATCATAAATCCTATGTTATCTTTTCAATGACCCCTCAGTCTTTGTCCTTTCTCCCTCACTAAGTGAATAAATGATAGAAGAGGCTGGAACCTGTTATGATCACCAGTTGATAGTCATTAACCCCCTCGCCCCTAGCACAAGCCTCTGTAATTTGCATAATAAAGAAATGAGTCTGAAATCCTCTACCCAGGCATCTACATTCTGCTTTAACGAACCTACTTCTGTTCTGCTTTTAAGCTAGAAGAACATCAGGTAGCACATCCAAAGAAAGATATGTTCATATTTAAAGCAAGAGATCAAGAACTTGTGTGAGCCTGCCTGCCTTACACACCTAAAAAGTTCACCGTGGCTTTTGCCATGTAGTCTACTATTAATCAAAGCTGCATCTATGTCATTTGCCTCTGTCATTTTAGAAATGGTTAAAGTTTAATTTTGAATATGAAAAATTCTTTGCACTGTATAGACAGGGCTATAATCAACATTTAATCACTCATATTGAAAATTAAAACACCTGTTGCCATTGAGTCGATTCCAACTCATAGCGACCTTGTAGGACAGGGTAGAACTGCCCCATAGAGCTCCCAAGGAGCAGCTGGTAGATTCGAACTACTGTCTTTTGGTTAGCAGCTGTAGCTCGCTGTAGCTCTTAACCACTGCATCAGCAGGGCTCCTATTGAAGGTTAGCCAGGGCCAAAAGACAAGCCACTTATTTTTTTTAATTAACCCAATTCTGGTAAACTTTCTATCAAGAGAAATAAAGTCCAAGAAAACAGGTAACCTGTTTGGTATAAAAAGAGAGACTCATGTTTACGTCAATATTCTTAAAAGGCACAAAACAAAAAGACTATACCAATTGCATTATCACATTATAAACATATTTTGAAAGTCAATGACCAATGTAAAGTCACCATTCACTTTCTAAAAGTAGAGCATGCTTAGAAAGCAAGAAAGAATTCACAATACAGTGGGTAACTTAGAAGAAGAAATTCTAAATTCCAATTGGTATGAAAGAATAAGTCATTTTCATCTTCTTTTCTTCATTAACTTCATTAACTCACAAACTTCTATAATCACATAAGGCAGATCAAACCAATATAAACTTCCAAAGACTGTGTGAAATTATTTGACTGGTTCATTCATTTTGGAAGATTTTTATGGATGACTTGCTAATATTTGTCTATACTATCATTGATTATCTTTGGGAGAGAAGTAATGTCTGAATGGCACTTGTCACTTTAGAACATTGAAGAAAAATTTCATCCTTTTAGAACCATCAATTCCACTGAGAACCAACTCCTTTGATGGTACTAAATAAATAATAAGTATAAGGTTATCTAATTTCTGATTCAGCACACGGCTTAATGAGTTTTAAGGTAATGTTAAGTGCTTTGAAATCTTCAGAGAGTAGAAAGGATGATACACTGGATCACCCATCTGGAACGTAACATCATTCTACTAGAGACTAATATTTCAATTCTTGACTTTATTTCAATATTTTCACTTTGATCTCTCTTGCATTGCCTACCTATCTTTGAGGAAAACAACCAGGGTTTAAGGTAGTACAAAAATAAGCAAAAATTCTAAGGTGGTCAGAAATATCATGGGGATGTTCCTTTCTATTACCAATGTTTAATGCATGTTTATTGCATCAAATTGAACACCATTGAACTAGTACTTAAGAGAAGCATCTATTAAGTAGTAGAAACAAGCTAAGCATCAGGAGACCAGGGTTCCTGTTTCAGCTCTCTTTTCACCATCTGTGGAACCACTGGCCTATCATGCACCCAATCTGCAAATTTAGTTTTCTCATCCAAAAAATGATGGCTAATGAGACTATTATATTATAGTCTACAATATTCTTGAATCCATGAAATCCAAGTTAAGAAAGACCTGTAACTGAAAGTGTCTAATTATGGTGGCTTATGCTACAATATAGGAGCCCTGGTGGCACAGTGGTTAAGAGCTTGGCTGCTAACCAGAAGTCAGCAGTTCAAATCCACCAGCCACTCCTTGGAAACCCTATGGGGAAGTTCTACTCTGTCCTATAGGGTTGCTGTGAGTCAGAATCGACTTGATGGCAATGGGTTTATGCTACAATACAGGGCTACCTTCTTAGAAATCCCAAACTAAGCATTCCCAATCTATGAGAACTCCAAGTTCATACATTGAGAAAAACAAATTCTTCCCAAAGAAGATTAAATGATCATCTTTAAATATCAACACACCTTGACTAATGACATATCTTTTTCAAAGTGCTTTTAGAATCAAATCGGTGATTCAGTCCAGAGTTTATCCATTCCTGAGCCAAAGACGTTTATTTTTTATAGGTGGACATATTAAAGATTCTCATCTACAAGACACACTTAAGTTCCCAGCTCCAGAAGTTTAAGACATGTGGAAACTAGAAATAAACAAAAGACTTTCCCTAGTGACTTGACCTGGAAGCTTCTTCCCTTTTCAATATCAAGAACACATTTCACAAAACTGTTGTTGTTAGGTACCGTCACAAAACAAAGTGGAGATTTTATAAAAATCCATTGTGATTTCACTCCTTGTAGTGCCTACTCCCCTGAGATGAAAATATTGAGGCTGTGTCTTTGAGAAACAAAGCTTTGCTTCCCGTGAGGAATGAGTATACTTCCTCCTTTCTGATGGCCGATTTGTAATTTATCATGCCTCCCTCTTACCCAACCAGCCAAGAAACTAAGACTTAAGCTGGAAACTCAATCACAGCAACCATATGTGAAAGGAAACAATTGAGCATATTTTCCTTGTGCCTTTTTCTATGTCCTGCTTTTGTATTTTATTAACCTTGTTGCTAAGTCATTTCTTTTTTGAGTAAGTCCTTGCAAACTCTTTTGGAAAGAGGTAAAATACAAATAAATTCAAAGGTAAAATGAGTATAACACGTGAAAATTACAGTCTATATCCAAGGAACAACATCCTTCACCTCTAAAGAAGGATATTAAAATTAAAAGTGAATTTATTTGAAAGTGAGCAGCATGGTATCAGCAAAAGGTAGACAAGTATGTAATTTGTTTATTAGATACTTCATCAAATGTCTCAATCCATTTTGCTTTATTAATCTCTTGGGAAAAATTGAGATGTCTTTGAACACTTAGAGTGCTCAATTAAATTAAATATTTTGTAAAAGTACATGTTACTTTTAGGTGAAAGTCTACCTTCAAAGTGGAAACAAAGTTCTTCAGAACCATAGACTCTCTATTACTTAAGGGAATACTGGTTGCTGTAACAAACCCAAAATGTGTAAAGACTCAAACACAGTTGAAGCCACTTTTTGGTCATCCAAGAGTTTGAGGGAGTTTTTTCTGGTCGGCAGGCACATCTTTTCCATGTGGTACTTCAGGGGATTCAGGTTCCTTCCATTTTCAGCTCTGCTATCCCCCAGGGCATCCAGCTAGCAGAAAGGAGCCAATCCAGTTGCCACAGAGTTGATTCTGACTCATGGCTACCCCACGTATGTCAGAGTAGAGCTGTGCTCCATAGGGGTTTCATTGGCTGACTTTTTAAAAGTAGATCACCAGGCCTTTCTTCTGAGGCACCTCTGGGTGGACTAAAACCTCCAACCTTTCCATTAGCAGCCAAACATTTTAATCATTTGCACCTCCCAGGGACTCCAGCAGAAAGGAAAAGGGAGCAAAAAGCCTTGGCCTGAAAGTAAATACGTCACATCACTCCCACTCACATTTCATTGGTGAGAACGAATCATGTGGCCACCCCTAGATGCAAAGCAATAAGGATAGGAGGTACAGGGCCTGGGAAGTGCAGTTCATGGGTAGATGGTCATTTTCCAGTAAGGATCCCATGTAATGGAAAGGGGGTACAAAAATTTTTAAGAGGAGCTTGATTTTTCTGTCACAGGCTCTTGCCTCCCACCCCTCCCTCCTCGATGAAAGGGTGAACATTCAAACACAGAGAGTGGTATTTTGGCAACATAACCTGGTCCATGTCAGACCAAGATGCTGGCAGAAAAGAGCTGCCACAGGTAAAAGGCAGTTGAACAGAACCCAGGGAAGTCACAGCAAAGAAAGAAAAGACTAGTAGACCAGTCCCTAGGCCACAAGAAGACGACGTTCTCCTTTTATGGGAACCAGATAAACTAAATTGAATTAGGAAAGACTCCATCTCATTTTCTTTTAATCAGTGAAGGCCATTTGTTTAATGTGTTACAAAATATGACACCTCTGACTTTTTTTATTAATAAATTCTCAAACCAGAAAATTGTCTTTGTTAAGCCACGTATCCTGATGCTTGTTCTGATAAGAATTCAAACATTCATAAAACATGGTTTTCAGCCAAGCTCAGCCATTAAATTGCTTTTTCACCTCTCTGGGACTCAGATTCTTCATTAAAAAAAAAATCAAGGGACTGGTCTAGATGGTTGCTAATATCTGTTTAAGATCCAAGTGTAAAACTCTGTGATCTGAGTGGCAATATAAAGCTAATTCAACCTGAACGTATTTTAAACTTAATAAGTTATATCCTGATATATACAATAACAGTAAAACATGTTATTGTAATAAACATATCCATTGATTGAATTTTGAACAGGTAATGGTTTGCTAAATTCTCACATTGCCTATGGTGGGGTCTATTCTTTGCATATATTGGACCACACATAACAAAATGCTTAATTTACTGCCACAGAATGAAGAGGTAGATAGGTTTTTACCCCTTTAGAACCATGACATTGCATTTAATTGAATCACATGAAACTTCATGCATACCTTCTTATACTAGTTATCTGAAAGGAGAGTGTACTAAGGTTAATTAATCAAAACTTTGTGTTATAAAAGTAAATACTAGTCCTCACCTACTGGATGTTTGTCTGGACAGTTCGGATGCTATTCAGTAAGCAGCCAAATGCCTAGCTGAGTGAACTAAATCATAATCTAGTTACCCAAACAGGTAACTCTGCCTTCCTCAAGAAGTGCCGTGGGTCAGGAAGCAGTGGCAGCAGGAAAACATGCCACCTCCACCCATTCCCCCTGGAACTGCTTAGTAAAGCCCATTGTTGGGGAACTGTTCAGTCACCACTCCAGTTTCTTCCAGAACTTCATCGGAATTCAGTGTCCATTTTGCAAGTGTCATTTTAAGCAAGTAGTCAAAAAACAATTACCCAACAATTAACTCAATTTGAGGACTGAATGGCAAAATTTGGCTTTTGCTTAATTTCATTTCCAAACGTCACTAAAGAAGCTTCATGTAGCTTCAGAAACATGGTGGAGGCAGTATCAAAGAGGGAGAATTCAATTCTACCTAGTGGGGTAGGAGGGTGTCAAAAAAGACTTCATAGATAAAGTGACACTTAGGCAGACTCTTCAAAGACAGGTGGACAAGGAGGGAAAATCTTTCCAAACTGCATGGGCTAGACAAATAAACCATGCCCATGTCACGGAGGACTGAGAATAGGGGGCTAGAGAGTTTAAACATTATCCTGTGGATGACGGAAAGTTCCTGAAAGAGTTTAAGCATCAGAGTAACATGCTTACTAAGACTGATATTCTGGCAACAGTGTAGAGGATAAATCTCGGGCAAGAATGTTAACAGGAAACTAGTAAGGAGACAACATGGTAGTTACCACAATACCAGTTTACCATACACACTATGACAAAGATCCCGGACAGAGAACCGCCCCTCACCGTATCCTTAGGAGAATTTACAAGCAAAAGGAAATTTCATACAGACAAATGCTCCTAATCTGTACAAAGATGCTTCCAGTCAGTAATGTTAGCTCAAGTTGTATTTGCTTGATAAGAATGCCTTCCTCTTTACTGATTACTTTCAATTACACATTACCTGATGTGATGCTTAAAATTGTGTGTCAGCCTGGATGGCCCATGCTTCTCAGTTGTTTGGCTGTTATGATATGGTTTGGCAGTTATATAATGATATGGTTTGGCAGTCATGTAATGATGTAATCAACTTCATGATGAGATCTGCTATGAGCAGCCAATCAGTTGAAAGGGAGTTTCCTTGGAGGTGTGGCCCGCCTCCAGTATATAAATGTATGTTCCAGCAAGGCTCTCGCTCTGGATCCTGCATCCAGCTTGTCATCATCTGCTCTCCTCTTGGGACTTGAGCTAGCAGCTTACCTGCCGATCTTGGGATTCATCAGCCTCTGCATCCTATGAGTCATCTGCCTGCCGTCTTACCTGCCAGTCTTGGGTTCGTCAGCCCCTGCAGCTATGTGAGTCAGGCGAAACCTGTGACCTGAAGTCTGATCCATGGACTTGGGACTTGCCAGCCTCTACAACCGTGTGAGCCATTTCCTTGAGATAAATCTCTGTATATACATATACATTTCACTGGTTTTGCTTCTCTAGAGAACCCAGCCTAAGATACCTGGGATAATCTTTTGCCAAATACACCTATGATTTAGATTCATGCTTCTCTATCTGTGGGGAAAAACCAGTTGTTATTTATTTTATTTATTTATTGTTGTATTTTAAGTGAAAGTTTACAACTCAAGTTAGTCTCTCATACAAAAATTTATACATGCATTGCTATGTGACCCTAGTTGCTCTCCTTACCCTGTGACAGCACATTCCTCCTTTCCACCCCTGATTTCCCATGTCCACTCAACCAGCTCCTGACCCTCTCTGCCTTTTCATCTCACCTCCAGACAGGAGCTGCCCATTTAGTCTCATGTATTTGTTTATTTTTATTTTTTATTTTTTATTTTATTTGGGAAGGACCAGTTTTGTGGGTTTATTTTTTTGTTGGTTTTTTTCCCCAGTTTGTCACAGACTGACACTTTTGTCAAATACGATGATGATAAATGACTAGAAAAATAAAATGAAAAAGCAAAGAATACAAAATACAAGTGTTTTTTCCTAATTTTTTTTCAATAGACATAAAACAACTCCTAATTGCTATCAAAGTTTCTGAATGCTTGCTCTCAATTTTCCTCACCGACCAGTAACAGTTTGTAGACTGGCACCAGACCAAGGAACAGACGTTGAATGCTACTGGTCTAGATGAACCTAGCAAGAGCTTTGGAAGCACAGGGAAATTGACAACCTCTGGTAAGGGCATTGTGGACTCCCCTAATTCTGTCATCTGAAAAAATAATAGTACTAACCATCAGGCAGAAGAGACCAAACTAAAAAATCCATCTTCATATCAGGAAACAATTAAACAAAGCAACATTTTTACTAGATTTGGTCATTGGGGTGTTTCCCTCCTACATCACTTTGCTTTCAGCAACCACTGAGACCAATATTTAAATATGTTAGCACTGATGAGCAATGCCAGAAAAAAATATAATCAAACAAAGTGACTAAATTAATAATTTATCCACTAACAGCTATGTGAAAAAATAAGGCAAGAGGAATTAAATTAAAAAAAAAAATGTAATCCAAATTAGAGTGTGTCTCAATTAAATTAGATTCCCCAACAGTGAAAGCCGGTAGCACTACAATGACCTTGCCATCATTAACGGTAACTTGACTTAGAGCGTATGTGGTGTATTTGCCGCACTTTATATATAAATACTTAGGTGGATGCTTTAGTTAAGCTTAAATGGTAACAAGATTCTCCTCAGACTTTACAGTGTAATACAATTATTTATTGAGCATTTGTTAGGCTTCAGATAAACCGAAACCAAACCCATTGCCGTCAAGTCGATTCCGACTTATAGCGACCCTGTAAGACAGAGTAGAACTGCCCCATAGGCTCTCCAAGGAGTGGCTGGTGGATTCGAACTCTGGTTAGCAGTTCTTAACTACTGGGTCACCAGCCTTCCATATTTTAAATATTCAGATACATATTTTAAATAGTCCCAAAAACTCTGTAAGATAAGTGTTCTCCCATTTTAAAAATGAGAAAATTGAGGTTCAGAGAGGTTAAGTTCCTTACGAAAGGTAAAGGATTGTTACGAGGAGTGGTCAAGTTGAAACCCAGATCTCTGCGATGCCAAAGCCTGTCCTTCCAGCCATTACGCTCCAATGAGCACTCCCTGGAGCATTAACTGCAGTCAAGTTTTGGCCCAGAAGCTGGAGACTCCCTGGCTGGAGCTGTTTTTTTTTTTTTTTTAGCTTTGGATGGGGGAGAGATACACTAATTTTTGAACCTTCTTGTTGTTAGGTCCGTCTGATCGATTTTAACTCTAACGACCACATGTGACAGAGTAGAACTGCCCTGTGGGGATTTTTAGGTTGCAATCTTTATAGCGCAGATTACTGGGGTCTGAAACCCTGGTGGCTAATGGTTAAGAGCTACATCTTCTAACCAGAAGGTTGGCAGTTTGAATCCACCACGTGCTCCTTGGAAACTCTATTGGGCAGTTCTACTCTGTCCTATAGGGTCGCTATAAGTCGGAATCCACTCGATGGCAATGCATTTTTGGGGTTCTCTCGAGTAGCCACTGGGTGGGTTTGAACGAGCGCTTAACTATTGTACCGCCAGCGCTCCTCACTGGGTAGTAAAAACCTTAGCAAGGTGCCCGCACCTAGGGCAGCCCTATCTCTGCATCTAACAGTCTGTTTTTGTTTTTTTTTTTAACTTTTTATTTTGGAATAATTTTAGACTTACAGAAAAATTGCAAAAATAGTACAGATAGTTTCCGTATATACCCCTTTATCTAGTTTTTCCTAATGTTAACATCTTACATAATCATAGAATTACCAAAATCAAGAAATTAATGTTACGATACTACTAATTAAGCTAAAGGTCTTTTTAAAATTTTGCCAATTTTCCCATCAATGTCTTTTTTCTGTTCCAAAATATCTACAATAAGTATAATGTGATATAAAAATACTTATAACTTCTATTGGTGACAAAGTAACTAGTCCTGCTAACACTACTATGTTTGCTGCCTATAGTTGAAGGCAATAACTACAGTTCTGTTAGAGGTTTTCCTACCCAAGACCATAGGTCTGCTGATTCTATCTATAGACTCCACATTAAGAACCCCTGTCCTAGAGGATGTTAGAGCAACAACGTAGGAGGAACCTGGGTCCCTGGATGACCCCTGGAGCAGAACCACCTACCTCCCTTGAATCTCCACCTTTTGCCCCCAGCATTGACTTCTGGGCTGTTACCTGAGAAAGAGAAATTTCTATATTGCTTGAGCCACTTTATGTGTCCGTTTTTGTGTACATGTCTCTTAGCTACAGTAGCTGAGCTATATTCTAACTCAGTGGGTCTCAAAATTTTTGATCTTGGGACTCCTTTACAATCTTGAAAATTGTTGAGGACACCAAGGAACTTTTATGTGGTTAGTTATATCTATCAATATTTATTACATTAGAAATTAAAATTGAGAACGTTTTAGATATGTATCCTTTAATTCTTTATAAAAAGAATAAATCCATTACATGTTAACATAAATAATATTTTTATGAAAGATAGTTGTATTTTCCAAAACAAAAAAAATTACTGAAAAGAATAGGCATTGTCTTACATTTGTGAAAATCTCTTTAGTGTCTGGCTTAATGGAAGACAGATGGATTCTCATGTCTGCTTTGGCATTCAGTTTATTCTGCTATGCTGTTTTTGGTTGAAGTATACGAAGAAAATCTAGCATCACACAGATATGTTGTTGGAAAGGGAGGAGTATTTTAATAGCCTTTCCAGGTAATTACGAATTTTTTTTATATTACACTAAAACTCAACAAGTGGTAGATTATTAAAGGTCAGTTGTAATGTGGAGCTTGAAACTATATCAACGAATGTTTCATTTTCTGTTGCACTAAAATTCACTAGTCTGCCTTGCACTTTGAATGGATCACTTACCCTTTATGATTTTATAAAATCATGAATTGGTCATTTTGAAAATATTGATTTGCTGACTTACGCATATCTTCCAAATACTGACACATCTTCTTACATAGTATCAAAAAACCACGCTGGTTAACATCACCATTGTTCTCATCAGAAAAAAAAAGATCTGTTTAAGTATTGGGAAGCTGTCAAACTCATGGTGTTAGATATAAGTTTTCTAAAATTATAATTTTCACTTGAAAGCTCAAATGTCATCATTGGCAACAAATAACTGTCAGTTGTTTTCCTTGAAGTGACAGGCTTACTTACTTCATTTTTGAGGAACTGTCTGCCAAACACCATAGCTAGTCTATCAGTTGTACTTTCAAGTAAAAAAGGTTTTCCATGAAAAAGTGGCTAATCATCTCACAACTCAAATAATTGCACAAGTAATTTTCTTCAAGACAGCCAATGTACTTTGATATACAGCAGACATACTTTATGTACACTGCCCATTTGATCACCCAGAACACTAAAAAGACATACCCTCAAAGGTTGAAAGGTAATAAAATTAATAATTTATACTACTATATCATGGACTTTCTTAAATGAAACTGGATTTTCTTTTTTAAAACTGTGAGTACATGGCAGTATATAATACTGTCACTACTAGTACTTTAGGTACCGCTGGCTTAATCTGTGATGAGGGAGAGGTGTAACCTCTCATTGGTTTTGTACCATCAGTGCAAATATCAATACAGTAAAAACGACAAAACATTAGTATTATTATGAAAATAGTTTTGACCTGTGGACCTCTGAAAGGGTCTCAGTGACTTCTAAGGGCCCATGGACCTCACTTTGAGAACCACTAACTCAACCCCCAGGACCTAAAGCAAGATGATAAATTAGATGTGGGCTACTCCAGGAAAAAGGACACAGAGTGACAAGAAATGAGTCAGTGTAACTGTTAATGTCCTAAACCATGATGACAGGCCAGGCCAGGCCAATTGCTGGGAAAGTAGAAGACTTGGTTGCACAGGCTGCTCCTGAGCAGGCTAGCTCCTGGGCCTCATTAACCTCCCACTACTCAAACTTAGTGTGCATTAGAATCACCTTGAAGACTTGTTGAACAACAGATTGTTGGGCCCTAGCCCAGCGTTTCTAATTCAGTAGGTCTGCAATGGGGCCTGAGATGTTTGCATTTCTAATGACTTCCCGGAGTCCCTAGGTGGTGTAAACAGTTAATGGATTAATGCACTCAGCTGCTAACTGAAAGGTTGAAAGTTTGAATCACCCAGAGGTGCCTCAGAAAAAGGCCTGGTCATCTATTTCTGAAAAATCAGTCATTGAAACCCCTTTAGAGCACAGTTCTACTCTGACACACATAGGGTTTGCCATGAGTCAGAATCAACTCAATGGCAACTGGTTTGGTTTAATGAATTCCCAGGTAAGGCTAATGCTTCTAGTCTGGGGCCCACACTTTGAGAACCACTAAGGTTCCAGAACTCTCAGGGTCAAGGCTATGTTCCCCATCACGCAACTAGAGAAGTGGAGGCATGTTGTCTGGAGAGATCAAAAAACAGATACAGACAGAGACAGAGAGAGAGAAAAGAAAGGAGGGAGGGAGGAAGAGAGAGAGTTAGAGACAGAGAAGGAGAGAAATAAAATAGGAAAGAATTAATCTGAAATGCAGAGGCAGACTCAGAGACTGTCTTGAAAGTTTTCAAGGGCTACTTCCAGTGGTTCCTGAATCCCAACCACATGCCTATCCTTGGGCTCCTTGAAATCCTCTGGCACCTTATAATAAAATGTGAGTTAGAGCTGAGTTTCTGCCCCATTCAACCCAAAATCTTCTGAACAGAAACACTTTCTAGAATCAACCTCACAGAACTGATTTTTCCCGGAAGTTCTATTTGGAGCCATAAGCCAAGGCAACAGAAATAGAATGGTCATGGGGCCTCCAACAGACACCTGGAGCCTCAGCCTAGATACACACCAAGGTGGCTAGTCCATGAAGATGGCCTCCAAACACCAACAATATTCTCAGCCATGGCTCAGGGAACAGCATAATGGATGGGAAAGTAGGCTCTGGGTCAGAATGCATGGGTTTGAATCTGACTATGCTACTTGCTAGCTATGTAATTGTAAGTCAATTGTTTAACCTCTGTAAGTCTCAGTTTCCTCATCTACAAGGCAGAGATGACAATAGGATCTACTTCATAACATTATTGGGAAAATTAGGTGAGATATTGAGAGCAGCTTAGCACAGCATCTGGCACAAGGTAAGCTTTAATAAATGGTTATAGTCACAATTATTTCTTGTGTCTTCTGTGTTCTCACCATGATCTTGCATCTGCAGAACCAAATTCATGATTCTAGACCCTGATATCTTGGCAGGTCTCTTGAGAGTATGCTGTCATGGATTGAATTGTGTCCCCCAAAAATATGTGTATCATTTTGGCTAGGCCATGATTCCCAGTATTGTGTGATTGCCCACCATTTTGTCATCTGATGTGATTTTCCTATGTGTTGTAAATCCTACCTCTATGACGTTAATGAAGTGAGATAGGCAGCAGTTATGTTAATGAGGCAGGACTCAATCTACAAGATTGGATTTTGTCTTGAGCCAATCTCTTTTGAGATATAAAAGAGAGAAGCAAGCAGAGAGACAGGGGGATGTCATACCACCAAGAAAGCAGCACCGGGAGCAGAGCACGTCCTTTGGACCTGGGGTTCCTGCACCAAGAAGCTCATAGTCCAGGGGAAGATTGATGACAAGGACCTTCCTCCAGAGCCGACAGAGAAAGCCTTCCCCTGGAGCTGATGCCCTGAATTTGGACTTCTAGCCTGCTAGACTGTGAGAGAATAACCTTCTGTTTGTTAAAGCCATCCACTTGTGGTATTTCTGTTACAGCAGCACTAGATGACTAAGACATATACTATTCTTTCTAATTAACAAGAGGTGGAGGTGGGTTTTTGAGTCTAACTCTTGCTACATTCACCCAATATGCAACTGGATCCAACAAGAGTGGTTACTGGGCAAGGATGGATTATATTAATGGATAACAAGTCTCTGCTCCATTTTGAGAGAACCATCCTGTACATCCACATCTGCTGATCCAGCAATTCCAGCCAGGAGGGCCAGCAATGCTCTTTGCTATGATACAAACACAAGGGTATGCTCTTGTGCAAATCCTGGTAAACAACCAATGGGAATTCCAGTCCCAGATGATGTCAACCATTGCAATGAATTCAATCAAGTTACTTTTTAACTGTATAGCATTTACATACAGTTATGACCTAAGTTTTACAAACAATAATACTTTAAAATATATGTGGCATACATGTGGACACAATCTAGCATACATTTAATATAATACTAACATGGGTAATAATTTAATATAATACTAACATAGCAAACATCCAAAAAAAACTGGAAATATTAATATTTATCTAACTCGAAAAGTTTTAATTTATGTATCAAGTGAGCTTCATTTTTTATTGTCTGTTGCACAGAACACAGTGCTTGATATTATTCTATATATGCTAATAAATGAGGTATTAGGTACATTATGAGGACTAACATCCAATATTTATTTATCATACAAAATATGTTTCTGTTTTGCAACAATGAATGCATTTCTAAATTCATTTTCCAAGAAAGCAAGAAAGGGCATTTATCAGAACATCACATTTATATTTTATCAGAATATTTATATATTTCTGGGTAAGGAAATTGAACAACTCCTTAAGGAAATAAATTAAATGAATATTTAGATAATAAAAATTTAGATAAATGTATTTTATTTTCCATTTCCCTCCAGATGGACTTTCTTTTAAAAAATTGATTGATATGACTCACAAAACAAACTCGCTCGTCAAGAAGTGGTGCCAGTGTTACATCAGTTATGTACATATCTCCGCATATGAGAGTTAAACAATTCTACAAAGAAATAAAATGTACAGCTTATAAATGTTGTATGGATAACAGTTATGGTTATGTGGAATAATATATTATGGCATTTTCAACGGAAGAGTCAAGCCCTCCAAGATTCAGAGGTAAATTTAAAGACATGCACAGATCTCTCCTAGTCATTGACAAGCTATTCATACAATTTAAGAGAAAATTTTAAAAACACAACAAAACAAATACAGCCAAATACTGATTTTCAAGCAGTTCACCGTCACAGAAGCATTAGAAAGGAACAAATAAATGACAGGAGTGCTCCAGAAGTATTGAGTGCTCAGAGATCAGTTTTGTGTAACCACATACAACACTATCATTTACACACTTGAATCTTGCATAAAAAGAATGGCAAAAGTGTAGGAAGTTCTGTCCGATAGAGTTTCCTTCTTAAACACTGCGGATATACCTGATGAAGAATGCACGAAGGCATCCAAGAAATTAGTGCAGGCTTTATGACTTAAATACAGACCTTTACAGAGTAGTACAACAATTACATTCTTACATGAGAACTAAGTTCACAGATTCAGGAAAGACAATTTTTACTCTTGTGGGCACATATGATTCCATAATAGAAGATGAAATACAATATGTAGTTTCCAATGTTGAAATTGCTTTATGCCTATACCTAACTTTGATTATCACAAACTGCACAACAGAACTCTCATTTTCGCCCCTAAAGAGACTCAAAAACCCTCAGCGTACAACTATGATTCAAGAAAGACTCAATTCATTATCTTTATTATGTATAGAAGTAGGTATTGTTCGGCAGCTTAATTGTGATGAAATCATTGAAGAATTTGTAAGAGCAAAGAATAGATGGAATTGTTTTTAAATTATAACAATGTTAGAGATGAAAGAGCTACCTAAAAATATAGTAATTTGTTATAATATTTGTTTTCTGATCAATAAAATTTTTCTTTTATGACATCTTTTCATTTGTTCATCTATAATTATAGCATTTATCATGAAACAAGCTTCAAAACTGAAGTATGAGCTGCTTAAAGCAAAATTGGTGAAAGTCAATTTTTCATTGTGGGAGATTACCAGAATTTTACACTGAGCGTTGAAACAAAGTTCACTGACTCATTTTCTTCTTTGTAGAACATGTGGAATATTCTTTTCGTAGAAAATGTGGTATATAGTAAAAACCTTAGTACCCTGCATCCACTAAAATCTTATAATCCAGGTCATCTCATTCCGCTAAAATGGCATACGCCACTTTTGTGTTCAGTCGCTAATATTATAGTCACATTTAAAAAGAAGTTACATCAAAAAAGAAAGATAGCTAAGATATACACACACACATATATATACTTTTCTGTGTGTGTATCATATATTCCATTCAAATGAGTGAGTAAGCAGAGGAGGGGGTACCACAGATTATCAGTGTATAGGGCCCTCACATGCCTTAATCCGGCCCTGACTCCACCCCAGTTCTAACTCCAAAGGATCTAGCTGACATTTTCAGCAGGAGATAACTCAGGCCTCCAAACCACCATGGTTGCTAATTTCATCAAGCACTGAGAGTCTTTAGAATATTGCCCGAGCCCCTACTTCTGAGCAAGATTTCTGAGGCAAAACAAGGCCTGGGAACCAAAATGTTGATTTCAGCAACTGGGTAACCAGAGTCAGCTCATGAGTAATGAAGTTCAAAGATGATGGAAGTAAGGCAAAGTTGGAAGTTTCTTGAGTCTAGGTGCAGGTGTTATTGGGGCTTCTTATGTAGTGCCCATGGCTTTTAGGTGTGGGCATCTGGGAGCAGGTAAAGGATCTGATGAGGAATAGACACCACTGATGCCAGAACTCAACCATCTTGAAAATCTCTGACTTCAATTTCTTCTGTTTTCAGCTTGCTCAACCCTGTGTCCCAAAAACCCAGCATAGCTACACTTTTCAAATCTTGGACATCAGGCTACAAAGCTAACTCCTGCAATATTTTCCCTTGGACTTTGGCAACCAGGAATCTGAGAATCAAATCTATGTTTCAACTTAATAACTGTCTAAAATCCCTACCAATGGGGTCTACAAAACTTTTTTATTTTCCATTTATATCTTGATCTTATTTGAATTTTTCCCTAAAGTATTCATTTTCTATTGCTGCATAACAAATTACCCCAAACTTAGTAGCTTTAAACAGCATACACTTATTATCTCACAGTTTCTGTGGATCAGGAGTCTGGGACATGGCTTAGCTGACTCCTCTGCTCAGAGTCTCACAAAGCTGCAACGTAGGTGTTGGCTGGACTGCAAGACTTTCTGGAGAATGAGGTCATGTGGCTGTCACCAGAATTCAATTCTGTACAGTTATCAGATTGGGGTCCCCATTTTCTTGCTGGCTACCAACTGGGTGACCCTCTCAGCAACTTGAGGCCCTCATAGTTTCTTGCAACATGGCCCTGTCACATACTCTCTCTCTCACAACATGGCAGCTTACTTCTGTAAATCCAGCAGGAGAATCTCTCTGGTCAGTGTCTTATATAATGTAACGTCATCATTGAAGTGACTACCCAATCACTTTTGTGATATAAAGCAGCCTAACCAAGGGAGTAACTATCCCGTTATATCCACAGATCCTACCCATGCTCAAAGGGAGGGGATTATTCAGAGTATGTGCAACACAGGGCAGGAATCTTGGGGGTCATCTTAGAATTCTGCCTACCATAGCAAATCTTAGATGTTTATTTATTATGTATTTTTTTTTAACATAATTGTATGTATTCTGAAATCTATCTCAAATATTTTAGGGAATAAATTATATAGAAAATTAAGGAAACATCATGCATTGTATGATTTCAAAAATAGCTCAATCCAATTATTATTCCTTTCCCTGTATCCATGCCTCATGCAATGTGACTTTGCAGCTCATCCCAAAGATTCTGAGATGCTCATTTATCTTTCTTCAACCAATAGAATGCAGCTGAAGTGATAGTGTTACAGTTTCTGAGCCTAACCTGAAGAGGGCTTAGATGCTGTTTCTCCTGGAACCATGCCACTGCCATGGTAACAAGCTCTGGCTTGCCTGCTACAGGATGACACACTATGTGGAGCAAAGACAAGCTCCTAGCTAGGCCAATGCCAGACCAACCAGCCACCAGGTGACCCACCAGCTGATGGCAGACACAAGAGTAATCTACCCGAAATAAGCCAAGCCTGTTCCTGATCAGCACAACCTTATAAGAAATAATACATGATTGTTGTTTTAAGCCACTTAAGGTTTGGGGTTGTTTTTTATGCAGCAATAGCTAATTGATATATATGGGAAAATACAACACAGGACTTGGCTATGTAGTGAAAGTAAAGTAACTGTATCCTAAAAAGGCATAATTCATTTCCAGTAGCCTCAAATTTCCGTTTTTATATTCTAAATCACTACTGCTAATGGCAGCATGTTTTTCAATCTGTATGTCCAAGTAATCTCTCATTCAAAAGACTGATGTGTGACCTGGAGTCCTTTCTACAATGAATAGAGCAATAAAAAGATAGAAAAATCTAATAGCAAAATGAAGAATTCTGCTGTGCTGTTCTAGACACAGCGGCCCTAATAGAGAAATGTGCAGTTTGTACTTTTTTACGGTTTTGCAGTACAGAATTACTTTAAAATAAATCTCAATGAAAGCAGTAATCAATTATGTCAAGAAGAAAACAATGTTTGATCTGAAAATACTAACAGAATCTAACATTTTAGAAATAAATTACTGTGTCATGTCCTATAGCAACATTGTATCAGATTGCTTAAAGATAAATTGTACAATCAACTCCTGAGTTTCTGCATGTGGATTATCCTGTTTGTAGATTATCCAAGGTAAACATTTAATTCCAGGTTTTTATTCCTCTTCTGTCCAGTGTATTTCTCTACCATCCACTACTTTCAGCCACGGTATGCTAAAAGAACAAAAATTCCATGAAATGCGATAATAATTCACTTATCCTGCATCATACAAGAATAAGGTGTCCAAATAAGAAGTTTCTAAGCTAGCCTGAAAGTTATCCAAATACCTGTGCTTTTTAAAAACTGTAACCACTTTGGTGTCAATCTTTCTAAAACGTATTTTACATTTTTCTTCTTTATGAAGCAGAGTCATGATATATGAATTCAAAGAAAATATTGGATTCAACTGGTGACATCAGAAGTGGCTTCATGGAGCTGGGTCATGGAGATAAGAAGGCCTGAACTAGGGTGAGGCTAGTGAGGCACCCTCACCCAGTACAAAATTTAAGGAGGCACCAAAAAACTTAGTACTCAAGATAAACAATGTTTTAATGCAGTATTTTTAAAAGCCAAAATTAATGCAAGTATATCCTCAATGAACAAAATATAAAAATTTTGAAGTAAAGATAGGTTAAATAACAGCACCAAGTCAAGTCACATTGGAGACTGAGAAAAAAGGAAAAATCAGTAAAAGGCAATTTAAGTCAGTGGCTAGAAGAGTCCACTAACTAGGTAGTTATAACACTTTCTAAAATCACTATCTATTGTGAAAAAGTAAAATGATGGTCTAGTGCAGTGAATGATGAATTTTGTGATCACCTGCTTTTCGTAATTTTCAGTGCCACACCCTGGGATGGAATAGTGAGGAGGTAGTTTACACATTTGTCGATGACCTGACAAGAGCAGATATTGGACTCAGGCACTGTTTCTCCTAGTCATTTAGGATTTTTTTTTAGACAGAATCTAAAACTTGGTACCAATCTTAAAGTTGTGGGTCAGAATATTGGGTCAGAATTGTACTACTCTAATAATGACATTAATGTGTTTTTCTCTACACTTCCTGCTAGAGACAGTTCTTTCTAGGCAGCCTGAGGCATCCATCTGCCTTGAGGGGAGTTAGGATTGCTGCAGCAGGAATGCAAAGAGTAAAAAAAGCTATAATTTGACCTCTGACTTGGAAAACAGGATTTTCAAATACTCAGCAAGACCAGCAAGACTGTACAGTTAAATGGTAGGCTTTGTCAAAAGAAAATTATTTTCTAAATTCCCTTATTTACCCCCTTTAACTTGTCAATATGGAGACGAAGTAGGCTCAGGTCACAGTGTCTTCCACAGGAAAGATAAGTATCCCATTCACAATTAACCAAGACCATGAGACTTGCTGACCTAGATAAGGAGGATATGATACGCAGGAAACGAAAGGAAGAAGCAGGAGATGAGCTCCTCGCTGAAAGCGGCATGCTAGACAGCTGAGGAAAATGACAAGAGCAGGGAGCCTTTGACCAATTCCAACTTCAACGCACCGAGACATTGCCTCACAGGCTGCCTTGGCTCTAACTTCAGGGGCCTCATTAAAGTCAAGTAAGAGCATAGTGAGGCAGAGTGAGAGTCGAGGGTTAGCTTTTCTGAGTCCAAGTAAGGTGTGAACAGAACCAAAAAATTCTCCATGCTCCCATGGAGAATATAACTGATGTGAAAGGCAGAGGGTTTTCTGGGAGCCACCAAGGCAAGAGACAAGCCTACCGTACAGCAGAGACTGTGGACTGCCTAAGCCACAGCCAGTAGAGGGTGTGGTAGAAACTTGGAGAAGGTCTATGGTGCCATTGTGAACCACGGTAAGGCCAAGTATCCAGGTATGTAGGCAGGTACATAGGTTGTACAATGCATGGTCACTTGTGGGAGACCTTCCAGGTCCTGACCAAGCCAGGAAAGATGTGACTCTCAATTACACAAGCAGCCTTCTTCAGCAGTTTCTGTAATTCACAGTCTCTTCTCTGAGAGTCTGTTTTGTACGTGATAACCCTCAACCATGTGCACAAGGAGCATTTCTTCAAAGACGAGGAGATTTACTCCACAAGGTGAACATCGTCAGTGCTCTGCCTAAAGCAGGTATAGAGACATCAAGCTATCACTAGTTCTCTGCACATCTGATGCCATGTGAGTTCATCAGGCAACCCCACCTGAAAGACGTGCTATGTAAAGCACAGAACTCAGTGATGGACACAAAGCAAAGGCCACTGAAAGGTAGTTAGTCATTCACCACTGTCTTGCACTGTGACCCCAGAGAAGTAATTTAACCTCTCTTGGCCTTTGAGCCCTCAACTGTAGGTAAATGAAAAGAATACTGAATTATATGTGGTTTTCATGTCAATGGTAATCCAATTTTAACTGATTCAAAGAACTTCCACTTTCACGTCAGAAAAGGCAAACGATCATCCTTATAAGTGACCAGGACAACATCTGTTCCAGCCCCAGAGGGGGGAAAGGCTGTGACGAGTCCCCTGTAACAGGCTTCCGGATGTCAGAGAAGAGGTTCAATTCCCTACAGTTTTCATCTGCCTAGCACTGTCAGGATAAACCTTGAAGAGGCAAATCAGTTCCTGGCTGGAAGAATACGCACCACTGTCCACTTACAATAAGCTAAGCCCCTATCCTGTAAAAAAGATCTGGACATGGTTGACTGTAGACCCATAGTTTGAGAGAACTGCCTTAAAAATGATAATAGAAAGATAATATAAGATGCCGTAATGACAGGAATCAGGCAAAAAGAAGAGTAGTGCTAATGAATACCACACTAGTGAGATTGCTTCAACAGTGTATTATTCACACTATATTATTCTATCTATCTGTCCTTAGTGTATATATATATATTTATATTATATATATATATATATATAAATCTGTGTATCTATAGATAGATCCTATCTATAATCAGTATATATATATATATATATATATATATATATATATATATATATATATATGAACAGTATATATGTGATTTGTGGATATATGGTACATATAAAAACCAGATCCATTGCTGTTGAGTTGATTCCAACTCATAGAGACCCTATAGGACAGAGTAGAACCATTCCATAAGGTTTCCAAGGCTGTGAATCTTTTCAGAAGCAGACTGCCACATCTTTCTCCCTCAGATCAGCTGGTGGGTTCAAATCGCCGACCTTTCGTTTAGCAGCTGAGCACTTTAACCACTCAGCCACCACGGTTGTTTAGTGTATATATACATACGTACATATATATATATATATATATATATATATATATATATATATATATATATATATATATATATATATATATATATATATAAAATCAGATGGAACCCTGGTTTAGTTTTTGGGTTTCTATATAATCAGTATATATGTGAGATATATATTTGATTAGTATATACACAGTGGGTTTGGGTTTTTTTAATATACACACACACACTGTATATGTGTGTGTTTGTTTGTGTGTCTTCGAGTTTGTGTGTGTGTGTGTGTGTGTGTGTGTGTGTGTGTGTGTGTTTAACTCCCCAGGTGATTCTAATGTGCATTCAGGATAAAGAGATGTTTAACAAACTTTCTATGAAATATCCCAGCCCTGTCTCAGCTGTGTTACTAAGACAATGTGAAGCAAATATGCAAAACCAGGATGGTCATGACAGTGGTTTTATTCAAAGGAAGGTTAAATGTGGTTGGGTGGCTAAAAAGTTGGGGGTGGAAGACCCTCTCCTCTCTCCACATGAACATTTTTCCTTCATTGTCAATTTTTTGAGCATATCAATTGGTTTTATAAAAGGTAGAAATTTTCTCAGAGTGACTCCCTGAAAATGACTTAATTCGTTTTAATAACCCCATAGTAATGTACTTTTAAAATTTATCTCTACCAAGAGTTGTCAGTATTTTAATAGAAAAATGTGTCTAATATTAGATTTTCTGACAAGCCGAAGGAAGGTATTTTGGGGATGGGGAGTAGGGACCCCCTCAAACTACCCCAGCTAGACAGCTTGCATAGTTAAGTAAGACCAGCCCTTCTCCTCTGCAGGTTTCCTCCTAAATAAGAGCTTATTTATGAATTCCTCATTCATAAGCAGCTCTTCTCACGTTAAAGATTCACAATAGCTATAGCTCCCACAAAAGGAGACTACAAGACAGTGTGAGTGGTTTTTATTTTTTTATCTCTTTGTGTTTGAAATGATCTTCTAGTGATAATTCCTGAAGAAATAGTTTGGAGAGAGTTTTCTTGTTTACCTTTGCAGATAGTCAATGAATACAATATGTATTCAAGAACCCATGGATATAAAAAAGAAGAAAAATTAGAAGCAAGTGGTTTCCACAACTTATATTAAAAAATCTTTAAAATTACATTTTATAGATGGAACGCATAAGCCAATTAGATTTTGTATTTTAAAAGTTATATACTTTGGAGATATTTATCTGGTTCTAGCAATGCTGTTGCTCTGAGTCGGAATTGACTCGACGGCACACAGCAACATTTCTTCATTGATTTAAGAGAAATCCGTGAAACTACCTACCTTATCTATTATCTTCTCCCAGTTTTCACTGTCAGATAAACAGTGAAATTTTCCTACTACTGAAATTAGTAGGAACCATGGAATTCATTTATGAGAGCAAGGAATAGATTACTAATTTATGCCAGAGACCAAATGCAGATGTTGTCATAGTATAAATATTGCCCTCACAGGGCATTCGTTCACAGGACAATCAGGAGACCACTCTGAATCCCGAATCAGGCTCTCAGACCACTGATCTAGAATGAAATGTATTATGAAACATATATGCTCTGATTCTAGAAAGGCAAGTTTCCTTTTCTCTTCTAATATAATTAAATTTCCTCTTATGACAATCCTACTATGCATGGCTTTATTATAGTTGTGATTAGTTTTTTAAAAGAAAATAAATACAGAAGGTAAAGTGGTCTTTAAGAAAGAAAATTAATTTAATTTATCATTCAGAATTGGTGTTTTAAAGAGAAAAAACATAAATTCTGACTCTCTGATGTTCTATATTGTGAATCAGGTCATGATAGTAGAGATTACTTAGATACTGCCAATAGATTCCAGTAAAATTTTGAAACATAGCAATACAGGTATCATTTTTTTTTTGAATCACTAGTCTTTCTTGATGCTGAATATATATTTGAGGGTGAAAAAAATGTAGTTAGGAGCCCATTAGAAATTCAGATGCAGAAATTCCTTTCATCTGATCATGTAGAAGTGGATTAATATAGATAATATGAACAGAGAAAGATAAAAAGACTTCACGTTGTATATTCAATAATCCATTACTCAAAGATAAAAGTTTTCTAATAGCCATTAAAAGGAAAATCAAAGAATATATACTTTTTAATTTAGCATAGTGTTGCATCACATTATAGCTTATGGGAGGCTTCCAAAGCATCTAACAACAGATGGGTTACTGGTCATTTACTAAGAATTTGGAAATGCCAAATGTAAAGAAAATTGGACCTCCCTAGAAAGATTTTAAATAAAAAGTTAAATTCCCTATAGTAAAAAATCTAATGGAGAACTGTTATGGATTTAGGTACTACTGAAGAAAACTTCAGTTAAGAAAGCCAATTATTTTTATAGGGAAAATAAATTTTTCTATGATAATTCATATAATACTGGTAAATGGATAACTGCCTTAACAAAAGGCAAAGAGAAAGCTCAACATAACAGCAATTTATACAAAACAAGGAGTGATCATGAGAGAAGAGATAAGGAATATTTTTAAGGCATATTATGAGAGTACGTAAATCTGAGAACCCAGTAAGTATGGTTTAGATTTAGAACTTTTCGGGAAAAGAAATTGAAATCTTACATTAAATTAAAAATTTAATAAAGGTGAAAGAGTGTGCCTATCTTGAAAATGTACCTTTTGGATCACCCAACAATTGAGGTTGTCTAAAATTGGGCTCACAGTTTCTGGTGACACATTTCAACAGTATGTAGGATTCAACCCCACTTTGATGTCACTGTATTTTGTCCAATTGCTCCTAATTCAATTGGCTGGTGCTGTGAAAAATCATTTACCTGCCTTAGTCTGGACTCTCTTAGTTATACATGATAAAAACTAACTCAAGTTACGTTTAGGGAAAATAGCAGGCTAGCTTGGTTTCCACTACTGGGAAAACAAAATACTAAGTTAGAGCAACAATGCTGAACTTAAGAATTAGCGATCTGGACTCACCACTGCCTGGATTTGCTTTCCTTTCCACTTGTCTCCAGTGCTGTTTTAGCCAAGACAAGCCAGGATGAAAATCACTAGAATCAAGAGAGAGAGCAAGAGTGAAAGAATAACTTGATAATAAGGAGTTCCCAGTTCCAGGTTCTGAGGTCTCTAGAATTGTTCTGGTTCTTGAAACTCCTCCTCTGGTTTTGTGAGCCTTAAAATAAAGATCCTTCAAATAAAGCTTCCCTTTTGGTTGAAGCTAGTTTGAGCTGAGTTTCTGTCATTTGTAACCAGAAGAGTCCACACTAACAGCTGGAACTTTCTGGGAAAGGAAATGTGCGGGCAACTAAATATCAACCTAAGAATTTGGGATTTATTACAAAGAGAGGACAGACTACTGCAAATGAGGCTTTGGGAGAGGGACTGGTATGGGTTGTTTATGAGGCATGGAAAGTGAAGTTGAATTGTCCAAATTCAGGGCAAAACTATAAAGAGTCAAAGTAAAATAAGGAAATAGAGTTATTGATATGAATATATTGTGCTAGTCAGCAAAGTAAATAGTTTCCACATCTGACATGCATTTACTGAGTACTTTATGTGTCAGGCACTGTGCTAGGTGTCATGGAGGCCAAAAAAAGGCACAACACATAGTTCCTGCCTCCGAGGAACTTACAGTTTGGTAGGGAACACAAAACAGTTCCTCACATTGCCACTGTACAAAGCTGATAGCAATATGGTCCATAAAACAAGACAAAGTAAAGAACTTTGAACCTCAGTGGTGAAAGAAATTTGTTCCTACTGGGAGGATGAGGCAAAGTTCATGGAGAAGTGGTATTACTATGGATATTAACAGATGGGAATTCTTAAAACAAATAAAAATTGGGAGGTGGGAGGATGGAGGAGAGGTAGAGTATAGAAAGCATTTTGAATAGAGAGAACAAGAGCAAAAGCACAAGAGTTTGTGAACATCACTTATACTAAACAAGGTTTTGCCAGACGTTACAAAGTCTTGAATGGTAGGTTTGAGGACTTAGACTTTGTCTGAGATAATAAAGTATCAGTGAAAATGTAAAAACAGAGTGGAGACATATGAATAAGACAATGGTATATAGGATGAATTGACACTAGATGAGATTGAAGTCAGGACAATCCCTCAGAAGTCTATTAAAATAGTTCAGATGAGAGGTATGGAGTAAGTCACTTGGGAAGTCTCTGAGGAAAGGAGGGAATGAGAATAGTCATGGAAAATATTAAGGAGGTAGGACAGGCCTTGACAATTGATTAGACATAAGGAAAGATGATGCCTGGATTGTATGTACAGGGAGCTAAAAAGAAAAGATGACCACTAACAGATCAAGGAGAAGAAAGAAATAAAATGGGTGTGTGGGGGAAAGATGATCATTTCAGTTTGGGCTATCTTGACTTTGAGGCATCCTGTTGGGTATCCTGGGGTAGAAGGCCAAGAAGCAATTAAATGTAAGACCCTCAGGATTAGAAGAGCAGTCAGGAACACAGGTTTAAATTTGGAAGCCACTTGCAGTTGTTGAAGTCAAGGAAGTTTACCAAGTTTAGGAAGTGAGGAAAGAAAGAATAGGATGAAAGATATAGACAGTATTGACAAATAGAGACCTTCTCTTCCCTGTTTTTCTTCTCGGTCTCTCCTCATCTGTCAAATATGTAATTACAATAGTACCTATCCCACAGAGTTGTTGTGAGATAATGAGTGCAAAGCACTTTGAACACTGCCTGGAAAATAGAAAGTGTTCAATGAAGGTTAGCTCTCGTGTCCTGGAAGATGGGCAGACTATTTTAATGAATTGTTGTTGTGGTTGTTAGGTACCATACAGTCAATTTCGACTCATAGAGACCCCATGCGATAGAGTGGAACTGCCCCGTAGGGATTTCTTGCTGTAATCTTTACAGAAGCCTCACCAGGTCTTTCTCCTGTAGAGCGGCTGGGTGGGTTCAAACCACCCACAAGAGGTAGAGATTATCCAGAATGTTAGGCTTCAAGCCATGTTTTGGAGCTTTAAGTGCAAGTGGTTAGAGAATGAAGGCAAGGACTCTGGAATGTTCTTGATTTGGTGGAAGAGAGGAGAACAATAGGACAATATCTTGAGGGGAGTGGAGAGCGGAGAGGTTTTTAATTTACAATAGAGTGGAAGTGAGCATGTTTCTGGCAGAAGTAAAAGAAGTAGGTAGAGATTAAAGATGGAGAAGAGATGGCAAATGGTCACTAAGGCAATCCATTCTCAAAAGGTTGAGAGTAGTTGAAATACACACTTTGGGATGAAATTCAGCTACGTCCCTGAATAGTCAATTTTATTCATTACAACAACTCCCTTTATTCACTGTATTTATTTCCCTTGTCTTTTATATATCCCTCCTGGGTCAAATACACTTTATATTAGGATAAACTTTTTTTAAAGCAGACAAATCCCCTTGTTAACGTTAGGGAAGCGATGAAATGGTTAAAACTCAACAAAACATTATCAGAATAGAAGAGTGCTGCCGCAATTGCTTAAAGAACTGAGCCCTAAAAAAGAGAAGATTTCTTCATTTTTATTTCAAATAGTGCCACATGCATCAGTCAATTTGTCGTCCCACTTTTATATTATTATTGAAAATGAATAAAAGAGCTACTTTGCTGTTCAAGATGTTACTTTATTTTTAACAAGATTATGTAATAATGCCTAAATTTTTAACCAACAGAATGAGTTGGGTTATGGAACAAGTTATTCATAGAGATAGGACTCGCTTCATTACAGGTAGACTCTATTGAAAGAATGTGAGCAAGGTCTGAATATTATTAGTTGTGCCCCAAATATTTTATTCCGGTTTTGATGATAGCAAAATACGATGCACTAGCATTTGATCATATTAACATGACTATACTCTTTTGAAGGATTTAAAGGATTTGGTCTCACTAAACCATTTACAATATACAGTTGCTGTGCCTTCTTAGATACAGCTCCGAAAGCATTTGTTAAAATGAATCAGCATCAACTTGCATTCTTTATTTAAAAAGTAGGATGATACAGGATAGCATCCATATCCATAACTATATCTGCCTGTATTAAATGGCTTTTGTACATGTTTTAGACAAACTAACAATATATAAAGTTTATGAATGCAGGCAGCATCTAATTATTTATCAGTAAAAATTATTTTGAATTTTCTTGCATCTAAAAAACATAAACAGTATATTATGTATTTGTTTTTGAGAGATATCACGTGGACATATTTTGGAGTCTCTATATTTTATGAATAGAAAAATAAAATCACAGAATGGGTCTCTAAAATTGTTTTCAAACTGGCTCATTTACTAACAAAGATGTAGCCATTATTCATATATAATTTTCATAAGATTGTGTACTTGTAAAAGATACCAAAACTTTCCTATATAGAGTAATATTATTCTCATCTTGGTAAATACTTGGAATATATTTCCAAAAGAAAAATTAAAGTCCTTCTGTATGCATTAACATTGCCTTTGAGTAAGTTATTTAATCTTAGCCTAAACAAGCACCTACAAAGAATTGCTTACTCAGTAGCTGTCAGTCGTGCACTGGTAGGTCCCACCCAGCTCAGACATCTTTGATCATAAAGAACTTAGTGAATACATAGTGATGAGCAGTAATTCTCAAACTCTGGTATGTATCAGAATCAGCTGGACAATTTTAAAATATAGATTACTGGGCCTCATCCCCAAGTCTCTGATTCCAGTAGGTCTGGGTTTTTTGTTGTTGTTAGTTGCTGTTGAGTCAGCTCCAATTCATGGCGACCTTATGTACAACAGACCCTTAACTGTGTCAGGTCCTGCACCATCTCCATGAACATTAGTTTGTTTGAATATTGTTGTGGCTATTGTGCCAGTCCATCTCATTGACAGTTTCCCTTGTTTTCACTGACCCACTCCTTTACCAAATATGATGTTATTTTCTAGTGCCTGGTCTTTCCTGATGATGAGTTCAAAATAAGCGAGCCGGAGTTTCGCCATGCTCGCTTCTAAGGAGCATTCCAGTTGTATTTCTTTTAAGACTGATTTGTTCATTCCTCTGGCAGCCCACACTATATTCAATATTCTTCGCCAACACTACAATTTGAGTGCATCAATTCTTCTGTCTTCTGTATTCCTCTTTTACTGTTCAAATTTCACATGCATATGAGGTCTTTGAAAAGACCAGGTCTAGGGTAGGACACAAGACTTTGTATTATTAATCACTTCCCAGGAGATGCTGCTGCTGCTGGTCTATGGACAAAACTTTGAGAACTACTGATACAGACAATAGCTTTAAAGGTACATAACTCTCAGACATACATGTAATGACAATGCCATTGACGTCTGAAGATTTTTCATCTACAGGGGCAATCACTTTTCCTCTGAGTATCTTGTCCTCTTGGATGGGTCCTAATGTTCATTTCAGACAGGATTAGTGACCAGAAACCAAGGAAGGCCCTGAAGGACTTACAATTTAGGACTGTCCCATTCTCTTTCTCTCCACTGTTGACCTAAGTCCTGGGGAAATCAGATGTGATCTAGTCTCTGACCGGAGTCATTCTGAAACGGTAAATTTGTCTCTCTTCCTTATGGGTAGGAATCCATATTTACAATTTAGATCCAAAGACATTTGTTGCAGAGAGATTCTAGGGTTTTGTTTTCTGGTTTTTTTCAGGTTCACCAAATTTATTTTAAAAATCATAAAACGTTTCTTACAAAAGAGCATTACATTCTGCACACTGCTCTGAATAGAATGCCAGGGACATGCGGATAATGGTTATTGTTACTCTTCCTCCCTGTCCCACCCCCCACCCCAAACAAATGTTACAGTGACCACCACAAAAGAGAGGTGTTCACAATACTTACATGGGGAATTTTTTTTTAAATCACCCACAATGAACAAAAAATAAATAAAATTCACTCACTCTGCTGCTGTTTCAAAATTTCAGTCTTAGTTTTTGCAAGGCTTCCAGTCCTCCCATCCTGTTGGTAAGGAACTAAAACATTACATCTGGTGACCAGCAAAGATTTCACTACACCTCAAATGCAGGACATTTCTCTTAATATGAAAGAAAATTGTGGGCCATTAGTAAGCAAAAAGAATGACTGTGAGATCATGAAAAAAACCAAACCCATTGCAGTCTAGCTGATTCTGAACATGGCGACCCTACAGGGCAGAGGAGAACTGCCTCAGGGTTTCCAAGGAGCAGCTGGTAGATTCCAACTGCCAACTTTTTGGTTAGCAGCCAAGCTCTTAACCACTGTGCAACCAGGGGTCCACTATAACATATAAACTTATATAAATAAATATACAAATACTATGCAATATGTACATGAACCAAAAACCAAACTATTTGTCATCAGCTCTATTCTGACTCATGGTGACCCATGTGTTGCAGAGTAGAGCTGCACTCCATAGGGTTTTCAAAGCTGTGACCTTTTGAAAGTATATAGATGCAATGAAATGAACCAAGCAGAACTTTTTTTTAAATTTTTTAAATTTTATTGTTGTACTTTAAGTGAAAGTTTACAATTCAAGTTAGTCTCTCATACAAAAATTTATGCATGCATTGTTATGTGACCCTAATTGTTCTCCCTATACTGTGACAGCACACTCTTCCCTTCCACCCCTGATTTTTCGTGTCCGCTCAACCTGCTCCTAACCCTCTGCCTTCTCACCTCACCTCCGGACAGAAGCTGCCCATTTAGTCTCCTGTATCTACCTGAGCTAAGAAGCACGCTCTTCATGAGTATCATCTTATGGCCTATAGTCCAGTCTAATCTTTGTCTGAAGAGTTGACCTCAGAAATGGTTTTAATTCTGGGTTGAGAGAGAGTCTGGGGCCCACGATTTCTGGGGTTCCTCTAGTCTCGGTCAGACCATTAAGTCTGGTCTTTTTACTAGAATTTGAGTCCTGCACCCTGTTTTTCTCCTGCTCCATCAGGGACTTTCTGTTGTGTTCCCTGTCAGGGTGGTCACTGGTGGTAGCCGGGCACCATCTACTTCTTTTGGTCTCAGGCTAATGGAGTCTCTGGTTTATGTGGCTCTTTCTGTCTCTTGGGCCCATACTTCCCTTGTGTCTTTAGTGTTCTTCATTCTCCTTTACTCCAGGTGGGTTGGGACCAATTGATGCATCTTAGATGGCCACTCGCTAGCTTCTAAGACCCCAGATGCCACTCAGCAAAGTAGGATGCAGAACATTTTCTTAATAAAATCTTATGCCAATTGACCTAGATGTCCCTTGAAAGTATGGTCCCCAGACCCCCACCCCTGCTATTCTGTCCCTCAAAGTGTTTGGTTGTATTCAGGAACTTCTTAGCTTTGGTTTAGTCCAGTTGTGCTGACATTTCCTATAGTGTGTGCTGTCCTTCCCTTCACCTAAGATAATTCTTGTCTACTATCTAGTTAGTGAAGAACCCTCTCCCTCCCTCCCCACCCTCATAACCATCAAAGAATGTTTTCTTCTATGTTTAAACTTTTTCTTGAGTTCTGATATTGGTGGTCTTACACAATATCTGTCCTTTTGCAACTGACTAAGTTCACTCAGCATAATGCCTTCCGTATTCCTCCATGTTATGTTTCACGGATTCATTGCTGTTCTTTATTGATGTGTAGTTGTGATGGTTAAGATTGTGCGTCAACTTGGCTGGGCCATGATTCTCCGTGTTTTAATGTAATCACTCCCATGATTGAATATACTGTGAGTAGCCAATCAGATGAAAGGGAGTCTCCTTGGGGGTGTGGCCCGTATCTGTATATAAGCAGATGTTCTGGCTTTTTGCTCTCTCTGGATCCTGCGGCTGCTTCCTGTCATCTCATCTCCCGTTCTTGGGACTTGAGCTGTCAGCTTATCTGCCGAACCTGGGATTTGTCGATCTGCACAGCCTGTGAGTGGGAGCCCTGCTCTCCGACCTTCCGACCTTGGGCTTGCCAGCTTCTGCAGCTGTGTGACTTGGGAGAGGCCTCTACCCTGATCCATGGACTTGGGACGTTCTAGCCTCTACAATTACTTGAGCTGTTTCCTTGATATAATCTCTCTCTATATATATATTTATACACTTTACTGGTTTTGCTTCTCTAGAGAATGCAGCCTAAGACAGTAGTATTCCAGTGTGTTTATGTACCATAATTTGTTTATCTATTTGTCCATTGATGGGCATCCAGGTTGTTTCCATCTTTTTTGCTATTGTGAACAGTGCTGCAATGAACATGGGTGTGCATATATCTATCCATGTGATGGCTCTTATTTCTCTAGGATATATTCCAAGGAGCGGGATTCCAAGCAGAACTTTTGTGGAATTTTCTCTCTATATCAGTCAGAATTCCCTGCAGGAAACAGAAACCATTTTAGGTATTTTAAGCAGAAAGAAATTTAATATAGAGAACAAGTGCTTACAAAATCATTTAAAAAGCATTAGGAGGCCTGATCTAGGAGTCAAGAAGCTGTTGCTGACACTACCTTTCAAAACCCACAAACCTAGTGATTAGACACTGGAATACCAAATCTGGATACATGTCTCCATGACTTTGTTCTTCAAGAGAAGAAAATGATCTTTGCCTCACTTCTGCTTTCCAAATGTGTGCATCTAATTGGCAAATCCAGTTTATGTCCAGAACCCTAACTATAATTTTTAGCTTATGAGCCTCAGCAATATAGAATGGTACAATAGATTAGAGGTAGATACAGGATAAGCTGATATACAATATCTGTCATTATCTATTGACAAATTCTAGGCTCATTTTCCAACTGTCAACAGGATATATTCCATGAGGATCATCCAACACTAAGTCAAAAAATCCAAATTTGTCTTGGTTATCTCCTGTTCCTCCTTCTCTTCCTCCTCTTACACGCACACACACACACACAGCTGGGTACATGTCTACCTTCCTCACCTCTGTAAGTGGGACTCACTGTCATTTAGTCCCCAGATCTTGGCATTAATTTTTATTCTTTTCATTACAAAGTTTGAAACTCAACAAAACTTAACAGATCGTCAAGGCCAGCCGCTACTTTCCAGATGGGAAACCTAAGGCCAAGAGGCACATTATTAGTATGTAAGTGACTGAGGAAGAAACAGAATCCAGATCTCCTGTCCCTCAGTCCTATCCTCCTTCCACAACACGTGCTACTTTGTCACTGAGCACTGTTGATTGTTCTTTTTAGGACTTTTATTTGCATCCCTATATCTCTATCCCTATTGCAACCATCTTATCTCAAGTCTTCAATGTCTCTAATGTGGCTTCAAGCAAGAGACTGGGAGGTTACCTTTTTATCTCCTACATTTTCCCACTATGATCTAACCCATATTCTGCTACCATTTTCATTCTCCTAAAAATCCTTCAGTATAGTATCCCTCTCTTTGATCGCTAAAACAGTTTAATGTTGCTGATACGATGAAGTTCAAATTCCTTTGTCTGGCCTACCAACAGCCAACCCTCATTATCTTATCCAATTGCATGCTTGTATGAGAGGATTGGGACCATAGCCACTTAAATTACCAGGACGAGTCAAGAACAAGAAGTGATCGAGCACTAGGCTAAAGACATAACTAGGGGTCAGATGATTTTTGGTCAGGTCAAGAAGGCCTGCCAATCAAAATATCTGAGAATCTGTAACAGAGTACCATTTAAGGCCTAAGCAGAGCCATGAAACTGAATGTCAGCTTAGCAATAACTGGAGCACAAATGCACAGGGTTTTGAACAAAAAGACCTACCAGATTTTTATGCAAATAACACACTCCTTCTGTGTTTGTTCGCCAGCTGCGCCCTCCTCCCTGTGAGGCATCCTTACAATCCTCTTCCACATGTTGCTGTAAAAAAATGAGCATAGTGCACTTACGAAAATACCTTGCAGGGGGATGGCATGTTTGGCCAACAAATACAGCGTTATTTATGTAAAAATATGGTAATTTTTATTTCAAGTTCCAGCACTGTCTATATGACTTTGAAGTTTGTTACTTAACCTCTTTGAGACTGTTCCCTCTTCTTCTTTATAATGGGAATAATGTATAATGATAGCTACCTGGTAGAGATGCTATTAAAAAATAAATGAAATAACATCTATGAAATAATTCAGGAGAGTACCTAGCATATATTAGGCACTCATTATTTCCATTATTCCTTCATTCCTTTATTTATTCATTCTGTAAATACAATTAGGCACCAAGAATACAATGATAAACGAAATATATGAAGTCCCTGACCTTATGGAGCTTGGAAAGTAGTGGAAGAGACAGACAATATATAAATGAAAATAAATATAATTACATAATTATAAATTGAGATGAGTACCATGAAGCAACGAATAAAGTGGTGTGAGAATGACTAGTAGGTGGGACATAGTTTAAACTGGAGGGGGTCAGGGACAGCCTTTCTGAGAAAATTCCTTTTAAATTGGGGTATGAAGGAGAAGGACTTAGCTAAGTGAAGAGTGAACAATATGATCAATAACATGAGTATTTTCTACAGCTTCACTAGGAATGCGAGGTTGTTCCCTTTAGTTATCTTTAGGTGGAAATGTAGGGGTCAATACCAGAAATGCCAGCTAAAAGAGTTGAAAGTGGTACTTTTGCAGGTGAAGAAGAATGTGGAAGGGCCAATGATGTTCTAGAAAAAACTCACACTTGCTCACATGATCTTGTGGTACACATTTCTTCTCAACTCTGTGTTCAGTGACATCACATTGGTAGCCTGCAAATTGGCCATGGACGGAGTATTTACAACATGGAAATTGGCATATATTATAAATATATGCCCCCAACCCTAGAGAGTTGGTTGTTAAACATTTACCAGCACATTAATGGGCAAGAGCCTGTTGTACTCTGATATTTTTTAACTATGTCATTTGATAAAGATAAAAATTAAATTAAAAAGAAAATAAAAATTTAAACACTGGATTAGAACATGAAATCATTTCTAACTTAGGGTAGTGTATCAGCCAAGGTCCAGTCAGAAAAGCAGAAACCATGCTAAGTATTTCAAACAGAGAGTATTTAATACAGAGAATTGTTACACAGGTGTTGAAAATGGGATCCTGAAGTACCCTAGGGATTAAAATTTCCAGGAAAAGCTACCACCTTTACGGCTGAGAAAATGAGAGGGTAGAGGTGGTGTTATTAGAACCTAAAAGTTCTGTGGAGCTGTAGGATTAGAAGGGACATCTCTACGCAGCCAATGGTCAAATCTCTGAGAAGGGGTTGTAGCCAGGTGGGTGCTGGAAGGCCAAGAGGACAGGGCTGAAAGATAATGGGAAGGGATCCTGAGGATAATGTGGCACGTGCCAGTAAAGCTCATGGAGTAAGGAATGAGGGAGTGTGGTGGAGTGGCTACCACAACAGCAGGGCTGTTACATACACCTCTGAGGGGCAGCTACACGGCTGGCTTTGGAAGTGTCAACAGAAGCTGGTGACTATAGCTATAGGTGTCCCCTCCTGCTGGAGGAATGCAAACTGGCGCTGGAGGCCAGGAGAGAGTCTGCTATCCCCAGCTCCTGCTGTCCAATCTCCCATCAATGCCTGCTATTAGTAGTTGTTGTTGTTAGGTGCCATCGAGTCAGTTCCTACTCATAACGACCCTATGTACTAAAGAAGGAAACACTGCCCGGTCCTGCGCCATCCTCGTGATCGTAGTTATGCTTGAGTCCATTGTTGCAGCCACTGTGTCAATCCATCTTGTTGAGGGTCTTTCTCTTTTTCGCCGACCCTGTACTTTACCAAGCATGATGTCCTTCTCCAGGGACTGATCCCTCCTGACAACATGTCCAAAGTATATAAGACGTAGTCTCACCATGCTTGTTTCTAATGGGCATTCTGGTTGTACTTCTTCCAAGACAGATTTGTTCATTCTTTTTGCAGTCCATGGTATATTCAATATTCTTCACCAACACCACAATTCAAAGGCGTCAATTTTTCTTCTCGCTTCCTTATTCATCGTCCAGTTTTCGCGTGCATATGAAGCGATTGAAAATACTATGGCTTGGAAACCCTGGTGGTGTAGTGGGTAAGAGCTATGACTGCTAACCAAAAGGTTGGCAGTTAGAATCCACCAGGTGCTCCTTGGAAACTCTATAGGGCAGTTCTACTCTGTCCTATAGGGTTGCTATGAGTCAGAATCGACTCTATGGCAACCGGTTTGGGTTGTTTTTTTGGGGGGTTCAGGCACACATTAGTCTTTAAGGTGACATCTTTGCTTATCAACACTTTAAAGAGGTCTTCTGCAGCAGATTTGCTATTAGTAGAGTCTATCTAAAAATGAGCTGGAAAATTCTGTTTGTAGAGTCCCAGTTCCAGCATCACAGAGCGAAGGATAGATGAGTAGGCTAGGAGCAGAGAAAAATAGGTAAATAACTGGCAAAATAGTGTATGGTATACTCATTTTCACAATATATAACTGAAGCTATATGGAACTGTAAGGACTGGTTCATAGACTAATGTGGTCAAGGTTTGTTTTTGTTGTCAGAGGAGTCTCATAAACCTGTTGGGAGACAATTCTCCTTGGGTCTTTTGCGTTTCTGTATGTCTCATGAGCAGGGGCACTGGCAGATTTTGTTATGTATTATTTTTTTCAAGGATATTTATATAACAAACAGCCTTGGAAGATAGAGCTAATGTCTGTCTGGACAGAGGGGGAGGTTTGTTTGTTCTCTAGTGTAATAAAGATATTGTTTTCCTACAGGGCAAAGGTTGGGCAGGTTTGCTTGCAGTCCGTTACAAAAAAGTGACGTTTCCTAAGTGTGTGTTTTCTCATCTGCAACACAAACCCACTGCATATGTATCTGCCTGGGCTGTTCTGCATCACCCTCATAGGGCTTGGGGGCAAGGGGAACGTATGTGAACATGAAGCTCATGATGTTTGTTGTGCCCTGAATAATAAAATTATTTGTCTCTGACCCAGGAGTCTCATGTCTTCTGTCAACATCCATGTGGCAGGCTAACCTGTTTGCTTGCAAATAGAGTAAATTCTCAGATCCTTCAGTTCTTGATAGAACCTTCCATTCAATTCAACAGGCATTTGCTATGAAACCTCTGCCCTCAAGCAATTCACAGAATAGAAGGAAATAGATGTGTTCTACCACCATCTCCATCACTTCCATTACCACCACTATTATCTCTTCCACCATCACCTCCATTGCCATCACCACAACCAATACCACCATCACCACCACCATTACCACTCTCTCACAGGAACTCGGCAGAGTGGAGAAAGCTGAAACAAGTAAGTTACCATAAATTCATCTGTTGTCAGTCTTCTAAAATATTGTTGGCAGTCTTTATCAACCACTGTCTTATTACTTATCGTTTTTACCTTTGGGGATTATATATTTTTTTTTTTTAATATATATTTTATTGTACTTCAGGTGAAAGCTTACAGAGCAAATAGTTTCTCATGAAATAGTAGTACACATGTTGTTTTTTGACATTGGTTAACAACCCCACAACGTATTAAGCCTCTAAATTCTCAACCTTTTTTTTTGATGAAAATTACAGATGGCCAAAGATACACCATTTCAAAAATTTCTACATTCACAGTTCAGTGACATTGACTACGCTCTTCCAACTGTGCTGTTATTCTCACTTAAGATGAAGGCTTACAGAACAAAATAGTTTTTCATTTAACAGTTACTACACATGTTGCCCTATGACAATGGTTAACAATCTCACAGCACATCAAGAATATCCTTACTCCACCTTGTGTTCCCTATCACCAGGGGGCTTCCTTGTCCCCTTCTGTCTTCTGGACCTTGTCAGTGGACTATTGTACCTCTTTAGTCTCATTTGTTTATTTATTTATTTATTTATTTTTATTTTATTTAAACACCATTTCAAAACTTTTTACTTACACATTTAAGTGATATTGACTATGCTCTTCCAATTGTGCTGCCATTCTCGCCCAAGATGAAGGCTTACAGGACAAAACAGCCTCCCATTTAATAGTTACTACAAATGTTGCCCTATAGCAGTGGTCAACAATCTCACAATACATCGACAGTGTCCTTATTCAATTTGTGTTCCTTATCATCAGTTTCCTACTCTCCCTCTGCCTTCTGGCCCTTGTCACCGGACTCCTGTACATCGTTAGTCCCATTTAGTTTTACTGGGGTGTCCATTCCCAGGCTTAACATCGAACCTTGAAGGTAACTTCCCCTCTGAGCTGAAAGGGTGTCTGGGGGCCACACTCTCGAGGTTTCTCTAGTATTCTTTAGGCCAGTATATCTGGTCTTCTTTTTTTTTTTTTTTTTTGGGAGTTAAAATTATACTCTACATCCTACTCCAGCTCTGCCCAGAACCCTCTGTTGTGATCCTGGTAAGAGGAGTCATTGGTGGTAGCCAGGCACCATCCAGCTGTACTGGGCTCAGTCCCGTGGAGGCCTTGGTAGCTGTGGACCATTAGTCCTTCGGACTAATCTTTTCCTTGTATCCTGTTCTCTTCGTTCTCCCTTGTTCCCGAAGGGATGAGATCAGTGGAGTATCTTAGATGGCCGCTCATAGGCTTTTAAGACCCCAGACACTACTCACCAAGGTAGAATGTAGAGCATTATCTTTATAAGTAGTGTCATGCCAATTGAGCTAGATGTTCCCCGAGATCATGGTCCCCAGAGCCCTCCGTCCAACAACTCAGTCCCTCGGGGGGTTTGGATGTGTCTATAGGGCCTCCATGACCTTTCCTTGTGCAGGTTGTGTTAGTTTCCCCTGTACTATGTACTATCTCATCTCTCACCCAAGTTACCACTTACCTATTACCTATTTAGTATTCCCCCCCCCCTCCCATCCCTGGTAACCAACAAGGATTGTTACATTTTGCATGTGAATTTTTTCATGGGTTTTTACAATAGAGGTCTCATACAATATTTGTCCTTTTGTGATTGACTTATTTCACTCAGCATGATGTCCTCCAGTTTCCTCCATGTTATGAGATGGTTCACCGATTCATTGTTCTTTCTCATTGCATAGTACTCCATTGTGTGTATGTACCATAGTTTGTGTATCCATTCGTCTGTTGATGGACATCGAGGTTGTTTCCATCGTTTTGCTATTGTGAATAATGCTGCCATGAACATAGGTGTGCATATGTCTATTCGAATGATGACTCTTATTTCTCTAGGATATATTCCTAGGAGTGGGATTGCTGGATCGAATGGTACGTCTATTTCTAGCTTTCTGAGGAAACGCCATATCATTTTCCAAGATGGCTGTATCATTTTGCATTCCCACCAGCAGTGTATAAGAGTTCCCGTCTCCCCGCAGCCCCTCCAACATTTGTTATTTCCAGTGTTTTTGATTCGTGCCAGTAATGCCGGGGTGAGATGGTATCTCATTGTGGTTTTAATTTGCATTTCTCTAATGGCTAGTGATCGCGAGCATTTCCTCATGTGTCTGTTGGCCATTTGAATGTCTTCCTTGGTGAAGTGTCTGTTCATTTCCTTTGCCCATTTTTTGATAGGATTGGTTGTCTTTTTGTTGTAGAGGTGTTGGATTTTCTTGTAGATTATGGAGATTAGACCTTTGTCTGACTTGTACTGTCCAAAAATTTTTTCCCAGTCTGTAGGTTCTCTTTTAACTCTTTTGGTGAAATCTTTTGAAGAGCATAGATGTTTGATTTTTAGAAGATCCCAATTATCTAGTTTATCTGTTGGGTTTTTTGTGTTGATGTTTATGGTTTGTATCCTGTTAATGCCATGTATTAAGGTCTGAAGTGTTGGTCCTATTTTTTCTTCTATGAATTTTATAGTTTGAGGCTTTATATTCAGGTCTTTGATCCATTTTGAAGTAGTTTTTGTATATGGTGTGAGGTATGGGTCCTGTTTCATTTTTCTACAAATGGATATCCAGTTTTGCCAGCACCATTTGTTAAAAAGACTGTCTTTTTCCCCATTTGATGTATTTTGGGCCCTTGTCAAAAATCAGGTGACCGTAGGTGGATGGATTTACATCTGAGTTCTCAATTCTGTTCCATTGGTCAATGTCTCTGTTGTTGTACCAGTACCAGGCTGTTTTGAGTACTGTAGCTGTATAGTAGGTTCTCAAGTCAGGTAGTGTGAGTCCTCCAACTTTATTCTTCTTCTTCAGTAGTGCTTTACTTATTCGGGGTTTCTTCCCTTTCCATATAAAGTTAATAATTAGTTTTTCCATCTCTTTGAAGAATGTTGTTGGTATTTGGATCGGAATTGCATTGTATTTGTAAATTGCTTTAGGTAGAATTGCCATTTTCACAATGTTGAGTCTGCCTATCCATGAGCATGGTATGTTTTTCCATTTATGTAGATCCCTTTGGGTTTCATGCAGCAGTGTTTTGTAGTTTTCTTTGTATAGGTCTTTTATATTCCTGGTCAGATTTATTCCTAAGTATTTTATCTTTTTAGGGGCTATTGAAAATGGTATTGATTTCCTGATCTCCTTTTCATCGTTCTCTTTACTGGTGTATAGGAATCCAACTGATTTTTGAATGTTTATCTTGTATCCTGCTACTCTGCTGAATCTTTCTATTAGTTCCAGTAAATTTCTCGTGGAGTCTTTAGGGTTTTCTATGTATAGTATCATATCGTCTGCAAACAGGGAGAGTTTAACTTCTTCATTACCAATTTGGATGCCCTTTATTTCTTTCTCTTGCCTTACTGCTCTAGCGAGAACTTCCAGCACAATGTTAAATAGGAGTGGTGATAAAGGGCATCCTTGTCTTGTTCCTGTTTTCAGGGGGAATGTTTTCAGCCTTTCTCCATTAAGAATGATGTTGGCTGTTGGTTTTGCATAGATGCCCTTTATGATGTTGAGAAATTTCCCTTCTATACCTATTTTATTGAGAGCTTTTATCAGGAACGGGTGTTGGACTTTGTCAAATGCCTTTTCTGCATCAATTGAGATAATCATGTGATTTTTTTCTTTCCTTTTATTTATGTGGTGGATTACGTTGATGGATTTTCTAATGTTAAACCATCCTTGCATACCTGGTATGAATCCTACTTGGTCGTGGTGTATTATTTTTTTGATATGATACTGAATTCTATTGGCTAAAATTTTGTTCAGAATTTTTGCATCTATATTCATGAGAGATATTGGTCTGTAATTTTCTTTTTTTGTGATGTCTTTGCCTGGTTTTGGTATCAGCGTTATGCTGGCTTCATAGAATGAATTTGGAAGTGTTGCTTCCTCTTCTATGCTCTGAAATAACTTGAGTAGAACTGGTACGAGCTCTTCTGTAAATGTTTTGTAGAATTCTCCAGTGAAGCCATCTGGGCCAGGGCTTTTTTTGGTTGGGAGTTTTTTTATTACCTTTTCAATCTCTTCTCTTGTTATGGGTCTGTTCAGATTTTCAATATCACTTTGTTGTAGTTTGGGTAGGCCGTATGTTTCTAGAAATTTATCCATTTCCTCTAGGTTTTCAAATTTGTTGGAATATAGTTTTTCATAATATTCTGTTATAATCCTTTTTATTTCAGTTGGGTCTGTTGTAATGTCCCCCATTTCATTTCTTATTTGGGTTATTTGTGCCCTCTGCTGTTTTTCTTTTGTCAGTCTGGCCAGTGGTTTGTCGATTTTGTTGATTCTTTCAAAGAACCAACTTTTGGTTTTGTTGATTCTTTCTATTGTTTTTCTGTTCTCTATTTCATTGATTTCTGCTCTGATCTTTACTATTTCCTTTCTTCCAGTGGTTGTAGGCTTTTTTTGTTGTTCTCTTTCTATTTGTTTGAGTTCTGTAGTTAATGTTTTGATTTTGTCCCTTTCTTCTTTTTTGATATGTGCATCTATTGCTATAAATTGTCCTCTGAGGACTGCCTTTGCTGTGTCCCAAAGGTTTTGGTATGATGTGTTTTCATTTTCATTTGATTCTAGGAATTTTTTAATTCCATCTCTGATTTCTTCTATTACCCATTGATGTGTAAGCAGATTATTATTCAGTTTCCATGTGTTTGATTTTTTTTCCTTGCTCTTTCTAGTGTTAATTTCTACCTTGATGGCATTGTGGTCAGAGAAGATACTGTGAATTATCTCAGCATTTTGGATCTTGTTGAGGATTGCTCTGTGGCCTAAGATGTGGTCTATTCTGGAGAACGTTCCATGTGCATTGGAAAAGAATGTGTACTTTGCAGCAGTTGGATGGAGTGTTCTATATATGTCTATGAGGTCCAGTTGGCTGATTGTGTCCTTTAGGTCTTCTGTATCTTTGCTAAGTTTCTTTTTAGTTGTTCTGTCCTTTACTGAGAGTGGTGTGTTGAAGTCTCCTACTATTATTGTGGAACTGTCAATTTCTCTTTTCAGTGCTGTTAGAGTTTTTTTTATGTATTTTGGAGCCCTGTCATTGGGTGCATAGATATTTATTATGGTTATGTCTTCATGATGGATCATCCCCTTAATCATTATATAGTGTCCTTCTTTGTCTTTTATGGTAGATTTTGTTTTAAAGTCTATTTTATCTGAGATTAGAATTGCCACTCCTGCTCTTTTTTGATAGTTGTTAGCTTGATATATTTTTTTCCAACCTTTGATTTTTAATAAATTGACATCTTTGTTTCTAAGATGTGTCTCTTGTAGACAGCAAATAGATGGATCCTGTTTACTTATCCATTCTGCCACTCTCCGTCGCTTTATGGGTGCATTGAGTCCATTTACGTTCAGTGTAATTATTGATAGATGTGAGTTTGTTGCTGTCATTTTGTAGTGCTTTTTTTTGTGATGCTGAAGTTTTCTTTGTTCTTCTTACTCTCTTGTGCTGAGTTCCTTTTGTTTGTGGATTTTGTGTTCATTTCTTTTGTTTTTGTAGGTTTTGTTTTTGTTGAGACTTTATGTTTTTCGTCTTTATTTTTATGAGTTGGTTTGTTAACTTTTTTTGTGGTTACCATGAATTTTACCCTTATCTTTATAATTTTGAAGCAGTCTACCTTTACTTGGTATCGCCTTGCCTTCTTCTCCTTTAGAAGGTTCTATACCTATGCCGTTTGTTCCCTCTTTCATTGTTTTGATGTTGTTGTCATCCTTTGATTGATTTCTCTGATTCCCTGTTGTATATCTTTTGTTTTTGGAAAGTCGTCTGTAGTTCAGTTCCTAGAATGGTATCTGGTTCATGTGAACCTGCATCCTAGGTCCTAGGTCCTGCCTGAGGGCTTAAGCTGTTTGTCCTCAGATCGAAGAACTCCCTTTAATAATTCTTGTAAGTTTGGTTTGACTTTTGCATATTCCTTTAGTTTCTGTTTATCTGGAAATGACCTAATTTCACCATCAAATCTGAATGAGAGTTTTGCAGGATATATTATTCTTGGCTGACAATTTTTTTCTTTCAAGATTTTATATATGTCATCCCATTGCCTTCTTGCCTGCATGGTTTCTGCTGAATAATCTGAGCTTAGTCTTATTGTTTCTCCTCTGTATGTGACTTCTTGTTTTTCCCGAGCTGCTCTCAGGATTCTTTGTTTGTCTTTAGTTTTAGCGAGTGTGAATATGATATGTCTTGGTGATTTTCTTTTGGGGTCTATTCTATATGGGGTTCGTTGAGCTTCTTGGATGACCAGCTTTTCATCTTTCATGATATTGGGAAAGTTTTCTGTCAGCAGTTCCTCAATGATCCTCTCTGTGTTTTCTGTTTTCTTCCCCTGTTCTGGTATGCCAATCACTCGTAAGTTTTTGCTTTTAATTGTGTCCCACATAACTCTCAGGGTCTCTTCATTTTTCTTTGTTCTTTTTTCTGAGTTTTCCTGAAACAGAGTTGTATCCAAGTGTTTGTCTTCAGTTCCACTGATCCTGTCTTCCATGGTTTCAAATCTACTTCTCAGCCCTTCTATGACACCGTCCATTTCTGAAATCTTGTTGTTTATCTTTTGGATTTCTAATTGTTGTTTTTGTATAATTTCGAGTTGTGAATTTATTTTGGCATTTTGTTCTTGCATCATCTTCCTGAATTCTTCCAATTTTTTGTCTGTATTTTCCATAAATTTGTCTATTTTTTCCTCATGTTTGTCAGCTTTTTGCCTCAGTTCTTGGAAAATTCCGAGTATTAGTGATTTGAGTTCCGTATCAGGTACTTCTAGTGCATTTTCTTCCACAGGAGAGTTATCTGGTGTTTTAATTTGGACGCCTATTGGAGCCATCTTGTCTTGTTTTTGTAAATGTTTTGATATCGTTTGCTGTTTTCGGGGCATTCAGTAGATATTTCTCTCGTTTATTGATTGTAGATTTTTTTTTTTTTTTTTCGTTCTTGTGGTACAGCTGGGCAGATCTAGTTGAGGAGGAGCCACTGGGATGGGTTGCTTGTGGCACTCACCGCAGCCACCAGGACGGTCGGTAGTCAGTGCTGGGCAGGTTCCAATAGGGCGTGCCTGCACCGCTTGGTGACGTGATGTCTAGTGCACGGTGCAGGTAGGTAGGGTGCAGCGGGAAGATGGTTATGTGTGAAGCTAAGCTGGATATGGGAGAGAGGAGAGAGGAGGAGGAGCAAAAAGCGTACAAACATAAAAGAATGCTAGGGGAGTTTGTCGTTGGAATGTACAGATGAGAGACTATGGGATGGAGGAAACCAGAAGGGGGAAGAGAAAGAAAAGGAAAGAATGACCAAATGAAAATCAGAAAAGTTAAAAAACTGCAAAGTTCCCAGGGATCGCACCGATGCAGCTATGAGGTCTGGGGGAGTCGGTCTCAATTTTCACAGCTCAGCCTGGCCAGAAGGTACAGAGGCATACATCGCCTGGTATTCAGGGATCAGAAAGAGAAGGAAGAGATAGAGGGACAAGAAATTAAGCAATGAAGAAAGACAAAAGAGAAAAAGAGGTAAAATATGACAAAACTAATCAAAAAAGGAAGAAAAATAAAATTGAGGAAAAAAAAAAAAAAAAAAAGGGCAACACCAGCAGTCAGTGCCTACAAATGGGACCCAGAGAGCCCCCACTCAGGGGCGCGAATTCCAAGAAGCCGATAGTCTCGGGGTTAAGTGACCGTGGCCACGGGAAGCAGAGGGGCCAACGAACAAAGGCCCCAGGATCCCACCCGCGCGGGAGCCCAGACCTGGAAACAGCCACACGCCCGAACGCAGCCCTACAGCCCCGCAGGAGAGAGCAGAGACGGCCCTCGGAACCAGGCACCCAGGCAAAAGGAGGGGGAGGCGGCAGAAAAAGGTCCGCTAGGTGCCAGCAAACGGCTCCCAGAAAGCCCCCAGCCCGGGCGCGCGGAACCCAAGCACCGGCGCCCCCCCGCCCAGGGACCCCGGCCACGGAAAGCAGAGGGGTGAATGAACAAAGGCCCCGGGATCCCACCCACGCGGGAGCCCAGACCCAGAAACAGCCACACGCCCGCACGCAGCTCCACAGCCCCGCAGGAGAGAGCAGAGACAGCACCCGGACCCAGGCACCCAGGCAAAAGGAGGGGGAGGCGGCAGAAAAAGGTCCGCTAGGTGCCAGCAAACGGCTCCCAGAAAGCCCCCAGCCCGGGCGCGCGGAACCCAAGCACCGGCGCCCCCCCGCCCAGGGACCCCGGCCACGGAAAGCAGAGGGGCGAACGAACAAAGGCCCTGGGATCCCACCCACGCGGGAGCCCAGACCCAGAAACAGCCACACGCCCGCACGCAGCCCTACAGCCCCGCAGGAGAGAGCAGAGACGGCACTCGGAACCAGGCACCCAGGCAAAAGGAGGGGGAGGCGGCAGAGAAAGCTTCGCTAGCTGCCAGCAAACGGCTCCCAGAAAGCCGCCAGCCCAGGCGCGCGGAATCCAAGCACCAGCACCCCCCAGCCCAGAGACCCTGGCCACGGAAAGCAGGGGATCCCCAGCTGAGGCGGAGAGGGGTGGGTGGTGGGAGAGCGCGCACCGCAGTTTACCGGTCGTTCTGTCTCCGACCAGATGCTCTGCAAGGCTGCTCTCGTTTGCTGGTCTCCGATAGGAATCCAAGATGGTGGATCCGCGCTGCGTTAGCTGGTAAGGAATCTCTGCCTGAGTCTCTCCTCGCTCTCCGTTCTCTTTTAGTATTCTCACTCCGTTTGGTGTTTGGCTGAGTTCTTTATCTCTTCATTTGGTGTCCTAGGGTTTCAGGATTGTTGATTCTCTGTTAGGCTTAGTTTTTCGGATCTTTGCTGTGGAGGGACGGCGTGGTGTTTCTGCCTAGAGCGCCATCTTGCCCCTCTCTGGGGATTATATTTTTGCTGTATTTTTGGTTGGGTTTCAGAAGTGGCAAACTGTTAGAAAGAAGTCATCAACCTGTCATATTTAAACAGAAGTCCCTAGACTTTCATCTTCTACCTTGTGTGCTTATCTTTTTTGTTTCTGTGCATCCTTACACTAAAAAAAAAAAAAAAAAAATCTGCTCAGCTGCTTTATAAAATTAATTTTTTTAAGTGGTTGTATTTTGCCAATGAATTCTACTTTTCAGTAGCCTGCCTTGAAAAGGGCCAGCTGCCTTGTTGCCATTTTAGGGATAGAAATGATGTACACACCTTCACCAGTAAAACCTTTCTCAGGAGAATTCCTTGGAAAAAATGCTGTGACCTGTTAGCCATCATCAACACTGACATGCAAATAAGTTTTAGGGCTCTGGGAGCACTTTTTGGTAGGGAGAGAACTAGAGGCCTCTCCTGGGACCTGAATGATGATCTGAGACAGAGTATATCCTATAGAAAAAGGCTGAGGCTGGGTTCTGAAGACACAGCTGACCTACTTCACAATTTTACTTAGGGCTAGCAGAATATTTTTTTTTCACTGAGCTGAGGTGTATATCTTTATAAGTCTCTGACTTTCCAGAAAATAAATAATGTGTTCAGCCCAATAATCTTGCTGAAACTTCAACTACCTCTGATCCATCCCTTGCAATGAAGAGAGAAAACACAGCTTCTGTATCTTCTGCCCATTAAACAAGATTAGTTTACCTTTCCACCAGCTTAAACAAAATAGCGACTCAATGGTCCTCCTAGGACTCACCAAATAAGAAAATAGTGCTCTAATTAATGTTACTGCTAGACTTAATAGTTTTCTGATATTTGGTCTAAATTTTATTGCTGTCAGTTGTGTATCTCTTTTTCAGCAATTCTATTTGCTTCTCAATTACGTGCATATGTTTTGTGTAATAGATCTCCCTGTGGTAGAAGAGTAAGGGGACACGGAGAATGACATTGGTTATTTTGTTTTCTTGTTATTACAATCAATGGCTTCTTTATGATCATTTTGTTAAGCTAGGCATTTATTAGGTTTTTTATTTTGGGTTTGGTAAAGTCAATGTTGTTGGCCACTTATCCCCATGTTCAGAATTTTCCTCCCTTCTGAAGAGAAAGTTGATAACAGTGTCTTTTCATCAAGGTGCTTTTAAGGTAATTTTTATGTTTTTGTTTAACATGGCTCAAAGAGCAACCCAAAAAAATCAAGATACAGATGCTGATTAAAACACATGGCTGTCTGCTTCCCTGCATATTGGCCCAGTGCCTGGAAGGCTTGTGCACCAGCAGGTGGATAGAATTGTGGCTGATACACCTGACATGAGAATGGACTATAATGAAACCCAGGCTGCACTCCAGTAAAAATCAGGATCTTCATGCCTTTGACTAAATCACTTCAGATCAAGCCTCTATTATGGCAGAACCAACTAGTGGTTTGAAAATTTAAAATCAGGAAGGACGTCAGTTTCATTATGCTGTTTCCACATACTGCAGGTATTTCAGACTTGGGGGATGAGACTGTGAAGGTGGAAGAGAAAGGGAAAACTACTGTGGTAGACAGATTGCAAAAATGCCTCCATTCTTCACCCGTCCCCATATCCATGCCCTTTCTCATATAATTTTGTCATGCCTTCCACTCTGACTCTGGGCTCTGCCAGGTGACTTGCTTAGGCCAATGGGATATATCAAACATGATATAAACCGAAGTTTGAAAGGGGTACACTTGTCTCAACTTGCACATCTGCACCTCTGCTGCCATCATGGAAACATAGTTAGGCTATCCTGCTGGAGGATGAGACACACATGGCCCAGACACCCCCGTGACTCAGCTGAGGCCAGAAGAACTGTCCTAGCAAGCTCAACCTAAATTGATAAGCCTCAGACTAATCAGCTGAATAAATGCTTATTCTTTCAAGCCACTGAGATTTGAGGTTGTGCCTCTGAACATTATCATAGCAACTAAAAACTAATAACAACCATTACTCCCTTCAACAAATATTCAATGAATGCTTAGTAGGCCCTGGAACAATACAAGGATGAGTAAGACATAGTCCCTGGTCTTAAACAGCTTATAAACTAGTAAGAGAGACAGACTTGTGAACAAATAACTTTAATATATAATAGTGCTAAATACAGCTATAAACATTATGCTGTGAAAAACGTAACTCAGTTTCAGAAATTAGAAGGCAATGCTTATAATGTGAAGATTCATTTTACTGAAAGTGGATACATACACATATCTACACACAGACAACGTGTGTTGACTATGCAACGTGGGACACAAAATCAGGGAGACTCACCGAACCTACTAAAGCAAAGTGGATGTCTGCTGGTCTGATGTCTAAGGTTCAAAATGTGCACATATCTGCCAATTTGGGGTTAGGGGAAGAGTTCCCTGTCAGCTCGAGCCCCAGTCAGAAGGTTATTCATCCTAAAAATGAGAAGGAAATAAAGTAGCAGTTGCCTCATCAGGGTTTGTGCAAAACTGTAAATAACAAGGGAACGAGGACGGAGTCAGCTGGCTAGAGGATAGAGAGGAATCCACTTAGAAAGGAGCACCGATGCCTCTTTGTCTACTACCTTGCTACTCAAGGTGTGGTCCATGGACCAGCAGCATCAGCATCACCTGGGAGCTTATTATAAATGCAGAATCTCAGGCCCTACCCCAGACCTCCTGAATCAGACTCTTCAGTTTAACAAGGACTCCAGGTGATTCTTACTTACATTCAAATTTGAGATTAAAGTCTCAGAAGCACTGGTATAGCCCACATGCTGCAAATGAGTTTATCCAAGCACAAAAGTATAGGAGTAAATTAAAACCTCCGTGTTTTACGAGATGCATGAGAATAAACAATAAAGAAAATATTATTAAAAACAAATAAAATAAGTTTTATTTAAAATTTGTTACAGCATCAAAAAATAGTCAAAAAGTTCATTTTGAGTAGTATTTTTCAAACTGAGGGGTGAGATCCAGTAAAAAAACAAAACAAAATCCATTGCTATTGAATCGATTCTGACTCATAGCGACCCTATAGGACAGAGTAGAACTACTCCATAGGGCTTCCAAGGAGCAGATGATGGACTCGAACTGCTGACCTTTTGGTTAGCAGCCAAATGCTTAAGCACTGTGCCACCAGGGCTCCTATAGAGGGTTGTGAAATCAATTTAAATCTGTGGTTATCAACCCTGGCTGCAATTAGAATCAGTGGGGTTGCTTTTAAAAAAAATCCCAATGTCCAAATCTTTCCCTCAATCAATTAAATCAGAATACTCAGTGGGGAGGGAGGACAGGAGGAGGAAATGAAGGGTGGAACCCAGGCATTAGTATCTTTTTTAATTCCCTAAGTGATCTTAATATAGAGTCAAATTTGAGAACTACTGACAGAAGATCACATCTGGCAGCCATTCTTTTCTTAAATAAAGTAGAAGGGAAAGGAGTGGAGTCAAGTGGAATAAAATGGGATAGAATAGAATAGAAAAGAAAATGTCAGAGTGTATCACGTGCACTCAGGGTATTCTTCTGAGAGATTTAAAAAAAAATTTTTTTTATTGTACTTTAGATGAAGGTTTACAGAACAAATAGTTTCTCATTAAACAGTCAGTACACATATTGTTTTATGACATTGGTTAACAGCCCCACAACATGTCAACACTCTCCCTTCTCAATGTTGGAGGACGTTTTTTTTTGGTGAAAATATACATAGCCAAAGTTACGCCATTTTTTTTGAGAGATTTTTGTTTCGTATATACGAATGTGAAGCTACGTGTGTAGAAATATAAAATGTATTTCTAACTGTGGGTCACTGTCAAGAAATTTTGAAATCTGCTGTTTTAAAGGGAAAACTGAACAAGCCCAGAAGATGGAGAACTATTTACAAATGAACTCTTGATTTAAAAAAAAAAGTTACTGCCCAGCACAAATCCAAGGAAGACAAGAACAGTTTGGAATGCAAAGATTATCAGGTGCCCTCGGATAGACAGAAAGCAGAGGAATCTGGAATAGACTAGACTAAAACTAAGGCTATTTTTGTTGTTTTATGAACTCATGACCAAGCTAAAGATGGAAGAAAATATACATTATGAACGTCCAATAAAGAAGATTCAACCACTCTCAAATAATCTCTTTGTCATGTCCGTAAAGTCCTAAATTAGAGAACCTTTTCAGATACTGTTAGAGAGATACCACAAGTATGTGGCCACCATCTAGAAATTGTAGTAAAATTTAGTAGACTAAACCAAGTAAGTAACACCCCTTGTTAAGAACAGTGATTCCTAACATTGGGTTCCTTTAAAAATCTGCTAAAAGCAAAGGGACTTCTCCCTATAAAAATACATATATTCAGCTACACGTGGAATTTTGCAGGAAAACAAAGAACCCCCTCTGCAAACTCACTCACAGACCACTTCTTCAGAACGTCCATCCTCAGATTAAAAGTCCCTACAAGAAGGTGGCTTTAAGAAAGCCTATTTCCATGTGGGTGTGCTACATGTTATTCAAGTATCCTTCAATTGGTGACAACTTGATATGCAGAGTTTTCATCTCACAGAATTAATAAAGAAGGGAACAAATTTAATATATGAAGACTTACAGTAACCAAAGGTGAGGTCCCAGCGGCCCAGTTCTAAGGTTTTGCTAGCGGTGCAATACCACCTCATCTCTGCTATATAGAGCTTTCTATTCTTCCTTCTAGCTCTCTTTCTTTTTTATTCTTTCAAAAGCTTGCTGCCAAGAAGTTCACCCCAGGAAGGAGCAAGGAAGAAACTTAACTTGGAAACCTACATTAATCTTAAAATGAAAGAAAGCATTTTCTATAAACCATCAAGAGTGAAAGAAAGAGAATGAGCCTCAGCTTTTAACTTGCTCACGTAACAGCTGAATGGTGGAATGCTTTTTGTTCCTATGGAGAAGAGCTGTTTCATAAATGTCACTCTTTTTTTCTAATGACAAAAATAATATCTGATTATGAAAATAATACACACTCACTATAGAAAATGTGGAAATGAGGAAAAAGAGTAAACAAGAAAATTAAAATTATCCCAGAGATATCCACTGTAAAGATTTTGGTGGTTTTCTCCTAGTCTTTCCACCCTATTACATAAACTTACATAGATAAATATATAAATACTATGCAATATGTATGTAAACCCCAAACCAAACCATTTGCCATCAGGTTGGTTCTGACCCGTGATGACCCCATATGTTGTAGATTAGAACTGCACTCCATCAGGTTTTCAAGGCTGTGACCTTTTGGAAGTATACGGGCAGGACTTTCTTCCGAAGCACGACGGGGTAGGTTTGAACTGCCAACCTTTCAGTTAGTAGTCAAGTGCTTACCTGTTTGCCACCACCCAGGGACTCTTAATATGTATATACCAAACCCAAATCCATTGTTACCGAGTCTATACCAACTCATAGTGACCCTATAGGACCGAGTAGAAATGCCCCATAGGGTTTCCGAGGCTGTAAATCTTTATGGTCCCTACGTGTCTGTCAGTTTGTCCTACTGTGGGGGCTCGCGTGTTGCTGTGATGCTGGAAGCTATGCCACTGGTATTCAGATACCAGCAGGGTCACCCATGGGGACAGGTTTCAGCTGAGCTTCCAGACTAAGACAGAATAGGAAGAAGGATCCGGCAGTCTGCTTCTGAAACGAATTAGCCACTGAAAACCTTATGAATGGCAGGGAACATTGTCTGATAGGATAGCGTCCGAAGATGAGCCCCCCAGGTTGGAAGGCACATGAAAGATGACTGGGGAAGAGCTGCCTTCTCAAAGTAGAGCAGACCTTAATGATGTGGACAGCGGCAAGCTTTTGGGACCTTCATTTGCTGATGTGGCATGACTCAAAATGAGAAGAAATAGCTACAAACATCCATTAGTAATCAGAACGTGGAATGTATGAAGTATGAATCTAGGAAAATTGGAAATCATCAAAAATGAAATGGAATGCATAAACGTCAATATCCTAGGCATTGGTGAGCTGAAATGGACTGGTATTGGCCATTTTGAAACAGACAATCACATGACCTACTACACTGGGAACGAGAACTTGAAGAGGAATGGCGTTGCACTCGTTGTCAAAAACAACATTTCAAGATCTATCCTGAAGTACAGCGCTGTCAGTGATAGGATAATATTCATATGCCTACAAGGAAGACCAGTTAATACGACTATTATTCAAATTTACACACCAACCACTTAGGCCAAAGATGAAGAAATCGAAGATTTTTACCAGCTTCTGCATTCTGAAATTGATCAAACATGCAGGTCAAGAAGTATTGCTAATTACCGGTGATTGGAATGCAAAAGTTGGAAACAAAGAATAAGAATCAGAAGTTGGAAAATATGGCTTTGGTGATAGAAATGATGTCAGAGATTGCATGATAGAATTTTGCAAGACCAACAACTTCTTCATTGCTAATACCTTTTTTCAACAACATAAACAGCGACTATACACATGGACCTCACCAGATGGAATACACAGGAATCAAATTGACTATATCTGTGGAAGGAGATGATGGAAAAGCTCAATATCATCAGTCAGAACAAGGCCAGAGGCCGACTGCAGAACAGACCATCAATTGCTCATATGTAAGTTCAAGTTACAACAGAAGAAAATTAGAACAAGTCCACCAGAGCCAAAGTACGACCTTGAGTATATCCCACCTGAATTTAGAGACCATCTCAAGAACAGATATGACGTGTTGAACACTAATTACCAAAGACCAGATGAGTTGTGGAATGACATCAAGGACATCATACATGAAGAAAGCAAGATGTCATTAAAAAGACAGGAAAGAAAGAAAAGACCAAAATGGATGTCAGTAGAGACTCTGAAATTTGCTTTTGAATGTCGAGTAGCTAACGCAAAAGGAAGAAATGATGAAGTAAAAGAGCTGAATGGAAGGTTTCAAAGGGTAGCTCAAGAAGAAAAAGTAAATTATTATGATGATATGTGCAAAGAGCTGGAGATAGAAAACCAAAAGGGAAGAACACGCTTGGCATTTCCCAAGCCGAAAGAACTGAAGAAAAAAATCAAGCCTCGAGTTGCAATAGTGAAGGATTCTATGGGGGAAAATATTAAACGATGCAGGAAGCATCAAAAGAAGATGGAAAGAATACACAGAGTCACTGTACCAAAAAGAATGGGTCGATGTTCAACCATTTCAAGAGGTAGCATATGATCAGGAGCCAATAGTTCTGAAGGAAGAAGTCCAAGCTGGACTGAAAGCATTGACGAAAAACCAGGCTCCAGGAATTGATGGAGTATCAACTGAGATGTTTCAACAAACGGAAGCAGTGCTGGAAGTGCTCACTCGTCTATGCTGGGAAATTTGGAAGAGAGCTACCTGGCCAACTGACTGGAAGAAATCCGTATTTATGCTATTCCCAAGAAAGGCGATCCAACCGAATGCAGAAATTATCGAACAATATCATTAATACCAAAAGCAAGTAAAATTTTGCTGAAGATCATTCAAAAGCAGCTGCAGCAGTATGTCAGCAGGGAACTGCCAGACATTCAGGCCGGATTCAGAAGGGGACGGGGAACCAGGTATATCATTGCTGATGTCATATGGATCCTGGCTGAAAGCAGAGAATACCTAAAAGATGTTTACCTGTGTTTTATTGACTATGCTAAGGCATTTGACTGTGTGGACCATAACAAATTATAGATAACATTGCAAAGAATGGGAATTCCAGAACACTTAATAGTGCTCATGAGGAACCTGTACATAGATCAAAAGGCAGTTGTTTGGACAGAACAAGGGGATACTGCGTGGTTTAAAGTCAGGAAAGGTGTGCGTCAGGGTTGCATTCTTTCACCATACCTATTCAATCTGTACACTGAGCAAATAATCCGAGAAGCTGGACTATATGAAGAAGAACAGCATCAGGATTGGAGGAAGACTCATTAACAAACTGCAATCTGCAGATGATGCAACCTTGCTTGCTGAAAGTCAAGAGGACTTGAAGCACTTACTGATGAAAACCAAAGACCATAGTCTTCGGTATGGATTACACCTCAACATAAAGAAAACAAAATCCTCACAACTGGACCAGTGAGCAACATCATGATAAATGGAGAAAAGATTGAAGTTGTCAAGGACTTCATTTTACTTGGATCAACAATCAACACCTATGGAAGCAGCAGTCAAGAAATCAAAAGATGCATTGCATTGGCCAAATCTGCTCCAAAAGACCTCTTTAAAGTGTTGAAAAGCAAAGATATCACCTTGAAGACTAAAGTGCGCCTGACCCAAGCCATGGTATTTTCAGTCGCATCGTATGCATGCAAAAGCTGGACAATGAATAAGGAAGACGGAAGAAGAATTTACACCTTTGAATTGTGGTGTTGGCAAAGAATATTGAATATACCGTGGACTGCCAAAAGAGGGAACAAATCTGTCTTGGAAGAAGTGCAACCAGAATGCTGCTTAGAAGCAAGGATGGAGAGACTATGTCTCACATACTTTGGACATGTTGTCAGAAGGGATCAGTCCCTGGAGGACATCATGCCTGGTAAAGTAGAGGGTCAACGAAAAGGAGGAAGACCCTCAATGAGCTGGATTGACACAATGGCTGCAACAACGGGCTCAGGCATAACAACGATTGTGAGCATGGCACAGGACCGGGCAGTGTTTTGTTCTGTGGTACACAGGGTCGCTATGAGTCAGAATTGACTCGACGGCACCTGACAACAACAGCGGCAACAAATCTTTACGGAAGCAGACTGTCACATCTTTCTCCCACAGAGTGGTTGGTGGGTTCTAACCACTAGACTTTCAGTTAGCAGCCGAGTGCTTAACCACTGTGCCACCAGGGCTCCTATAATATGTATATAGCTGTATATAATTTTTTTCAAACAAAATAGGGACCACTCTATATATAATTTTATATCCTGTTACCGTTTACAATACCACATTGTATTATTATCTTTTTCTTAAGTTACTGAAAATTCTTTGTAATGTCTTTATAATGTTCCACTTTATGGATATGTCATAACTAATCATTTCTCTATTGTTTAATGTCTAAGTTATTTCCAATGTTCTATCTATTATAGTACTCTGATAAACATCTTGGTACAGAATCTTTGTATACATTTCTGATTATTTCTTTTGGATAAATAACTAAGTAGAATTATTAGGTCCAAAGATGTGAATTTATGTAAATCTCCTAAAACATGTTGCAAAATTACTGGAAATTTTCAACCAATTTACAGTCAGAGAGCCTAACACATATTTGCCAGCACTGAGTATTATTTTTATTAGTCTATTACTATTTGCTAGATCAAAAAAAAAATAGTATTTTTGTTTTGCTTTAATTTGCATGTTCATAAGAATTTAATGACCCTATATATTTCTTTGCCTGTGAGTTGTCTCATTTGTCTTTCTTATTTTTCATACTGGAGTATTAATATTTCTCTCATTGGTTTGTGAGGTCTCTTTGTTGATTAAGTAAATAAACCCTTTGTTATTTTGTTGGAAATACTTTCCTGAATTTGCATTTGCCTTTATTCTTTGTTTAAAACGTTTTATAACCTACAGAAGACATAAATTTTAATGAAGTCTATTCATCTTTTGTTTTATGATTTCTTAGACTGCTTTTATGCTTAGAATGCCTGTCCCCAGGATATTTTAATTAATTAATCAATTAATCAACCAATTCTTCTGATCTATTAATGTTTCAATTTTTGCGTTTAAGTTTTTGATCGATCTAAACGGTTTTTGGTATTCTGTGAGATGACGATCTAACTTAGTCTCTCTATCTCCCCCCCACCCCCGGCCCATTGACTGCCACCAAATTTAGCCAATTTTCCCGAAAGGAACAAGTTCAATGACATTTTGGGAAATAGTGTTGTAGTCTTTTATTATTAAGAATTGTTTGGGCTATGGCTTATGATGGATATTATTTAAAACATTAAGGAAATACCATTTTACTCCTGGTTCACTATGAGTTTCTAACAGTAATGAACGCTTACCTGATTACATAAACAACTCTTCAGCCTCCACTGAGATAATGAATTTTTCTCGTTTTTCATACTAATATGAGATGTAAATATGTGTGTGTATGTATTAAAAAAAAAAAAACACCATGATTGAGTTAATTCCAACTCATAGCAACCCCATAGAGTTTCCAAGGCTATAAATCTCTACAGAAGCAGACTGCCACATCTTTCTCCTGCAGAGCCACTGGTGGTTTCTAATCACTGACCTTTCTGTTAGAGCTCCTTATATATACCCATTGCCATTGAGCTGATTCCAACTCATAGTGATCCTATAGGACAGAGTAGAACCACTCCATAGGGTTTCCAAGGAACAGCTGGTAGATTCTAACTGTTGACCTCCTGGTTAGCAGCCAAGCTCTTAACCACTGAGCCACTAGGGCTTCATTTATACATATATAATTTATATAATTTCCTATTATTAAAGCATCTTTGCATTACAAGTCTAAATACAAACTAAATTGTGACAGATTGTTATTTTAATGTAACAGATTAACTCAATTTATTAATATCTTATTTGTGATTTTTGATCCTATAAAAACCAGTTGCTGTACCATTGATTCTGACTCATAGTGGACATCTTTTGATGATTCTAAGCAAATATATTGTAAAATTTTAATGTGTTACTTAGAGGAAAAAATTCTTTCCAGAGACATAATCTGCCTTTGAGTATTAAAGACAGTGTTTGCTTTCTCATATATGTCACAGTATCTTTTCGTATACCCCTAAGTTGAATTTTTTCTGTCTGTTCATTTTGGAATTTGGAGAGCACTATTGTTTGAGCCCAGTATTTGTCCACAGACAGACTGAATTGCGTGCCCTTGACTATTCTCAGACCCGAGCCCTGGTGGCACAAATGGTTAAATACTCGACTGCTAACCCAGCAACCATGCGGAAGAAAAACCTGGCGATCTGCTTCTATAAAGATTACAGCCAGGAAAACTCAATGAGGCCGTTTTACCCTATCACATGGGGTCACTATGAGTCAAAATCAACACAACGACACCTAATAACAACAACAAACCTTAAGGTCATATTGATGTGCAAAATCTCTAATGCAGTGTATATCAACTAGATGGTATTGTCTCCAAAAGAAGAATTTCAAAGTGTGAGTAGGTGTTTTAGGTTGTGTGACAGGCAGGCAGAATAATACCCTCCTCCAAGATGGCCATGTTCTATTCCTCAGAATTCATGAATATGTTTTCTTAAGCAGCAAAAGGAACTTTGCAGATGTGATTAAAGCTATAGACCTTGAGAAGGGGATTTTTTTTTTTTTAAGGTGAAAGTTTACAGAGCAAGTTAGTTTCTCATTAAACAAATAATACACATTATGCTGAGTGAAATTAGTCACAAAAGGACAAATATTGTATGAGACCACTATTATAAGAACTCAAGAAAGGGTTTAAACACAGAAAAAAGCATTTTTTGATGGTTATGAGGGTGGGGAGGGTAGAGGAGGAGAATTCACTAACTAAATAGTCAACAAGGATCAACTTCAGTGAAGGGAAGGACAACACACAATACAGGAAAGCACAACTGGACCAAAACAAAAGCTAAGAACTTTCCTGGACACAACCATACACTTTGAGGGACAGAGTAGCTGGGGCTGGAGCCTGCGGACCTTAGTTTTGGGGAACATCTATGTCAACTGGCATAACAAAGTTTATTAAGAAAATATTCTGCATCCCACTTTGGTGAGTGGCGTCTGGAGTCTTAAAAGCTTGTGAGTGGCCATCTAAGATGCACCTATTGGTCCCATCCCACTTGCAGCAAAAGAGAATGAAGAACACAAGGAAAATATGAGCCCAAGAGACAAAAGGGCCACAACCAGAGACTCCACCAGCCTGAGACTAGAAGAACTAGATGGTGCCTGGCTACCACCAATGACCACCCTGACAGGGAACATAACAGAGAGTCCCGGATGGAGTAGGAGAAAAGTATGGAGCAGAAGTCAAATTCATGTAAAAACACCAGACTTAATAGTGTGACAGAGACTAGAGGAACCCCTGAAACTATGGCCCCTGGACGCTCTGTTAATCCAGAAGTGAAACCATTCCCAAAGCCCACCCTTCAGACAAAGAATAGACAGGACTATAAAACAAAAATGTTACACGTAAGGAGAGTGCTTCTTAGCTCAATCGGATACATGAGACCAAATAGGCAGCTCCTGTTTGGAGGCAAGATGAGAAGGCAGGAAGAGACAGGAGCCGGTTGAATGGACACAGGGAACCCAAGGTGGAAAGGGGGAGTGTGCTGTCACATTGTGGGGATTGCAACTAATGTCACAAAACAATATGTGTATAAATTTTTGTATGAGAAATTGAGCTGTAATCTTTCACTTAAAGCACACACACACACACACACACACACACACACACATACAAAATTAATACACGAATTGTTTTGTGAGGTTGGTTGCCAACCCCGTGATGTGTCAACACTCTCCCGTTCTCCGCCCTGGGTTCCCTATTTCCATTAGCCCATTTAGTCTCATATACATGATTGAACTACGAAGCTCGTTCCTCACGTGTGTTATTGTTTGCTGTAGTAAAACAAAACAAAACCCATTGCCAGAGTTGATTCTGACTCATAGTGACCCTATAGGACAGAGTAGAACTGCCCCATGGGGTTTCCAAGGAGGGGATGGTAGATTCGAACTGCCAATCCTTTGGTTAGCAGCCAAATGATTAACCACTGTGCCACCAGGGCTCTGTAGACCTGTCTAATCTTTGGCTTAAGGGTGAACTTCAGGAGTGACTTCATTGCTGAGTTAAGAGGGTGTCTGGGGGCCATACTCTTGGGATTTTTCCAGTATCTGTCAGATCAGCAAGTCTGGTCTTGTGTGTGTGTGTGTGAATTTGAATTTTGTTCTACATTTTTCTCCCACTTTGTCTAGGACCCTCTATTGTGATCCCTGTCAGAGCAATCAGTGTTGGTAGCCAGGCACCATCTAGTTGTTCTGGACTCAGTCTGAGAGGGGGAGTTTATTTTGGTTTATCCAGGCAGACCTGATCTAATCACAAGTCCTTAAAAGCAGAGAACATTTCCAGACCGTGCTCAGAGAGAGATGTGATGACAGAGGAGAGTCAGAGAGATGTTACCTGAGAAGGACCTGACGCACTGGCTTTGAAGATGGAGGAAGGGGGCCAAGGAGTACAGGTGTCCTCCACAAGCTGGAAACAGCCTTCAGTTGACAGCCAGCAAGAAAGTAAGGACCTTCGTTCTACAACTTAAATTCTGCCAACCACCCAAATGAGCAGGAAACAAATCCTCTCCTAGGGCCTCCAAGAAGGAATGCATCCTGCTGGTGCTTTGATTTTAATCTGATGAGACCTGTAACAGACATCTGACCTCCAGAATTGTAAGATAATAATTTGTGTTATTTAAGCTGCTAATTTTTTTTGTAATTTGTTATACCAGCAATAGAAAATGAATACAAATTGTCTTAATGACAGGTGTTGGTAGATTGTATTTTCCAAAGATGGCGCACTATTTCTTTTGACATTCTTCCTATTGAAAGATGGGTCTGTTGCCTCCCCTTGAATCTGGGTGGGCTGGGACTCATTTGTAAACAATAGAACATGGCAGAAGTGATGCTGCAGGACTTCTAAGGTACAGTCAGAAAAGGTCATGCAGCTTTCCCTTTTTCTTTAGAACACTCATGCTCAGAGCCCTGAGCTACCATGTATGAAATCTGATTGCCCTGAGGCTGCCATGCTGGAGTTAAATGTAGACAAGGTGGGTGTGACAAATTCTTTCTTGTTTTTTTGACATCATCTGTCCTATTCTGTTTCAGAAGGAGAAGCCTATGGCAGGTAGTTTAAGAATATGTTTTCAGTCAATCATCGTCATAGCAACAGTTAGCTGAAATTCCACCTGGACTTCAGCAACTTGTCCTCTCTCACCTTAAGCCCAGTGCCATTGCCAATTTTTTTCTTTTCTGTATCTTTATGTGTATTTTCACATGAAATTGTAAGGCAGCTTATCAGACATCTCTTGACAGTCCTTTGTGAAACCAGATTGTGCACGTGCTTTTTAAGGCTTTTGCCCTAGGAATATACCTACAATATTTTAACAGAAGATATGAAGTTAAATGAGAGAATACAATCTGATATATGGAATTTAGCTCTACTCCAGTTTTTCAGGAATGCATCTGTTCATGTCTGAAGGCATACATAAATGAATTGATAATTGGATATCAGAAGGAGTTGGCTACATATGTGACACTCATTATGACACTACAGAATTTGGAAGGAATAGCATTATATTTGAAGGAAGAGCATTATGTTCTTCTAAGTATTTTTGATAAAATAGTGTTTCAACTTCTGATATTTCTAAGTACAATTTAAAATATGGTAAAATATCTAATGTCCTTCAAATAAGCCAAGGCAAGAGGTTAAAGTATTCCATATTAACCCATTTTAACTGTACAGGTAAAAAATTATTCAGTTGAAAAATAGATGATCTTTGGAGGGTCAGATGAGTCAAAAAGTAAACAGAAGCATAGTATGTCAGTTTGCCAGGCTCACGAGGCCCACTCATCTGTGAGAAAATAGATCCCAACAAAGAATCATCAGTTAAAGAAGATGAACTACTGAAATTTGAAATAAAACACAGTAATAAAATATGGGCGTTATCCACAATATATGTTAAAAGACAAATAAATGTGTTTCTTTTTCTTTGGATTACAACATTGCAGTCTTTTTGAATGCAAGAAAATTACTTTATCCAATCACCTATTAAACATCCCTCTGTATTATGCTGTACATTACTTGAGACTTCACCCATAGGATAAAATTCCCAAAGTAATTTTTCTAACTGAACTCATAACTCTTTTACCACCCCATTCCTGAATATGCATGATTTCCCATTACTGTTTATAGTTAGGACTTCTGTCTTTACAGTATGTGGGCACAAGTGGCTATGTTATATTTGCCATGGGAACCATAATTTTTAAGGTCCTTGTGCTTGTAAAATCTTTACCTTCATTATATTACCATAATGTAGATTTTGTATTTTATAGAGGATGGCATATCGAGGTAGCACAGTGTTGTACCAATGCATGGCCTGAGTTGTTGGATACATGATGTTGTGGCTGGTTATTTTCAAGCAGCAGTGTAAGAGCTCATGATAGCATCACAGGTAACTTGACCACCTTCTATGGTTGGCTACCTTGTGTTTACCTTGCTCATTACTCCCCATTCTTCAGTTCCTCCATTTGTTAGAATTACTCTCATATCCTCTGTCATGGGACTTTGCATGGTCTCTCACTAAAGTAAGCAGAGTATATTTCACATTCTCTTGATGTTCACTTGGCCATGTGACTTGCTTTAGACAACAGAATGTGAGCAGAAGTGATACTGTGCCAGTTTTGAGTCAAAGCCTTAACAGACATTGAGTGCTTCTACTTGCTCCTCTGGAAACCCTAGTGGCATAGTGATTAAGTGCTACGTCTGCTAACCAAAAGGTTGGCAGTTTGAATCTACCAGGCACTCCCTGGAAACTCTATGGGGCAGTTCTACTCTGTCCTATAGGGTCACTATGAGGCGGAATCAACTCAGCAGCAATGGGTACCTTCTCCTCTTAAACTTCTGCCATCTGCCATGAGCAGAATATGAACATGTCCTGTGTAGCTGTTGGTCCCAGAATGAAGAAGACAAGGAAATGTGGAAAAGACCTGAACCCAACCCAAAGCCTGGAGTCAGCCTAGCCTAACTGAGATCATGTGAACCACAGCCAACCTACAATTCCCTGAATGAGAAAAACAAATTTGGTTTTTCAAGTCATTGAAACGCTGGGGTTGTTTGTTGTATAGCATTGTTACAACAATAGCTGATTAATCCATCTCCCATTACTGATGGTTCTCATGCATTTGTCTCCCTGTGTGCCTGCTTAGTGCTTTTGACTGGCTATTCAAATGAAAGGAATCAACTGGAGTATGCCAAGCACCACATTAGACATTTTTGCTGTGAACTCGCAAGCTAGCAGAGAGATGCTGCGTACCTTCAATGTTCATCTTGCAGGAATCCTTTTAAAGAACTTCTAGATGGGCCTAGCAAAGCTGGCTGTGATTTTGGAATTCAATTATTCTCTGTGAGGAGTTGTGACTCACTCAATAAAATCATAAGGTCTTTGGTGATACGTTCTCTGACTCTTATATCATGTTTTTGGAGTGTTAACACACTTGAACATGCATTTGGTCATTCTCATAAATTAGCACATGAACCTGGTCAAGTTTCTTCATTTAAGTGGTACCAAGTACTCATATCTTATTTATACCAAAACCCAAGCCAAGGTACTTCTTATAGCAGACAGACTCTAAGTAGCTCCCAGTTATCCGCATCTCCTTGTACACACGCTCTGTGTAATCCTCTCTCCTTAAGTGTAGGTGGGACCTATGACTTGCTTCTAACCAATAGAATGCAGCAATGGGATGTCACTTCCATGGTTTCATTACGTAAGATTGTAATATCAGTCTCGCTAGGAAACTCTCTCCTTGCTGGTTTTGACGAATCAACCTGCTATGTTATGAGCTGCCCTTTGGAGCGGCCCACTTGGCAAGGAACTGAGGGCAGCCTCCAACCAATAGCCAGCAAGAAACTGAGGCCCTTAGTCCTACAACCAGCAAGGAACTAAATTCAGCTAATAATCACATGAGCTTGGAGCAAATTTTTCCCCAGTCAAGGCTTGAGATGACACTGCAGCCTCCTGACACCTTAATTGCAGCCAGGTGAGATCCTGAAGCAAAGAAACAGCTAAGCTATGCCCAGACTCCTAGCCTACAGAAACTGAAATAATGTGTGTTGTTTTAAGCCACTAAATTTGTGGTAACTTGATACACAGCAATAGATAACTAATTTACCGCTCAACCATATAGCAAGCTGATTATTTCCGCAATGTGATGCACATTAACTTTTATTCATTTAAAATATTTCTTTATTTTTTCATTGCAGTGCTTTAAATGAAAGTTTACAATTCAAGTTAGTCTCTCATACAAAAATTTATACACACATTTCTGTGTGTGACGCTAGTCACTCTATCTGTACTGTGACAGCACACTCCTTCTTTCCACCCCAGATTTCCCGTGTCCATTCAACCAGTTCCTGACCCTCTCTGCCTTCTCATCTCACCTCCGGACAGGAGCTGCCCATTTAATCTCATGTATCTACTTGAGCTAAGAAGTACACTCTTCACGAGTATTGTTTTGTGTCCCATAGCCCAGTCTAATCTTTGTCTGAAGAGTTGGCCTCGGGAATGGTTTTAGTTCTACGTTGATAGAGAGTCTGGGGGTCATGCCTTCTGGGGTTGCTCCAGTCTCAGTCAGACCATTAAGTCTGGTCTTTTTTACTAGAATTTGAGTTCTGTACCCCACTTTTCTCCTGCTCCATCAGGGACTCTCTATTATGTTCCCTGTCAGGGCGGTCATTTGTGGTAGCCGGGCACCATCTAGTTCTTCTGGTCTCAGGCTGATGCAGTCTCTGGTTTATGTGGCTCTTTCTGTCTCTTGGGCTAATACTTCCCTTGTGTCTTTGGTGTTCTTAATTCTCCTTTGCTCCAGGTGGGTTGGGACCAATTGATGCATCTTAGATGGCTGCTCGCTAGCTTTTAAGACCTCAGACACCATTCACCAAAGTGGGATACAGAACATTTTCTTAATAAACTTTGTTATGCCAATTGACCTAGATGTCCCCTGAAACCATGGTCTCCAGACCCCCACCCCTGCTATTCTGTCCCTTAAAGTACTTGGTTGTATTCAGGAAACTTCTTAGCTTTGGTTTAGTCCAGTTGTACTTACTTCCCCTTTAGTGTATGTTAAAACATTTATTGAGTACCTACTGTAAAGGATCGAATTGTGTCCCCTAAAAATATGTGTTATAAATCCCAGTCCCTACACCTGTGGTTATAATCTCATTGGAGAATGGGTATTCTTTGTTATGTTAATGAGGCAGTATTAGTCTAGGGTGTGTTTTAAGTCTATCTCTTTTGAGATATAAAAGGAGCAAATTAAGCAAGCAGAGTTGGGGGGAAGATAGATGCCATGCCACTTGAAGATCACCAAGGAGCCAAGGAACATCAGCTAAAGAGACAAGGACCATACCCCAGAGCCTACGGAGAGAGAAAGGCTTCCCCTAGAGCTGGCGCCCTGATTTTGGACTTCCAGCCTCCTAACTGTGAGAAAAGAAATTTCTGTTTGTTAAAGCCACCCACTTGTGGTATTTCTGTTATAGCAGCACTAGATAACTAAGACATCTACCGAATGCTAGGCAGTTCTCAAAACACTGACGATTCAGAGATGTATACTACATACTGCATGCCCTTGAGGAGCTCATAGTTTGGGGAGTGTCAGTCACCTAAGCAGATGTTCATAACACAATGGGAGAAACACTGTAACAGGGATATGAACTAAATGGTATAGGCATGTTGCTTATTTATGCTTTTCTTGGCACTACATTTGAAGCCTGCACCTGGAAAAAATGTAAGGTTCTCACATGGCATAAGGATGCTATAAAATCAGTTGAAAAGTGTTTATTAAGGAACCATCTGTACATACCTGACCAAGACCCACTAATCCAATGGAAATAATCACCGTCACAGAGAACAAAAACTTCAAGGAAATGGCTGTAAAGGTCATACTTGATTGTAATCGACTCCATTGTCCTTTCACAAAACTGTTAAAAATTAACACTGATAACAAAAGTTAAGGCATTACTTTTCATGCCATGCCATTTAGGCATATTAGAGGATATTTCATAAGAGATGTCCAAGTAGTTCCATAAAAATACTGTCTTTTTGATGCCTAAACTAAAGTCCAGAGTTTACTAATGTGTGTGTGTAAATAAAGGAGTCTTGGTGGCACAGTGGGTGGTTAAGAGTTTGGCTGCTTTGGCTGCTAACCAAAAGGTCAACAGGTCAAATCCACCAGTGGCTCCTTGGAAACCCTATGGGGCAGTTCTACTCTGTCCTATAGGGTTGCTACGAGTCAGGATCGACTCATCCACAACAGGTTTTTCGATAGAATTATTGTTATATCTAGAATAATTTGTTCTTCCTACAAAACGAATATGTACTTTTCTGATTAAAACCCCAAGATAATAACAACAATAATAATAACTTTTAATTGAATGTTTACTATGTACTTAACGCCTTAGAAGGGATTATCTCATTTAATGCTCACAGAAACCAAACCAAACCCCACTGCTGTCAGGTCAAGTCCGACTCATAGTGACCCTATAGGACAGAGTGGAATAGCCCCATGGGGTTTCCAAGGTGCTAATCTTTATGGAAGCTGACTGCCACATCTTTCTCTCGAGGAGCAGCTGGTGGGTTCGAACCATTGATATTTCGGTTAGCAGCCGAGCACTGTAACCACTGCTCCACCAGGGCTCCTGATGCTCACAACAACCTAATAAATTAGGGACTATTATTATTCCTATCCTACAAACAGAACTGAAGCCATAGAGGTTAAGTAACTAGGATTTGAATTTGTGCAACTCTGCTCCTGGGTCTATGTGCTTAACCTCTGCTGTATACTACCTCCTAATGTTTCTGACTACTCCATGATCTTTAAGGGCAACTTTGAGCTTGATTGTCTGGTGACAATGAAAAGCAATAATGGTGCAAAAATGGCATTGCACTATAAAGGTATATGATATTCCTCATGCATCCATAAATGTTGATATAATTTCCTCTAAGCACAAGTGAAATTATGAATTCATGCTTTTAAAATATATCTAGACAGTCTTTCATGAGATGCTTCACATATCAACTTAGTAAAAGAATATAATGCCTTATATATTGTGTTAGGTAGGTTATAGGGTATGCTGCTTTAAAAAAGATTAAAAATTCAGTTGCTTAAATAAGGTAGCATTTTATTTCTCTCTCATTTCAAGGTGTAGGGGGGCAGTAAGGGGTGAGTAGGCAGTTTTCCAGGAAGCAATCCAGGGACCCAGATTCCCATGCCATTTTTACGGTTCGTGTCAGAAACAGAGTTCTTTGCAACGGCTCCAGACTTATGAAAGCATGGGAATTTGTAGGAGAAAGAACGAAGGGACTTGGGAAGTGAAACTTCTGATTGCTGGAGAGGCCTGGGGCCAAAGCCAGGCTAGATAAGGTTACGCTGCAGCTGAGGGTAGAAAGCCCTACCTGGAGTGGCCTGGAGCTAAAGCCAGGCCGGAGAAGCAGGATGATTGTTAGGAGGACAGGGTCTTCTGGTTCCACCCAGCCACAGGCCCAAGGCCCTGTGCATACGAATGGGGAGATAGTTAAGGTATAGAGAAGACTAAACTGGAATGTTTTAAAAAAGGTTATGTGTTTAGGATTATGCGTTTATCTGTACTAAGGATATTGAATATTTCTCCTACCTAATGTTGGAAAGCAGACCTAAATGTATGATAGAAATGAATGCTGGGTATTATAGATTACAGAAAGCATGTAATTTGCCTTCAGCCAATACTTAATTGGATAGACTAAAAGCAGAACTAGGTTTGCCCAGGAGAAACACAGGCTTTTTGTTTCAAGCCAGTAGCCTGTGTATAGAGTGGAGGCTTAGGCCGAAAACCTGAGCCCTACCCAGAACTGCTGAGAGAACGGAAGATTTGCATTTGAAGAACTTACAGAAACAAAGTGGTTGTTTTGCTTTTTGAATTTCGAGCCAGCGGTTTGCTGCTGGATGCATCCAGGCAGGAAAAGTCAGTGTCCATCAGAAGGAATGGAAGTTAAAGGGAGCCAGTGAGCAGACAGCTTGGTCTGCTCTCTTGTGGTGACCACCTGGGTCCACTTATGAGTGGAAGTGGGGGAAGTGCTGCAATAAAGAGACGGGTTAAGTTTGGACATGTTCCATTGGCACTTGTTGGCTTAGCCCACGGGGGCTAGGGATGAGACAGAGGAAGGGCGCGCTGGTCAGGAGTAAAGGGAGTTGTGTGTGGACTCCTAAGTTTACAGGTTGTTGACCTAGCACATGGGGACTGGGGATGAGACAGCGTGAAGGGGCTGCCTGAAATGCTGGGAGGTGTGTATGAATTCCTGACCTTAAGGCTGCTACTTGTCTGACCTTGCTTGGATGACTAGGGATGAACTGACCAGAACTCGACCAAATGAAGAGAAAGATGTTTGACACTGTGAACTGGTGTAGACTGCTGCAGTCTGATGGCCTGCTCTGGACTGGACTTTGTTTATGGATGCAGATGCTCAAAGTTCCAACTGGAACAGAAGATTCTTCAAGACCAAAGAATATGCTTGTCTCCTCAGTACTGGTTTGATAGGGACAGGCAATTTAAATATTGGCTATCTAAAATGGGAGATAAAGGCACGAAGTGGCTGGTTTACACATTCCACGAGTGTGCTTACGTTAAATGAGGGGGACAAGGGAGGATCCCCGATGAACAGATTCCTCTTTTCCTGATGGGTCTGGGGAAGAGAGGGTGGGGGAAGATGCTGACAGGATTATATGATTCGGCTGTGAGTGTTGATTGTTAAAAGGGTTAATTGTGATCGTAAAAGCTGTGTGAAAGAGTGGACTAAGGGGGAGGTAATGCTGGACTGGAGTACAGTGGCTGAACCGAACGTCCCTTAAAGGTTTTGCTTATGCTGATAGCTCGTGAGGCTCAGAGCAAGGGAATAATCCTCTCAAGTTAAACTTTATCAGAGGCCAGAAAGAGTGAAGACGAGATGAACTGTTGGAGAGCCTGACCAAATCAGATGGACACCTGCAGCAAACCTGAATGGCTGTTACCTGAGTAACCTCACCCTGCGAACCCTTTGCCGTATTGAAAGACTAATTGTTAATGACTGTTTTGGACTGGTAAAATGATTGGGAGGGGGAAGTTAACCCTCCAAATATGAAAGAACCATAGCTAGAAAAGCCAGGGTGTGGCCTGTTGTGGATTACCTTTGTGTGTGGCCTTTCTAGTCATGGGCTTGTAACTCCCACCCAGGTGATTGTGTGATAGGGTAATTGTGGCCTACCAAGGGGATTGGTCAGTTTTGCCTTAAAAAGAGCCAATTCCAGAGCAGAGGGGAGGAGCCCACCACTAGGGAAGGAGAGACCTGGCAGTGGGAGATGGCATGGTAGGCTTCCCAGCCCATGTAGAGAGAGAGCTGAGTGCCTTTGGGCAGAGACTGAGGGCCAGGGAGAGGTGTGCCTGCAAGCACAGCTGGGAAGAGGCTGTGCTAATGGAAGAACTGTTTCCTGAGTGTTCCTGAACCTCAATTGTAACTGTTACTTCCCTAATAAATCCCATAATTGTGAGTATGGCCATTTAGTTCTGTGGGGCCATTGTGAATTATCGAACCCAGCAGAGAAGTAGAGAGTGCTGTGTGAGGGATGGTTGGTGTCAGAATTAGTAACGATGGCAGAGAGAAGAGGCGTGTCTGACCTCTGCCTCATAGGAATCAGCATTGCGCTGTTGATCTTGGTTCTCCTTCCCCGCTGTGGGATTGGAGGAGGTCAGATACTGCCCCTATGCTGTTTTTACACGAGCACTCTAGCTGTACTTCTGCCAAGACGGATTTGTTTGTTCTTCTGTCAGTCCATGGTATATTCAATATTCTTCGCCAACACGATAATTCAGAGGCATCCATTCTTCTTTGTTCTTATTCACTGTCCAGCTTTCACAGGCATATAAGATGACTGAAAACACCATGGCTTGGGTCAGGCACACTTTAGTCCTCAAAGCGACATCTTTGCTTTTTAACAGTCCAAAGAGGTCCTTTGCAGCAGACTTGACCAATGCAATGCGTTGTTTGATTTCTTGGCTGCTGCTTCCATGTGTGTTGATTGTGGCTCCACATAAAATGAAATCCTTGACACATCAATCTTTTCTCTGTTTATCATGATGTTGCTTATTGGTCCAGTTGTGAGGATTTTTGTTTTCTTTACCTTGAGGTGGAATCCATACTGAAGGCTGTAGTCTTTGATCTTCATCTGTAAGGGCTTCAACTCCTCTTCACTTTCAGCAAGCAAGGTTGTGTCATCTGCGTAACGCCTTAAAGAGTATCTTGGCAATAGTCTCGGGGAGTCCTCCAGTCTCAACTGGTCCAGTAAGTCTGGGCTTTTTAAAAATTTGAACTCTGTTCCACATTTTTCTCCCATTCTATCAGGATCTATTCTGGCCCTGATCAGAAAGGTTGATAGTGGTAGCTGGGCACCATGTACTTCTTCTGGTCTCAGACTGGTTGAGGCTGTTGTTCATGTAGGCTCTTAGTCCTGTAGACTAGTTTCTTCTCTGAGTCTTTGGTTTCCTTCTTTCTCTCTGGCTCTGGAGAAGGAGAGACCAATAGTTGTATCTTCCTCCGTAGGGCTTTCAATGGCTGTGATCTTTTGGAAGTAGACTGCCAGACCTTTCTTCTGAGGCACCATTGGGTGGATTTGAACTGCCAACCTTTTAATTAGTAGCTGAGGGCTTAAATGTTTACATCGCCCAGGGACCTCAGAGCATAACTGGTTGTCTTTTTATCCCAATTCTCAGTTCTCTCAGAAAGGGAAGCTGATGGTCCCTGTTTATGTCAATTTCCTGGTGGAAGGGATGATTGAGAGATGGTGAGAGGTAACTCTTATTACAAGCTGGGAAACCAGCACCAAAAGTATCTGCTACAGGAACACAGGATGGGGAGGAGGGTACCTAAATGGCGCATGTTACTCCATAAAACTTTTTGTAATTTTTATTTTTAGTTTCACAACCTTTATTGCAATTGTAATTATCTTTACAATCAAGAAACTTAAAAATGTTAATAATTTTCTTAATAGTAAAAGGCTTTAGCTTGTTATCTCTGCTATGGGTAGCTGCATTTTAATGGATGATTCTGGGATGTGAAAAGTTCTTCTTCAAAATGTGAAAGAACTGAAGAATTTAGATTCCTTGACATTACTCATAACTGTCATACTCTAGCCTGGGTGTAGACTGGAGGAATTCCTAGAATGGAGGTGTGTTTCTGTTCCGGTCAACAGAAGCAGACACCAAGATGGGACTGGATGTACAAGAATTTTATTGAAAGAACACCTTTGGTTTCCTTCATGAAGAAAAAGGGATGGAAGCAGGAAAAGGGGACAGCCTTCAGACCATGATGCAGCTCTGACACCTATGAAAGCAGAGAGGGAAGGAAGGAAGACTGGCCAGAAGAGCCTCAGGCTGCAGCACAATTCTAAGAAAGTTTTGGCCAGGCCAATGGGGAATCCTTAGGCCAAAACCTCCCAGTAGAGGAGTCCTGCATCCCACAAGAATGGGTCTGCACTACTGCCCATGCTGTGCTCAACTACTGACACGTCATAGACAAAGACACAGATCCACAAGGGCAACAGTTGAGGCTGAGGTCAATTATGCTCCTTGAAGCAGTGCTGAGTGGGACATTACCATGGCTGCCTCCGAGGGTAGCAAAGGAGGAGATGATTCCTGATGTCAGCCCCACACAGAGCCCACGTTTGCCCTCTTACTTTCCACTGGACAATGCCATACCATAGGATGTACATCTTGTTATCTTGTTAGTCTGGGATACTAAAGCAATTTCCTGGGAGTTTTACTTTCAGGATCTGAGGGTGGCCTATGTAACCAGATGAGGTGATGGGAGAGGACCGTGGCCTGGCTAGAAGTGGGCCCGGGCTGAGCGTCCACCTAGGCAGAGGCCTGTGAGAGAACCAGTGCTGGGCAAGTGCTGCCCCCTCAGCTTCTATCTTTCCTAGAAAATGTCGCATTCTTTCCTGCTTTACTTTTTGCCACGGCCTGAGACAGAGAACGCACACAGACACCAAAGCAGAGGACCAACAAGCACACAAGTCTCAATTGTTATTTTTAGTTTTCCTGTCTTAAACATGTGAATTATAAGTAATATAATTCAAAATGAATTTTCATACAATGTTTGTATGGGATTATTAATCCTCAGCTTTATTATTTTAGTTTCTTTTTCCTAGATTAGATTGCAGGCTATTCTCTGCCCTGTCAGGGTGCTCTGTATCAAGTGATGACTGAAGACCCCTCACGTTCCTGCTTGGGGAGTAAGGATGTGAGAAGCCAAATAAAAGCTGCATCATTAGAGCTCTTATTGTGGCCTAGAATGTAAGGTCATCGCTGAGGCTCTCCATGAGGCCTCCTGGGCCTCCCAGTCTGGAAACCACCAGGACACAAGTGATAGGAGATGACTGACTTGGTTTCCCATGTCTTATCACTTCCTGCTTGACAATAACCCCCTAAGGTAATCCTTACTTTGTGGAAGAACCTAACTAGTCCTCAGTAGTTAAGGAGAGAGAAGATGAGGGTCTGAAGTGAGAAGGTGTTGGAGGCGCTGAAGAAGAAAGCTCATCACTTGGTGAATGAATGTTGCAAGATAAGAGGAGTGAAGGAAAGCTCCTGGGAGAATGAATGCATTGCCAGTGGAGGTCAATGACACAAGAGAAGGGGTGGGTTTGGAGGGAATTTAAAAAGCTCAATTGGGGCAGACTGAGTTTGAGGTGACTGTGGGACCACTTTTGGGCATCTATAGCAGGTAGCTGGATATAGACATCTATCGTTGTTGGTTAGGTACCATTGAGTCAGTTCCCACTCATAGTGACCCTATGTACAAGCGCATGAAATACTGCCTGGCCCTGTGCCATCCTCATAATCATTGCTATGGTTGAACCTATTGTTGCAGCCACTGTGTCAATCCATTTCATTGAGGGTCTTCCTCTTTTTTGCTGACCCTCTACTTAGACTAAGCATGATGTCCTTTTCCAGAGACTTGTCCCTCCTAATAACACGTCCAAAGTACGTGAGATGAAGTCTCTCCATCCTCGCTTCTAAGGAGCATTCTGGCTGTAATGGAGGTCTATTCTGGTTATTTATTGCTGCCTAACAACAAGCTACCCCAAAACTTAAAGGCTTAAAACAAACCAACAGCAATTTTATTTATAATCCACGATCTTGCAATTTGGGTAGAGTTTGGTGGAGAACAGCTGTCTCTGCTCCATGTGGTGTCAGCTGAGGCAACTTGAATGGGGCTGGAGAATCCACTTCCAAGATGGCCTCACTCCCATATCAGGCAGATTGGTGCTGGCTGTGCAGTGGGAGCACAACTGGGGCTGTTGGTCTGGGGTCTCAGTTCTCCATTTGGCCTCTTCAGGTGGCTAGGTGAGACTTCTCATGGTGATCTCACAGTAGTTAGATTTCCTACATGGTGGTGGCATCTCCCAAAGTGCAAAAGTGGACAAAAAGATAAAAGTGGACCAAGTAAGGAAATTGATTTTATTCAGGCTATTACAATAGGGAGAGCACCCCAAACTCGAAGATCAGAGTGTCTCGGCAGGATGGTTTTGCCTTATACATTTTTTTCCAGCACAAATCAATTTATTATAAACTTTTTTTTTTAATTTTTACTTATTTTATTGTTGAGAATATACACAGCAAAACCTACACCAATTCAACAGTTGCTACTTGTACCATTTAATGACACTGATGACATTCTTTGAGTTGTGTAACAATTGTCACCTCTTTTCTGAGCTGTTCCTCCCCCATTAACATAAATTCACTGCCCCCTAAGGTTCCCATCTAATCTTTCAAGTTGCTGTTGTCAATTTGATCCCATATAGATAGATCTTAAAAGAGTACCACTTAAGCTAAACTTGTTTGGTTTTAAGAAGACTTCAGGGAATATTTTTGGTTTAAGGTTTAAAGATTATCTCAGGGCAATAGTTTCATAGATTCATCCAAACTTCATGGCTCCAGGAAGTCTGGAGTCCATGAGAATTTGGAATTCTGTTCTACATTTTCTGCCTTTTGATCAGGATTCCTCTATAGAATCTTTGATCAAAACGTTCAGTAATGGTAGCTAGGCACTGTCCAGTTCTTATGGTCTCATGGCAAAGAAGGCAGTTGTTTACGGAGATAATTAGCCACACATTTCATATCCTCATTCCTGATTCTCCTTCTTCCTCTGTTGTTCCAGGTGAAAAGAGATTAACTGTTGTGCCTTGGATGGCTGCTTGCAAGCTTTTAAGACCTCAGGTGCAACAAACTAGGAAGTAGAACAAAAGCACTGAACATGTTATTAGGCCAATTAACTGAGATGTCCCATGAAACAATGATCCTAAACCTCCAAACCAAGAAACCAAATCCCAGAGGTTTTTCTTGTAAATAAGCAACCTCAGCAGCATTTTTTTTTTTTTTTTTTTGGTCATTGTTGTAAATATATCACACAACTTTTGCCAGTTTGACTTTTTACAGGTGTACAACTTATTGACAGCAATTACAATAATTGGCTGTGAAACTGTACCTTAATCAATGTGGTATGTCCATCACCATTAACCATCCCTTTCCCCCTCCCTCCTGCCCTTGGTAACCACTTATAAACTTTGTTCTTTATACATGTATCTTTTTTTCTTTTTTAATATATAAGTGAGGTCATACAATATTCATCCTTTTGTGATTGACTTATTTCACTCAGCAGAATTCTTCCAGCTCCATCCATACTGTAGCATGTATTAAGACTTTACTTTTCCTACTAGCTAAATAATATTCTATTGTATGTATGTACCACATTTTGTTTATCCATTTATATGCTGATGGGCATTTAGATTATTTCCCCCTTTTGGCTATTGTGAATAGTGCTGCAATGAACACTGATGTACAAGTTTCTTTTGAGTCTCTGCCTTCAAGTCTTTTGGGGGTATACCTAGAAATGGAATTGCTGGGTCATATGGTAGTTCTATTTTTAAGTTCTTTTGAGGAACTAGCACAGTTTTCCACAATGGCTGTACCATTTTATATTCCCACCAACGATGGGTAAGTGTTCCAATTTGCCCACACCCTCACCAACACTTGTTATTTTCTGTTGGTTTTTTTTTTTTTAATCTTAGCCATCCTAGCAGGAGTGAAGTGGTATCCGGAGCTGGATTAAGGCATGTGGTGCCCCCTCCTCTGCTTACTCACACATTCAAATGGGATATGAGTTAGATATATACATGTATAAATATGTATGTGTCTTAGCTATCCATGATATAACCTATCATGGCTTTTTAACATGTGACTATAATAAAATGTGACTATAATATTAGCGGAAACCCTCATGGTGTAGAGGTTAAGAGCTATGGCTGCTAACCAAAAGGTCGGCAGTTCAAATCTACCAGGCACTCGTTGGAAACCCTATGAGGCAGTTCTACTCTGTCCTACCGGGTTGCTATGAGTCGGAATCAACTTCACGGCAATAGGTTTGGTTTTTGTTTTGTTTTTATAATATTAGCAATTGAATGCAAAAGTGGTTTATTCCATTTTAGTGGAATGAGATGAACTGGATTATAAAATTTTAAGTGGATGTGGTGTATGAAGATTTTTCCTATGTACTATATTTTCTACAAAAATGTTTCACAACAAAAAAATGAGTTAGTGAACTTAGTTGTTTCAACAATCAATGTAAAATTCTGTTGCTCTCCCACAACGAAAAACTGACTTCCATCAATTTCAGTTTAAATGGCTCATACTTCAATTTTGATGCTTGTTTTGTAATAAATGCTATAATTATAAATGAACAAAAGATGTCATAAAAGAATTTAATGATAAGAAAACAAATATTACAAATCACTATATTTTATTTTTAGATAGATCGTTCGTCTCTAACATGTTATAATTAAAAACATTTCTATTCCTTGCTCTTACAAATTCTTCAATGATTTCGTCACAATTAAGCTGCTGAACAATATCTACTTCCATACACAATAAGGATAACGAATCAAGTCTTTCCGGAATTATTGTTGTGTGCTTGCTTTTCCTTGTGTCCCGTCTGTTTGGCATCTATGGGTCTTTGCTTTGGACAACTGGTGCCCTTGTTTTGTTGATACCCTCAGCAGGAGCTTACCTTGCTTATTGGGTAAAGAGTCTTTGATGGTATCTCATTGTGGTTTTGATTTGCATCTCTCTGATGGCTAATGATGCTGAGCATCTTTCCATGTGTTTAGCGGCCATTTGAATATCTTCTTTGGTGAAATGTCTATTCAAGTCCTTTGCCCACTTTATGATTGGGTTATCTGTCTTTTTGTTGTTATTGAAGTTTTATATATATTTTGGTTATTAAATTCTTATTGGATATATGGTTTCCGAAGACATTCTCCCAGTTGGTAGCTTGTCTTTTCACTTTTTTTGGTAAAGTCTTTTGATGAACCAAAGTTTTCAATTTTTATGAGGTCTGATTGATTTTGTCTTTTGCTGTTTGTGCTTGCCTTATATTCTTATAACGAGGAGTAAAAAAGTTACAACCAGTTGCTGTTAAGCAGATGCCATACTGATCCCATGCGTGTCACAGTGGAACTGTGCTCCACAGGGTTTTCAGTACCTGATTTTTCAGTTAGATTGCCAAACCTTTCTTCCAAGGTGCCTCTGGGTAGACTGGAACCTCCAACCTTTTGGTCAGCAGCTCAGCATGTACTTTAACCATCTGTACCACCCAGGGACTCCAGATGAGTTATAGGTGAGGTGATTTACAATTGGTATTGTTTCTGCAATCAGGGGAAGTCTCAGTTAGTCAAGTAATGGTTATCTCTGTCTAGCTAGTTTCAGAGGAGCACACAATTCTAATGTCTAATTATTTGTACGACAAAGAACAGGAAGTCAGAGGATCTGTTTGTGGCCTTGTCAGCAGGTTCAGGCAAAAGGGATTCATAGGCCTGTGTTTGGCCTTATTACAGGTAAACAAGGGAGTTATCTGCGGTCTTACCGGAGTCATGAGAAAGAGTAATACACATGAAAGAGTAGTCACGTGGGGGAAAGGCTGTTCTTTGCCATAAGGCGTTCCCTGGAACACAGAAAGGTGCTGGTGGGGAGGATTACTAACCACCCCTATAGTTTAATGTTGTCCCTGCAAAGTCTAGGCTTGGAATTGGCGGACTCATGGGTCACTATGAGTTTGAATCGACTGGATGCCATACAACAACAGCACTGTTTAAAGCAGGTCACAAGGTCAGCTGAGATTCAAGGGGAGGGGAGTACACAAGAGTGTGAATACTGGGAGGCATGGTTCATTGCGGGTTACCAAAACACCAGTCTACCCCAGAGTCGGAACCTTGGACTGGATATGTAGAGTGGGATGCCATTAGCATATTCTAGGTAGTAAAGGAAACCATTGGGTGGGATCACAGGATAGATGTGTAGAGTGGTGTGTACAGAGCAGAAAACTGAGTCTGTGAGCCCTGCAGACATGAGACCGGAGTCTTGAGTGTTGTGATTTTCCTACTTCCTCAGAAAATCAAAACACCAAACCTGGTGATGAGGAGTCAACGTTAAGGCTGTTTCTTGATCAACACTTATCCCAGCATTTTCTGGGGTTTTGTTGCCAGTCCTGTTTCTTGACCATGATCTAAGTAATCACTAGTTTAACAGTAACAATGACCCATCTAGCCAGAACTCCCAGTTAGGAAGTTTTTACATTTTATTTGCCCTGATCTGGCCAAAGGCATTAACTTAACCCATCCAGCTTCAGCAAGAGAGAGAGGGAACTTCTGTGTGAGGGAGACCATTCGTTGAACAGAGGTCTCCCACACAGGAACTCTCCTCCAAAGCTAGCTAACCTTTGGAAATTTGAACTTTCTTTGCATTGGTTTCCGTGTTGATACTGGACTCAACAGTATGAATTTCCTTCAGAGCTCTTTGTGAAGACAGGCTAATGAAAGACCATAAACCATTTTTACTAGGTGAAGTATTTACCACTCTAATTAGCATTACCATTCAAGGGCTTTCATATTGGGGAAACAAACAGACTACCGTCCAGCGTGCCTGGGTTAAAAGCTATCTTACATCACGATTAAGTAGAGGTGGAGGGCAACACGATGCAGGGCTAACATTGCCTGCGCTCTGACAGTCACTCATCAGACCTTTATGAAGATACCACAATGCTGAAGACAGTCTTCTAGGTCACGAGGAAAAGGTAAAATCTGAGTCAAGTCTTGTGGGTTTATTAAAAATAACTTTTACACAGCATTTCTTTATGGGTAATATTATAAAGCAGGTTTGCACAAAGTACTAGTCATCCTCCCAAAGCAGAGTTGGTAAGTTTCACGGAGGAAGTCATGAGCTGGGTCTTGAAGCATGAATAGGAGTTTACCTGACTACAGAAAAATGCCCAATGGAAGGCCATTTACATGGAGCAAGGAAACTAAAATTCCTAGATAAGGTCTGTCTCGCTTTCTCAGGTGGGTCCCAGGGGCTGACGTTTCCTCTTCCTCTCACTCCCACCCTGGAGAGGTGGTGTTGGGTGAACCTCTGGCTAAGACCCAATACCAGGTTCCTAGCCTCCAGCAGCGCCTTGGTGGGTGTGTGAGGGTTGGAAGGTAAAGTCATTGCACGCATGCGCTCTGGCAACCGGCTGGCTCTGCAAAGGAGGTCTCAGCTCCCGGCTAATTCCCCGCCCCTCCCCGCGCCAAGCGGGCCCCACGACCTGGTCCCAAAAGTGAGCCTCCCGCGCGCCCGCGCAAACTCTAGGCCCCGGCGGGCGCCTGCGCACCACCGTCTTGGACTCGTGGGCCGTGGGGAAGTAGAGGTGGAGCACCGAGAGGGCGCGCGGCAGGAGGCGGTCGCCGTTACGGCGCGAGCGTGGTCACGTGGCCGCCGGTCACCGCCGCCACCACCCCCTCCCGCCCAGTTCTCTTTCAGGTCGGGCCGGGCCCGGCTGGTTCCACGAGCTGCCGGCAGAGACTGAGGGAGAGAGAGAGAAAGAGGAGGGGAGGAGGAGGATTCAGGGAATAGGAGCTGGGGAGCCCGTCTGCGCCACAGGTAAAACAAAATGATGATGATAATCATAAAAAACCCCAGCCCCCTGAGCACCTCCGCCTTCCTCCAGTGCAGCCCCCACATGCAGTAGCTCCCGCCTCGGCCTCCCCCCCTACCTCTCAGGACGTGTCCCGCCTCCCCTCGCGCCGCAGCTGCACTGCCGCTGCCTCACTGGAAGGCCTGAGGGTGCTACTGCTCCCGCGGATGGGCTGCCGCACCGCCCCCCATTTGTAGCTTCCCGGAGTCGGCGTGGGGCTGGGTGGTGGGAGGGATGGTTCCCCCAGCTGAGGGGCTGGCAGGGCGAGGGTGGTTGCTTCCCCCTCCGGCTGCCTGCCTCTCCCATTCCCTGGCGTACTGGCTGGGAGGCCAAATGCAGCCAGGCGGTAGAGCCTGGTGGCTGGAGTGGGGCTCAACTTCCTACTTGGTAAATTTCCCCTGTAAATTCAGACCTTGGCAGCAGGCTTCCTTCCCTGGCCGGAAGCAATCGGGCCCGGAACCCCTAAACCTTTTGAAACGATGCTTGTATAAGAAAGAAGCCTTTCCTTCACTTTTTGACCCCATTTTAGCACGACTTAAGTTTATTCACCTTTAAGAACATGCACGTTGAGACGTTTCAGGATGTGAGGAAAACTTTGCAGAGGGTGAAAGTTGATTTTTTTCTTCTACTCTTCTTGGAAAAACAAACACAAACTTTCCAAAACAAGATTTGGTTCTACAAGTTTGCTCAATACCAGTTGTTAAATAGTTTTAGTTCACGGAATGTGATCTAAAGTTTCCACCCTTTAGGTTTTTCTGAATGGTGACTTTCTGGAAAGAGTTTCGTTTGCCAGCGCTGAATTGGGCTAAATCCCGAAATTTTAGAAATTTGCAGGTTGTGCAACTTTAGGTCGGACCGCTCTGAAATTTCTTTTGTGCGCTTACAGCAAAATATAGTCGCAATAAAACTGTCTCTTTACTAGTGTTGTGCTGTTGCACAGAACAAGTGACTTAAGGCAGGAAGCATTAAACACACAGATTGCTGAAAAATAAACTTTTAGAACACTTTTTATTGATATCAATAGCAACGAAACCCATTTATGTATTGGTTATTTCTCTTATGAGGTTTTCAGATTCCTTACGCTGGTAATTTTCGTATATCTAAATTCAAATGTAAACTTAAGCATTTAAAATTTTTACAACTACCTATGCAATGGAGTTATATAGAGCATTGCTTCTCATACTTGAATGTGCATATGAATCACCTGGGCTCTGGTTAAAAAATGCAGATTCTGATTTAGTAGTCTGTGATGCAGTTTGATAGTCTGCGTTTCTACTAGCTCCTAGGTGCTTAACTAGTAAAAATGTAGATAACTGTGTGCTCACAAAGTGATGTATCAATGAACAAGTTCCTTTCAATAACTCCCCCTGAGTGTACAGGTGGCTTGGGAGAAGGGGCAAGATGGACTGAGAAAGCTTATTGAGGGAGGTCCCTTATCTAGGTTGTGCAGACCAAGTCTGCCTTCCAGTGGAGGGGATAGCAGAATTCCAGGAGCTGCCCCAATCAGGAAGAGTGCAGGTACCCTGTCTGCATGCTGTGTAGTGCTGCATCACCTGCAGTTTTCCCCCTAAAATTTCCCCCTTTTAGCAGAAAGACTTGCTCAGCTATGGGCAATTGGGTTTTATCAACACGAAGGCTAGGAGTCAGGTATCTATCTCTGAATGTACTGCTGGGACAAAAGTTTCTTTTATTGGTAGAAGTCTCTCTCTGTCTCTCAGACTTCAGAGGTGTGCATTCCTGCATACCTGAGCCTTGGAAGCAACCCTGTAAACAACTGAGTGTCACCACCTAGAATTGAGAGTATTCTAACTGATTTTTTTCTAATGTAATTTGACTGCAGAATTGAAAAGTTTAGAGATGTCACGCCTAACCTCCTATACTTGATGTACATCAAAATGATTTTATTTTCCTTATGAACACTTACGGAAGTATAACATCAACTACCTTTAGTGCCATACTTTTTATAGTCTCCATTCTAGTCCTTACTTTACCATTGTTTCTTTGTGGTTTTAAATAATATATGTAAGAATTGTTTTGAAGCACTTACTAATGCTAGGCAATGTTCTAAGTGCCTTATTTAATTTCATTGAATCCTCACAACAATCTCTGAGGAAGCTGAAGCAGAGAGAGAGCAAGTCTCATGCCCTGGGTTACATAGCTGGTAAACACAGAGCTGGAATTTTGGCTGGCTGACTCCGGAGTCCAAGCTCTTAGCAGTCTATTAGGAGAAAATACTGTCTTTTTAGAAGAAGATAAATTAATGATATTCTTTAAAATTCTTACTCCCTCTAGAAATGTCTAGAATTATGAACTTTACTTTTATTTTAAAATTCAAATTTGTCATTGTTCTTTTATTTCCACTTTTTCTCTTACCCTAAAATGAAGAACTGCCTCAATGTTTGTAGTCTTTTTTTGAGTAAGATGTTGAAATTTGCAAAGCTTTGTATGTTTGCACTTGTTTGCTAGACCAGTCACCGTAGTCTCCACGTTCAGATGTCACTGTTAAATGTAAAACTAGTGTCTATGTTCTTTTGACCCTGCCAGTTTTTCAGTCCTTCGTTTCCTGTCTCTCCCCCCTCCACCTCCCATGCATACATGGTAGATTTATTCTGTATTTGTTATCCTGACATTTAGGTTTTTTGCAAATAAGGATAAAGAAACCAAAGAAAACCTAAGCATTGATCATCATTATCGTATTTTAAGTAGCTAAGGTAAGAAGGCCAATCTCAGATAAAGGATGATCTGTTAAATTGAATAACTTGTGCTTTATAAAAAAAATAATACCTGTGCAATAGTTTAGTAAGATCAAACATTACATAAATTGCGTGATGAAAATTCCCTCTCTTGCTTTCATTCTTTGAATATTATGGTAGTGTTGAAGCCCTGGATGCATGCTCACTCCCTGACTTTTCCATTCCTCTGATGTGTTACGGGGCACGTGGCCACACCAGCTCTGCTGCGTCTTTAACGGTTCTAAACACTCACTGGCCAGGGCCAGTCATTACTTGTAGTAAACCCAAGGGAACATTTGTTGCACATCCAAATGATAGAAGCCTTCTAATAGGTATTTTCACTTATTTATAATAGTTCTAATTTTTCTGCAAGCTGTATTGTGATGTTTATCACTATAATGCCACGCTGGCCAGTTACTTCTCACTGCGTCACTTGTCTCATCTTTAAAATGGGGATAATAGTAGTAAGTACTTCACGGGATTGTTTTGAGGCTTATATGATTTGATATATATATAAAATGCTTAGAACAGTATTTGACACATAGTGAGTGGTATTATGTAAGTATTAGATAAGTTCTATCATGGATAATATGCAAGGTGGTTGATCCATGTCTATATAATCAAGACTGACTGTATTTGAGTGAACTTAACGTAAATTGTACATTTATTTGGGTAAGGTTGCATGGCCAAGAAGACAGGAAATTTGTAGATTTGGGATGGAAATATAAAATTGGTATAGTAACGCTGTTATCATTTTGGAGAATTAAAATAAATAAATATTGTTTGTCAGCTCATATCTTTCCACACAAAGAGTTGGGGCTGTAGAAATAATGAAAGATGTCTTTGGTGAAGTGTGAGAGGTTTACTTTAAAATTTTAAAGTGTAGCATTGTAAAGCCTAGAACAGCATCTCTTTTTTTTTTTCCTGAAGGCTTCCCTGACTATACCTTTTGCCTCCCTCAACTGATTCTTTTGCTTTTTGAAATAATCCATCCTCCAGGCTTGGTCTACAGCCCCTTATCTGAAACCCATAAGGGCAAGTGTGTCTTAGAAGTCAAAACTTTTTTTGGAATTTAGAAAATTAATACGGTTTATATGCTGTCTATCAGGAAATCTCCGTGGATAGGAGCAGTCACCTCATAGTAGTACATATTAATTTTCCCGGCAAAATTATTAATATCAACACTAAGTAGAATAAGAAAGGCTACAAAAGCCTCACATTAGTTCAGGTCAGGTTTTATTGTCAGCTTAGGAAACAGGTTTTGTTTTTCAGAGCTTTTTCGATTTTTGAAATTTGAGATGAAGGACTGGGATATAGATATATATTTACGTTCATCATCATACCTGTCTCCTTGACTAGACTGAGAACTTCTGGAATGTAGGATCTGTGTCTTAGCATTTTGTGTCTTCAGCAGCTAGTATAGGGCCTGGCATGTGCAGTAGGTGTTTATTAAGTGTCCATTAGTTTGGTTGAAAAACATGTAAAGATAATGTCATTCATTCATTCATTGTCCTGTGCTGCCTGTGACTTCTGTGGCAGACTCCATGAAAATACTTAGTAATGACAGATTATTATTTTTCTTAACTCACTTGCCTAGGCAAGGTAGTTATTGGATTATATATACATGTTTGGAAACCAAATAGTGTTAAAATATTTGAAGTAGGCATTGTAAGTGATTGCCAGTTTTTCATAAATTTGTGTTAAGTAAAAACGAGTGCTTAACTTTACCTTTTTGCTGCTTTCATGAAACCTACAGATAGAAATTATTTACTTTAAAAAATTAACTGCATTTGATTTTATGTGATATTTAGTGATAGGCTAGCAGTGGAGAGATGGGCCTAAACAAAGCCCTGCTGTTGGGTACATTTATTAAGCTCAGTAATCACAGTATGATAGTTTATAACCAGCCGTTAGGAAAAAATAGTTTTTTTTTCCTGTTGCAAAAGTAATGGCTGTTTATTATGGAAATTTTATAAAAATAAATGATCAAAAATAATTACCTGAACTATTGGGAATTTCTTAGAGTTCTGCTTGGAATTATCTTGCCTTGAGAAATGCTCAAAGAATAAATGTCAGGTTTGTACTGTAAGTACTAGTTCAGAAAGCAGAGTAATAAGTGTTGGTCAGTAGGTATGTATTATCTGTAGTGTTTTACTAAAATTTGCCTCCCTAAGCAAGATAAAGAGGTTGAACCAAAAGTAATTATGCTCCTACTTCTAATTAGTGGATCTTCAGAATAATTAGGTCAGTGAGAAGCAGCCCCCACTTCTGGTGTAACCATCTTGGGGACGAAGTAACAGAGAGGAAGAGCCCTGCCTTCTGATGGAGTTGGAGTGATTTATTGCAAGAGGACTGAACCAAACTCACAGGTCCTGGCTGCGGAGTTGTGCATTCTGCTTGTTGATAACCAGTCAGTACTAGAAAAAACCCTTTTAGAGTTTCCCAGAACAGGTACCTTTGGAGGAACCCCACTAGCTGCCTTACAGGAGTCCAGGAGCAGTTACTAAGAAATCTTTTGTGATCCTGGGGTGAGATAATAGATTGATTGCTCTGGATCTATGCATGGGGTTTTGGAGGGAGGGGGTACTGGTGGACTGACTTCTTTGTCTACAGCAGTCATGGAACTAGGCTTTTTTTCCTTCCATAGATACGAGAGTCTTGTGGTAAGAATGCTCATTTTGATAGGTAGATGTGAGTGGCTTAAGGGGGCTTGGGATAAATTGCTGTGTTCCCAAACCTTAATTTCTCGAGTGAATTTAGGGGTTAATTTTAATCATTTTATCTTGTCTTTGTGTGTATATGTATGCATGTGCAATATATGTATGCATATAATATACAAGTATATATTATATGTATATAATATACACATATGTAAATATATTGTACGTATGTATATACACATTTTTTTAACTAAAAGTGGATTTGTACTATTTTGTTACTTGAATTTATTTTTCATTTGCTATTTTGTGGTATTGCTCATGTCATTAAATGCTTTCACATTATTTTTAATGGCTACATACTATTGCATTGTGTGAATGTGAATGAATATTGAAGTAGTCCTCATTCTTGGACACCTAGATTCTTTTCAGTCTTTATGACAAACAGTGCTACACTGAATATTGTTGAAGCTAATATCCCTTTGTGCGCATACATGATTATTTATTAAACATTGTGGTGAGTGGAATGACTGGGTCAAAAATCATAACCTGTATTTAACAGTTTTGATACACATGGCTAGATTGTCCATTTCTGGACAGTTTGTACTGGTTTACCCTTTACTCCAGAGCTGTTTGAGGGGTCTTATACCTTACAGTTATTGGTTATTATCATTTTTCTTTATTTTAACGGCTGTGTTGAGGTATAATTGACCTTAGTACCTCCTCACGTTCCCCCCACCTGCCTTCTTACAGGTTTTAACATTTTGTGTAGTTAAATCTCACCTTTTCCTTTATGTATCTTGTATAGGTAGACTTTTCCTACCTTATATTTTTATAGCTATTCATTTATAATTTTTAAAACTTTTCATAGCTTCATTTTCAACTTTTGGTTTTGGCAGTTATTCCAGAAGATATTTAAATGTATAGGGTGATAAAGTAAACAAAAAACCAAACCAAACCTGTTGTCATTAAGTCAATTCTGACTCCTGGCGACCACATGTGTGAATAGAACTGTGTTCCATAGGGTTTTCTAGTGCTTGATTTTTCAGAAGTATATTGCAAGGACTTTCTAACAAGGTGCTGCTGGGTGGACTGGAACTTACAGCCTTGCAGTTAGCAGCCAAGTTGTATAACTGTTTGCACCACCTGGGGACTCCTGGCGTGAGGTAGAGGGCCCCTAAAAATTTTAACCTTGTGATTAGCCAGTTATCTCAGTACTACTTAATGAATGATCTGCTCTTTCTTCATGGATATCAGAAGGTTTATCATTTGTTCTTCTATTTGGTTCCACTGTGTTTTATTTTTTGTTTTTGTTGTGTATGGGATCTCCCTCTCTATATATACATATATGTCCCCCACTATTGCTAGTAAATAGAAGAGTTGTTGATATTTGTATATTTATTTTATAACCAGTCACTTTCTGAATGTCTTATTTATTCTAATGGTTTTTCAGTTGATTCTCTTGGATTTTCCAGGTAGATAATCATGCCATCTGGAGGCAGCCATTTTTGTGTAAGGGCTTTTTCATGATTAATTTTCACTTGTGGAAGCTGTGCTGGAATGATTTTCTTAATTTCATTGCCTTGAAATATGATGTTTTGATTTGGTACCACTGTGATTTGATCTACTCAGCTCTCAAATGGGTTTTAAAATATCTAGAAAACCACTCCACCAGATGATTTCTAAGGACCCTTCCAGCTCAGAGGTTTTGTGATTCTACTTTTGTGTCAAAAGACTCCTGGTAATATACACTGCTCTCTGGTACTTTAAGTTAAAGTGCCTGCAGCTTCCTTTATAATTCTGATTGTCTAGCTCCCCTCATCAGCCAGCAAGCAATTACTCTGAGGTTTACACTTTTGTCTCCTTAGAACTTGAAGTTTTTTTACACAGTTCAGATCGTGCAACATTGTGTGTTTGCTTGTTTGCGGTGTCAAGTCTTATGATTTTCTTTTTCTGATCAGGTGGTATAATTTTCTAGGCAGAAAGGTGAGTTTTCTTTCCAAGCTGTGGCCTTGCCATTGGCCACTTAAAGGTCTCCAAGCCAAGTTCTGTGATTGTCAAAACTGAGTGTAATGGAAGCCATTGGGAAGTGATATGTAGACAAGAAGGCAGTGAAGGTAGGACAGAATAGGGGAATTAGGGGGAGGGAAGTTCCTGGTACATCAGCTCTTCTTTCTCCTGTTTCCTTTCTACTTTCTAATTATCTTTTGGACACCTTTGACTCTGCCCTTTTGATTCCTGACTTCCTCTTTATTCTCCAGATAGACCTTGTTTTTTTCTTTCAGAGAATAGCTCCCCTATCTCCTTTCTACTTGATCAGGAAGACAAATGCTTTTCCACCATTCTTTGAAGTAGTCCTGATCAGCGTCCCTAATGGCCTTCCTTCTTGTCACTAAAACTGCCTGTAAAATACCCTGACCTACCTGTAAAATGGCTATAATGCATCCTACCTTGCAAAGGCAGAGGATGTTGATTAGAAGTAGATTTCCTGTATAAAACTGCTGATATGGAAGCATTAACAAAATGAGAGAAAGATACTTTATAAAGAGAAATTGTCATAGGATTGTCGAGTAGTAACCAGGTAGTTTAGGACTGTGGAGAAGATTGTGAGGGATTAGCATTACAAAGAGCAAAAGCTTCTGAAGAGTCTGTTGATATCTCCAACCCTGATTTCTTCCCTGAGCTTTAAACCTGTGTGTCTGATTGCCTACTGGATAATTGTACTTCTGGATGGCTCACTGGAGACTAAAATTCCATATGTCTGCAACTGAGTTTTCCATCTTCTCTTAGAAAACGTATCCCCTCTTCCAAGTTTTCTATCAGTGGATGGCACCACCATGTCCCTAGTTGTTTAAGCCAGACCGGGAAAACACATTTTAGTCCCTTTTCCCAAATCTTCTTCATGTCCAGGCATCAAATTGTGTGGATTCTATCTTTTGGATGTATTGTCTCTTAATTCCCACTACTTCTACTCTGGTTTAAGTCCCATTATCCCTTACCTGTCTTTCTGTAAGGTCTTCTGACTGGTGTCCCTACAGCCAGGTCATCTTTTTAAGCTCTTACCTATTTCTCTTACACTATGGCTTGAAAGCCTTCAATACTTTCCATCGCCAGGTCTCTGCCTATTTCTCAGTCACATATCTCCCTTGCCTGCCTCACTTATACTCTGTGATTTTGTTATAAAGTATTGAATTCCTTTGAGTTTTTGGAACTGTTTATCTTTCTGCCTCTGGGCTTGGAATTTTCTTTCTATCTCTTCATCTTACTGACTCTTGTAAGGTCTCAGCTTAAATGTCTCCACTCCAGGAACTTCCCTTACAACCCCCAAGTCCGTGTTGTGTCCCTCTCATTTAGCCAAATACTCTTTTCTACTCCAGTTGTAACATTTATTATGTATTATAATTATTTTTTATTCACTAGACTGTGTCCCACTTTGACCGTATGCTCTGTGAGAGCCAGGGCCATATACATCATCTTTACCCTTGTATCCCTGGCACTGTGTTTTTTTAAAAAGTAGATTCCTCATTCAATTCAGTCAACAAATCTAGAGACCACCAGCTACATACCAGGTACTATTTTAGGTAATAAAAATATGGTAGTAAATAAGAGGTGTTCCATTTATTAACTAATGTGTGATAAACCACTTCAAAAACTTAGTAGATTAAAACAACAGTATTCATTTATGATTATATGATTTTATAATTTGTATGGGACTCAGTGGGGACAGTTCATCTGTTTCACCTGTTGTCAGTTCAGTGGAAGTTGAGTATAATTCCCAGCTTGGCTCACTCACGTGACTAGCAGTTAGTTGATGCTGCTGTCTGGCACCTTAGCTGGAGTTGTTGACCAGAGCACCTGCATGAGCCCTCTTTATGTGACCTGGGCTAATTATGGTATAACAAGTGAGTTCTGAGAAGGAGCATCCCTTCAAGAAAGAATAGTTCGAGAGGTGGGAAATGGAGGCATCCGGTCCTCTTAAAGGCTAGGTCTGGAATTGATAGTGATACTTCCACCGTATTCTTTTGGCCAAGCAGACAGAGGGTCAGACCAGATTCGGGGGGAGGAGAATTGAACTCCATCTCCTGATGGAAAAAATGACAAAGAATTTGCAACCATAATTAATCCACCTTCACAGACCAAAAAACCAAACGAAATAAAACCATAAAAATTATTATATGTGTTAATTCCTTTGTACACCTCCATCTTCCCAAGAATCATGATAATATATCATTAATTTAAAAAGAATTAAAGCACAACATGAAGTGAAATTTAAAAAGTGACCTTTGTTCCCACCCTTCTTAAACAGTATTTCTTTTTCTGTAGTTATTTATATGGTTTCTTAATTTTTAAGTTTTAATTGTGCATATAGATCCTAATTTTGATAAGTTTTGTGTTATTTATTTTCATCTTTTGTAAATCCCCTTGCACTCATGTTATTATTCTAAGTATATTTCTAGAAGTAGAATTAATGTATGAAAGGGTATGTATCATTTACATTTTTATACTTATTGCTAAATTGCCTTATAGAAAGACAAAACTAATTTATACCCTAGCTTTCAGGGCATGAGAGAACCCATTTACAATAACCTTGCCACCATGGGGTATTGTAAATGATTGCCTTTGGTCAGTCTATTGGCAAAAATGCATAGATTTAAAAAAAATAGTTTTTGTTTTCTTTAATGCCTATTTAAACCCTTTTTCCATTTTTGGGTTTTTTTTAATTATTGATTTTTAAGAGTTCTTTATATGTTGTGGTTTTTAACTCTTTGCCTGTTTTATATATATATAGCAACTGTTCTCAATTTTGTCTCAATTTTATACATTTAAAAATTTTTATGAATAGCTGTTGCATTTTTAATAGAGGTGTCATATTTTACTCTTTTACTTTATGGCTTCTGGTTTTTGAGTAATGCTTAGAAAGGCTTTCCCTATTCCAGGATTGTAAAACTGTTAACACTTGGTTGTTAATAAATTTTTTATGGTTTTATATTTTTACGTTTAAATCTTTGACCCATTTGGAGGTATTTTTTTGTGTGTGTACAGAGACAGTATGGATCCAAATTTATTCTTTTTTAAATGTCTAGCCAGTTTTTGTGGTATCATTTATTGAATAATTTACCTTTTATCTGTTGATTGGAAACATTACCTTTATTATATTCTAAATGCACATATATTTCTGAAATCTTGGTTCTTTTCCATTGAGCTGTCTGTGTCTTTTGTATTAGTACCAGTTTCCTATAGCTTTTAGTATATTACAATATCAGGAAGGGGCCAACATCCCTCATAATTCTCTTTCAGTTGTTTTTGGCTCATATGTTTATTCTTGTGATTTTCTGATAGATTTTTTTGGATTCTTTTTTCCGGTGGAAAATATTTTCCAGGTAGAAAATATCTGGAAACAATGGTTAATTTTACCTCTGTAATATTTATATCTCATATTTTGTTCGCTTATCTAATCTCACAGGCTACCACTTTCAGAACAACTTTAACTAATGGTGATGGCAGCCAGGCCCTTTGTTTTGTGCCTGACTTTAATGGTAATGCTTCCAGTGTTGCTCTATTAACCATTACACTGGCTCTTGGTTGTGGTATGTGTGTGTGTTTTAAAATTATATATATTATTTTCTTTTTGGAATGGATTTTGACTCCTATCAAATGCCTTTTTGACTTCGCTTGATAAATCATATTTCTTAACCATTTGTCCTGCTAATATGGTGAATTATATTAATACGGTTTCTAACATCAAATCGTTCCTAAGTATTTGGAGTGAACTTTATTCGTTTGTAGCGTATTCTCTAATATACTGTGGATTTCTTTTTGATACTATTTTCTTTTGGATGTTTGCAGCAATATTCATAAGTGTAACAGGCATGCAGTTGTGTTTATGCGTATTCTTCTTGTCAGGTTTAGTGTCAATATTATCCTGGCATCAAAATAATAGGGAAGCTTTCCTTCCTCTGTGCTCTGGAGCAGTTTAAATAGCATGGGGTTGAGAGAATTCACCTGTTCTTTGCCTAGGTCTGGTGCTTTGTTTGGAGTAGCGCTTTGTCTGTTTTCTCGATTTCTCGTTCAGTTATTTATGTGCTTAGGTTTTCTCTCATTCCTTGGAATAATTTTGATTATTCATCTTTCCCCAGAAAAAATCACTCATTTCATCTAGATTTGTTTATTAGCATAATTTAGTACATATTGAGGTTATTTTCCCTTTTTTGTGTTTCCTAATTTTCTGATTATTCCTTAAGATTTTGTTTCTTGACAGAAATAAGACTGAACTCAGTTCTCCTTTGTCATTTTTTTTTTTTTTAACCACTTTGGCTAAGCTGCCAATAGTTTCAGTTATAGAATTTTTGTTCATTATGGATATTGCTGGTTGGGAAAAATCAGTAGACAAAAAAATTCGACAATAACTGTACATTTTCTGTTTGTGGAATTAATTATAGAATCTTGTCCATCTCTTAATAGTTTTACAGTATTAATGGAACTGATCTGTTTTGGGAATTTGGCAAAATTCTATCCAGACAGTACTAGTGAATAAGCTGAACAAAGACAAATTGTACCTTGCTGTGCCAGTGTTAAACATTTTCATAAAACAAACTTTTAATGATTGAAAAATAAAAATGTTAAGATTGAGATAAGGATAATACGTCAGTTAAGTTATATAGGCAGAGTGCCTCTCTGAAAACAATTAAAAATGCTAGATAAAGTGTATTTACATTTTTTTTGCTGAAGAACTGACATGACAGTAAGAGATTACCAGGTCAGAATCTATATGAAAGCAGGAATTCAGAGAGGTAAGCAGAATATTAAAACGGCTTATTTCTGAGGACATTTGCTAAATTGGGGGATTTTTACTTTGGTTTTTAAGGCCTTACAAGGCCAAGGGGATAGAAACTAAAGCCCAGGTCTGCCGAAAGTAGGAAGTCTAATAGGAAATTCCTCCCCTATAAAACTAGGAGTCTAACGGGGGCTTTGTCTGTAAAGTATGGGTGAACTAGGATTAAAATCCTGCCTACTGTCTTGTCGACAGGAAGCCCCAAGGAGAACTGCCTTGGACCTGAAAAATACCTATCCCTAAGAAGTTAAAATGACAAGCCTTCCCTTTTATGAATTTACAGCGCCAATTCACATCATTTGGGTGATCTAGAATAACCTCAAGCTGTGAATTTAAAGTAATCCTAGGTGCCTGGCAGAAAGAAGCATATGGAAATCCTCTCAGGAAGAACACATTTTGTCTTAGGTCCTAGGGAATTCCCCCAAATAATTTCCTAAAAAATTAGCTTGCGATAGAGTATAACCAAGCACACAAGGAAACAAGGCACCATGAGTAAAAAGCAGCAGAAACAACACATAGAAGTTAGACCTTGAAAAAGGATAAATATTGGAATTAACAGATACAGAAAATAATTGTTTACTAGGTTTTTTAAAAAGATGGAAAATATCTTCAGGGAATAGAAAACCTAGTAGACTTTAGAAAGACCTAAAAAGAACTTCTAGAAATGAAAAATATAGTGATTATTATGACAAACTTAGCAGATGTGGTTAATGGTAGACTAGATACAATTAAAAAGAGAATTAATGAACTGGATATAAACCAAACCAAACCTGATGCCATCAAGTTGATTCTGAATCATAGTGACTTTACAGGACAGAGTAGAACTGCTCCATAGGGTTTCCAAGGAGTGGCTGGTGGATTTGAACTGCCGACATTTTGGTTAGCAGCTGAGCTTTTAACCACTATGCCACCAGGGCTCCACACTGGATGTAGGAGAGATGAAATTATCTAAGATGTAGCACATAAAGGCAAGGAAATGGGCAATACGAGATTAACATACATAGAACGTAGAATAAGAAGGCCTAACGTGTTTTATCAGTTTCCTTAGAGGAAAAGGAGAAATAGTGGGCAAGGAGGAGATGATGTTTGAAGAGATAATAGGTGAGAAGTTTTCAGAGCTGATGAAAAACACCAGCATGCAAATTAAGATGCCCAGGTAATTGCAAGTACACACTCCCCACCCCATCCCCCCAAAAAACCCAAACCCATTGCTGTTGAGTCAATTTAGATTCATAGTGACCCTATAGGACAGAGTAGGGTTTCCAACAAGCAACTGATGGATTCAAACTGCTGACCTTTTGGTTAGCAGCTGAGCTTTTAACCACTTTGCCACCAGGGCTCTGCAAGAAGAATAGCTGATAGGAAATCCACGTCTAGACCACCACCACTACCAGTTGCCATTGAGTTGACTCTGACTCATGTTGACCCCACATGTGTGTCAGAGTAGAACTGTGCTTCATTGGGTTTTCAGTTGCTGATTTTTCAGAAGTAGATAACCAGGCTTTTCTCCCAAGGTGGCCCTGGGTGGACTCAAACTGGCAAACTTTCAGTTAGTAGCCAATTGCATTAACTGTTTACACCACCCAGGGACTGCAAATCTAGACACATAATAGTAAAATGGAGAACACAAGCAACAAATAGACTATCTTAAAAGTTGCCAGAGAACAAAAGGCAGATTACCTTCAAAGTAGTTGTGGCAGTTAGACTGACAGCTGACAGCGCAGTAGCAAAAACGGAAGACAAAAGACATTGGAAAGATAGCTCAATGTGCTGGAAAAAAATTGCCAACTTAGAATTCTGTAACTGATGAAAATATATTTGAAGGATAAGAGTAAAATAATGACACCATTTTCAGACATGATTATATTATCCCCTAATTATAAAGAAAATTAGCATATAGATATTTTTTCTGATTGGTTCTAGTGTTTCTAAATAATGAAGGATTATAGTATAAGGAATCCTGAGCTTCACAGAATTATTTTATTCTTAGAAAATTTTTGTGTTTACATTTAGTAAATAGAGATACAGGAGTCCTGGTGGCGTTGTGGTTAAGAGCTTGGCTGCTGACCAAAAGGTCAGCAGTTTGAATCCACGAGCCGCTCCTGGGAAATCCTATGTGGCAGTTCTACTTTGTCCTAAAGGGTTGCTATGAGTCAGAATCGACTGGACAGCAATGGGTTTGGTTTTTGGTTTAAACAGATACTGTTTGGTAGTAAAGACTTTCTCCCAGTACTTACTCCAACTTGTGTATCTGTACTGTGTTTAGAATCTTCAGTGTTACTGTAGCAAACCTTTCATGGTGATTAGTGTATGTCTTTAAGTCTTACTGTATGAATTATGCAGTTTTTAAAATGTTCATATTTGAAGTATTAAAAGGAAAATTTGGGGAAAACCGTGTCCTGATATTTGCAAAAATAGTTTCTGGGAATGATTTTGCTCTCATTCCCACTCCCAAATAAAGACTTCTTAAAAAAAAAAAAAAAAGGTACAGTAGTGGGAGATGTGATTAAGAGCTTCCCTGCTAACCAAAAGGTCGCCAGTTCAAATCCACCAGCTACTCCTTGGAAACTCTATGGGGCAGTTCTATTCTGTCCTGTGGGGTTGCTGTGAGTTGGAATTGACCCCATCGCAGCAGGTTTGTTTTTTTCTTTTTTTGGTGGTGGGAGATGTGCTTTTAAGGAGTTAGATGGACCTGGATTAGAAACTGGCTCTACTGCTATGTAGTCTTGTTCAAGTGACTTCATCTTTCTGATACTTAGTTTTCTCATCTGTAAAATAGGGCTAGGACTACCTTACAGGTGTATTGTGGAGAACCAGTTATGTTTGTAAAAAGCACTGAGTACAGTCCGTGGCTCTTAGTTGTCATTGTTAGCTGCTCTGGAGTCAGCCTCCAGTTCATAGTGACACATGCACAATGGAACCACAACACTGCTAGGTCCTGTACCATTCCCATGATTGGTTGTGGATCAGACTGTTGTGATCCATAGAGTTTTCATTGGCTAATGCTCAGAAGTAGATTCCGATAAATGATAACTCTTTATTGTTATTACTGAGTGAACTAGAAGAGTGAATTGAATCTGACAAGGAATTTGAATTGTGTATTGTACAATTGATGGAAAAGAATTGGTTATGCTTTTGCTGTTGAAGAGCCAAGCACACTGATTGTAATGAGTGGCTTTACCTGATGATCTAGTGATTTTACATGAATTCAGCTGTGTATGTTACTCACAAGGTCAGTCAGCTTCATGTTCTTCTTAGCAGCTATGAGGAGACAGTTTGTAAGAAGGAATGATGAAATCGGTGACTTTCTTCAGAAAGTTTAAAAGATTGCCAGCCTCTGTATATGTGTATCTGTTGCTATATCTCCTGAGGCTGAGGTTAATGATCCTAGTTAATTTAAAGTGAGGCTGAATTTTTAGGACTTCAGTCCAGAAAATGATTATAAGATATGTACTTAAAACTTTACACTTCTGTTTTCAGAAACTAAATGAATTCACTGGTTTCCAATAATTTAGAATAAGTGCTATCAGAGCACTCTAATTACTGCTATTTCAATTGAGAATACTAATTTTCTATACAATATTACAGAGACCTTGATTTTTTTTTCTCTGCATTTTGTTGTTGATAGTCTAGACATGAAATAGAATGTTTTATGGTGGGAGTTACTTGTACATCCTGTAAATTATTTTCTAGTCTTCAGCATGTAGATGTTTTGTCCTATTGAGTAGTGATAACTATGTAGAATATATTAGTTGATTGCATTTTTAAGCCACACTTCTTATTATCATAGTAAAATTAAAAAATGGTATAATGAAGACAATTCAGAAGTTCTTATTTTTGAAACTTGACATCATTTTTAGAGTGTTGGGTATAGGAATATGTTACATTTGTAGCTTTTAAGTTTATTCAGGTTACAGAGACAGTACTAAAAACAAATCAGGTGTTTTTTGTCTTTCAAGAAGTTCTAGGATCTCAAATCAAATAATTTAAAAAATGATTGGGTAAAAATAGTGCCACAAGTTCATCTGAATACACACACACAAATGTCTCGTATTAAACATCTTAAATGCTTTAATCTTCTTGATTAACTTTAGACACTCATGTGTTGCAAAAATTGAACAGCAGCAAATTTTTGTGACGTTAGATCATGTGATATTGGTATTCATGCAGTGCTGCTTTTGATCCTGGAGGTAATCGCTTGTAATCACAAACTTTAAAGAATATTAAGATTAGTTTCTAAATTGATGTATTTTGCATTAGTAAAAATACATAGGATTAGAAAAGACACTATATGAAACTCATATAGACATTGTTTCTTGTTCACATTTGATTTTGTATTTCATATTTTGAGCTTTGGTTGTTTATATGCCAAAGGCTGGTAATTTCTTTTTAACTGGTAGTTGTGTACACTGTGAAAATTATAAATTAAATTTGAGTGAGCTCCGTTTTATCTTTTATTTCTTCTAATCTTTTATATTTTGAAAATGAGTGTTGTTTTATCATGGCAAACTCTGTGTGAATCAAAGTCAATCCTCATAGGAATGGAAATTACTAGTATAGTAGTACGGTTTATTCATATATGTCTTCAGTGCTGTAGTTTGATTTTTTTGCAAAACCAGGGGGATTTTTTAGGTATTATTGTATCTTCGCACTCTGCAACACTATAAAGAAAACTGATGGGGTAAGCAAAATCTATCTAGTGTCTTTAGTCCATTCTAGTAGTCCATTTTAAAAAATAACACTAAAATAAATAGGCTTTTCTATTTAGTTGATTGATTATATAAAATAAATAATGATGTTGGCAGGTTTTACTAGGTTATTCTTAGGGTGCTCTGCTGAGAAAACATTCTATTTATGAGATGCTAAATAACATTCTAGATTTTTAGTGGAAAACAGGGTAGTCTCTCCTTTAATGACTTAGCAGTGTGGGTAAGTAAGGTAGAAGTCAGTGGAAAGCTTTCACCTGAAATGTAGTTTTTGTCTTGAATAGTAATTATCTTTTATAAAACATTTTACATAAGAAATTATTCAGAAATCATTGCGGTAGACAGAATCAGTGGAAACAAAACTCCTTTATAATTAAGTTGATTATATTTTCAAAATTCCAATATTTGATACTACCAACGAATTATTGTTTTTTTTTTTAGATGTGATAATGACGTGATTATGTAAGAAAGAGTCTACTATTTTTATACGCCTTTACTATGTAAAGGTGAAATGACAGGAGGTCTGGGACAGGTGAAAAAGTATAACAAAATTTACTAATTTGTTGGGTCTCAGTCATGTGTAAATGGAGATTCATTATTCTATTTTCACGTCTTTTGTTTATATTTACAAAATATCATTGCAAAATCAATTAAGAACAAATACATTAAGACAAATAATCCCCAGAAACCATCATACTTCAGGAAAACCTTTGGGGCATGGTAGTGGATGGGAGGAGAAAGAAAAGGAAGGAGGAGAGGAAGCCTAGTATGGGGATGTCAGGGTTCTTGTGTTCCTGGACTGGTGTCTAGCTCTAGGGAGGTAGATTTTCTGGGAAGGAAGAGTTGATAAACTAACTTTCCAAATGTGATGGAGAACTCCTTTCGTTTCTTTCTCCCTTCCTTTCCATCTCTCATTAACTTTTTCCTCCCTTCACTTTGAGAGGAAGAGAAAGGAAAAGGTTGGCAGGCCACATCAGTACTCTCTTAATGGTGTTGGGTTCTAGAGCAGTGTTCTTCCAGTTGCACATTACTGGTTACCAGGTGACTTTAGCTGGTTGCTTCTGGCATTAAAGAGGAGCCCTGGTGGCACAGTGGTTAAGTGCTCAGCTGCTAACCGAAAGGTTGGTGGTTCGAACCCACCCGCTGCTCTGTTAGAGAAAGATATGGCAGTCTGCTTGGTAAAGATTTACAGCCTTGGAAACCCTATGGGGCAGTTTTACTCTGTCCTGTAGGGTCACTATGAGTTGGAATCGACTCAGTGCAATGGGTTTTTTTGGTTTACCGGCATTAAAAAAATTGGAATATGCCAAGTGCATTGTACATGTTGTTGTTGTAGTCTTGTGCTGTTGAGTTGATTCCAACTCATGGCGACTTCATGTGTTAGAGTAGAAGTGCCCCATAGGGTTTTCTTCGCTGAATCTTTACAGAAGCAGATTGACAGGCTTTTTCTTCCATAGTGACGCTGAGTGGGTTCTTAGTGCCAACTTTTCAGTTATCAGCCAAGTGTAAACCATTTGTGCCACCTACGGACTTGTGTATGTTGTTGTTGTGTGCCATCTAATTAATTCTGACTCATAGCGACCCTATAGGACAGAGAAGAACTGCTCAATAGGATTTTCCAGGCTGTAATATTTACGGAAACAGATCTCCAGGTCTTCTCTCGCAGAGCAGCTTTTGGGTTCGAAACTGCCGATGGTTCAGTTAGCAGCCAAGCGCTTACCCATTGCACCACCAGGGCTCCTTGCATTGTGCATAGTAGGTGAAATGTAGTATTCATAAATTTTTTTGTTTGTTATATAACATGTATATGTGTACTGAATTGTGATGTAAAAATATGTTCCTTGCAGTGGGGCATTAACAAAAAAAAGTAGTAGAGTGGATATTGGTGGCTACATTGTCAGAAGAAAGCAAATGTCAAAATTTGCACAAAGGGGCTAGGATAATAACTCAGCATTTTCACTCTATGTTCAGACATTAATCAGGTAACTAGAAGGAACTAGAATTGACCAGGAAGATCTAATGGCTGATTTTATCAGCAAATGAGTAAGCCATGTACAAAATGAAGAGAGGAAATAGAATGGTGGCTTGTAGACATTGATCTTATTACTGGGGTCTTTGTATCAGTGAGAAATGTATATTAATTAGTAATTACTTTGAACTTTTTGAGCTAGATCCTTCTTGTAATCTTGCTTATTTACAGAGTTTGATGCATAGTAGATACTTGATAAAAGCTCTCTTTAAATTTATACAAAGATTACGTATGTTAAAAATGTGTGAAAATTTGATAATATTAAATAAAGATGAGCTTTTTTTTAAAATAATTCACTTCGTTCATTTTTTAGCTTGAAATCACTCAAAGGACAGATTGTTCCAAAGCAAGCAAGGGAGAATAGATAGTAGAATCAAACTGTGGAGCCAGAAAGATCTGAACTCAAATGTTAACTTCTACTGCTTACTGGTTAGGTAGCTTGGAAAAATTATGTAGCCTTTTTGAGTTCCGATTTCCTCACTGTGAAATGGCTTCATAGGGTTTTAAACAAAATGAGGTGATTTATGGAAAATACCTGGCACAGAGTAGTTGCTCAGCAAGTGCTTTTTATTGTTACAGTCAGGCCTCTCTTTCTTTATGTCTCATTCTTCTTAAGTTTGGCATCTCAAGTCGATCTTTTACTTTAGTTAGCGATCGTTGTTTAATATTACGTTGCTGTGGAGATTTAGAACAAACTACTTCAGAGATTAAGAAACATTATTTATCTACAGTATGGAAATAAATTACATTCTTTCTGCCCTAGAAGATTTCATTGTCTGAAATATTTTATGGATAGTGAGTGATTATTGAATTATCAGACTAGTTCTGTTAAAGAAACTTCATATCATGATCTTATGGAAGTTGAGAAGTCCTCTAACAATTAGTTGTTAACACTGAACTGTTTACAAATTGTGCTCTTATTCCTTATGTTTAAGATAGTTTTCTTTCAACTTTGATATTTTATGATTTTTAATGAAAATTTGTGCATTAAGGTTAATGGATAAAGTTATATCTTTTGAGTGAATAGTCTAGTTAGATTTGTCTTTAAAAAGGACTGAGTTTTGTGGATTTGAATTATAAATAACTGACAGGAGGTCTTTAATATTTTTTTTCCTCTGAACAGATGTCTTGGCCTATAGTGACTCCAAATCCCTTGATCCTTCCAAATTTTCCCTTTACTAAATAAGTTTAAAAAAAGTGACATTTTTATCATAAATGATTGACTTAATTCAGGCAAACATTATAGCTGAGTAAAGACTTCATCCCAGTGAGGAACACTTTGGTATGAATAAACTGTTAGATTTTTTTTAATCTTTATTTTTGAGAGTTTAATGCATGCATCCATCTCTCTCTCCATGTATCTGTGTGCAGAATAGTATCTTTTTTTATGTAATAAACCTTTAAGATTAAATGTTTTCATGCTCTGCTATGCTGAGATATTACACTATTGACACATTCTTTTTTTAAAATAATTTTTTTTTTGTCGTTGAGAGTATACACAGCAAAAACATTCACCAATTCAAGTTTGTACGTGTACATTTCAGTGGCATTGATTACATTCTTCAAGTTGTGCAGTCATTCTCACTCTTCTGAGTTGTTCCTCCCACATTAACATAAACTCAGCTGCCCCCTAAGGTTCCTATCTCATCTTTTGAGTTCCTATCTCATCTTAAAACCATAATGCTCAAGGCAGGCATTCTTTACTAGTTAAGCTAAACTCTTGTTTGGTTTTAAGAAGACTTCAGGGGATATTTTTGGTTTAAGGTTTAAAGATTATTTAGGGTAGTAGTTTTGGGGGTTTATCCAGCCTCCTTTGCTCCAGAAAATGTGGATTCCATGAGAATTTGAAATTCTGGTCTACATTTTCCCCTTTGGTCAGGATTCTTCTATAGAATGTTTGATCAAAATGTTCAGTAATTGTAGCCAGGCACCATCCAGTTCTTCTGATCTCATGGCAAAGGAGGCAGTTGTGCATGGAGACAATTATCCTCCTTCTATTCCTGGCTCTCCTTCTTCCTCTGTTGCTCCAGGTGAACAGAGATCAATTGTTGTGTCTTGGATGACCGCTTGCAAGCTTTTAAGACTCCAGGGGTTATGTAACAAACTGGAAGGTAGAACAGATGCGCTAGACACGTTATTAGGCCAGTTAACTGGGATGTCCCATAAAACCATGACCCTAAACCTCCAAACCAAGGAATCAAATCCCATGAGGTGTTTGATTGTACATAAGTGATGGATTCTTTTTGAAATGATATTTAACAGTAGAATCAGTCGGAGTTCATCCAGGAAGTAGTAACCACAGTAGATCTTTCAATGGAGAAAAGTTAATACAGGTACTGATTACCTAGGTAATGGAATTGCTGAGAAGCCAAACAGAGGAGCCATGGAAGAGACAAAGCTTCTGTCAGTGATGCCACAGGAAGTAGGGAGAAAGGAGGATTTATACTCTGGCTTTTCCCTCTTCTGCCTTGTAGTCACCATAAGTACCTCCCTATTTGCCAGATCTTCTTGGAAGCCAGAGGGCAAGCTTGCCTGGGAACTATAGTTGCTTGTGATATATAGAGCAGCGCAGGGTAAGTCTGCGGAATGCATATGAAAGCAAACAGTTGATTAGCCTGAAAACTATGCTGTGTATATATAATATTCATCAATATATGGACATCTGTGTAGCCCTAGTTACTAAGAAGACTTTGTTAAGAAGAAATTCTGTTATTTTTTAATGATGGAAAGAAATAATTCCCTAAAAGCCAAAACTAAGATCAGCATTTCAATTCAGTTAAAACATTCACTGAGTGACTGCACAATATTGAGTAAATGAGCTACAAAGATGAAAATATTTGTTCTTGGTTTTTTTTTTTTTTTTTTTTTTTTTTTTTTTTAATATATATTTTATTGTACTTCAGGTGAAAGCTTACAGAGCAAATAGTTTCTCATGAAATAGTAGTACACATGTTGTTTTTTGACATTGGTTAACAACCCCACAATGTATTAAGCCTCTAAATTCTCAACCTTTTTTTTTGATGAAAATTACAGATGGCCAAAGATACACCGTTTCAAAAATTTCTACATTCACAGTTCAGTGACATTGACTACGCTCTTCCAACTGTGCTGTTATTCTCACTTAAGATGAAGGCTTACAGAAAAAATAGTTATTCATTTAACAGTTACTACACATGTCGCCCTATGACAATGGTTAACAATCTCACAGCACATCAAGAATATCCTTACTCCACCTTGTGTTCCCTATCACCAGGGGGCTTCCTTGTCCCCTTCTGTCTTCTGGACCTTGTCAGTGGACTATTGTACCTCTTTAGTCTCATTTGTTTATTTATTTATTTATTTATTTATTTATTTATTCTTATTTTATTTAAACACCATTTCAAAACTTTTTACTTACACATTTAAGTGATATTGACTATGCTCTTCCAATTGTGCTGCCATTCTCGCCCAAGATGAAGGCTTACAGGACAAAACAGCCTCCCATTTAATAGTTACTACAAATGTTGCCCTATAGCAGTGGTCAACAATCTCACAATACATCGACATTGTCCTTATTCAATTTGTGTTCCTTATCATCAGTTTCCTACTCTCCCTCTGCCTTCTGGCCCTTGTCACCGGACTCCTGTACATCGTTAGTCCCATTTAGTTTTACTGGGGTGTCCATTCCCAGGCTTAACATCGAACCTTGAAGGTAACTTCCCCTCTGAGCTGAAAGGGTGTCTGGGGGCCACACTCTCGAGGTTTCTCTAGTATTCTTTAGGCCAGTATATCTGGTCTTCTTTTTTTTTTTTTTTTTTTTTTTTTTTTTGGGAGTTAAAATTATGCTCTACATCCTACTCCAGCTCTGCCCAGAACCCTCTGTTGTGATCCTGGTCAAAGGAGTCATTGGTGGTAGCCGGGCACCATCCAGCTGTACTGGGCTCAGTCCCGAGGAGGCCTTGGTAGCTGTGGACCATTAGTCCTTCGGACTAATCTTTTCCTTGTATCCTGTTCTCTTCATTCTCCCTTGTTCCCGAAGGGATGAGATCAGTGGAGTATCTTAGATGGCCGCTCATAGGCTTTTTAAGACCCCAGACACTACTCACCAAGGTAGAATGTAGAGCATTATCTTTATAAGTAGTGTCATGCCAATTGAGCTAGATGTTCCCCGAGATCATGGTCCCCAGAGCCCTCCGTCCAACAACTCAGTCCCTCGGGGGGTTTGGATGTGTCTATAGGGCCTTCATGACCTTTCCTTGTGCAGGTTGTGTTAGTTTCCGCTGTACTATGTACTATCTCATCTCTCACCCAAGTTACCACTTACCTATTACCTATTTAGTATCCCCCCCCCCCCCATCCCTGGTAACCAACAAGGATTGTTACATTTTGCATGTGAATTTTTTCATGGGTTTTTACAATAGAGGTCTCATACAATATTTGTCCTTTTGTGATTGACTTATTTCACTCAGCATGATGTCCTCCAGTTTCATCCATGTTATGAGATGGTTCACCGATTCATTGTTCTTTCTCGTTGCATAGTACTCCATTGTGTGTATGTACCATAGTTTGTGTATCCATTCGTCTGTTGATGGACATCGAGGTTGTTTCCATCGTTTTGCTATTGTGAATAATGCTGCCATGAACATAGGTGTGCATATGTCTATTCGAGTGATGACTCTTATTTCTCTAGGATATATTCCTAGGAGTGGGATTGCTGGATCGAATGGTACGTCTATTTCTAGCTTTCTGAGGAAACGCCATATCATTTTCCAAAATGGCTGTATCATTTTGCATTCCCACCAGCAGTGTATAAGAGTTCCCGTCTCCCCGCAGCCCCTCCAACATTTGTTATTTCCAGTGTTTTTGATTCGTGCCAGTAATGCCGGGGTGAGATGGTATCTCATTGTGGTTTTAATTTGCATTTCTCTAATGGCTAGTGATCGCGAGCATTTCCTCATGTGTCTGTTGGCCATTTGAATGTCTTCCTTGGTGAAGTGTCTGTTCATTTCCTTTGCCCATTTTTTGATAGGATTGGTTGTCTTTTTGTTGTAGAGGTGTTGGATTTTCTTGTAGATTATGGAGATTAGACCTTTGTCTGACTTGTACTGTCCAAAAATTTTTTCCCAGTCTGTAGGTTCTCTTTTAACTCTTTTGGTGAAATCTTTTGAAGAGCATAGATGTTTGATTTTTAGAAGATCCCAATTATCTAGTTTATCTGTTGGGTTTTTTGTGTTGATGTTTATGGTTTGTATCCTGTTAATGCCATGTATTAAGGTCTGAAGTGTTGGTCCTATTTTTTCTTCTATGAATTTTATAGTTTGAGGCTTTATATTCAGGTCTTTGATCCATTTTGAAGTAGTTTTTGTATATGGTGTGAGGTATGGGTCCTGTTTCATTTTTCTACAAATGGATATCCAGTTTTGCCAGCACCATTTGTTAAAAAGACTGTCTTTTCCCCATTTGATGTATTTTGGGCCCTTGTCAAAAATCAGGTGACCGTAGGTGGATGGATTTACATCTGAGTTCTCAATTCTGTTCCATTGGTCAATGTCTCTGTTGTTGTACCAGTACCAGGCTGTTTTGAGTACTGTAGCTGTATAGTAGGTTCTCAAGTCAGGTAGTGTGAGTCCTCCAACTTTATTCTTCTTCTTCAGTAGTGCTTTACTTATTCGGGGTTTCTTCCCTTTCCATATAAAGTTAATAATTAGTTTTTCCATCTCTTTGAAGAATGCTGTTGGTATTTGTATCGGAATTGCATTGTATTTGTAAATTGCTTTAGGTAGAATTGCCATTTTCACAATGTTGAGTCTGCCTATCCATGAGCATGGTATGTTTTTCCATTTATGTAGATCCCTTTGGGTTTCATGCAGCAGTGTTTTGTAGTTTTCTTTGTATAGGTCTTTTATATTCCTGGTCAGATTTATTCCCAAGTATTTTATCTTTTTAGGGGCTATTGAAAATGGTATTGATTTCCTGATCTCCTTTTCATCGTTCTCTTTACTGGTGTATAGGAATCCAACTGATTTTTGAATGTTTATCTTGTATCCTGCTACTCTGCTGAATCTTTCTATTAGTTCCAGTAAATTTCTCGTGGAGTCTTTAGGGTTTTCTATGTATAGTATCATATCATCTGCAAACAGGGAGAGTTTAACTTCTTCATTACCAATTTGGATGCCCTTTATTTCTTTCTCTTGCCTTACTGCTCTAGCGAGAACTTCCAGCACAATGTTAAATAGGAGTGGTGATAAAGGGCATCCTTGTCTTGTTCCTGTTTTCAGGGGGAATGTTTTCAGCCTTTCTCCATTAAGAATGATGTTGGCTGTTGGTTTTGCATAGATGCCCTTTATGATGTTGAGAAATTTCCCTTCTATACCTATTTTATTGAGAGCTTTTATCAGGAATGGGTGTTGGACTTTGTCAAATGCCTTTTCTGCATCAATTGAGATAATCATGTGATTTTTTTCTTTCCTTTTATTTATGTGGTGGATTACGTTGATGGATTTTCTAATGTTAAACCATCCTTGCATACCTGGTATGAATCCTACTTGGTCGTGGTGTATTATTTTTTTGATATGATACTGAATTCTATTGGCTAAAATTTTGTTCAGAATTTTTGCATCTATATTCATGAGAGATATTGGTCTGTAATTTTCTTTTTTTGTGATGTCTTTGCCTGGTTTTGGTATCAGCGTTATGCTGGCTTCATAGAATGAATTTGGAAGTGTTGCTTCCTCTTCTATGCTCTGAAATAACTTGAGTAGAACTGGTACGAGCTCTTCTGTAAATGTTTTGTAGAATTCTCCAGTGAAGCCATCTGGGCCAGGGCTTTTTTTGGTTGGGAGTTTTTTTATTACCTTTTCAATCTCTTCTCTTGTTATGGGTCTGTTCAGATTTTCAATATCACTTTGTTGTAGTTTGGGTAGGCCGTATGTTTCTAGAAATTTATCCATTTCCTCTAGGTTTTCAAATTTGTTGGAATATAGTTTTTCATAATATTCTGTTATAATCCTTTTTATTTCAGTTGGGTCTGTTGTAATGTCCCCCATTTCATTTCTTATTTGGGTTATTTGTGCCCTCTGCTGTTTTTCTTTTGTCAGTCTGGCCAGTGGTTTGTCGATTTTGTTGATTCTTTCAAAGAACCAACTTTTGGTTTTGTTGATTCTTTCTATTGTTTTTCTGTTCTCTATTTCATTGATTTCTGCTCTGATCTTTACTATTTCCTTTCTTCCGGTGGTTGTAGGCTTTTTTTGTTGTTCTCTTTCTATTTGTTTGAGTTCTGTAGTTAATGTTTTGATTTTGTCCCTTTCTTCTTTTTTGATATGTGCATCTATTGCTATAAATTGTCCTCTGAGGACTGCCTTTGCTGTGTCCCAAAGGTTTTGGTATGATGTGTTTTCATTTTCATTTGATTCTAGGAATTTTTTAATTCCATCTCTGATTTCTTCTATTACCCATTGATGTGTAAGCAGATTATTATTCAGTTTCCATGTGTTTGATTTTTTTTCCTTGCTCTTTCTAGTGTTAATTTCTACCTTGATGGCATTGTGGTCAGAGAAGATACTGTGAATTATCTCAGCATTTTGGATCTTGTTGAGGATTGCTCTGTGGCCTAAGATGTGGTCTATTCTGGAGAACGTTCCATGTGCATTGGAAAAGAATGTGTACTTTGCAGCGGTTGGATGGAGTGTTCTATATATGTCTATGAGGTCCAGTTGGCTGATTGTGTCCTTTAGGTCTTCTGTATCTTTGCTAAGTTTCTTTTTAGTTGTTCTGTCCTTTACTGAGAGTGGTGTGTTGAAGTCTCCTACTATTATTGTGGAACTGTCAATTTCTCTTTTCAGTGCTGTTAGAGTTTTTTTTATGTATTTTGGAGCCCTGTCATTGGGTGCATAGATATTTATTATGGTTATGTCTTCATGATGGATCATCCCCTTAATCATTATATAGTGTCCTTCTTTGTCTTTTATGGTAGATTTTGTTTTAAAGTCTATTTTATCTGAGATTAGAATTGCCACTCCTGCTCTTTTTTGATAGTTGTTAGCTTGATATATTTTTTTCCAACCTTTGATTTTTAATAAATTCACATCTTTGTTTCTAAGATGTGTCTCTTGTAGACAGCAAATAGATGGATCCTGTTTTCTTATCCATTCTGCCACTCTCCGTCGCTTTATGGGTGCATTGAGTCCATTTACGTTCAGTGTAATTATTGATAGATGTGAGTTTGTTGCTGTCATTTTGTAGTGCTTTTTTTTGTGATGCTGAAGTTTTCTTTGTTCTTCTTACTCTCTTGTGCTGAGTTCCTTTTGTTTGTGGATTTTGTGTTCATTTCTTTTGTTTTTGTAGGTTTTGTTTTTGTTGAGACTTTATGTTTTTCGTCTTTATTTTTATGAGTTGGTTTGTTAACTTTTTTTGTGGTTACCATGAATTTTACCCTTATCTTTATAATTTTGAAGCAGTCTACCGTTACTTGGTATCGCCTTGCCTTCTTCTCCTTTAGAAGGTTCTATACCTATGCCGTTTGTTCCCTCTTTCATTGTTTTGATGTTGTTGTCATCCTTTGATTGATTTCTCTGATTCCCTGTTGTATATCTTTTGTTTTTGGAAAGTCGTCTGTAGTTCAGTTCCTAGAATGGTATCTGGTTCATGTTAACCTGCATCCTAGGTCCTAGGTCCTGCCTGAGGGCTTAAGCTGTTTGTCCTCAGATCGAAGAACTCCCTTTAATAATTCTTGTAAGTTTGGTTTGACTTTTGCATATTCCTTTAGTTTCTGTTTATCTGGAAATGACCTAATTTCACCATCAAATCTGAATGAGAGTTTTGCAGGATATATTATTCTTGGCTGACAATTTTTTTCTTTCAAGATTTTATATATGTCATCCCATTGCCTTCTTGCCTGCATGGTTTCTGCTGAATAATCTGAGCTTAGTCTTATTGTTTCTCCTCTGTATGTGACTTCTTGTTTTTCCCGAGCTGCTCTCAGGATTCTTTGTTTGTCTTTAGTTTTAGCGAGTGTGAATATGATATGTCTTGGTGATTTTCTTTTGGGGTCTATTCTATATGGGGTTCGTTGAGCTTCTTGGATGACCAGCTTTTCATCTTTCATGATATTGGGAAAGTTTTCTGTCAGCAGTTCCTCAATGATCCTCTCTGTGTTTTCTGTTTTCTTCCCCTGTTCTGGTATGCCAATCACTCGTAAGTTTTTGCTTTTAATTGTGTCCCACATAACTCTCAGGGTCTCTTCATTTTTCTTTGTTCTTTTTTCTGAGTTTTCCTGAAACAGAGTTGTATCCAAGTGTTTGTCTTCAGTTCCACTGATCCTGTCTTCCATGGTTTCAAATCTACTTCTCAGCCCTTCTATGACACCGTCCATTTCTGAAATCTTGTTGTTTATCTTTTGGATTTCTAATTGTTGTTTTTGTATAATTTCGAGTTGTGAATTTATTTTGGCATTTTGTTCTTGCATCATCTTCCTGAATTCTTCCAATTTTTTGTCTGTATTTTCCATAAATTTGTCTATTTTTTCCTCATGTTTGTCAGCTTTTTGCCTCAGTTCTTGGAAAATTCCGAGTATTGGTGATTTGAGTTCCGTATCAGGTACTTCTAGTGCATTTTCTTCCACAGGAGAGTTATCTGGTGTTTTAATTTGGACGCCTATTGGAGCCATCTTGTCTTGTTTTTGTAAATGTTTTGATATTGTTTGCTGTTTTCGGGGCATTCAGTAAATATTTCTCTCGTTTATTGATTGTAGATTTTTTTTTTTTTTTTTCGTTCTTGTGGTACAGCTGGGCAGATCTAGTTGAGGAGGAGCCACTGGGATGGGTTGCTTGTGGCACTCACCGCAGCCACCAGGACGGTCGGTAGTCAGTGCTGGGCAGGTTCCAATAGGGCGTGCCTGCACCGCTTGGTGATGTGATGTCTAGTGCACGGTGCAGGTAGGTAGGGTGCAGCGGGAAGATGGTTATGTGTGAAGCTAAGCTGGATATGGGAGAGAGGAGAGAGGAGGAGGAGCAAAAAGCGTACAAACATAAAAGAATGCTAGAGGAGTTTGTCGTTGGAATGTACAGATGAGAGACTATGGGATGGAGGAAACCAGAAGGGGGAAGAGAAAGAAAAGGAAAGAATGACCAAATGAAAATCAGAAAAGTTAAAAAACTGCAAAGTTCCCAGGGATCGCACCGATGCAGCTATGAGGTCTGGGGGGGTCGGTCTCAATTTTCACAGCTCAGCCTGGCCAGAAGGTACAGAGGCATACATCGCCTGGAATTCAGGGATCAGAAAGAGAAGGAAGAGATAGAGGGACAAGAAATTAAGCAATGAAGAAAGACAAAAGAGAAAAAGAGGTAAAATATGACAAAACTAATCAAAAAAGGAAGAAAAATAAAATTGAGAAAAAAAAAAAAAAAAAAAGGGCAACACCAGCAGTCAGTGCCTACAAATGGGACCCAGAGAGCCCCCACTCAGGGGCGCGAATTCCAGGAAGCCGATAGTCTCAGGGTTAAGTGACCGTGGCCACGGGAAGCAGAGGGGCCAACGAACAAAGGCCCCAGGATCCCACCCGCGCGGGAGCCCAGACCTGGAAACAGCCACACGCCCGAACGCAGCCCTACAGCCCCGCAGGAGAGAGCAGAGACGGCCCTCGGAACCAGGCACCCAGGCAAAAGGAGGGGGAGGCGGCAGGAAAAGGTCCGCTAGGTGCCAGCAAACGGCTCCCAGAAAGCCCCCAGCCCGGGCGCGCGGAACCCAAGCACCGGCGCCCCCCCGCCCAGGGACCCCGGCCACGGAAAGCAGAGGGTTGAACGAACAAAGGCCCCGGGATCCCACCCACGCGGGAGCCCAGACCCAGAAACAGCCACACGCCCGCACGCAGCTCCACAGCCCCGCAGGAGAGAGCAGAGACAGCACCCGGACCCAGGCACCCAGGCAAAAGGAGGGGGAGGCGGCAGAAAAAGGTCCGCTAGGTGCCAGCAAACGGCTCCCAGAAAGCCCCCAGCCCGGGCGCGCGGAACCCAAGCACCGGCGCCCCCCCGCCCAGGGACCCCGGCCACGGAAAGCAGAGGGGCGAACGAACAAAGGCCCCGGGATCCCACCCACGCGGGAGCCCAGACCCAGAAACAGCCACACGCCCGCACGCAGCCCTACAGCCCCGCAGGAGAGAGCAGAGACGGCACTCGGAACCAGGCACCCAGGCAAAAGGAGGGGGAGGCGGCAGAGAAAGGTTCGCTAGCTGCCAGCAAATGGCTCCCAGAAAGCCGCCAGCCCAGGCGCGCGGAATCCAAGCACCAGCACCCCCCAGCCCAGAGACCCTGGCCACGGAAAGCAGGGGATCCCCAGCTGAGGCGGAGAGGGGTGGGTGGTGGGAGAGCGCGCACCGCAGTTTACCGGTCGTTCTGTCTCCGACCAGATGCTCTGCAAGGCTGTTCTCCCGTTTGCTGGTCTCTGATAGGAATCCAAGATGGTGGATCCGCGCTGCGTTAGCTGGTAAGGAATCTCTGCCTGAGTCTCTCCTCGCTCTCCGTTCTCTTTTAGTATTCTCACTCCGTTTGGTGTTTGGCTGAGTTCTTTATCTCTTCATTTGGTGTTCTAGGGTTTCAGGATTGTTGATTCTCTGTTAGGCTTAGTTTTTCGGATCTTTGCTGTGGAGGGACGGCGTGGTGTTTCTGCCTAGAGCGCCATCTTGCCCCTGTATCTTGTTCTTGGTTTTGAAGTACTCACAGTCTACTGGAAGTTTTTTTTTTTTTTTTTAAAACAGAATAATTTTACTTTTGATAGAATGTGTGAGGAGTTAGAGATGGGCATATGTTTTTGTAGGAACTCCAGGGAGGAGCAGTTTACCCAGTCTTGTAGTTTGTGGAAGACTTTCAGGAGGTTAGGAAACTTAAGCTGAGCTTTAAAGGATTGGTCTGAGTTGGTAAAGAGAGGTGGAAGGGACATCCTGGAAGAAGGAAAAGCATGAATAAAGGCTCAAAAGTCTGTTTGCTTATGTGGAACAAACAGTGTTGCTGGAGCATCAAGTTTGGGGCATGTGGGGCCATAAAATGGGGCTGGAGAGCCAGAGAGAGGCCAGATTATTTTTATTCTCAAGCTGACAGGGAGCTATTAAAGGGATAGTGGAGTGGCCTGGTTGGCTTTGTTTTAAGTGTGTTGTTCTGTAATATGGAAGATGTGTTTAAAGGGGTGCCATACTGGAACTAAAAGACCAGTTAAGAGGATATTACAGTAGTCTAGGCAATAGGGGAGTGATGGACATAAACTCTCAAATACGTCTTTTTATGTCTTAGTCATTTGTTTCATCTAAGTACTTCTAGTGCCAAGCTTTTCAACCCGTGCCCCACTTCTGTACATAAAAATATGACACTCATCTTCTATGTTATTTGAAAATTTAAAATAAATTAATTATCTTAGGATTCTCTGAAGAAACAGAACCAGTGATGAGATGTTTATATATATGTATATATATATATATATAGATATAGGTATATGTATGTATATGTAACCTGTTGCCGTCGAGTCGATTCCAACTTACAGTGACCCCATAGGACGGGGTAGAACTGCCCCATAGGGTTTCAGGGAGCTGCTGGTGGATTCGAACTGCTGACTTTTTGGTTAGCAACTGAGCTGTTAACCACTGTGCCACCAGGGCTCAGTATATATAGAGAGAGAGGCCGAGAGGGGAAGAGAGAGATTGGTTTTAAGGAATTGGCTCATTCGATTGTTGGGGGCTGGCGAGTGCAAAATCTGTAGGTCGGGTGATGAGAAGAGTGAAGAGTGAGGGAGTTCAGGAAAAATGTTGATAGTCTGGAGGCAGAATACTTACTCGGGAACGTTTCCTTTTTGCTCTTAAGACCTTCAACTGCCTGGGTGACTCCCACTCACATTATGGAGGATAATCTGCTTTACTTAAGGCAAACTGGTTTAATCACATATAACTACTTCATAACAAAGTCTAGACTAGTGTTTCAGCAAACAACTGCACACCTTATCCTAGCCAAGTTGACACATAAAATTAACTATTGCAATTATGTAACTTTAAAATGAAGCAATTGGAAGAATACTATTTTGTTTTCAAATTGCACATGCCACCCTGGATATTCAATAATTATTCTTGAGAATCACTGTCCTAGGGCTAGAAAGAGGAGTAAGTCACAAACCTTGCTCTCTAGAAGCAGGCATGGTACCACTAATCATGATCCAGTGTTCTGTAGAGTGCTGGACACATGCTTTGCTCTCCTGGAGCCAGGTGATTACTATGCTACTGAGGTGTTACGGAATGTAGTAATTTCATAGGAACTTGAGAAACATTTCCTGTATTCATTAATGTGTCTTCTGATATTGAAGAGGGACAGATTTGCAATATGACGTTTAATTTTATTAAATATATCTTTGAAGATACCTAAAGTCTTGAATAAGATCTGCTTTACAAATTGATTTTAATGTATATTCTCTAATTTATTTCTGATAATACAAGTGAGATAGGATGTTATTAGCTTTTTTTAACAAATTCAAGGCTAGGCTGTATTATTCAAACTCTAGTGGGATTTTTACTATATCATGGAAAGGTGAGCAAGACAGAATCATTGAATTATCTAATGGGGCCAACAGACATTAAGTCAAAATACAAGGCCTAAAATATAAGTTAAATAGAAATACAAACACTGTATTGAGGGCATTTAGCAGACAAAGCCATTTTACTATATTTTCACTGCATCTAAGACATTTTTTTCACAATTTAACATCTCTGAAATTTTTGAATGTCTCACAATTTGACAGCAGCTTAGATTTGAGGAAAGTGATATTTTGACTTAGAATAATGAGGGCATAACAGATCTTGGAAGGATGAGGAATTTAGTTAAGTGGAGAAAGTTCTATGAAAAAGCACCCAGGCATGATAGCTGTGGTGTGCTAAAGGAATGGTAAGTGCTTTTGGGAGGCTGGCATTTAGGGTTCAAGAATGACATACGAAGAAGTGCCTTTAGGTAGGTAGGTTGCAGCCACTTCATGGTAGCCTTTGAAGGTCAGGTTGTGGAGAGTTGAGATTTTTATTCTGTAGTGAGTGGGAAGCTACTGAAGGGTTTTGAGAAAGGGAAAGTACGTGAATTTCTTGACCTGTGTTTAGGTATATAATGTTACATTAGAGAGAAGAGAAATTGTAGAAAGAAAAATTGTGCTGTTTTGAAGTAATGGCTTTATTAGTTGAAAAGGAAAAGAAAGCAAGATGTTATGTGGGTAGAAGTGGCAGAAATTGGTGACTTACTGAATGTGAGGGTGGAATGGGTGGTGGTAACAGAGAAATAAAGAGTTAGAAGCATAGGTGACTAGGAGGTTTATAGCACCTGTTATCAGAGGCCGAGCGTGCCAGGGTAGGTTAATGAATTTGATCTTTGTTACAAGGGGACTGAGGTGATTGTTGTGTCGGACACATAGCAGGAGGTGGGAGTAATTCAGATCTGCATGTCAAGAGAAATATCAAGGCTGGCGACAGAGATTTAAGAGATGCTGGCTAGACTTAGGTTGTAATTGAATACATTTCAAGGGATATGATCCATAGAGAATAAAGGGACAAAATTAGACTGCCAAGGAGAACTACCTATATTTTTAAAAATAGTTTTGAGATAAGTTCACCTGCCATACAATTCACCCATTTAAAGTGTACGATTCAGTGGCTTTCAGATACTCACAGAGTTGTGCAGTCCATCACCACAATCAATTTTAGAACATTTTCATCACCCCAGAAATAAATCCATGCTCCTTAGCCATAATCTTCCCATGTACTCCCCAGCCCAAGGCAACCGCTAATGTACAACCTACTTTCTTTCTCTATAGATTTGCCTGTTCTAGGTATCTTATATGAGTAGAATCATACAGTATTTGTCCTTTTGTGTCTGACTTATTTCAGCAAAATGTTTTCAAGGTTCATTCATCTTGTAGCAAGTATCAGTACTTCATTCCTTTTTATGGCTGAATAATAGTCCACCGTATGAATGTATCACGTTTTGTTTATTCATTCATTGGTTAATGGATGTTTGGCTTTTTTCACTTTTTAGCTCTTATGCATAATGCTGCTATGAACATTTATTCCAAGTTTTTGTGTGGACATATGTTTCCATTTCTCTTATGTATACTCCTAGCAGAGGAATTGCGGTATCATATGGTAATGCTGTTCTTAACTTTTTGAGGAGCCGCCAGACTCCAAAGCAGCTGCACCAGGTATATTCCTACCAGGAGTGTATGAGAGTTCCAGTTTCTCTGCATACTAGTCAACATTTACTATTACCTGGCCTTTTGATTATATTCATCCTAGTGGATGTGGAGTAGTATCTCATTGTAGTTTTGATTTGCATTTCCCTGATGTCTAATTGTTTATCTGTGGTCTCTTTTATATTTAGAGACCACCAGTTTAACAGTGATGAATCTTCCGTAAGTGATAAAACATCAACTGAAAAATTTCAAGTGAGTTATTTAAAACTCTGTGTGATCTTAAAAGTTTATGAAGAAAACGGTGCAGCCGCTGTGAAAAACAGTTTGGCTGTTCCTCAAAAAGTTAAACGTAGAATTACCATATAACCCGGCAGTTCTGCTTCTAAGTATACACCCAAAAGACTTGAAAGCAGGGACTCAAACAGATGCTAGTACTCCAGTGTTCATTGCAGCATATTCGTAATAGCCAAAAGTTTCAAACAACCCACGTTTCCATCAACAGGTAAATGGACGAACAAAATGTGATATTTACATACAAGGGACTGATATTCAGCCATAAAGAGCAATGAAGTTCTGTTACATGCTACAACATGGATGAACCTTAAAAACTTTATGCTGAGAGAAATAAGTGAATATTGTATGATTCTACTTAATATAAAATGTCTAGAAGAGGCAGATGCATAGAGACAAAAGTTTATTAGTGGTTACCAGAGGCTGCGGTGGGGGACTGGTGAGTTATTAGTTAAGGGATACTGAGTTTATTTTGGGGTAATGCAGAACTTTTGGAAATGGATAGTGGTGATGGTAGCACAACCTGGTGAATATAATTAATATGACTGATCTGTAAACTTAAATATGGTTAACATGGCATGCTTTTTAGTATATATATTTAACCACAATAAAATTTAAAAAAATTAAGAAATGTAGATGAAGGATCATAATTTTTAAGCTTCTAGGAAAAATAAGTTTTATAATGGTATAATCAATTTAGTGTACTAATACTACATTAATCCGAGAAACTGGACTGTAGGAAGAAGCATGGGGCATCTGGATTTGGGGAAGATTCATTAACAACCTGCATATGCAGATGACACAACCTTGCTTACTGAAAATGAAGAGAATTGGAAGCACTGCTGATGAAGATCAAAGACTACAGCCTTCAGTGTGGATTACATGTCAACATAAAGAAAACAAAAATCCTCACGACTGGGCCAGTAAGTAACATCATGAAGAAAGAAAAGATTGAAGTTGTGAGGGATTTCGTTTTACTTAGATCCACGGTCAGCACCCATGGAAGCAGCAGTCAGGAAATCAGAAGACACATTGCATTGGGCAAATGTGCTGCAAAAGACATCTGAAAGTGTTAAAAAGCAAAGATGTCACATTGAGGACTCAGGTGCCCCTGACCCAAGCCATTGTGTTTTTAGTTGCCTCTTAAGCATGCAAAAGCTGAACAGTGAATAAGGAAGACAGAAGAAGAATTGATGCCTTTGAGTAGTGGTGTTGGCAAAGAATACTGTGGACTGCCAAAAGATCTATCTTGGAAGAAGTACAGCGAGGATGCTTCTTGGAAGTGAGGATGACGAGACTTCGTCTCACATACTTTGGACATGTTATCAGGAGGGATCAGTCCCTGGAGAAGGACATCATGCTTGGTAAAGTGGAGGGTCATCGAAAAGAGGAAGACCCTCAAAGAGATGGATTGACACAGTGGCTGCAGCGATGGGCTCAAGCATAACAGTGATCATGAGGATGGCACAGGACTGGGCAGTGTTTCGTTTTGTTGTACATGTTGTCACTATGAGTTGCAACTGACTCGACTGCACCCAGCAGAAACAACAACAATAATACTGTATGCATCACACCAAGAAAAAAGGGTCTGACAGAAAAAAGGCAAAGTAAAATAAAGAAAAGGGAATATAATATAGGTCACGTCCCCCCATTTAAGCATAGAGTTTTTATATTGTAATTTTTTACAAGTGACACATGTATACAACTTACTCTTTTTTTTTTAAATTTTATTATGCTTTAGGTGAAAGTTTATAGCGCAAATCAGTTTTCCATTAAAAAATTTATACACAAATTGTTTTGTGACATTGGTTGCAGTTCCTGCAGTGTGTCAGCTCTCTTCCCCTTTGCGTTTCCACCTTAGATTCTCTGTGTTCATTTGTCCAGCTTTTCTGTCCCTTTCTGCCTTCTCGTGTTTGCTTTTGGGTAGGTGTTGCCCATTTGGCTTCATATACGTGATTGAACTAAGAAGCGTGTTCCTCATGTGTGTTACTGTTTGTTTTATAGGCCTGTCTAATCTTTGGCTGAAAGGTGAACTTTGGGAGTAGCTTCAGTTCTGAGTTAGCAGGGTGTCCAGGGTCCCTAGTCTTGGGGGTTCCTTCCAGTCTCTGTCAGACCACTAGGTCTGGTCTTTTTTTGTGAATTTGAATTTTGTTCTGCATTTTTCTCCTGCTCTGTCCAGGACCCTCAACTTTTTCTTAAAGTTAATAGCTCCAGTGGCAGCTTCCTTTTGGAAAATTAAGGATTTATTTTATTGGAAAAACTTAAATTATCACACATTATCAAGTTTTGGCAATGATATTTGGAAACCAGAAGTATTATATGCTGATGGGAGTGTAAATTGATACAGCTATTTGGAGAACATTTGGGCAGTATCCAGTAAAATTGAAAATGTATATATATAAACTAGCAGTTTTACTTTTATATATATTTAGAGCAGTGGTTCTCAGTTGGGGTTATTTTGCTCCCCAATGGGACATTGGACAATGTCTGGAAACATTTTGGAGCCCTGCTGGCACAGTGGTTAAGAGCGCGGTTGTTAACCAAAAGGTTGGAAGTTCAAATCTACCAGCTGCTCCTTGGAAACCCTATGGGGCAGTTCTGCTCTGTCCTATAGGGTGGCTGTGAGTTGGAATCGACTCGATGACAATAGGTTTTTTTTTTTTTTTTTTTTTTGGTTAGAGACATTTTTGGTTTTAACAGCTAGTTGGGGGAGGGTTATCGGTAGCTAGTCGGTAGAGGCCAAGAATGCTACTTAACATCCTGCAAGGCACTGGACAGTCTCCCATAACAAAGAATTATCTGGCCTAAAATATTGATAGTACCAGGGTTGAGAAACCCTGCTTTGTTCAGTCTTACATGTAAACAAAGAGACATCTTCAAGGATATTTGTTAAAGCATTGTAAAAGTGAAAAATCAGAAACAATCTAAATGTCAGTTAGTGGGGTAGTGAATAAATACAATGTGGTATGCATATATGATAGTAGTATAATATAGTAGTATGGTATGATATATACTATAGTAGTATAATAGGTAAAAGGAATGAAGTAGATATCTGGTTGGTGGAAACATGAGCATTTATAATATTATTTATGTTTTTCTATAATTTGAAAATTTCCCCAAAAAAGAAAACATCCGTTAATTCCAGTTATAACTTTATCTGTATTCAGATTTCATGGTGCTTTACATAGTAGGTTGCATATCTTTATTTATTTATTTATTTATAATTCTTTCAGTCCAGGACATTAACTGGGCTTCCTATAGAGAGAAGTATAACTAATTTATTTATTGTTTAATTTGTGTGTGTAATTGTGGAGAAGCTATATTGACTGTCATTAACTATTAAACTTTTGCTTAATTCACAAAAATGAAAACTCATCATAAAGAGCTCCTAATAACTGTTTATTTTCCTTTTTACGTGATTTTTGTGTATTAGAATATCATATATTGGTAGAAATGATTGGGCCTTCAGCAGAAACATGAAATATTTCTCCTATTTAGACATTTTGTTGTTGTTATAAAAGTATTTGAGTAATTTAAATAACCTTTTCAGTAGCTATAAAATAGACTTAGAGATGTTCTCTCTGCTGCATTTATTGTGAGAATGAAGACCGTTCTCAGCAACCAGCCTGTCGACATTCAGAAATGTCGGCATCACTCTGAAGGGACGCACAGTTTTTGTGAAGGTACACAGAGGGACTTCACTCACATCAGTGTATAACTCAGCCTCCTTGGAAGGAAAAAGAAGAGGCTTCAGATTGACAAATGGCAAGGAAATGAAAGGAACTGGCTACAGTTTACACTACCTGTAGTCAAGTACAGAGCGTGCTGTAGGGTGTTACAGTGCGCATCTGTTACAAGATGAGGTCTGTGTATGCTGTCTTCCTAATCAAGGTTGTTATTCAGGAGATCGAATCTCTTGCTGAAATCTGAAACTTCTTTGATGAAAAATACATCCGTAGGGTTTGCATGAGTCCAGGTGTTAACTTGTTCAGTATCTCAGTCCCAGAAAGATGAGTTAGTTCTTGAACGACACGACATTGAACTTGTATCAGATTCAGCTGCTTTAATTCAGCTTGCCATGACAGTTAACAACCAAAAATTTTTAGATATCTTTGTTTTTATCTGAAAAAGGAACAGTTCAGGCTGAACTGTAAGATCTAAGAGTTGTCCAGCTACAGAAATGAGACTGGATGATTCCTAAGACCTTTGGTAATATTTTTAAGATGCAGTAAAACTCATCTCTTCAGAATAAATAAATAAATAAATTTAGGTATCTAAATGATTCTCGGGACTTAAGTCATAAAATGTACTTTATAATCTTGTTAACTAGCATTTCCTGCATAGGTTACACTTAACTGTGAAGAGTTTTATAAATGTTATTGAAGAGAGAAAATGGATGTAATGGCATAACCAATACATATATTTTAAAAAAGACAGGGTTCAATTTTCACACAGGATAAAAAATATTGACAATAAAATGAAGTGGGGATAGTGCATAACCTGTAACTTTTTTCTTAAAGTGATATAGAAATAGTTGTCTTAAATATAGTTTAATTAGAAGATAAAATAACTGTTCATGATATTTTTGAGTTTAAATTACATCATATTAAATAACATAAGTCAAATTGCATTTATAATTATGTAGAAGTCTGTAATTTTTAAATAGCATTTACCAAAAACTAGACCAGAGTTTAAAAAACCTACTAATTTAAATTAAAAAATCTTAAAATAACCTTTAGTTAATTTTTATTTATCTTGTTAGAGCCTTACAAACTTAAATGCAAAAATAATACCTATATCTTTTCACATGTAAATGTCAGTCCAATCAAAAGGTGATTGAAAATTAATGACTTTATTTTTTAAAAGTCAAGTCTTAAAATTTTAAATTAGATATAATTTTTTAAAGGATTTTGTCCGTATTATAAGAATGGCTTAATTATAAAATCCATAAAGATAATTTAAAGTCAGGATATTTAATTTAAGATAATCTAAGCTTAAATATATCATTATGAATAGTTAAGACTTCTAACTATATAGAATTTGAAATAAGTCGTACAACCTTTTTAGATAATTTTCATAATTAGGTGAGAACAAGGCATGAACTATCTCCAGTTGATTTTCTTGCTGATGTTTGTAATTTAATACTAGAGTTAATCCTTAATTGCTGAGAAAGAGTTGGCTATAACATGGTTACCAGTTACTCTTCTGTAATATAATATGTAATAAAATTTAAGAAATAAATGTTAGTTAAAAGTTTTTAGAGAACATCTCACTAGTGGTGTGTGTGTTTATGTGTATAAAGTTAGAATTGATTCTTTGATGAATGGTTGTTTATTGGAGAGAATAGCTGATTAAACCTGGATACTTAATAGAATTAGCTTTTTTTTCTGGTAAAAAATATGTGCTCCTTCAATAAAGGTCTGAGGTTGTTTTGAGCAGAAGGCTGTGACCCTCTAGCTGTACTTTGTTTTAAAGCTGGTTTTGTGAGAAATAATATAAACGTCATGTATTCTTCTCAAGTGTGAATTTCAGTGAAATATTAGTGGAGTTGAAAAGGAATTAACACAATTATTTTAAAATAATATACTCAACTTTGAAGAAATTTGATGCTTTCTGTAGCAATTTTATATTCTACTCTGAAGCCCCCAGGTATGTGCATTCATTGTCTGTTGGGGCACTTATTAGGGGTGTTTTGGTGGGAAAACTTGTGGTTCTCCAATTTATGACCTTTATCTCAGACATCAGTGATATTTTAGTTATTAGATTCTCCTTTTAATAAGCTCAAGTCCTCTTTTGACTGGTATAGAATGAACTAAACCCAAACCAAACCTGTTGCCATCAAGTTGATTCTGACTTACAGTGACCCTATCAGATAGAGTAGAACTGCCCCATAGGGTTTCTGAGGCTGTTAATTTTAATGGAAGTAGACTGCAATGTCTTTCTCCCTTAGAGCAGCTGGTGAGTTCGACCTGCCGACCTTTCAGTTAGCAGCCAAGTGCGTAACCACTGCACCACCAGGGTTCCTTTGAGGTGAATTACTAGTCTTTTTTAAATTTTCCCCCAATTTTAAGACATTTGAAAATATTTATGATAAAGAATTTTGGCTTGTTTTTATGGATGAAATTTAAGAAAAAATCTTTACAGTACGCTTCTACTTAATCTATTTTTTAATTTTTAGTTTATCTTAAAAAATTGTTTACTCGGTTTTAGGTTTTAGGTAGGGATCAGGAAGTACCAGTGACAAGCTTACAATTATGAGAACACTTTTTTATACATAGATGTGTGTATGTTTGTAGATATGTTTTTAAAGTCTGCCCTTTTCTCCCCACAAAAAAGACCTGAAGCAGCTAAAAAGAAATGTGATCATAAGGTGATAAAAGCATTCTCTACTACTCTCCTCACTTCTTTCTAAGTTCTCACCATAATTGCCTTTAGTGTTCATGATCTTCCAACAGTCTCTTCAAGGCTGTCTAGGCTTTTTCTAGCATGCACCTTAAAATTCTTCCAGCCTCTAGCCATTAACCAATTCTAAAGCCCCTTCTACGTTTTTAGGTATTACAGCAGATCCCAGTTCCTGGTACTAAAAACTATTAGCTTCCTAGGGTTGCCTTAACAAAGTACCACAAACTAGATGTCTTTTAAGAAGAAAAGTTTATTGTCTCATTGTAAAAACAGCTTAGGGGTGGTCTCTGACCTCCTCCAACCCCACACGGGGACGCAGAACCAAGATCAACAGTGTTAAGGCTGACTCCCATGAGGTAGAGGCCAGACAAGCCTCCTCTCCCTGCCATCTTTACCAACTCTGACACCAACTGTCCCTCACACAGCACTCTCTGCTTCTCTTCTGGGTTCGATGATTCATTGCAATGGCCACACAGAACTCACAGACCATACTCACAGTTGTGAGGTTTATTAGGGAAGTAACAGTTACAATTCAGGCTCAGGAACACTCAGGATACAGTTCTTCTATCAGGACAGCCTCTTCCCAACAGTGCTCACAGGCACACCTTTCCGTGGCCCTAGGCCTCTCCTCAAAGGCACTCAGCTTTCTCTCTCTTTGGGCTGGGAAGCCCACTGTGCTGTCTCCTGCTGCCAAGTCTGTGCTGTTGGGTCTTTCCTGCCACTGCTTCTCGTTGGCTTCAGGGTTACAGCTCTCTCTCGCTTTCTCTCTCTCTCTCTCTCTCTCTCCTGCTTCCAGGAGCTTCTCAGCGCAGGGATCCTGGGTCCAAAGGATGCTTCTCTGCTCCTGGCTGTTCTTTCTTGGTGGTGGTAGGATCCTCCTCTCTGCTCTTGAATTGACTTTCTTTTAAGGCAAAACTGACCAAGCCACTTGGTAGGCTACAATTACCCTATCACACAGTCCTGCCCAATCACCTGAGTGGGAGTTACAAGACAATGGCTAGAAAGGCCATACCCAAAAGTAATTAATCTACCACACTCACAGTGCTGGAGACTGGGAGTCCAAAATCATGGTGTCTGCAGAGCCGTACTCTCTCCGAAGACTCTAGGAGAAGATCCTTGTCTCTCTTAGCTTCTGGTGGCCTCAGGTGTTCTTGGCTTTCAGCTGTAGCATAACTCTGTTGTCACATGTCCATCTTCCCTCTGTGTGTCTCTATCTTTTCTACTTTTAAAAGGATACTACTCATATTGGATTATGACCCACTGTATTGCAGTATGACCTTGTGTTAACTGACACCATCTTAAAAGACCCTATTCCAAAGACGGCCACGTTCACAGGTACTGGGGATTAGTACTTCAGTGTATCTCTTTGGGGGATACAATTTAATCCATAACAACATGGATGTGTGTATGTTGGTAGGTATGTTTTTAAAGCCTGCCTTTTTCTCCGCACAAAAAGACTCGAAGCAGCTAAGAAGAATATGTACAAATGTGATATAACTTTGAGTAAAAGTTTAAAGGGTGCCATGGAATAGATATAATATTTTCATTTTTCTTCTTTATATCATAATTACTTAGTGGTTAGTAAAATTCAGTATGGGCTGTCAAAGCTTTAACTTGTATTTTAACAAGTATTTTCATAGCCTGAATATTCTGTTTGGCTGAAAAAATGCATTTTTTTAAACTTTACCATATATTTCCAGCTTAAATCCAACCTTACTCTAAACCACTAAGTTAAGATGTTTGGTGTGTTTTATCTGCTCAGGCACCAGCTGTGCACCGGTACAGTTATGGAATAGTTTAGAGAAGAATTTCTCTTATTTAAGAACTTTGCTCCTGAGCTTTTCAAAATGGCTTGAACTTATGATTCTTCTCAGTGAGGTGTGAATGACAATTTTTGCCTTGTTCAGCCTTGGCTTATGCTTGATGGAAGTAATCAGTTAGCCCAGTTTTTTTTCTGTTTAAGGTTTTTTTTCCATATTCTTGGAGGTAGCACCATATGAATCTTATTAAGTTTCAATAAGCAATTAAAATTTTTAAAAATAATTTTGCTAAGTTGTTTGAATTTGGTGGCAGTGAATCAAATAGGTTAATTCCTCATTTCATTTAGTTTATTTTCTGTGTATGCCTAGTAATTGTCCTTTCAAGTTCATGTGATGGTGAGTGATTTTAAGAAGCAGCTGTTGATTAGATTTTGGATATCTTTTTCTCTTTACATTGTTATATTTAATTTACATATCTTTTCTTGTATATTTTTTGATGCTGTTCACCATGTTCTTTCACTTTCTAAGCTTTTAGCCATTGTTATATCAGTTCTATAAAACCAGGATAAATTATCTGATCTGCCAATCCCATGGGGTTGTTGTGATGCTTCAATTAGATATGTGTCAGATATTTGAAAAACAGCCAAATGTTTATACAGATATTACTTACGATTCTTTCTTAGGAACTGTGATGCCATAATTTCTGCTTTACCAGGTAGGTTTGAATTTACATTTGATTTCTGCTGGAAGTCTGAGCAGGGTCTTTTAAATGAACTGCGTTCAGAAATAAAAGTATCTGTCGTACATGGATGATTTGACAGGTAAAGTATGCGAAGTATTACTATGTAGCTTACCTCACATTGGAGAGGACAGTTAATGGAAATTGGAATCCTGTTCATTCAACATAATTGAAAATATATTTAGCTTGTGGTAATAAAAGGTTGTAATTTTTTTGTTGTATAGAGTAAAGTTACACATTAAAAATAAACCTAGTTTAAAACACCAAACACGATTTTGGCAGTATGGACAGGGTATTTTCACTGGAAAAGTAAATCATTAGCTTTTGAAACTTGGTCTCTAATAACTTTCTTTACTAAGTCCAGTTGTCTCTATTTTGTTTATTTAGAGTACCTCCAACCTTAGTACTTAGTTTTTTCAAAATATGATAGAAAATGCTGATCTGGGATTGTGTTACAGTAATGAGGCAGGATGTAGCCTCTAAAGTAATTAAGGTGTTAACCCACATGTTTACCATCATCTTTACTATCTGTTTTATCTTGCGTTTCAGACTTTCCATCTGTGTTTTCAACTACCGTCTGTTTAAATATTGCTCTACTCCCCTTTCTTTTTTATATCTTTTTGGAATCTTGATTTAGATGTGTTTTGGCCAATCTACTCAACATACACTGAGTAGACCAGTGCTACTTAAAGTGTGGTCTGTAGGTCTGTGCTGGCCTGCAGACTGATTTTATTGGTCTGTGATTTAAAGACAGAAATTCAGAGTAAGCATTTAGAAACTTTTATAGTAGTTTGACATTACCATGACATCTAAGCACTTAAAAAAAAATTTCCTTTTAGTGTATTTTATAAAAATTTTTGTCTGCGATGGATTGGCAGTTTAAAAAACAGGTCTTCATTACAGTTTCAGAAGTATTTTGTTAGACCATCTCATTTTACTTCTTGTATCTCTTAACTGCTCTTACACATTTTATTTCTTTGCCTTTCTGAATTGCATTTCGGTTTTTATTTTGATCTTTCTTTACTAATTTTTTGTCTGTTTATATTGACACGCTGTTTAACTTTTACACTGAATTTAAAGATTTATGTTTCTAATTTCTTTAAGTTCTGTTTTTTTTTCAAATCTACTTCATCATTTTTAAAACAATATCCTCTTTTTTGCTTATGTTTTTAAGCCTTTGTATTGCTTGAAACATCGTGTAATCTTTCCAGTAATTGAAAAATCTATAGTCTAATTCTGCTGTCTCTTGTTTGTTTTGGCTCTCATTCATCGTGTCTGGTATTCTTGTAGGTTTTGTGACTTTTTTTTTTTTTTGACTTGAGTAGTGTTCTTTGGAAAGATATTGGGTTCTTTGAGGTTTGGGTTGAAGTTATTTTTTTAACAGAGGATTTGCATATGCTTCCTCCGATTGCCTGGGAGACTAGCAGTTCAAGAGCACTTTAAATGACATCTTCATAAGAGATTTATTGAATAATATAAGTAGTGTGAATTTAGGCTGAGAACTTTTGTGAGGGCCAATTTGTGATTATAGTCTCAGGAGAATTGATATAACGTTCTCAAAATGACGGAATTATAGAGATGGAAAACAGTAGTGGTTGCCAGGAGTTAGGAGTGGTGGGGGAGGGGGAATGCTTGACTATAAAGGGTAGCAGGAGAGATCCTTGTAGTGATGAGATAGTTCTGTATCTTCATTGTCAGGGTAGTTACAGGAATTTACACATGTGGTAAAATGACATAGAATTAATACACATACATAGTACTGATATCAATTTCCTGATTTTGATATTGTACTATGTAAGATGTAACCATTGGGGGAAACTGGGTAAAGGGTACTTGGGATCTCTCTGTAATGTCTGTGAACTTCTTGTAAATCTATAATTATTTCAAAAGAAAACGTTAAAAAGAAATCTCAGAAGAAGCCTCTGTTTTTCTTCTGCATCTAGTGCCAAAGCCAAGACAGGAGTTTCCCCTTGCTGTTTTACTGTGTAATGGATTATTTCAATTTGGCTCTTAATATGTAGGTGCAGCCTTTGGAGTACCGGTTTTATATAGAAGTTTCCTTTTTCATAGATTCTTTAGAGTCTATCTCCTGAATTTTGTGCAGCCATCGAATTGTAAATTTAAGTTTACTAGTGTTAGGCACATAACTTAGAATGAAAACTGGTTTCAGGATAAAAGCTGTTGTTAGATGCCATCCAGTCAGTGCCAACTCATAGTGTCTCTTTGTACAACAGAATGAAACACTGCCCTGTCCTGCACAATCCTCACAATCATTGTCAGGCTTGAGCCCATCATTGTAGTCACTATGTTAATCTGTCTCATTGAGGGTCTTCCTCTTTGTCACTGACCCTCTACTTTGCCAAGCATGATATCCCTCTCCAGGGACGGGTCCCTCCTGGTAACATGTCTGACGTGTGTGAAATGTAGTCTCGCCATCCTTGCTTCTAAGGAGCACTCTGGTTGTACTTCTTGCGAGACAGATTTGTTCGTTCCTTTGGTAGTCCACAGTATATTCAATATTCTTCTCCAGCACTTTAACTGAAAGGTGTCAGTTCTTCTTTGGTCTTCCTTATTCATCGTCCAGCTTTCACATGAGCAGGTGAGATGATAAAAAACACCGTGGCTTGGGTCAGGCGCACCTTAGTCCTCAATGTGACATCTTTGCTTTTTAAAACTTTAAAGAGGTCTTTTGCAGCAGATTTGCTCAGTGCAGTGCATCTTTTGATTTCTTGACTGCTGCTTCTTCCATGGGTGTTGATTGTGGATCCAGGTAAAATGAAATCCTTGACAACTTCAATTTTTTCTCTGTTTATCATGATGTTGCTTATTGGTCCAGTTGTGAGGATTTTTGTTTTCTGTATGTTGAGGTGTAATCCATTCTGAAGCCTGTGGTCTTTGATCTTCATCAGTAAGTGCTTCAAGTCCTTTTCACTTTCAGCAAGCAAAGTTGTATCATCTGCATAACACACGTTGTTAATGAGTTTTCCTTCAATCCTGATGCCCTGTTCTTCATATAGTCCAGCTTCTCCAATTATTTGCTCAGCATACAGATTGAATAAGTATGGTGAAGGGATACAACCCTGACACACACCTTGCCTGATGTCATGGATTGAGCTGTGTCCCCCCAAAATATCGTCAACTTGGCTAGGTCATGATTCCCAGTGTCGTATGATTGTATAATCTGATGTGATTTCCTTATGTGTTGTAAACTCTATCACTATGATAGATTATATGTGATCTCCTTATGTTTTGTAAATTCTGTCACTGTGATGAGGTTATACTGATGAGGTTGACAAGATTAGTGTCTTAATGCAATCTCTTTTGAGTTATAAAAGAAAGAAGCAAATAGAGGCACATGGGAACCTCATACCACCAAGAAGGTGTGCCGGCAGCAGAGCGCGTCTTTTGGGCCTGAGGTTCCTGCGCAGAGACGCTCCCAGACCAAGGGAAGACTGATGACATGGCCCTTTCTCCAGAGCCGATGGAGAAAGCGTTCCCCTGGAACTGACGCCCTGAATTTGGACTTGTAGCCTACTGGACTGTGAGAGAATAAACTTCTCTTTGCTAAATCCATCCACTCGTGGTATTTCTGTTAGAGCAGCACTAGATGACTAAGACACCTGCCTTTAAACCCCTTGTTCTGTTTGAACGACTGCCTCTTGATCTGTGTACAGGTTCCTCATGAGCACAATTAAGTGTTCTGGAATTCACATTTTTTGCAATGTTATCTATAATTTGTTATGATCGACACAGTCGAATGCGTTTGTATAGTCAATAAAACACAGATAAACGTGTTTCTGGTATTTTCTGCTTTCAGCCAGGATCCATTTGTCATCAGCAATGATGTCCCTTGTTCCATGTCTTCTGAATTTGGCTTGAATTTCTGGCAGTTCCCTGTGAATATTCTGCTGCAGCCACTTTTGAATGATCAGCAAAATTTTATTTGCGTGTGATATTAATGATATTATTCGATAATTTCTGCATTCGGTTGGATCACCTTTTTTGGGAATAGGCATAAATATGGATCTCTTACAGTTGGTTGGCCACGTAGCTGTCTTCCAAATTTCTTGGCATAGTTGAGTGAGCACTTTCAGTGCTCCATCCATTTGTTGAAACATCTCTCTTGGTATTCTGTCAATTCCTGGAGACTTGTTTTCTGCCAGGGCCTTCAGTGCAGCTTGGACTTCTTCCTCCAGTACCATTGGTTCCTGATCATATACTACCTCCTGACATGGTTGAACGTCAAGCATTTCCTTTTAGTATAGTGACTCTTGTGTATTCCTTCCATCTTCTTTTGATGCTTCCTTTGTCATTTAATATTTTCCCTGTAGAATCCTTCAATATTGTAATTCGAGGCTTGAATTTTTTCTTCAGTTCCATTAGCTTGAGGAATGCCGAGCGTGTTCTTCCCTTTTGGTTTTCTGTCTCCACGTCTTTGCACATGTCTTTATAATACTTCACTCTGTCTTTTCCAGCTGCCCTTTGAAATCTTCTGTTCAGCCCTTTACTTCATCATTTTTTCCTTTTGCTTTAGCTACTTGACATTCAAGAGCAAGTTTTAGAGTCTCTTCTGACATCCATTTTGGTCTTTATTTCCTATCTTTTTAATGACCTCTTGCTTTCTTCATGTAGGATGTCCTTGATGTCATTCCTCAGCTCACCGGATCTTCAGTCATTAGTGTTCAGTGCATCAAATCTATTCTTGAGATGGTCTCTAAATTCAAGTGGGATATACTCAAGGTTGTACTTTGGCTCTGGTAGACTTGTTCTAATTTTCTTCAGTTTCAGCTTGAACTTGCCTATGAGCAAATGATGGTCTGTTCCGCAATCAGCCCCTGGCCTCGTTCTGACTGATGATATTGAGCTTTTCTATCGTCTCTTTCTACAGATGTAGTTGATTTGATTCCTGTGTATTCCATCTGGCGAGGTCCACGTGCATAGTTGCTGTTTATGTTGTTGAAAAAAGATACTTGCAATGAACAAGTCGTTGGTCTTGCAAAAATCTGTCATGTGATTTCCAGCATTGTTTCTATCATGAAGGCCATATTGTCCAACTAATGATCCTTCTTCGTTTTCAACTTTCATACTCCAATCACCAGTAACTATTAATGCATCCTGATTGCATGTTCCATCAATTTCAGACTGTAGAAGTTGGTGAAATTCAATTTCTTCATCTTTGGCCTTAGTGGTTGGTGCGTAAATTTGAATAATAGTCATATTAACTGGTCTTCCTTGTAGGCGTGTGGATATTATCCTATCACCGACAGTGTTGTACTTCAGGATAGATTTTGAAATGTTCTTTTTGATGATGAATGCAATGCCATTCCTCTTCAAGTTATTGTTCCTGGCATAGTAGACCATATGATTGTCAAAATGGCCAGTGCCAGTCCTTTTCAGGTCGCTAATGCCTAGGATATCCAGCTTTATGCATTCCATTTCATTTTTGACTATTTCCAATTTTCCTAGGTTCATGTTTCGTACATTCCAGGTTCTGATTATTAATGGGTGTTTGTAGCTGTTTCTTCTGGTTGAGTCATGCCATGTCAGCAAATGAAGGTTGCAAAAGCTTGACTTCATCCACGTCATTAAGGCTGACTCTATTTTGAGGAGGCAGCTCTTTCCCAGTTGTATTTTGAGTGCCTTCCAACCTGAGGGGCTCATCTTCCAGCCCTGTATCAAACAATGTTCTGCTGCTATTTATAAGGTTTTCACTGGCTGATTATTTTTCATAAGTAGACTGCCGGGTCCTTCTTCCTAGTCTGTGTTAGCCTGGAAGCTCAGCTGAAAACTGTCTGCCATAGGTGACCCTGCTGGCATTCGAATACCGGTGGCATAGCTCCAGCATCGCAGCAACACGCAAGCCCTTCCAGTATGACAAACTGACCCCCCTTTTCTGTCAAGTCGATTCTGACTCATAACATCCCTATGGGACAGAGTAGAACTGCTCCATAGGGTTTCCAAGGAGTGCCTGGTGGATTCGAACTGCCAACCTCTTGATTAGCAACCATAGCTCTTAACCACTCTGCCACCAGGGTTTCCGACAAACTGACAGAGACATAAATTTAAGTTCACCAGTTTTAGGCACGTACCATTAGAATGAAAACTGATTTCAGGATGAAAGCTAGTCTCTGCTCATTTTCTCCTAAGGTTTCTTCTACTTTTTCTTTGTTTATAGCTTATGTGAATACTGTACTTTCTTGCTAGCTATGGCATTTATTAAAACAGACCCTCCCCCCAACTTTTAAAGTTGTATCTAGTAGTATCAAGGTATCTAGTCTGCCATACTGCTGGAAACCAGTGTCCCTAATCATCTACAATTTAGTCTTATCAGGTGTGTTGCTGTTTTGTGCCTCAGCGTCTCTTATATTTTTCTCATTATAATAACTGTTTTTCCTCATCGATTTGGTCTATCAGACTTCTTGTTCAGGCCCATCACAATCTACTCCCAATTAGGCTTTCTGAATCTTGTCTCTCATTGCTCTTTAACTAGTCATATTAAGGTCTGCTATAGACTTGTGGAGCCCTGGTGGCGCTGTGGTTAAGACCTATGGCTGCTAACCAAAAGGTCAGCAGTTTGAATCCACCAGCTGCTCCTTGGAAACCCTGTGGGGCAGTTTTACCCTGTTCTTCTGGTATGAGTCAGAGCCAACTTAACGTCACCTAACAACAACAACATAGATACATGTTTTAGTTTCTATTCTTTTGGTTATGTTATTCCATCCTGTTTAAATGCTCTCTGTTCTGTTTGACTCTCACTGATTCTTCTAGCACTGCTGATCTTTTGGGCTAGATAATTCTTTGTTGTGGTGGCTGTCCTGCACATTATAGGGTGTTTAGTCCTATCCCTGGCCTCTACCCACTAGATGCCAGTAGCACCTGTACCCCCGTTTGTGACAACGAAAAATGTCTTCAGACATTGCCAAATATCCCCTGGGTGGTAACATCTTCCCTGGTTGAGAATCACTGTTTTAGCCTTACATGACTTTGGTCTCATTTGGGAAGCTTTCTCTGATTATCACTGCCTCCTGTAGCTTTTGGCTTCTGGATTTTCTATACATATTGTCTGGACTTTATACTTGCGCCTTACTACATTTTGTTGTGAATTGTTATTTTTCTCTCCTTGTTTCTTAATTTCTAGAGGACCAGGACCATTTGGTTCACTTTTTTTTTTTTTTTTTTGCTTGCTTGTTTGTTATGTCGATCAACCCCACACACTTAATTGTAGTATTAAATATACTAATTGCTTGATTTTTCATTTTTTTATTGTACTTTAAGTGAAAGTTCACAGTTCAAGTTAGTCTCTCATACAGAAATTTATACACACATTGCTGTGTGACGCTAGTCATTCTGTCTGTACTGTGACAGCACACTCCTCCTTCCCGCCTCGTATTTCCCGTGTCCGTTCAATCAGCTCCTGACCCTCTCTACCTTCTCATCTCACCTCCGGACAGGAGCTGCCCATTTAGTCTCATGTAACTATTTGAAGCTAAGAAGCACGCTCTTCACAAGTATCATTTTATGTCTCATAGTCCAGTCTAATCTTTGTCTGAAGAGTTGGCCTAGGGAATGGTTTTAGTTTTGGGCTAACAGAGAGTCTGGGGAACATATCTTCCAGGGTCCCTTCAGTCTCAGTCAAACCATTAAGTCTGATCTTTTTACTAGAATTTGAGTTCTGCACCCCACTTTTCCCCTGCTCTGTCAGGGACTCTCTGTCGTGTTCACTGTCAGGGCAGTCATTAGTGGTAGCTGGTGGGCACCATCTAGTTCTTCTGGTCTCAGGCTGATGGAATCTCGGGTTTATGTGGCCTTTTCTGTCTCTTCGGCTAATATTTCCCTTGTGTCTTTGGTGTTCTTCATTCTCCTTTACTCCAGGTGGGTTGGGACCAATTGATGCATCTTAGATGGCTGCTCACTAGCTTTTAAGACCCCGGACACCACTCACCGAAGTGGGATGCAGAACCTTTCTTAATAAATTTGTTATGCCAGTTGACCTAGATGTCCCCTGAAAGCATGGTCCCCAGACCCCCGCCCCGGCTACTCTGTCCCTCGAAGTGTTTGACTGTATTCAGGAGACTTCTTAGCTTTGGTTTAGTCCAGTTATGCTGACTTTCCCTGTAGTGTGTGCTGTCCTTTCCTTCACCTAACATAATTCTTGTCTACTATCTAGTTAGTGAATACCACTTTTCCTCCATCCCCACCCTCGTAACCATCAAAGAATGTTTTCTTCTGTGTTTAAACCTTTTCTTGAGTTCTTATAATAGTGGTCTTATACCATATTTGTTCTCTTGTGACTGACTAAACTCACTCGGCATAATGCTTTCCAGATTCCTCCATGTTATAAGATGTTTCAAGGATTCATTGTTGTTCTCTATCAATACATAGTATTCCATGGTGTGAATGTACCATAATTTGTTTATCCATTTGTCCATTGATGGGCACCTTGGTTGTTTGCATCTTTTTGGTATCGTAAACAGTGCTGCAGTGAACATGGGTGTGCTTATATCTATCGTGTGACAGCTTTTATTTCTCTAGGATATATTCCAAGGAGTAGTATTGCTGGATCATGTGGTACTTCTATTTCTAGCTTTTTAGGGAATCACCAAATTGATTTCCAAAGTGGTTATTCCATTTTACATTCCCACCAACAGTATATAAGTGTTCCAGTCTCTCCACAACCTCTCCAGCATTTATTGTTTGGGGTTTTTTGGATTAATGCTAGCCTTGGTGGGGTGAGACGGTATCTCATTGGAGTTTTGATTTGCATTTCTCTATTTGCTAATGATCGTGGGCACTTCCTAATGTGTCTGTTGGCCGTCTGAGTGTCATCTTTGGTGAAGTGCCTGTTCAAATCCTTTGCTCATTTTTTAATTGGGTTATTTGTCTTTTTGTTGTTGAGGTTTTGCAGTATCTTGTAGATTTTAGAGATTAGACGTTGATGAGATTTGTTGTAGCCAAAATTTTCTTCCCCGTCTGTAGGTTGTCTTTTTACTCTTTTGGTGAAGTCTTTTGATGAGTGTAAGTGTTTGATTTTTAGGAGCTCCCAGTTACCTAGTTTCTCTTCTGGTGTTTGTACATTGTTACTTATGGTTTTTATTCTGTTTATGCCATGTATTAGAGCTCCTAGCATTGTCCTTAGTTTTTCTTAAATGATCTATATTGTTTTAGATTTTATATTTAGGTCTTTGATGCATTTTGAGTTAATTTTTGTGCATGATGTGAGGTATGGGTCTTGTTTCATTTTTTTGCAGACGGATATCCAGTTATGCCAGCGTCATTTGTTAAAGAGACTGTCTTTTCCCCAATTAATGGACTTTGGGCCTTTGTCAAATATCAGCTGCTCATAGGTGGATGAATTTATGTCTGGATTCTCAATTCTGTTCCATTGGTCTTTGTATCTTTTGTTGCACCAGTACCAGGATGTTTTGACTACTGTGGTGGTATAATAGGTTCTAAAATCAGGTAGTGTGAGGCTTCCCACTTCGTTCTGCTTCTTGAGTAATGCTTTCCTTATCCGTGACCTCTTTGCTTTTGGTGATTTGTTTCTCCATCTCCTTAAAAAATACCGTTAGAATTTGGATCGGGATTGCATTGTATCTGTAGATCACTTTGGGTAGAACTGACATTTTCACAATGTTGAGTCTTCCTATCCGTGAGCAAGGTATGTTCTTCTACTTAAGCAGGTCACTTTTGGTTTCTTAACGTAGTGTCTTGTAGTTTTCATTGTATAGGTCTTTTACGTCTCTGGTTAGATTTATTCCCAAGTATTTTATCTTCTTGGGGACTATTGTAAATGGTATTGATTTGGTGATTTGTTGGTGTAGAGGGATCCAACTGATTTTTGTATGTTTATCTTGTATCCTGATACTTTGCTGAAATCTTTTATTAGTTCCAGTAGTTTTCTTGTGGATTCTTTGGGGTTTTCTGTGTATAAGATCATATCATCTGCAAATAGAGATACATTTTCTTCTTCCCTACCAATTTGGATGCCCTTTATTTCTTTTTCTAGCCTAATTGCTCTGGCTTGGACTGCAAGCACAATGTTGAATAAGACTGGTGATAAAGGGCATCCTTGTGTGGTTCCCGTTCTCAATGGGAATGCTTTCAGAGTCTCTCCATTTAGGATGTTGGCTGTAGCTTTGTATCAGTCCTCTTTATTATGTTGAGAAATTTCCCTTCTGTCCTATTTTGCTGAGATTGTTTGTTATAAATGGATGTTGGACTTTGTCAGATTCCTTTTCTGCATCAGTTCATATGATCATGTGGTTCTTGTCTTTTGTTTTATTTATGTGATGGATTGCATTAATTGTTTTTCCAATGTTCAACCATCCCTGTGTTTCTGATATAAATCCCACTGGATCATGGTGATTTATTTTTTTGATATGTTATTGAATTCTATTGGCTAGAATTTTGTTGAGGATTTTTGCGTCTTTGTTCATGAGGGATATTGGTTTATAATTTCCTTTTTTGTGGTGTCTTTACTTGGTTTAGGTATCAGGGTTATGCTGGTTTCATTGAGTTTGGGAATTGTCTTAGTTACCTAGTGCTGCTATAACAGAAATACCACAAGTGGATGGTTTTAACAAAGAGAAGTTTATTTCCTTACAGTAGAGTAGCTAAAAGTCCAAATTTAGGGTGTCAGCTCCAGGGGAAGGCTTTCTCTCTCTTGGCCTTCTCATCAGTGTTCCCCTGGACTAGGAGCTTCTTGGCGCAGGGACCCCGGTGCAAAGGACACGCTCTGCTGGCGGCACTGCTTTCTTGATGGTATGATGTCCCACTGTCTTTCTGCTCACTTCTGTCTTTTATATCTCAAGAGATTGCCTCAGGACACAATCCAGTCTTGTAGATCCAGTCCTGCCTTACTAACACAACTGCCACCCATCCTCCCTCATTAACATCATAGAGGCAGGATTTACAACATATAGGAAAATCACATAGTACCAGGAATCATGGCCCAGCCAAACTAATATACACATTTTTGGGGGGACATAATTCAAACCATGACAGGAATATTCCATCCTTTTCTAGGTCTGAAATACTTTTAGTTGTAGTGGTGTTAACTCTTCCCTGAAAATTTGGTAGAATTCTCCAGTGAAACTGTCCAGGGCTTTTTTTTTTGTTGGGAGTTTTTTAATAACATTTTCAATCTTTTTGTTTGTTACAGGTTTATTTAGTTGTTCTACCTCTGTTTTTGTTAGTTTAGGTAGGTAGTGAGTTTCTAGAAATTTGTCCATTTAGAGTTCAGTTTTTCATAGTATTCTATTATGATTCTTTTAATTTCAGTTAGGTCTGTTGTGATATCGCCTATCTCATTTTGTTTTCTAGTTATTTGCTTCCTCTCCTGTTTTTCTTTTGTCAGTTTTGCCAGTGGTTTATCGATTTTGTTGATCTTTTCAAAGAACCAATTTTTGGTCTTGTTAACTCTTTCAATTGTTTTTCTATTCTGTATTTCATTTCATTCTGCTCTAATTCTTATGATTTCCTTTCTTCTGGCACCTGAGGGCTTCTTTTACTGCTCTCTTTCTACTTTTCATGTTGTAGGGTTAATATTTTGATTTTTAGCTCTTCTTTTTGGATGTGTGCATTTATTGCTGTAAACTGACCTCTGAGCACTGCTTTTTGCCAAAAGTTCTGGTAGGATGTGTTTTCATTCTCATTTGACGCTGTGAATTTCTTTATTCCGTCCTTAATTTCTTCTAAAACTCAGTATTTTTTGAGCAAGGTGTTCAGTTTCCACGTGTTGTTTTTTTTCCTTGCTTTTTTTGTTATTGATTTCTACTTTTATGGCTTGATGGTCAGAAAAAATGCTTTGTAATATTTTGATGCTTTGTAATATTTCGATGCTTTGGATTCTGTTAAGGCTTGGTTTATGCCCTAATATGTGCACTGTTCTGGAGAATGTTCCATGTGCGTTGGAAAAGAAAGTATACGTGGCTGCTGTTGGGTGGAGTGTTCTATATATGTCTGTGAGATCAAGTTGGTTAATTGTGGCAATTAGGTCTTCTCTGTCTTTATTGAGCTTCTTTCTGTATGTTCTGTCCTTCACTGAAAGTGGTGTGTTGAAATCTCCTACTACTAATCTTTTGAATGCTGTTAGAGTTTGTTTTATGTATTTTGGAGTCCTGTCGTTGGGTGTGTAAATATTTATTATAGTTATGTCCTCCTGGTGTATTGACCCTTTAATCATTATATCGTGTCCTTCCTTATCCTTTGCGGTGGATTTTACTTTAAATTCTATTTTGTCAGAGATTAATATTGCCTCTCCTGCTCTTTTTTGAGTGTTGTTTGCTTGATACATTTTTTTCTATCCTTTGAGTTTTAATTTGTGTCTTTAAGTCTAAGGTGTGTCTGTTTTAGGCAGCATATAAAGGGACCATTTTTTTTTTGGTCCAGTCTGCCCCTCTCTCTCTTTATTGGTGCTTTTTGTACGTTTCAGCGTAGTTGTTGATATGTATGAGTTTAGTGCTGTCGTGTTGTTGTCTCTTTTTGTGTTTTGTTGACAGTTTCTTTGTTCCACTTAATTTTCTGTGCTGAATCCTTTTTCTTTATGTATTTTTTTCATCTTTTTCATTGTTGTTGATTTTGTATTTGCTGAGTCTTTATGTTTTTCTTGTTTTTTATTTTGATGTGTAGGATTGTTAGTTTCCTTTGGGGTTACCTTAATATTTATTCCCTATTTTTCTTAGTTTTAAACACTCTTTTACTTCTTTATATCTCCTTGACTTCCTTTCCGTATGAAAGATCTATGGCTACATTTTTCAGTGCCTCTTTTTTGCTTTAATATTGTCATCTTTTACATACTGACGTCTCTGTTTACCTATTTTCAGTGTTTTAGCTTTGATTCGTTTTTGTGACTTACCTATCCAGGTTAATGTCTGGTTGATCTGTCCTGTGTTCTAGTACTGGGTTGTTATCTGATGTTACTGATTTTCTAACCGGAGGACTCCCTTTAGTATGTCTTGTAATTTTCATTTGTTTTTTGTGAATTCCCTTAACGTCTGTTTATCTGGAAATGCCCTAATATTGCTGTCATATTTGAGAGACAGTTTTGCTGGATATGTAATTTTTAGCTGGCTATTTTTTTCCTTTAAGGCTTTATATATGTCATCCCATTGCTTTCTTGTCTGCATGGTTTCTGCTGAGTAGTCTGAGCTTAGTCTTATTGACTCGCCTTTGTAGATAACTTTTCGTGTATCCCTAGCTGCTCTTAAAATTCTGTCTATCTTTGGTTTTGGCAAGTTTGATTATAATATGTGTTGGTGACTTTCTTTTGGGATCTACCTTACGTGGAGTTCAATGAGCATCTTGGATAGATATCTTCTTATCTTTCACGATATCAGGGAAATTTTCTGCCAGGATATCTTCCATAATTCTCTCTGCATTTTTTATTATCCCCTCTGTTGTGGTACTCCAGTCACTCATAGGTTATTGTTCGTGATAGAGTTCCACATAATTCCTAGGGTTTCTTCAAGTTTTTAAATTCTTTTATGTGATTTTTCCTAAAATAAGTTGGTGTCAAGTTCTTTATCTTCAGTCTCACTAATTCTGACTTCCATTGCCTTAATTCTGCTCCTATGACTTTCTATTAATTTGTCTAATTCTGAAGTTTCATTTTTAATCTTCTGGATTTCTGTTTGCTGTCTATCTGTGGATTCTTGTAGTCTGTTAAATTTGTCATTATGCTACTGTCTAAACTTCTTAAGTTCGTCGTTGCTTTTTCTGTGTGTTCCTTGGCTTGTTTTGCATTTTAACTGATCTCCTTTCTGATCTCTTGAAGAGTTCTGTATATTAATCTTTGTGTTCTACCTCTGGTAATTCCAAAAAATTCTCTTCCTCCAGAAAATTTCTTGATTCTTTGTTTTGGGAGCTTGCTGAAGCCATCATGGTCTGCCTGTTTATGTGATTTGGTATTGACTGTTGTCTCCAAGCCATCAAGAATTTATTATATTTATTTATTTTATGTTTACTTTTTTGTGTCCTAGCTTTTTGTTTTGTTTTGTTTTGAAATGCCTAAATAGGCAGCTCGTATGAGCTAGTTTGATTATTGGCGCCTTTTAAGCTCTAACGTCCTGTCACCTGGTGGTTAGGTCTGTTACTAGGTATGTGAGCCTAGGAGTTTGTTTAGTTTTCTAGTATGGGGTCAGGTCAAGTGTCCAGGTAGTCAGTCAGCAAGAGTTCAGTGCAGGCTCTCACCTACAGTTGTAGACAGGCATGGTTGATTGGTGTAGGCACAGGTGTCTGGCTGCAGTAGGGGGTCACTCACTGAGTAAGGCAAGGGGCTGACGACTGCCCCGGGCGTCTAGGAGGAAAGCATGTCCGTGTTCCCAAGAGTGCATAGGTGGATAGGTTTTGCAGCTGGACTCTGGGCACCTGCTGCTGTTGGCTCTGTGGACTGGGAGGCACCACTTATTTTTCGATCTCTGTCACTGGTGGATAGGTGGCATGGGTGGAGCTACACCAGTCTTTAGGCCCCTGATGTGGGTAGGTGAGGACCCTGCTTAATGGGCAGGTTCAAATGTTCTGAATCTGCCACTTCACCATATAGCTGATACAGCTGAAGTTAGGCTACAGGTATATACCATGCTGTACCGTGGTAATGAGGCTCTTTGCTGTTGAAATGGGCCCACACAGGTCTATGCAGAGGTAAAAAGCATTGAAAGTCCATGGACCCCTTATGCCTGTGCCTGGGCAGAGGAGCTGTGCTTACCCTGAGTTCCTGGCTTAGGGAAGCTGGCAGATTTATTTATTTTTCCTGTTTGTTAATTTGTTCCCTCTCCAAGGCCAGGAGAGTGGCTTAGGACATGTGACAGGTTGTACTTTCAGCCCAGGGGCTTGGCAATCAGTGAAGCCCACCCAAGACCCAGTGCAGAACTGGGAGGGGGCAGGTAAGTGGGAGAGAGGTTTTTCCCAAAGTGAGTTTTTTTGATCCGCGTGATAGGTCAGATGCATGTACTTATCTTTTGCCAGTTGAGCACTGCTTTTCACTGGTTCTGGAGATGTGAATAGACACTTTGCTGCTGGGTTTCTCCCGATACGGAAAAAGCCTCCTGAGCAGCACTGCTTGCCTTACTGCACATAGCAGCCAAACTAGCCTGAAGTGTGTTGGCTTCCACCAGCTAAGGTCTGACGACTTCTTGCTGCTTCCGAACCATCTCTCCCTCCCCCTGCCACTCAGTCCGATTCCTCAACTTTGCCTTTGATGTTCAGTGCTCCTAGATTGTCATATATCATTGATTCACTTGTTTTTTTCGGGTCTTTGTTGTAAGAGGGACCACAGAAGTGTCTGACTACTCTGTCATCTTGGCCCCACCTCTCTTCTCTTTATTTTTTTAGGTGATGGTAATAGGAATTTAGGAAATTGAATCACTCTAAAAAACGTGGAGAACTTTGAAGCATTCTAAGTGGTGAGACTGTATTAGTGATAATTAAGAGACTTGCAGACAATTGAATTAATATTGATGTAACAGTTATGTATATAATGTAACTCTGAAAAATTCAAGACAATACAATATAGCTATAAGAATATAAGAAAGATGTAATTTCAGTTTGACGTTATCTGTTATACAAGTATCCAGAAAAACGGATGGAAGGGTAGAAATTAAAAAAAAAAAAAAAAAAAAGACAAATATAGTAAGTGAAAGAATTTGTAGAAACATAAAGGACAAATGATTAGTTCCACAGAGTGAGATGAGCAAAGTAATCAGTATGTCGGGGTAAATTGTTAGGAGTGACTTGTGCAAAGCTGACAAATATGGCATGTGAATGGTAGTAAGTGGAATACAACTTGAGCATAGAGAGGTTAGCTTTGTACTACCAACTAAGGAGAAACGTGTATGTTTTTGCTGAGTTAAAAAAGATGTATTCCAGTTACAGATTTCCCACCACTTTTTTTTTTTTTTTTAAATTATCAGCAAATTCCTGGTAATAAATTGAAGCCTGAATTTAACCAGTTTTATAAGGTACCTGATTGCTTACTCACCTAGGTAAAAATCTTTCATGAAAAATAACCATGCACATAAGACATGTTCATCATAGAAAAATTAGAAAGTAAAGTATGGAGAAAATTAAAATTATAGTTCCTAAAGTCAGACCTAAACTACTATAATCATTTTGGTTAATCCTAGTTTCTTTATTTTTATGCCCTTTCAGTCTCTCTCTTTCCTTCTCTCTGTCTTTCTGTGTGTGTATATATATGATACATGTTTAGACATATGTATAGATCTGTACTCTGGGTGTGTTATGTGTGCATGGGTATATGTATATATAAATTTGGGGTTATTTTATATGAAATATTTTCTGTTCTTTTCCATGTAATATTATGAACATTTCTCCACATCAGTAAAAATTCTTAAAATTGATCTTTAGTGACTCCACAGCATTCTATTCTGAGATTATCTCAAAATTTATTTAACCATTCCACTATTGTTAAACATTTAAGTTTTTCTTATTTTTATTTTCCTTTAGTAATATACGTACTTTGCAGTGAACCTCTCTAATAAAAATCTTTGAGTATAGCTCCTGTTTTTTTGAAGAGTTGTAACTGCCACTGCGGTAGGCCTCTTAAAACTTGCCTGGCAAAACTTAACTACCTGTCTTCCTCAGTAAAAAAAAACACCAGTTTTACAGCTGAACATTACTGCCATGTAGGACACTGCATTTCCTGTCCTCCCAAGTGGTGGGTATGGCCAGAAGACTAAGTTACGGTTTTTGAGATGTGAATGGAGATGTTGTATGAGAGTTAAAAGGGAGCAGGGCAGGCTTTCATCCTCTCTCCCCTGTTGCCTGCAGTGTTGATGTACTAGCTGGAGTTCCAGTTGTCTTCTTGGAGTATGAGTTGTTTTTGAATAGAAACAGTGTATGGTAGAGCAAAAAGATGGAAGGATTTTGGTCTCTGATTCGGTGGAGCTGCCACATCAGCCTTTGATTATTAACATGCATATTTACAAGGGAGAAATAGATTTTTTTCTCTTGTTTAATTAATTATTTAATTATTGTTATTTTTGGCTTGGGAGAGATATGACTTAATCCTAGCTGATGCATTGTTTACTATTGTATAATGCCCCTATATAGTAATGTAATATGAATATAAGGAAAGATGCACTGTGTAATGGTAGATGTTAGATCCATATTACAGAGAACTGAAATATACTTTGAGACTGGAGAGAGATTAGTTGGTGTCTAAAGGAAAGCATTTACAATGATACAGAAAATGCATCAGTCCTGGAACCTTTTAATAATTGCTGAAGTGTATTCTCAAATGCTTTTAATAATTATCAGAAAGGTTATTCAGAATACGTTTGATAGCTTTTAGGAAAAAAAACATTGAGGATTATATATTATATTGCGTAAGTGTAATCCCTTCCAACCCTATAAATTTTTAATATTATTAAAATATCTTGGCTAGTCACTTTGGCAAGGTCAGTTCATAAATTTAACTTCTATTGCTCTCATATTTTGTTGGAAGAATTTTGATATAGGAAGTTTTTGAAAAAATTTTAATAACTAGATTTATTTTTTTTGGTATTGATTCTAAGAAAGTTAATCATAAATAAAGGAAATAAATGAAAGATGCACATTTTTATCCAGGCTATTCCTCTAAATATAATGTTATGTATAGAAAAAAGACTTAGAAAGCACATCAAAATATTGGATGGAATGACTATTTCTGTTTCTACTTCTCTGAAACAAGTATGTTTAATTTTATAATGGCAAAACTATATACTACTAAAAATTGTTTTACTTTAACCCAGGGTTTCCCATCCTTAGGATTGTTGACATTTTGGGCTGGATGATTCTTTGTTGTGGGGGGCTCGCCTGTGCATCCTAGGATGTTTAGCAGCATCCCTGGCCTCTTTCCACTAGATGCCAGTTTTGACAACTGAAATGTCTCCTGACATTGTCAAAAGTTCCCTGATGGGCAAAATCACCCCCAGTTGAGAACTACTGCTCTAACCAGTATACCATATCTTAGAATGCGTGGTATTTTTTTAGTTTGGGCTCAAATTTAAGGGCTCTGTAGTTCTTTAAACATGCACACTGAAGTCAGATAGACAAAATTTGAATTTTTCCTGCCACTTGCGAACTTGGGGCAGTACACAGTGCCTACTGAACCTCAGTTTCCTTGACTGTAAATTGGTGAAATATTACCTGACTTGAAAGGTTGCTGTGAGAATTCATTAAGATAAATTACGTAAAACACTTTGATGAATGCTATCTTTCTTTTCTTCAAATGTGCTATATTGTTTGGAGTTATGCTCTTAAATGTGTCAAAAACCCTTTACAAAGTTCTTTTTTCTATGGGAAAGGCTATTATAGTTTGGGCTCAACTACTTATAGATTTCAAGAACTTACACTGGGGATGCATAAAAATTTTAAATAAATGTTAAGTAAATACTGATTCATGAGGTCACTTCGTTTTTGACTCTTTCTGATGCTCTGATTATGAGTACGTTCAAATTCTATCACTTAAGTGATCTCACTGTGTTCTTTCAAGGACTTTGAGTTTCCCAGATTGAGGATAGTGTTAGATGTCATCCAGTCACTTTGTCCTTTCCAGTTTTTGTCTTCACATCTGAAATTCTGCCAATTGTAACAGCTTGTGTGTCAGCTCCAATAGAGGAAGAAGGCCTTCATCAGTTTGAACTTAGTCCACTAAAGACTTCTAAAAACTTGACATAGTTTACAGATAATAATGCTCATTTCCCATTGTTACTTTGTAGAATTATAAAACGTTTCCACTAATGAATGAAATGCTATCAATAATAATGAAGGCTATTCTTATTGTTCTCTTCCTGCAGAAAATTTCTAAAGACTTGGGGAAGGTAGGATAACTACCAGAAAGGCTGTAGCGTTATTATCTGTAAGTATTGTTTTGAAAAATAAAGTGTAAGTTAAGAATATTTTAAGAGTCCAATTGGAATATATGTTAGGCAAAGATATGTAAAATATAAAGAAGGATATATTATAATCATGTTAATAATTTATGAGAACTAATCCTATGCAGTCTTTTAAAAATTAAAATTGTGTTTCTGTGTATTGAGATGACGATTTTACCAATAGCATTGAAAATTTTTTCTAATTCTAACAAGGATTGATGTAGTTTATGTACATTTGCTTATTTAAAACTATCAGAATCCAGAAAATCATTGTAGTTTTGTAGGTTTGTGATTTGTTTGCATGACTTATTGTTTAGGTTATTTTGCAGAATTATTTATTTGCTGATTTATTTAGGTATTCCATTATTTATTTATTTGATTATTTAGTAAATTATTTATCCGATGAATTATTAATACATCTTCATGACATGCTTTAAATTATTTATAACTTAATTTTGAGTTTATTGCTTTCAGACGCTGCATTGTTACTGACTAGTTTTGATTTTTCTCTTTGTGGTTCTTGAAAATTAAAGTATTAGCTCTAAGGCAAAAGTATATTCATTGCAGTGCCCAAGGATTTTTTTTCTTGTCATTTATGATGGAGATAAAAATTTCAGTTATTCTTTGTTTAGCTTTAAATATACCTGTTTAGGGTTACCAGTGATAGAATGTTTGTGGGTTGGGTGCATATTTGTTGTACAGTCACTTGCAAATTAATGATACAGCCTATCATCTGTAAACTGAGATTGACTATATAAGTCGCAGTCCACATTATCCTTTGTATCTTTAAAGGGCAGGTCTGTATTTCTTGCTTGCTTAAGAATAAATAATACAGTCTTAGATATTTTATTTTAGTGACAAATCTTTTTACTACAGAAATATTTCTAGGAAAGTTCAGAGAAACACGAGGTCCAACTTAGATTTGGTTCCCTGAGATAGAAATTTGACTGATGTAGGCTTTGTTTTTTTAAATCCTCATTATATGTGTATTGGGAAAACAACATGATGTTTATTTATAGATTTTTTATATCAGTCATAAAGTTGTATTTATTTCATATCATATCTCCTATGGAAGGTTTTATATCAGTTTATTTTAATGAAGTAAAACGAACAAAGATGTTTGTAAGTGCATGGTATAGTTTTTCTGACTTCAGCTAATAATTTTGTAATGTAAAGTTTCTATTTTTAACCAAATCAGATCATTTCTTCTTCTGGCTCTATTTCATAAGGTGGTACAGTAAATAGGACTCTCTTGTTGAATAGGTTAAAATAGTCGTTTGGGTACAAGAGTGCCATGTGCACAATGTGGTCTTTATGTTTGCTTGCGGTGAATTACCATGTACTTTATAGTTTTAACACTTTAGAGAGAAGCATCATTGTATATTTCAAGTTGGGATGCTATTGAAGTATAGTAAAAATGGCCTCTGTAGACAGGTTTCACTATAGAATTATAAATTATGCATGTGTATACCCAAATTTCTTATTTTGAAATATTGAATATATGAATATTTAATTGGAATGCTGCTTTAGTCTCTTCATATGCTTGCCTTAAAGGAAGTGGTTTCCTTTGATTTATATACATGGATTTAAAAATGTGTTTGTTATACATATTTGTGACTTTTCTGGAGATGAACAACCACAAATACTATTAGATATGGAATTTTATTTTAAAGTGTGCTTCAGTATGCCAATATGGACTTCCTTTGAAGAAGAAACCTGCCTTCTCTAATGTTGAATAAGATCTACTATATTAGTTGTCATGGTAACCTACCCAGCCCACATTATTAGTATGTATTTGGAATACTAGTTGTGTCATCCAAGTGATCTTTCATTGGAAGACACACATACATGTACACATATGCATTCATGTGCACATACGTGAAAATTTCACCTGACATCAAAATAATTTTTTAGATATTAATGTAGATTATAATAATAGCTAGCATTTATTGGGCACTTATATATAGGCACAGTACTTATATCCTTTATGTGAACTATATATTAATCTTCACAGTGAGATACAGGTATTGTTATTATCTTCATTTTATGGATGAGAAAACAGAATAAGAGCTAAGTAACTTGCTCATTGCTACATAGCTGGGAGTAAGTGGTAGAGCTGGAATCAGGACTCATAGTCTGACTCAAGAATCTTTTTCTTATTAGTTTTGTATGCTTAGGTGGTACAATAAAGGTTTTTAACCAGAAATGTTTCTTTTTTCTTTTTTTTGAGAATATAGTTATTTATCTCTGATAGGTTTAACTTGCTAAATGCATTTATGTTGCTTTATACTTAGTCATCTTTCTTAAACAGTGGGCATTACTTGAGTTTCTTGGATTTTCTGATTTGGTTCTTCATGTAATCCTGTGTAGCCAAGCAGACTTAAACATATAGAAGAGGAACTTGTGCCTTGAGGAAATCGTGTTTGCCTGGTCAGTGTTCCACACTCAGATCAATATGTGAGATTCTTAAGCCCGAGGGCATTTCCAGGGTTCTGTGAAAGGTCAAATCCGGTTTCCTTATAAAAAGTGATGTTATTATTAGGATCAGACATGTACATATTTGTTAAAAATTTGATTAAGTGCCTCATGCCTAAGCTTTTATAGAAATGACCGCAAACATACTATTAAATTAACTGTGTGTTTTAACATGTGTATGAAAAGGACAAGAAAATAAACAATTATAATTTTAAATAGTTAGATGTAATTATTTAGAAGATTCAGGGAAACCACTGAGAGCAAGAAAGTTGTGACTTTGGTATGAGGTGAAGGAGAAAAGATCTTTCTAACCCTGCTTGCTCCCTGAAGACAGAGGTAGCTCTCCTTCCTGGGTTATAACCACATAAAGCGCTTGAGACAACACGTGAGTTAGATAGAATCAGGCAGCAGCAGAGTTTGGGTGATGTCGGTGTGAGTGCCATAAGAAACCTCATGTGTAAATGGCAGGGGACTATGGATATCCCTCAGTTTTTAAGTTGAAAGATTTTTCAGGTAACCAGTACAACATGAAATGCCCCAAATATATCACTTAGGTGATATGAACTACTGTAATACCTAGGATGACCATGTAATTTATCTTCCAATACAGGACAGGTTTGAGAGTGAAAGGGTGTATAGTCTAAGTCCCTGGTTACCAACATCTGACTTACAGACAACTCATACTTGCCCTTTAATGGTATGTAAATTTGCCCTCACTTTGAAACAATTTAGCCAACCCCTACTTGCAACAGATTCTTCATCACATTCACCTTTACTTAGTGCGCCTGCAGCTTTTAGATCATTGAAGTCTTTGAGCCTTTTCTTGCGCTGAAGTACCAACCCGTTGCCATCGAGTCAATTCTGACTCTTAGCGACCCTGCAGGACAGAGTAGAACTGCCCCCTAGGGTTTCCAGGAAGCAGCTGGTGGATTCCAACTGTGAGACTTTTGAGTAGACGAGCTCTTAACTACTGCGTCACCAGGGCTCCACACTAAAGTACATGCAAGTCTAAATAAGAATCATGTGCATCTATTCCGACTTACCTACAAATTCAAGTTAAAGACACACTTAGAAACGGATCTTGTTCGTAACCTGGGGACTGCCCGTACTGTAATTATGCCAGCAGAATAGGTGTAAACTGGGACAGTCCTGGGCAAATCAGGACTTATGGTCACCTTAGTAATATCTCAACTTTTTATTGAGTAATTCCTAATAGTCTTGTGTATTTGTATAGTGTATATTTAACAGAAACTCTTATTTTACATGCAATATCTTTAAAAATATTTTTCTTTTAGGATAAAAATAACTTCTCTTATGGCCAGTGTTCATGTGTTTTTGTTGGCCAACAAAGGCAGCTTGTGGCTATGGCTTTATAATTTGTGACTCTGTGCCTTACATCTTTTGTAACTATTTTTAAGGTGGAAGTCAAAAGGGTATTGCTATTGGGAATGGGAAAATAAGTATGGCAATGTTGGTCTTAATATAGTGGATAGCTCTAAAGTTTTTCTTTATATCACAATTCACAGGATTTTTGTGTGTGATTGTTTTGCCTTGTAAATATTTTAATTGATGACATGTTTGACATTGTACTGAAAACTAATTCTGTTTCTTCTAGCTTCAGAATTTATAATTTCATTTGGATGAACTAGTGGTCAATCTTTAAAAGCCCTGACGCATGCCACATATATTGGTGAAGTTGGTAATTTTATCAAAGCATTCTTGAAAACAGCTGATTTTCCTTGGTAAAATCCTGTGGTAGAAAATAGGAATTTCTGAAAGACAGTAACTTAAAGGTTTTTGTTTTTTGTATAATTATCTTTGTAATTCTCTCTTGACATACATATATCTGACATGGCATGTTACGTTATTAGTGTCATAATTAGATTCTAAACTTTTAATTTGTGATTTATTTGTGTTTAGAGTATAGCTGATCCGTCGAGCTAGGCAACCACAGCGTATTTGAAGGTGTATTAAAAAGTAAGAAAAATTCTTATGTAATAACTCTTATTCATTCATCAGAATTGTTTTTGTTCAGAAAGACCTGCTATGCTTGCTAACAAAAGTAAGGTCTGTCTGTGTATTCTGCCTCGAGTTTGTCACAGTGTGAAGCGCTTCCCAAAATACTTACCACTCTAGTTCTAAGAGTAATAACACAGCTTATGTGTTGGCTCTGAGAGTGACTCCTTTATAATTATGACAAGTGAAAGTACAGCCAAAGGTCCTGCGAAACACAAGGTTTTTTTCCACCTCATCTATTTTGTGGACAGAATGTAAAATAGTTTGGGTTCCTGCATTGATACTTTAAGAGAGCAGCCAAGGTTGTTCCTGCGGCAGTTTTTCATATATCTTTCCCCTTACCTCGTACACATTTACAAAATTTGGCATGAATGTGTATTTGACTTCTGGACTAATTAAATAGAAGCTTATTAAATTTAGAGTTTGCAGAATGAAAAAGGGAATTCTGTTAGACTTCAGGGTTTTCTTAGGGCACTGAATAATACTGACATGAGTAGTAATACCAAATACTATACTGACTAAATGCAGTGTCTTACTGTTGACCACTTTACTATTGATGTTGCTCACTGAAATAGTAAAAACCAAACAATATAGCAACAGTAACAGAAAGATAATAAAACCACACAAATTAAATGACATAAATATGGCATGCTTGTAGATATACAGTCTATTGATTAGATTCTGTTTTTGGCTGTCTAAATAATTGGGCTAGAAAAACAGAAGTTGGAGTATTAACAAGGTCATATGTAGGAAAGCTTTCTATTGAAAACTTATAAAAAGAGAATGTACATTTGTTCTAGAGTAACGATCACATTGCTAAGTCATCCCCATTTTTAGTTCCAAAAAATATAGGCTGGAGAAAGGATATTTGGAGGAGGAAAAAATTGGCATGTTTTAATTTTTAGCATAACTGAAAAAAGTGTTCTGTTTTTGAAATTTTTTTTTGTGTTGTTTCCCACCATGCTTCCTTCGTGCTGTAGGACTTTTTCTAGAGTAATGGTTTTCAACTAGGGTAGTGCTGCCCCATAAGTAGAATTTTGTAAATTTGTTGTTTTCTTGTCACAGTGGTTGTGGGAGTGTTCTGGCATTCAGTGGGTGAAGATCAGGGATGCTAGGTGTCTTGCAAATTATGGGACAGTCCTAGGCAACAAAATATTGTCCTGAGTAACTCGTAACATTTGAGTGTCTGCTGGATTAAACTCCCTTTAAAGATAAATCAGTAATTCTTCTGTATATAGTAATATTGACAAGTTGTTATATAATGTTATATGAAGAATTGATAGTTTTAGATAAATTTGTGTTAAGAAGCTTAAGTAGAATAAAAAACTTGTCTCAAAATTATTGTAGAATTTACTTCAAAGAGTCTGTCTACTTCCTGATTTTTAGCATTCCCAACTAGGTATTTAGTAGAAAAATTTTCAGTTCAGTAATGCAACTACTGGATGCTCAACAACACAGATTGCAAATATGTAACAAGGGATATTTAAGATTCCTTTTAACATAAACTTAACTTTGAATTAGTAGATCTCATTGAATTTTATTAATTAACAAAGATTGTTTAAAAATAGTTCATGATTGCCATCCTGAATATTAAAATTTCGTTTTAATAAACTAATGCTAATAAGTGCATTGTTAAAATTATATGATAAAATTATTTATTTTTATGTTGTCTAGTCTTCAGTATTACTTTGATACTGTCTTCAGAGTTCTATTATAGAGTTTCTCTGTCACTTCTTGTATTACGTTTCTTTACCCACTTCATTCTTTGTTTTCTATTTGAGGAGGATATGGTCTCTAAGGTATTTCTCAGTACCACAGAATTAATGTATATGTGCCTTGAAGATATGGTAGAATTTCTGGGATAGGCTGTAACCACACTGTCCCATGTCTTAACATAGGTCATTATTTTGATACTGCACTTAGAAATAAAACCCAGGTCAGCTGCACTAATATCACGTCATCATTTTCTCCATTTTAACAGTTTGTAATTTGTCTTGATGTTTTAATCCTTATTTCATTTAGGCTTATTTCTGTCTTTCTCTTCACATTCAGTTTAAGGTTTGTCTTTTATCACTTAACACTAATTTTTATTCTACTTTTTTTCTATACCTCTCCTGTTTCTTTTCCTTAGTTCTAATAGAGGATGACATGTGGTCTTCTTACTTAAATCCAAATTTATTCATTGTAAATAGATGAAGATATCTGACTGTTTTATTCTTTCTTCTTAGGTACCTATACCTAAGAATTTATACAATGAAATCAACATTTCAGTATAGATTACTTTTATTTTTCATTAATATTATGGTTAGGGAATTATATTGATTTTTTTTGGTTTTATTAGCTCTGAATTTCATTTCAAGATAGTAAAGAGAATGAAAGGGGCATTGGATCTGATAGGATTGAGAATCATTGCTCTAGAAATGTGGACTAATTCCTGGTGGCTCTGTCAATTCCTGTGTGTAAAGGATTTTTTCAGACTACACTATTGGAGCATCTTATATGGATGAGAAAAATATTGAAGCCAGCAATTCATGTAGAATTATTATCTCAGGCTAAACACTTTTCCACTTAGGAATATTGGGGTTTACTCTGATTCTTTTAATACTTTTAAATGAAAATTAATGCTTACTGAGTATATGTAATAATGGGGTTGGAAAGTTGAGAGTTTATTTTGTCCAGAAGGCACCCAAGTAGAGTGGGGAGTTTTTCACCTAAAATTTGAAAAATAACTAACACTAACAATTCAGTTGGATGGGGGAGGGAGACTCTCTGAAATTGATAACTGGTGTAATCATTGACAATTATTTTGAAAAAAAAAATTCAAATGTCTACACCATTTTCTTGCTTCATAGAATCTATACTGTTATACTTTTTGTTACTGGCTGCTTAAATGAGACCTAATTATAAAATAACCCAATTTAAGCCATTACATGAGTGAAAACATCTATTATAAAGTACATTTATGTATAGATACATGGTTTTGTTCATCTTCAGAGTGACACTTTTTATAATGCATGACAGCAAAAAACTTTAGAGGTGGATGGGTGACAGTTTGGCAGTCATTTTCTTTTGGTGTAATGTGGAATCTGTGATCTGAAGAATAACACAGCTATTGTCACGGGTATTCTCTCCAGTTTCACGGTTATATTTGCCTAGGCAGAGAACCCGTTGCCGTTGAGTCGATTCCAACTCGTAGCGACCCTTTAGGATGGAGTAGAACTGCCCCATAGGATTTCCAAAGCTATAAATCTTTACAGAAGCAGACTGCCACATCTTTCTCCTGCAGAGCGTCTGGTAGGTTTGAACTGCCAGCTTTTTGGCAAGCAGCCAAGTGCTTAACCATTGCGCCACCAGGGCTTCTTAGAGAACACTTGTTTCTAATTGCTTCCTCTGGCTTTTATTATGGTTACTATTTCCCTAACTGCTACTGCAGTTTTTATTTAGACTTATTCTGTGGTGCATTAATGAAATCTTGAAGATCAGTGATTTGATGTCCTCAGAGGCTGGGTAACTTTGGTCAGTTCCTTATCCATAGATTCCAACTCAGTGTCTTTTTTCTTGGTTTAGCTTCCTGATTATATGGGAATAGATCTTAGGAAAGTTTAAAAATGTCTCTATTTTATTCTCATACTTGATTTATAGTTTGGATGGGTATAGAATTCTAGATTGTAGATCATTTTCTTTTAGAATTTTGAAGGCTTTGTTTCATAGCCTTTTAGCGTTCAGTGTTGCTATTGAGAAGTTCACTTTTGTTTTCTTTTCCATTTTACATGGCCTGTTTTTATCACTCTGAAACTCTTAGCATCTTTTCTTTATATCTGAAATTTTATGATGAATTTCTTGAAATGGGTTTTTACTCCTTATTTATACTGTATCTTCAGAGGGCCATTTTATTCTGGAAACAAATATCCTTCAGCTTGGAGTTTGGGAAAGTGATCTTGAATTACTTTCCTCCCTGTTTTTTTTTTTTTTTCCCTTCCTCATTCTCTTAGTTGAATATTCACCACCAGGGTAGTGTGATGTGATATGTGCTGCTGTGTGGTGATGAGTTACCTGACTATGGGTAGGTTGGTTTGGTTTGAGTCTCCTTAATGTCTTTTATGGTGAGTTTTCTTATGAGTAACTTCCTTTGATAAATTATCTACTTTCCAAAAACTTGAGATCTCTTGTCTACTTTGATCTCTGCTTCCACTATTTTTGTCCTTGTGAATTACACCTTTTAATAAATTATTAACTGCCACTTTAATGGAGTTTGAAGAGGGAAAGGAAATAAACCCAGTTGGTTATTGTGTGCTGAACCAGTCTTTTCATGTAACATTTACTGCTTACCTCTTTTCCTGACTAACTCATCCTCTAAGGTGTGGCTCCTGAAAGTTTTTCCCGATCTCTCAGTAATCCCACCTTAAAAAACCCATTGCTGTCGAGTTGATTATGACTCATAGCGACACTATAAGACAGAGTAGAACTGCCCCATAGGGTTTCCAATGAGTGGCTAGTGGATTCCAACTGCTGACCTTTTGGTTAGCAGCTGAGCTCTTAACCACTGTGCCACCAGGGCTCCAATCCCATCTGACCGCCTGCAAATCTTGTAGAGTACTTATTCACCATATTTTAATTGTTTGTTGCTTATTGTTACAGTGAGAACAGGAATTATCTTACTTTTACCAATATCCCTGTGCAAAACAGTGTTTGTTAATTGCATGAAAGCATAAGCAAAACACAGAAATGAGGTAGAAAATACATAGAGACGGTATAATTTAGTAAGAAGGATTGAAATTATTCCTTATTTTAATGCCATTTCAATTAGTCCTTGATAGATAAAAAATAAAATTTACTGAAGATTTATTTCTTTTAATAATATCCTAATACTGTTATTGTCCTGAGATAATCAAAGAAACGCCTTCATGTTGAAACTAAATTACAAAGTAGCCATGAGAGTTTAAATGTAAAGGAACATTTTTCTTAATGCATTTAATTAAGAATTAAGTTACAAGATATTAAAAAGAAAAGTAAGATAACTAGTGGATACTTTTAAGTACTAAGGAAAGTACAACAAAATCATAGACAAGGGGAAAAATGGAGAAAAACATCTTGTATTCTCAGGTTAGCATAGCATTTCAATCATTCCAGATAATAAATTGAAAATTGTAAGAAAACATGATATATTTGTTTTGTGAAAACTTGCCATAACCACAGATGAAAAAAAAATGTCTGAATTAGTAGAAGATTTTGTTAACAGATCTTTGTCACACTCTTGGGTTGAAGTTTAGGTATAATAATTACCTGTTGTCTCTTTTTGGGAAGTTTTCCTTTGATCATAATTTTTTTTTTTTTTATTAATTTTAACTTCATGTAAGTTACCATAATTACACAGTGGTAAGAGATATAATTGGTTTAATTTAAACTATTTGACTTCTGACTCATGATTTTATATAAGTTAAATCAATCAGCAGATATATATTGAGTCTATACAAGGCTCTGGTTGGTGTGCAAGGAAGTTAAAGAGGTGTTCACTTTTGAGAAGGTGTCCTCTCTTAAGAACCTTACTAGCGTGAGAGACAACATACATGCCTTTAAAGAGTGGTAGATATAAAGTTCAGTGGAATAAGAAATATCACAAGATTGTATCTGAGATGAGACTTATAGTTGTTTAGCTATCTTTAGTATAATGTTCAACATGTTCTCAAGTTATATCTTAGGGATGAAGTATATAAAGGCAGTAAGGATCAATAATTTGATGAAGTTACTTAACAGTGCTCTAAATTTTGTTTTTAATATTAATCTCTCTTTAATCTTCCTGTAGCCCCAGTATCTTTAAGGTTTTGTCATTTTTTTTCTTTAAGTTTGCTTCCTTATTATAAATGTTTTTAAAATTGCATAGAATTCATTTTGTGATCTTGGATATTTTAACCCATTTCTTCATATTCATACTGTTGTAATGCTTTCATGAAACCAGTCAAGCTTTAAAAATTAGGGAATTTATACACACACAAAAGTAGCCGGTAATTTTTGGCTGTACAGTAATCTTTTGCTTTATGAAATGTGGTTTGAATTCATTGTTTTGTGCTCTTGTATTTTATTTAAATTCAACATTCGTATTTTTTTTCACATGTAGTTTCAGGACAGTTACATACTATATTTCTTTATTCAAATAAACTTATTTCCTCCTATCTTGAGACTTTGCATTTGATTTAGAGTTTTATTAAAATAGTTTTCCTGAGTGTACCAAGTTCACACTTATTCCCATCTGTCACTCCACTTTAACCCCACTTCCTCTTTTTCCTTTTCTCCTTTTATTCTGTACCCCTCTTCCTAGATTCAGTTACACTGAACTCAGTACACACGAAAAACTTTGTGAAAAGCTCAAGTCAAGTGCAGAAGGGTCTCAGGGAGAAAAAAATATAATTATGTTATTGTATAAACTTTTAAAATGTTGTCTAGAAAGTTAGAGCTACTTAACAGATGTGATTGCTTCAAATTTATGCCAGTCAGAGTTGATAGGATTTGATCACACTGTAGTAGATTTATGAGATAAATTACAATATTGCTTGACACACTTCAGATAGAAAACATCAATAAAAGTTGAACGTGATTTCTTGTTTAAGATAACAAGTCAGTAATTCTTTAAATCAAATGAGTGTTACTTTGACAGAATATTGATCAGTTTTTGTGAAAATTAGCAGTATTTTTGATATTTTATTCATGGTGACAAAACTATATTAAACTTTTGTTTTAATGTACAAATATGATTATAAAAGAGAGGCATCTTGTTTCTTCTTAGCTGTACATAGCCTGTCCAAGAAATGGGGCTGAACTTAAAGTTGACTACTAAAAATGTTAATACTACATAAAAATAAAAGTTGTTGCTGTCATATTAAATTTCCTTAGAGTAAGGTTTTATGTGGATCTAAAGGCTTATTAAAGATTAAAAAAAAAAAAAAAAAAACAAGTAGAAGTTTGATATTTCACATAAATCGGAAAAGAACGCACTCATTAATGAAGTGACAGGTTCCCCCAGGGAAGTTAGAGTCAAGGACTGGGAGGCAGGCTCTCAGGACTCTGTGTTCTAACAGTAAATGATAGAATCATTTATTTAAGAGCCTCTGCTAAGAATGTTTTTAACTTTATTAAGGAGGCCTACATGGTGGAATCCCCCAGATGAATTTTGAAATAAAACATGAGATTTCTTGAGAACTTGATTTGAAATTGTTACTAAATGAAATCAGTTGTGAAAAGGTAGAATTTTTAGTTTAGACTGGAATTTTTAGTTTTTAGAATATGAGGACTAGCCAAACCAATGATTTTAAGAAGGTAGACCCTCATGTTTCAAGTAAGGCTATAGTAAAATCTTTTTCAGAATTTCAGAAGAAAATTATTTACAGTATGGCTTAGATTTAAAAAAAAAATTCAAATATTCACAAAAGCAGTACGAAGGATAAATAGAACAGACAACCTTGTAATCAGCACACAAAATACATTGACACTTGCCATACACACACATATGTGTGTGTGTGTGTGTGTATAAACATTTTGAAAGTCCTTCCCTTCCTTTTCCCAGAGATAACCACCACTCTGAAATTGGTTTATATCTTTCCTGTTCATGCTTTTATTCTATTACTACATTTAGGTATCCATTGACAATGACTGTTCTTAAAGTTTACCTAATTGAAGAATTTTATTAATCCTTATGCAGTTTACTTTTCTTTTCTTTTCACCCAACATTGTTTTTGAGCTGTTCCTGGCTTCTGTTTATAGATCTGGTTTATTCATTTTAACTGTTATGTAATACTCAGTTGGATTCGACTCAGTGGCAGTGGGTTAATATTCCATAATAGGGCAACATCGATACCACAGTTTGCATATCTGTTTTCCTTTTGAAGAATGTTTAGAGGTCTGGATACTTTGCACAGACTTCTTCCCCAGGGATATTCGTGCTGCTTTGGAAGTCTCAGTGTTTCCAGCACACTGGACAAGCTGCCCTCAGCTGTATCCAGGCTCCAGCGTTAGACAGCACGCTGAGGCATATTGGTGTCACTAGAGCAGTGCATTGCCTTCTCTTTTCTTACTGGGGTTTTTCTCCCCTTACCGCCAAACCATTTTTTTCCATTCGTGGCAGAGCAGCTCGCTGACAACCTTATCATGCTGTTCTTTTTTTTTTTTTTTTTTTTAAATCCTCTTTAAAAAAAAAATCCTCCCTGATATAGAAAACACAAAATTTCTACTTCTTTTTGGTATTTGTTTGAAAAAGATACCTTTTAAAATATTTTCCAGTTTTTACATTTATTTTACCATAGCAACAGGTGCACTAGGTATGTGAATAAATAAGACATGATTTTGCTTAATATGAACACTACAGTTGTGTGCCTGGGAGTTATATAACTGTTTCAGTTAATAACAACGAAATAATAATTATTGAAAAAGATACACTTTTATTTTGTGATCATTTTGGAAGATTTTTAGAGAGTATTTAAAAATTCTATAATCTAAATTGTATTCTTGAAGTTCAGATTTATATTATAATTTTCATTAGTCAGGCTCATTTTGTTTTAATGCGCTTTATTATTTGGTAAAAGTCCGATATTGAAAAGCATATTTAAACATGTATGACACACTTAAGATTTGGATTGTGATGAACTCTCAAATAATTTAAGAGAAAACTATCAATTTGTGAAAATTTTTGAGTATACACCCAACAGCTTGAAGCTGCTTCTCAGAGTGCTAAGTATTAGAAAATTAATGTACTAACCCTTTCACTGAAAGTATTTCCCCTTGGGAAAAAAAAAAATGAATTGCTGGGTTTGAGTTATTTCTTGCCTATCAGTAGTCTCAGAAAGCGGAACAATGCTGTGTAACAAACAGATGCAGCTCTAACAGTGCAATGCATTATGTACCAGAAATGATCTCTGTTTTAATCATAGATGCTGATTTAATGAGACAAGACTAGCTTACATCAAAACGGATTTAGAATGTGATTTTTGTTTTCTGTGTGTTTTTTCTACATAATTAATAGAAGTACCTTTCAACATCAATATCAAAATTTTTGGAGCTTTTATTTCGTTGATTTTTACACCTGTTTTCTTTTTGGAATTTCCAGGAGTATGTAATTGTCTCATAAACCCATTCAAAATAAGTACTAAAATATTTTAAAGAAGACGCATCATCTTGCTGTATCTTAAATCTCTACTTTGCATGAAAAAAATTCCATATGTTTCATGTTTTAATATTTCTACCCTTTTTTGAGAGCTTTATGTTTTTTTATAACTTGTGGAGCAAGTTTTAGGAGTCAGTCAGTCAGTGAATTGGTTATTATGAGATGGTGATGCTTGAGGGTTGAAGTCTGTCATGGAGTGTGCTTAGATAGCAGAGTCACTGGAACCTTTCCTCCTCTGTGGGAGAGAACACTTCACTAGGCTCTGCTTTCATTTCCTCTGCACTTGATTTTATTCCATGAGCACCCTCAAACTCAACTGTAGTTGCTGCCTTTGAGCCCTTAAATTCTTGTCTCTCTGGGTTGTACATCTTGACTGACAAATTTGCCTTTATATATGGTCTGTTAATTCTATATTTGGAAAAATATTCCTATTGCTTGTTTTATTCCACTGAATCTAGCAGAGTTAAATGTAGTTTGGATGCATAGGGAAGCATTAATGATTGGAAGATACAGAGTTGGTAAATTATTTATTCTGGCCCTGAGGAAGTTGAAAAGCTGAGTGAAAGACTAATAAATCATTTGTGGTAGTGCTGGTTGTCACTTCCAATTATTTTAGACGGTTTTTTGATAAACTGCAGCACCGCACACCCTCCCTTGATGCTGGTGGTGCAGCTTGTTTAGTCGATTTTCAAAGGCAAGTTTGTGTAAAGTTTATTTAGGTTGGAAAGAAAATTACTTTTTTTAAGTCAATTTTCTTGCTTTATCTCATTGTTTTGAGTGTGGTGAAAGGATTTCAGTGACATGGCTGGGAATCTGGAATATACATGCTATTTAGCCAGGGGAGACTATCTTTTGTTAAATACTTGAAGAATTGAACTTCTTTATTATTCTCAGACTAATTAAAAACCACTTATGCTGAGATGATTCGTATGCTAAAGATCAAGTCATCTTTTTGGTACCATTTAATGGAGAACCGTTACTGCTGCTTGACCAGACGTTTTCTCTTCACTCTTTGCTCTTAATGGCTGAAACTTTGGCTAGTAACTTTAAGATAGAGTGCTCCCTCTTTGCACTGGTCCTCAGCTCAGCTGCTGAGATCCTTACAGGCATAAAAGAATTGGAAAGAAAGTGCAACCTGGACTGGTCTGGTTCTGCCAGTCATGAAACAGGGCTGCTCTAAAGCTCCTTGGGAAGGAAATTATGAATGTCATATGATGTGCATGCTTCATGCTAGGAATTGTGGTCGGCTCTTTTGTTTCTGTAAGAGTTTAATAATAATTTGTGTTCCAGCCCGGAACATGAAGCTTGTTTATACATCTTCAGAGGACTTTGTTCTCACCGAAATTTTCAGCTTTAACATAAAAATCTGGGCTAGTTGAGGACTCTTAGACTATATACCAAAGGAATAATCTTGGTAAGTGGTTTTGTATTCATTCAGTTCTGTTTTTACTCATTCACTTGCTTCTCATCAAATGTTTATTAAGCTCATGTGGGCCAGCCCTCTGGGAACAGCAACACTACTACTACTGCCACTGTCAATAACAGCAACTGTGTTTTTAGAGCTTCGTATGTGCCATGTGCTATTCAAGCACGTTACATGTATTAACTCATTAAATTTAATACAACATTCCTATAAGGTATTTACTGTTCTTATCCTTGTTTTACAAAGGAGCCTTATGGAGTAATAAGGCAATAGTGAGTATAGTGATTTAGTTTTGACTTTAGAGTTTATAAAAACAAAAAACCTGTTGCTGTCGAGTCACTTCCTACTCATAGCAAGCCTATAGGACAGAGTAGAACTGCAACATAAGGTTTCCAAGGAGTGGCTGGTAGATTCGAACTGCTGACCTTTTGATTAGCAGCCGAATGCTTAACCAGTGCACCACCAGAGCCCCAGCTTAGAGTGTATTAAAATAAAAACCTGTTGCTGTCTAGTTGATTCTGACTCATAGCGACCCTGTAGGACAGAGTAAAACTGTCCCATAGGGTTTCCAAGGAGCGGCTGGTGGATTCAAACTGCCGACCTTTTGGTTAGCAGCCGAGTTTTTAACCACTGTGTCACCAGGGCTCCTTAGAGTGTATAGGAGGAAGGAAATGTTTATGATAAATCTTAATTAGATTTTAGAATTTGATTTTAAATTCAGGTAGTGTACTAACTGCATTTTTTTTGACCATTTCATTTTTTGTATTTGATGCTTGATATGGATTGAATTCCCAAAAAATATGTGTTGTAAATCGTAGCCTCTATGCCTGTGGTTATAATCTCATTTGGGAATGGGTTGTCTTTATTATGTTAATGAGACAGGATTAGTGTAGGTTGTATCTTGAGTCAGTCTCGTTTGAGATATAAAAGATGAGCAAGCTAGCAAGCAGAGATGGGGGACGATTGATGCCAAGCCATATGGAGATCTCCAAGGAACCAGGAAACAAGCTGAAGAGACAAGGACCTTCCTTCAGAGCCAAAAGAGAGAGAAAGCCTTCCCCTAGAGCCAGCACCCTGATTTTGGACTTCTAGCCTCCTAAACTGTGAGAAAATAAATTTGTTGTTAAAGCCACCCACTTGTGGTATTTCTGTTATAGCAGCACTAGATAACTAAGACAGAATTTGGTACCAGAAGAGTGCGGTGCTGTTCTAACAAATACTGAAATGTAGAAGGTTTTGAAATTGGGGAATGGGTAGAGGCTGGAAGAGTTTTCAGGTGCCTGTAGTAAAAAGCATAGATTGCCTTGAAGAGATATTGGTAGAATTATGGACATCAAAGGCAATTCTATTTAAAGCTGACAAGGAAGTGGGGAGAGCTATACAGAAAGTCTCTATCCTCTTAGAGAACATATATGGCACCAGCAACAGAACGTGGACGTTAAATGTGCTTCTGGTGAGGCTTTAAAGGAAAATGATGAGCATGTGATTGGACAGTGGAGGAAAGATGATGCTGTTCATGCAGTGGCCAAGAACTCATCTGAATTATGTTCACATGTTTGATGGAAGGTAGAACGTGTAAGTGATGAACTTAAAATATCTGACTGAGATTTCTAAGCCAGATCTTAAAGGGACTATGTGGTTTCTCCTTGCTGCTTACAGTAAAATGCGAGAGAAAAGAGAGAAACTTAAAAATGAACTGCAAAATGAAAACAAAACTTAAAGATATGGAAAATTCTGTTGTACAAACTAAGGATACGTGTCCTAGAATGTTCACCAAGGACTTGGCCACACAATCTTTTATTAAAGAGATTAAGCCTGTGACTGATGGATCTAACCAACTACCACAGCAGAAAACCCATCAACTTAGACTGAAGGGGACAGAGAAGGAACGAAAGGAAAGAAAGCTGTCTGACTCTTGGAATTCTACAACCAAGAAACAGGCCATATGCGCTATATCTGTTGTCCTCCAAGAAAAGAAAAGGACCATCCCTGGAGCAGCTCAGAGATCAGCAGAATTGTTAGAAAGAGTATGAGAAGCAGGGCCTTTTCGATTTCAAAGGGTAGGGCCATGATCTGAATCTCAAAGGGTAGGGTCACAGCCTCCTAGATTTCAAAGAGTCCCATCTTCGCCATCTCCATTCTGGAGTGTAAGGCTGTTGTTAAGGTGTGACGGGGAACGAGGCCTCTGCCCAAAGCAGAGGAGGCAGGGCTACCATGCCCAAGGGGCAGAAGAACTGGGCCTGCCAGGGCTGAAGTAGTGGGGTCACCACTCCGATGGACTAGGAGAATGGAGCTGCCCAAAGCCAAGCGAGCTGAGTTGCTGTCCATTGGACCTGGAAGGTGGAGTTGTAGCCGAGGGGCCTTTGCCCAGAATTCACAGGGTGTGGCCAACACCCAGAGTCCGCAGGGCAGGGCCATTGCCTAGTTGGTCTCAGAGAAGAGAGGGTTATTTTCAAGCCTTGAGAGCTAATGTAAATTGTTTTGCTGGGTTTTAGACTTGCTTGGTGCCTGTTAACCCTTCTTTCCCTTCAGTTTCTCCCATTTGTAATAGAAACGTCTCTCTTGTGCCTGTTCTAGCATTGTACTCTAGAAGCAAGTAATTTGTATACTAGATTTCATAGGTTCACAGATGAAGAGAAATTTTGCCCCAGAATGGAATATGCCTAAAGTCTCACCTGTCATTGAGTTAGATGATTCAGAAGATGAGATTTTAAACTTGCAGTTGATTTAAGACTTTTGGGATGATGTGATGGGGTGAATGTGTTTTGTATGTGGCAAGGACTTGAAAATTTGGGGACCAAATAGTGGAATATAATGGATTAAATTATGTCTCCCAAAAATTTGTGTTGTAAATCCTAGCCTTTATGCCTGTGGTTGTAGTCCCATAATTCCATTTGGGAATGGGTTGTCTTTGTTATGTTAATCAGACAGGATTAGTATAGAGTTTATCTTGAGTCAGTCTCTTTTGAGATAAGAAAGGGATTAAACAAGTAAGCTAGCAAGCAGAGATGGAGGAAGATTGATGCCAAGCCCCATGGACATCTCCAAGGAACCAGGAAACAAGCTGAAGAGAGAAGGACCTTCCTCCAGAGTTGACAGAGAGAGAAAGACTTCCCCTAGAGCCGGTGCCCTGAATTCGGACTTCTAGACTCCTAAACTGTGAGCAATAAATGTCTGCTTTTTAAAGCCACCCACTTGTACTACTTCTGTCTAACACAGTACTATATACATTATTTTACCTTTAACTCTTGCACAACTGATGATTATTATATGCAGTATCATGTTGAAGAAATTGAGACTTAAAAAGGTTAAACTACCTGTCCTAGTTTATACAGTTTGGAGGAGAAGGAGCTGGGATTTGAATCAAGCTCTTGACTGCTCCACAACCTACGTAGGGGTTACAAACTCTAGTCCCTATCAGGACCTGGCAAGCAACAGAAAGTAGGGCAGAAAATGAGCTAGCGGGGACCCGGACAGCTGGAGAGCTCTGCTGGAAGTGGGCCCAGAGTTGCCGGATCTATTTTTTTTTTTTTTTTTTTGAGAGAAGTTAAAAACCTAGATTTTTATGTGAACTGTCCAAATTTGTAAGTCTTGGCATTTATTCATAATGAACTCTATTTGCCTGCTGGGTGTGGCCTGTGGATGCCTGTTTGTGACCTCTGCATATTGCTTTTGGTAGAATTTGTTTTGACAAGTAGTTTTCCTTCCAACTTTATCCCACTGAAAACTAATAAAAGTTGATGAAACAATATTAATTAGTAAAACTTCACTCTTTAAGGAGATTAACAGACTAGGTGAAACATGATTAGTTATTATTTTATGTAGTCTTATATTTTATGTAAATATATATATATTTCATGATACACCTCAGAAGAACCTAGATTTCAGGCTGTCATGGGCCACTACTAATTCAAAGATAGGCTATATAGCATAGAGCATTAAATCAAGGAATATAAAAATTTTAAGTTAATAAAACCAGCTTCAAACTAGACTTCTGAAAATCTAAGCAGGTATTAAATTATGGAAATGTTTATTGAAACTCTCTTTTTTAATGCTGTGCATCTGGGACAAATCCATCCCCCCCCCCCCCCCCATTTCTTTTCTCTGTGTTCTGGATCATGTGGAGATTTAAGACACATCTACTTTTTCATTGAAATGGCTTTATCAGATTACAGGTAGAATTAAATAATACGTAGAATGTTGTGACTTTTAATGCAGTTTAACGCATTTATGTAGAATAAAATGGCAGGGTTTTAATGAATGAGGAACTCTTAGAGCTGTAAGTTAGTGGTAGTTACGGTTTTATTAAATCCTTTTATCTATTTACAATACAAAGAAAAAATCCCTGAAGACAATTTAAGTGTCATTTCATAAGAGTTTGAAAAAATCCAGAGTAATCAGTTGTTAGAGGGTTCTTCCACAAACCTAGATAACAGACCTAACCTAATAATTACTGCAAACTTGCTATTTTGAAGTTATTCAACTAATTTTATTTTATATTTAATATTTTATATTAATATTTATATTAATTTAATTTCAGAACGTATCTCATAAGGAAAGACATTGCATCCCAAATCAATGGTTCTTAAAAAAAATTGATATATTATGAATTTGTTTAATGTATCAGTTAGATCTTATATATTATTTAATATATAGATAAAATATTTGTTACTGCCAGTTATTCTGTTTATAAGTCAGAGGCTTTTTGATCTATAGCATTTCATTTAATAGTACTCAATTCTTGGTCAAACTGTGGCTTAAAAATTTAAATAGGAAAATCTTTTATTTTTTTAATAAAAGTGATACATATTCATTGCAGAAAAACTGAAAAATAAAGAGCACCCATGATCCTACTACACAACCATCAGACTCCTGTCTTTTTTGAGGTCTCCCCCCTCCCACTTTGCTTAGCATTTTACGTTTGTCTTTTCTGTGACAATATTCATAGTTTAGTAAATTTGTTTTAAAAGACATAACATTTGACAGAGTTCAAATGTGTCTCCTTCGCAAAGCTTCCCATACAGTAGCTGGAAGTAAATTCTCATCTTCCTAACTTCTGTATATAACTGTACTTTTCTAGTGATACTTTGTAGCTAGAAGCTATATCCGTCTTACTGCAAACTTCTTGAGGGCAAGCCCAATCCTGTATTCATCTTTCTATTTTTATAGCTTTTACTGCTTGTTGAATGAATTAATGAAAAGTAGATCTTAAATTCAATTTCTCACCTGCATCTGCCACTTAAAATAGAAAAATGACAACAAATAACATCAATTCAGTTTTTATAATTTTAATGGATTGTACAAGTAGGGCTTTTGTGGAAATGTGATTGTACAGATATGCTCAGCATAATGTTCTTGTGGGCACCGTCAGACCACGTATACATCCATGGTCCCATAGAGTTCAGAAATCCTGATTGAAGAACAGGACGTTATTTGCTTAGTACTGTAGATCATATCTGTCTCTCATTTGCTCCCTGAGTCCTGAGTCAGCCCTGGCCCTGGGGTGGCAGGTGGAGGAGGTCCCCGCACTCATCCGCGGCTGCCTGTCCCACCACACTCCCCTCAGGCAAGGCCCTTGCAGATGCCACCAGAGCCGCCAAGGGGATGTCCCGTGAAGCCACCGCCCCACTTGGCCAGGGCGCCCTGCACCTCATGTTTGGCTGGAGGCCGTGACTCCTCCCAAGGTGGCGGCCACTTAGCTGTCTAGGCTGTGGCAGTGGTGGAAGGAGGAGCAGTGAAGGTGAATGGGGGAGGAGACTGAGGCAGAGGAGGATGGGCAGGTGGGGCTGGAAGAGTTTAAAGCTCTCTAGGGAGGCGAGGAAGGAAGGGAAGGGAGTCCTGGTGCACCTGGAGGTGGCTGGCTTGATGCTGAGTTTGTCCTGTGAAAGAGGCTGGACACAACGGTGGTCCCAGAGTTTTCACGCAGCCCCTCAGCGGTGGGGCAGTGGTGCAGGTCTGGGCCTGGCAGGTGATTGTCCTCCGTGCCTCTCCTGTATATAATATGGTGTTTGCACAAAATCCAACCACATAATGTCTTATTTCACGGAATGTATCATGGACGTTAAATGATGCATACTTGTACTAAGAAATCACTGAAGTTTATGGAGTTAAACATTTTTCCTAGTTCTAATAAGTGGACTGAATTCACTCCATCATAATTAATTAATGAAGATCTACCATATTCAGATTTGTCAAGTAAGTCTAATTTGAAGAGTGAATTTTGCTACATAAGTTTCTATAATATACAATATTGAAGTTAAAAAAAAAAACAGCAAAAGAAATAGTGAATTATTGGATGATTTATAATCAAAAGGAATGTGGGAAATCTGTAGTAGAGAAATTTTAGAATGGGGACCTAGTATACCACTCTATAGATAAAATATCATTCAAATGCTAGAGGAAGATGGGTCTTTAGAAATTATTTTCTAAGATCTACTTTACCAGTAGGAAACTGAAATATTGGGAGATAAATAATTGGACCGAGGTCATAAGACTGCAGTCTGCCTAATGCTTGTTACTACTGTGGGCTCAATAGAGATTTTGAATGAATATATGAAATGGTTTATGTGTAAGGAGTTGTTGAAAACTTTAACACATGTGCTTTAGGAAAGTTATTACCAAAAAAAAAAAAAAAAAAAGAATCCACATGTTGAAATAGATTTTTTGCATTCTTTAAAAATATTTGTACTTTGAAAAAGAGGAATTTAGAAGACAATACTTTTAAAAACACAGCAGTGTAAGGAAAGATGAAATAAAATGGGTTCTAGTTAGCTTTGTTTCTAGCAGCACTTTGACTGTATAATTGGAAGGTGTCTTTGGATAAGCTTTATGGAACCTTTTCAAGTTGGAAGAAGATTTCAGCTGTAGGGTCTAAAGGGTCAGTCAAAGGAAAAAAAAAAAAAACCCCTCTATATTAAAATAAAATGTGTCCAAGCTTTAAAGAAAAGATCTCAAAGTTTGCAGATGATCCTAAAATTGGAGTTAGAGGAAATAATGAGGAACAATGCAATCAGATTCAGAAAGATTTGGATTGTTTAGGTGATTGGGCCAGCAGATGGCAAATGCAGTTCAGTGTAGACAAATGTAAAATAATTATCTTAGGAACAAAGAACCAATCATACAGCACACTGATCAGGAAAAAATTTGTGGGTTATTGTAGGAAAACCATTGAAACAGTTAACCCGGTGCACAGCTGCAGCAAAAAAGGCAAGCAAGAAACCAAACTAGCAGACGGATAGAATATAAAGCAAGAGGCAATACTTATAGTGTGTTAAGAAACTTGCTAGACCCCATCTAAATTAATCAGTCTAGTACCGGTTCATAGTACCACTTAGAAAGAGTAAATTCTTTGCCTTGGAACTAGACTAGAAATTGTATCAAGCAGATTTAATAACTAATGTTAAAGAGATTGGAACTAATTTATTTTGGGTAAGAGTAGACTTCAAAGTAATAATATTTTTTAATCAAGAAAGGAGATTATAATGCTGATAAAATGGTATTTCCAGCCTAAGCAAAAATTTGCAAAGTTGAAACATAATCATGAAAAATTAGGGAGCAGTTAATCCTAAATAGAAATGGAGTAGAAAATTTCCATCCATAAGAGAAAATGAAGATCAGGCTTTTAAACTCTTTTGTATTTTTTAAGAAGAAATTATTTGTTCCATGGATAATGAAGAGACTTCGACAAGCATGGAGCTAGGTAGAAGCACTTAGTATTAAGAGAGTGATCTTCAAATTTGTGTAAATCTTTAAAACTGGGAAAGTATGTAGAGAATCTGAATAGGCTGCAAGCTTCTGAAGGTATGATTGGTCAGGAAACTAGGAAAAAGAGAATAACGCTCACAGTTCTTCCAGGATTTTCTGTTGGTAGATTTCAAGTATTAAAGTCTTCTAGCGTAAACAGACTCACAATAATGTCTTCTTCCACTAGCCTTCTTGACCCTTGCCCTGTGTGTTGGCTTGAGCGTGGATCTAGACGCTGGCTCTTGGACCACAGTAGAGCAGGCACTTGAGGGACAACCATGTTTTTAGTGTGCACTTTTTAGTACCTAGCCCCACACTAACACTTTGTAAAGCTCAGTTATTTAAAAAATAAAAATAAAAGGAATATATATATATATATGTATGTATATATACATATATATATGTATATATATGTATATATATATATATAAACGAAAATCATTTCGGCAGAGATTGAATTCTGGCTGTTTATTTTTAAATTTAGTTATTTTTCAGTGAAATAATACAATATTTTTCTAACTTTTACAGGCTAAAATGAAAACTATCAGAGAGCAAGAAATATATTCTTCTAGGTCACCTAATATTTTATAATAATTATTCTTTTGAAGAGTCCCTAGGTGGTATAAACAGTTAATGTGCCTGGCTGCTAACCGAAAAGTTGGAAGTTTGCGTTCATCCAGAGGCATCTCAGAAGAAAGGCCTGACGATCTACTTCCAAAAAGTCAGCCATTGAAAACTCTATGGAGCACAGTTCTGTTCTGACATACATGAGCTCGCCATGAGTCAGAGTTGACTCAACTGCAACTGATTTATTCTTTTAAGAAATTTCTAAAATCGCTATTTCAACTTAAACAGCTACGGAAAGAGGAATAATTATTCTAATGTAGACTGAAAACTTAAATCATAGAACTTCTGATCGTGTTCCTTCTTGAGTCAGTTGTCGTGCTTTTATCTAGCACCTAGACTATAATGGATAATAATTCTGTTAGGTTGCTAGTTGCAATCCAGGGGGCAGGTTTATTTATTTATTTATTTTTAAGATAGGCCTTCTTGGTGTGAGTTTTGTACAATGCATTCAGCTCCATGCCAGTTGCTATCAAGTCGATTCCAATTCATGGTGACCTTAGTGTGTCATGGAGTCTGTAGAGTTTTCAGTGGCTGATTTTTCAGAGGTAGGTCTCCTGGCTTTATTTGAGGTACCTCTGGATGAACTTGAACCTCCAGCCTTTTGGTTAGCAGCCGAATGCATTAACTGTTTGCACCACTCAGGAATTCCATTCAACTCCATAGTAAGTTTTTTTTAAATAATTGAAGTAAATATGGTAACTTATAGATTGAATTGTATCCCCTCAAAATATGAGTTGAAATTCTAACCCCTGCCCCTATAAATATGATTCTAGAAATAGGAGTTTTGTTTTGTTAATGAAGTCATACCAGAGTAGGATGGGTCCTAAACCTAATCACTTCTGAATTCTAAAAAGAGCAAAAGAGACATAGAGATACACACAGGGGAGATGGATACTGTGAATGCCAAGGATTGACGGCAGTCGCCAGAAACTAGGCGAGAGGTCCATAGGAGGAAGTGACATGGTCTCCAGAGCTGTAAGAAAATAAATTTCTGTTCTTTAAAGCTACCCACTTCTCGTATTTTTTGTATGGTAGCACTAGGTAACTAAGACAGTGATTATTCAACATTCTTAGATAGTTTATCTTTTTTTTTTTTTAGACAATACAAGTGATAGAGCTAAGTCTTTTGGTTATAAACATGTTTTTATCTTAAATTCTTTTTAAATATAATACTTTGTATCTTAAAATGTTTGTAATCAATGTACAAGAACTTTTTATTGCAAGACTGCTATTTGTAGTTTTTTTTAGAGATTAATTCTGAGTATAGTAAATTTTTAGTTAAAAAAGGCAGACTAATTTTGAGAATTACTGTTGAAGAGTTCAATTCATTTTGTTGTGCTAGATGGTATAGAAAATTATGATATCTTGAATACAGCCAAACACTTCGAGGGACAGAGTAGCAGGGGCGGAGATCTAGGGACCATGCTTTCAGGGGACATCTAGGTCAATTGGCATAACAAAGTTTATTAAGAAAATATTCTGCATCCCACTTTGGTGAGTGGTGTCTGGGGTTTTAAAAGCTAGTGAGCAGCCATCTAAGATGCATCAGTTGGTCCCAACTCACCTGGAGTAAAGGAGAATGAAGAACACCAAAGTCACAAGGAAAATATCGGCTCAAGAGACAGAAGGGCCACATAAACCAGAGACTCCATCAGCCTGAGACTAGAAGAACTGGATGGTGCCCGGCTACCACCAATGACTGCCCTGACAGGAAACACAACAGAGAGTCCCTGATAGAGCAGGGGAACGGTGGGGTGCAGAACTCAAATTTTAGTAAAAAGACCAGACTTAATGGTCTGACTGAGACTGGAGGAACCCCAGAGAGCATGGCCCAGAACTAAAACAATTCCCAAGGCCAACTTGTCAGACAAAGATTGGACTGGACTGTGGGACATAAAATGATACTTGTGAGGAATGTGCTTCTTAGCTCAAGTAGATACATGAGACTAAACGGGCAGCTTCTGTTGAGCAGTGAGATGAGAAGGCAGAGAGGGTTAGGAGCTGGTTGAATGGACATGGGGAATCAGGTGGAAAGGACGAGTGTGCTGTCACAGTATAGGGAGAGCAATTAGGGTCACATAACAATGTATGTATAAATTTTTGTAAGAGAGACTAACTTGAATTGTAAACTTTCACTTAAACTACAACAATTAAAAGAAAAGAAATTACGATAGTCTCTGTCTTCAAAGACAAGTATGTGAATAATTGTGATAAAAGGTAAGATCATAAATGCTAGATGGGAAATAAAGGGGTGATGACGGTTCAAAGGAAGAGATCAAAACTAATTTAGGAAACAGCTGGTATAATATGTAGGTTAAAACTAAGAATTTGAAATTTAAGTTAATGCTTGCAGAGCTTTCAATTTGCGAACTTCTGTAAATATGAGCAAGACATTGAGTGAAAATAAAGGCACTTCAGGTCTGTCCACTACCAAAAAGTGGTCTTAGAAAAAGGTATTTATGGTTTCATCCAGCTGAGGCCTTACCTAACTCCTTTTTCTATTTTAGGTAGAAGTGCTTCTCACCTCTCACAACTGTTCTTAACTCCATCGAGTTGGCTCTGATTCATGGTGACCCCACGTACGGCAGAAAGAAATGATCAAGTCCATTGTTGCAGCCATTAGATATTTCGAGTGCCTTCCAACCTAGGGGCTCATCTTCCAGCACTGTATTAGGCAATATTCTTTTGTGACCCACAAGATTTTCATTGGCTGGTTTTCATAAGTAGATTGTCAGGCATTTCTTCCTACTTTGTCTTAGTCTGAAAGCTCTGCTGAAAACTATTCAACAGTATAACAACATGCAAGCCCTAAGAAGTGTTAATTACAGTTTGGGAAACACTGAACTAGTACAAGGTAGATTGGACACTCACATGCCTTCTGGTGTTGACCAGATAACAGATGCAAATAGCTAGCCACTTAAGCTAATGAGAGGGCTTGAGTCCTTTGTAAAGGCGTTCAAGTTAAAAGAAAACACCTTGCTAGGCAAAGAAACACATTTTAGACTACTACTTCTGAATCTGTTTTCCTTTTAATTTTCAATATTATTGTCAATATAATTTAAAAAATTACTGGGAAAATCAAATTAAAAAGAAAATTCAGAGACATAAAATACATGCCCAAATTTCTATTATTAATTTAGCCAACATAAAATTACTCTTTCAGATGGCTAGAAATTGTTTTAAAGGCTTACACTCAATTATAATAAACAGTTCATGTTTTAGCAATACACTACAGACTATATATTTTATTATTATACTTTAGATGAAGTTTTACGGAAGAAACTAGTTTCTTATTAAAGAATTAGTACACATATTGTTTTGTGACATTGGTTACCAACCCCACAACATTTCAACACTCTCCCCTTCTCGACCTTCGTTTCCTTAATATCAGCTTTTCTGTCCCCTCCTGCCTTCTGGTCCTTGCCCCTGTGCTGGTGTGCGCCTTTAGTACAGACCTTATTTTGAGTAGCATTGGTTTAGATTCAAGGACCCTTGGTGGCACAGTGATTAAGCACTCAGCTGCGAACAGAAAGGTCGGCAGTTGGTGCCCACTACCCACTCCACAGGAGAAAGATGTGGCAATCTGCTTCCATAAAGATTTCAGCCTTGGAAATCCTGTGGGGCAGTTCTGTTCTGTCCCATAGGGTCCCTCTGAGTTGGAATCGACTTGATGGCAGTGGGTAACGGGTCTAGATGATGATCTTTGAATAATTTCTGGGTACCTTCCAGTCAGAAATTCTATGGCTTGGTGACAGTTTCTAGAAGTGGGAATTAGGAGATAAAATGACTTCACTCATTTCTTTCTGATTTGATAAGAAATGATGGCTGACATAAGATCTGAGACAGATCTGGAGAAAGGGAAACATGAAGAAGATTATTCTAGGTATCTGAGTTGCTCCAGAGGCCAATTAAAGGATTCAGTGAACTTTCCATGTCAAACTAAGATGATAACACAAGATCCCAACAGCTGTGTCCAAGAATTGATGATACTGATGACTAACTGAAAAATCATAAAGGAAAAGTTCATTGCCATTGAAAAAAATACTGCTGTATTTGAATACCTACTGAATCGTGTGTGTGTGTGTGTGTGTGTGTGTGTGTGTGTGTGTGTGTGTATGCGTACACAAAATTATTTTTATGACCTGATTTTCTGCTTTTGGGGACAAGACTGTCTACACCTTCAGAAGAAATGCTGTTACATACAACTGTAAAGGCTCACTTTGGTGACTTGGGTAATCGTAATGGAACCATGGAGCTGTTAGGCTCCAGATGGAACTTTAATCTGGTTTCTGATTGAGTCGTGTGTCCTTGTAGAGTCTCTAAGCATCTGTTTGGGAAATATATATGACATTATTCAAAATTTGTACAAATTAAGCCACCCTTGGGCAATAATTCAATTTTTCTTTATTGAAAAGTGTATTATAAACAGTTTTGTGCAAACTAGAGTAAAACTAGTCTAGTCTGTATTCATTATTTATTAACTGGTCATTTAATGTATTTAAAAAAAAAAACTTTATGCTTCTAAAGATTGCAATTTGTTTATAAATGTAAAGAGTTGTTTCCTAGTTTCAAATAGGTACTAATATTTGAGAGACTGTTCAGAAGTACTTGAAATTATAGTGCTTTCACATTCGAATAACCCCCAAATAATCTGCTTCATACCAGAATAAAATTTATTTTCTCTCATAACAGCAATTCAAGAGGTAGGGGAGGCTCTAGTGTTTGGTCTCCCAATAATGCAGGACAAGGTATCGGCTTCCTTTGTCTTTCTCCATTCGTCTTCAGATGAGTTTCCTACATGATAACAGGATCACTGCTTTCAGTAGCTGGAGCAGCATTCTTTAGCTCCAGCATAGAGAGAAAGGGAGAATTTTTCTCCTTATCACAAACTAAAAGTTCTTTCCTTGTTCGTCTTTTTTTTGTTTGTTTGGGGTACAGTTTAGACCACATGTCCATCTTTGGAACAATAACCATAACCAGGGCAATGCCACTTGCCACTTGGTTTAATTTAGTCTGGATTTTTTGAACCACTTACTGTGAGAAAGGATGGGATTATAGTGTCTGATGATTCAAGATCTAACCCTGGACTTTGGGAGAGTCAGTGGGGGTCACCCTCCTCTGAGTCATGGGGTGGAAGGTGAAAATGGATGTTGGATCTGCAACCAATGGAATCCCTACTGTCAGCGTTACAAAAGTTTGTATCCATTCCTTTTATCATAGTTTTAGTTTCTTTTCTTGCATTTTTATAAATAATATAGCTTTAATTATTCTCGTATTTACAGAACACAGAAATTAAAATTACATTGTAATAAGAAAACTAGTTAGATATTTTATAGTCTCTTTAGCTTTTCTTGTTAAGTGGAAACTGGAAAAATTACTTTTTATATTAGGGTTTATAAATATAACCTGACAGAAGTGAAGTGTAGCAGATTGCATTATTAAATAAATGTTAGTGACATTTTCTCAGTAAACTGTCATATATTGTCACTACTATTTACCTCTTCCTCGAAAAGAAGGCAGTATAGTTCTGTGAACTCACAGTCCTCAACACCTGCCCTGCTAAGTGTGGCTAAGTTTATTTTTTCTTAATTGAAGTATAATTTACATACAGTGAAGTGTTTAAGCCTCTTTTTTTTTTTTTTTATTGTACTTTAGATGAAGATTTACAGAACAAATAGTTTCTCATTAAAAAGTTAGTACAGATATTGTTTTATGACAATGGTTAACAACCCCATGACATGTCAACACTGTCCCTTCTCAACCTTGGGTTCCCTATTATAAGCTTTCCTGTCCCTTCCTGCCTTCTAGTCCTTGTCCCTGGACTGTTGTGCCCCATTAGTCTTGTTTTGTTTTATGGGGCTGTCTAATCTTTGGCTGAAGGGTGAACTTCAGGAGTGACTTCATTACTGAGCTAAAAGGGTGTCTGGGGGCCATACTCTCCGGGTTTCTCCAGTCTCTGTCAGGCCAGTGAGTGTGGTCTTTTTTGTGTGAGTTGGAATTTTGTTCTACATTTTTCTTCAGCTCTGTCCGGGACCCTCTGTTGTGATCCCTGTCAGAGCAGTCAGTGGTGGTAGCTGGGTACCAACTAGTTGTACTGACTCAGTCTGGTGGAGGCCATGGTAGTTGTGGTCCATTAGTCCTTTGGACTAATCTTTCCCTTCTGTCTTGTTTTCTTCATTTCTCCCTTGCTGCCGAGGGGTGAGACCAGTGGAGTATCTTAGATGGCTGCTTAGAGGCTTTTAAGACCCCAGATGCTACTCAGCAAGGTAGAATGTAGAACATTTTCTTTATACACTGTATTATGCCAATTGAGCTAGATGTTCCCCGAGACCATGGTCCCCACAGCCCTCTGCCCAGCAATTCAGTCCCTCAGGGAGATCGGATATGTCTGTGGAGCTTCCATGACCTTTCCTTGTACAAGTTGTGCTGGCTTCCCTAGTATTGTGTACTGTCTTACCCTTCACCAAAGTTACCACTTATCTATTGTCTGTTTAGTGTTTCCCCTCTCACCCCTCCCATCCCTTGTAACCAACAAAGATTTTTTTTTTTTGTGTGTGTGTAAACGTTTTCTTGAGTTTTTACAGTAGAGGTCTCATACAATATTTGTCTTTTTGTGATTGACTTATTTCACTCAGCATAATGTCCTCCAGTTTCATCCATGTTATGAGATGCTTCACAGATTCATCACTGTTCTTTATCATTGCATAATATTCCATTGTGTATATGTACCATAGTTTGTTTATCCATTCATCTGTTGATGGGCATCTAGGTTGTTTCCATCTTTTTGCTATTGTGAAGAATGCTGTAATGAACGTGGGTGTGCATATGTCTATTCATGTGACGGCTCTTATTTCTCTAGGATATGTTCCTAGGAATTGGATTGCTGGATCATACAATGTTTCTATTTCTAGCCTTCTAAGGAAGCACCATGTCATTTTCCAAAATGGTTGTATCATTTTGCGTTCCCAGCAGCAGAGCATAAGAATTCTGATCTCCCCACAGCCTCTCCAACATTTGTTATTTCCAGTGTTTTTGATTTATGCCAGTAATGCCGAGGTGAGATGATATCTCATTGTGGTTTCAATTTGCATTTCTCTAATGGCTAGTGATGGCGAGCATTTCCTCATGTGTCTGTTGGCGAATGTCTTCTTTGGTGAAGTGTCTGTTCATTTCCTTTGCCCATATTTTAATTGGATGATTTGTATTTTTGTTGTAGCGGTGTTGGATTTTCTTGACCTTTGTCTGATTTGCAATGTCCAAAATTTTTTTCCCAGTCTGTAGGTTCTATTTTTACTCTTTTGGTAAAGTCTTTTGATGAGCATAAGTGTTTGATTTTTAGAAGATCCCAGTTATCTAGCTTACCTTCTGGAGTTTGTGTGTTTTTGGTTATGGTTTATATCCTGTTAATGCCGTGTGTTAGGGCTTCTAGCATTGATCCTATTTTTTCTTCTATGAACTTTATAGTTCTTGGCTTTATATTTAGGTCTTTGATCATTTTGAATTAGTTTTTGTGTATGGTGTGAGGTATGGGTCCTGTTTCATTTTCTTCCAGATGGACATCAGTTTTGCCAGCACCGTTTGTTAAAAAGAGTGTCTTTTCCCCATTTGATGGACTTCGGGCCCTTGTCAAAGATCCGGTGACGTAGGTAGATGCATTTATATCTGGGTTCTCAATTCTGTTCCACTGGTCAGTGTTATCTGTCATTGTACCAGTACCAGGATGTTTTGACTACTGTAGCTGTATAGTAGATTCTGAGGTCAGTTAGTGTGAGTCCTCCTACTTTTTTCTTCTTCTTCAATAGTGCTTTAGTTTTTCGGGGCTTCTTCCCTTTCCGTATAAAGTTAATGATTAGTTTTTCCATCTCTTTGAAGAATGTTGTTGGTTCTTGGATTGGGATTGCATTGTACTTGTAAATTGCTTTCGGTAGAATTGTCATTTTCACAATGTTGAGTCTGCCTGTCCATGAGCATGGTATGTTTTTCCATTTTTGTAGATCCCTTTGGGTTTCTTGCAGTAATATTTTGTAGTTTTCTTTGTATAAGTCTTTTACATGCCTGGTTAGATTTATTCCTAAGTATTTTATTTTTTTAGGGGCTATTATAAATGGTATTGTTTTCCTGATTTCCTTTTCATCATTCTCTTTATTGGTGTATAGGAATCCAACTGATTTTTGTATGTTTGTCTTGTATCCTGCTACTTTGCTGAATCTTTCTATTAGTTTCAGTAGATTTCTCATGGAGCCTTTAGGGTTTTCTATGTATAGTATCATGTCATCTGCAAACAGGGACAGTTTAACTTCTTCATTACCAATTTGAATGCCCCTTATTTCTTTTTCTTGCCTTATTGCTCTATCTAGGACTTCCAGCACAGTGTTAAATAGGAGTGGTGATAAAGGACATCCTTGTCTTGTTCTTGTTCTCAGGGGGAATGTTTTCAGCCTCTCTCCATTAAGAATGATGTTGACTGTTGGTTTTGCATAGATGCCCTTTATTATGTTGGGAAATTTCCCTTCTATACCTATATTTTATTGAGAGTTTTTATCAGGAATAGGTGTTGGACTTTGTCAAATGCCTTTCCTGCATCAGTTGAGATGACCGTGTGACTCTTTTCTTTCCCTTTATTTATGTGGTGGATTATGTTGATTTTCTAATGTTGAACCATCCTTGCATACCTGGTATGAGCCCTACTTCATTGTGGTGTATTGTGTTTTTGATATGATGCTGAATTCTATTGGCTCGAAATTTTTTTTTGGGGGGGGGATTATTGATACTGACTCTTAAATATTGGACAGTGTATAACAAATACAGCAGTCTTTGTTGTTCTCTGATTGATTTTCAGCCCTTTCTGCTGACAGTAGATAGAGGGACTAGTTATCTCTCATTCGTAAAAAGGAGGTCATAGCGTGTGTTCACAGGAAGATCTTCTCTTAGTGTGTCTGTGGAGGCCTTAGTGCAGCTCCTTTCAAAAGTGATCTCATTAGTAAACACTTTTTTTTTTTTAAATATAGGAATAAGAAAGACCGAAATGCCCCCTCCCCCTGGCTTTAAACTCTGCTTTGAGCTAAAGGATCTTTTCTTGATGTGACAAAGTTCATCTATTTCAAATCTGTAGCCATCATCGTTCTTAATGATGAAACACTTATGACATCTTTTTTAAAACCGAGTGCAAAGATGGATGTCGTCACTGAGTGGTCATTAGTAACATTGTTTGGAAGTTGTGGCCAGCACAGTGAAGTCTATGTTCACTCATTCAGCCACCAGTTATCAAGCCCCTGCACGTGCAGATATTGCTCAGGCAAGTCGAATGTGAGCTTTCCTGGAGCCTGTGGTCCCAGAGAGACTGTGGACAGGTGGGGCTCTGCCGTGGGAACACTCAGGTGCAGAAGTAGTGGAGTGGGGTGTGACAGATGGTTCTAATCTGTATGGGGAATATGGGGTGAGGGGTGTCGGGGGAAGGCCTTTAAACTGAGACCCAAAGGACAAGCCAGCATTGGTTAGGTGAAGTGGGAAGACTGAGAGTCAGGCAGAGGCCTGGAGGTTAGAGACCATGCTACATTCAAAGACCTGGAGGCTAGGAGGGGATGGAGGCCGGGAGGGGATGGAGGCCGGGGGGTGGGGGAATCCTGTTGGCTAGAATTTTGTTGAGAAATTTTGCGTCTATATTCATGAGAGATATTGGTCTGTAATTTTCTTTTTTTGTGGTGTCTTTGCCTGGTTTTGGTATCAGGGTTATGCTGGCTTCATAGAATGAATTTGGAAATATTGCTTCCTTTTCTATGATCTGAAATAGTTTTAGTAGTACTGGCATAAGCTCTTCTCTGAATGTTTGATAGAATTCTCCATTGAAGCCATCTGGGCCAGAGATTTTTTTGTTGGAAGTTTTTTTAAATTACCTTTTCAATCTCTTGTTATGGGTCTGTTCAGATTTTCAGCATCACTTTGTGATTGTTTGTGCAGATAGTGTGTTTGTGGAAGTTTATCCATTTCTTCTAGGTTTTCAAATTTGTTGGAGTATTGTTTTACATAATACTCTGTTATGATCCTTTTTATTTCAGTTAGGTCTGTTATAATGTCCCCCATTTCATTTCGTATTTGGGTTATTTGCATCCTTTCCTGTTTCTTTTGTCAGTCTCGACAGTGGTTTGTCAATGTGGTTGATTCTTTCAAAGAAACAACTTTTGGTTTTGTTGATTTTTTTCTACTGTTTTACTATTCGCTTATTTCATTTATTTCTGTTCTGATCTTTATTATTTCCTTTCTTCTGGTGGCTGTGGGCTTTTTGCTGTTCTGTTTGTTTGAGTTCTATAGTTGATGTTTTGATTTTTTCCCTTTCTTTTTTGATGTGTGCATCTATTGCAAGAAATTGTTCTCGGAGGACTGCCTTTGCTGTGTCCCAAAGGTCTTGGTATAACGTCTTTTCATTGGTGTTTGAGTCTAGGAATTTGTTGATTCCATCTCTGATTTCTTCTGTTACTCAGTGGTTTGTAAGCAGGGTGTTATTCAGTTTCCATGTAATTGATTTTTTTTCTTTCCTCTTCCTGTTGTTAATTTCTATCTTGATGGTGTCATGGTCAGAGGAGATACTTCGTATTGTCTCAACGTTTTGGATCTTGTTGACGATGTGTACTTTGCAGGTGTAGGATGGATTGTTCTATATATGTCTATGAGGTCAAGTTGGCTGATTTTGTCCTTTAAGTCTTCTGTATCTTTGTTGAGTTTCTTTCTAGGTTTTATGTCCTTTACCAATAGTGGTGGGTTGAAGTCTCCTACTATTATTGTGGAACTGTCAATATCTCTTTTCGTGCTATTAGAGTTTGTTTTATGTATTTTGGAGCCCTGTCATTAGGTGTGTAGATGTTTATTATGGTTATGTCTTCATGACGGATCGTCCCCTTAATCATTATATAGTGTCCTTCTTTGTCTTTTATGGTGGATTTTGTTTTAAAGTCTATTTTGTCTGGGCTTAGTATTGCTACTCCTGCTCTTTTTTGGTAGCTGTTTTTTTGATACGTTTTTTTTTTTTCATCCTTTTATTTTTAATAAATTTACTTCATTTCTAAGGTGTGTCTCTTGTAGACAGCATATTGATCGATTCTGTTTTCTTATCCATTCTGTCACTCTCCATCTCTTTATGGGTGCATTTCGGCCATTTACATTCAGTGTAATTATTGATAGGTGTGAGTTTATTGGTGTCATTTTGTAATGCTTTTTTTGTGGTGCTGACTTTTTTTTTATTCCTCTTAACTCTCCTGTGCTGAATTCCTTTTGTTTGTGAATTTTTTTCATTTCTTTTGTTTTTGTAGGTTTTGTTTTTACTGAGACTTTATGTTTTTCCTCTTTATTTTGATTAGTAGGTTTGTTAACTTTCGTTGTGGTTACCTTGAAATTTACCTTTATCTTCCCAGGTTTGAATCAGTCTTTTATTACTTCGTATCACCTTGCCTTCCTCTCCATTAGAATGTTCTATATCTACATTGTTTATACTCTATTTTATTGTTCTGATGAAGCTGTCATTTACAGATTAATTTGTCTGATTCGCTGTTGTAATTATTTTGGTTTTGAATAGTCCTTGAAAGTTCATTTCCTAGGTTGGTATCTGGCTGGTATGATCCTGCGTCCTAGATTCAGCCTGTGGTCTGATGTTTGTTTTCAGATCAAAGAACTCCGTTTAATAATTCTTGTAAGTTTGGTTTGGTTTTTACATAGTCACTTAATTTCTGTTTATCTGAAAATGTCCTAATTTCACCATCACATTTGAATGTGAGTTTTGAGACTATATTATTCTTGGCTGGCAGTTTTTTTCTTTCAAAGTTTTATATATGTCATAGCATTGCATTCTTGCCTGCATGGTTTCTGCCAAATAATCTTAGCTTAATCTTATTATGTCTCCTCCGTATGTGACTTTTTGTTTTTCTTGAGCTGCTCTCAGGATTCTTTGTCTTTGGTTTTAACAACTGTGATTATGATATGCCTTGGTGATTTTCTTTTGGGATGTATCCTATGTGGGGTTCATTGAGTTTCTTGGATGCTCAGGTTTTCATCTTTCATGATATTGGAGAAGTTTTCGTCAGCAGTTCTTCAGTGATCCTCTCTGTGTTTACTGTTTTCTCCCCCTGTTCTGGAAGTCCGATCACTCGCAGATTTTTGCTTTTGATAGTATCCCACATAATTCTCACGGTCTCTTCATTTTTCTTCGTTCTTTTTTCTGATTTTTCCTCAAACAGAATTATATCCAAGTGTTTGCCTTCATTTTACTGATCCTGTCTTCCACCGTTTCAAACCTGCTCCTCAGCCCTTCTGTGACACTGTCTGTTTCTGAAATCTTGTTGTTTATCTTTTTGATTTCTGATGGTTGTTTTTGTATGATTTCTAGTCATGAATTTATTTTGGCATTTTGTTCCTGCATTATTTTTCTGAATTCTTCCATGTTTTGTCTTTTTTCCACGAGTTTGTCTCCGTTTTCCTCATTTTTGTTTGCTTTTTGCTTCAACTCTTGGATAGCTCTAACTATTTGAGATTTGAATTCTCCAGCAGGTAGTTCTAGTGCCTTTTCTTCTACTGGACACCTACTGGAACCATTCTGTTCTGTTTTGGCCTATGTTTTGATATTGTCTGCTGTCTTCAGGGCATTCAGTAGTTATTTTCCCTCCTTTATTGATTGCAGATTTGTTTGTTTTGTCCTACTTTTTGTTTTGTTTGGTTATGGCTGAGCAGGCGGGCTGTGTGTTGTTTGTTGTCTCCTTGACTGTGTGTACAATACTTTTCACTTCCTTTTTCAAATTGTCAGGGTTAGTTGCTCAGGTCTGGTACAGCAGGGCAGGTCTAGCTAAAGGGGAGTTGCTGGGATGGGTTGTTTGTGGCACGTACTAGGGCCAGTAGGGCAGGCTGGGAATCAGTGCTGGCCAGTTTCCTGTAGGCTGTGCCTTCGCTGCTTGGGGGTGTGATGTTCAGCACATGGTGCATGTAGGCAGGAAGGAGGGAGGAGATTGTGATGTGTGGAGCTAAGATGGGTATGCGAAAGAGGAGAGAGGAGCAGAAGCCAAAAACATACAAGCAAAAAAGAGTGCTAAGGGAGCTTGCTGTTGGAGTGGAGAGATGAGAGACTGGGAAATGGAGAAAAACAAAAAGGAAAAGAAGAAGAAAAAAAGAAAAGAAAAAGGGTAAAAGAAAAAAATGAATAAATAAAAATAAGAAGCAAAAAAAAAAGCAAAGCTTCCAGCGATCCCACCAGTATGGCTGTGAGGTTTGGGGAAGTTTCTCTCATGCCGTGAATTACAGCCTGGTTAGAAGGGGAAGAGGTGTCGCTCAGTGCTAGGTATTCAGGAGACAGGCAGAGAAAGTAAGTATAGAGAGACAGAAAACTGAGTAATGAAGAAAGACAAAAAGGGAAAAAGAGAGAAAAGAAAAGAAAACAAAACAGAAAAAACCCCAGAAAAACAGAAGCAAATGAACAAAAAAACAGGAGAAAAGAAATGTGCTCAGGGATCCCACTGTGCATCTGCGTAAACTAAAGTAGTGCCCCCCCCCCCCCCCCAAGTCGTGCAGTGCTGCTCGGCTAGAATGGGCTCCCAGTTCAAGAAAAGAAAAAGAGAACAACAAACAAACATATCAAAATAAACTAACAAACAAAGCCCTGGGATCCCACCAACTTGGCAGCACGGCCTGGGAAGCAGTTTCACATTCGAGTGGCGTTTCACAGCCTTTCAAGAAAAAGCGAAGATGGTGCACAGAGCTAGGTATTTGAGAGAAAGGAGGAGGAGGTGGAGAGAGGTATGGAAAAAATCTAAAGAAGTGGAAAGAAGCAACACCAGCAGCCAACAAATGGCACTCAGGGAGCCTGCCAGTGTGGGCAGGTGGATTCCAAGTGGCATTGGGGTGAAGCTGGTTCTTCCTGGCCAAGAGACTGTGACTGCAGGAAGCAGAGGAGGCTAAGAGGGGTGAAGAAGAGTGGGGGTGCGAAAGCATATATCTCTGGTTACCGGTTGTTCTGTCTCCTGGTGGAAGCTCCGTGAAGCTGCTTTCCCGTACCCCCTGTTCGCCAATCTCTGATAGGAGTCCAAGATGGCGGATCTGTGCTGCGTTAGCTGATGGGAACCTCTGCATGTATCTCTCCTCAGTCTCTGCTCTCTGTCAGTTTCTTACTCCATGTGGTGCTTGGCTGAGTTCTTTATCTCTTCCTTTGATGCTTAGGGTTTCAGGATTGACGTTCTCTCTGCTTGACTTAGGTTTTTGGATCTTTGCTGTGGAGGGACGGCATGGTTCTTCTGTCTGTAGTGCCGTGTTGCCCTTAATTAAATTTTAACAGTTGAGAATTAGTATTAAACAAAGAGTTCTAAATTCATGGCAGAAAAATTTTGCCCTGAATTCCATTTAGGAAGTACTGAAAATACTGGTGTATAAGAGAAAAGACTTTTGGCGCAAGTAATAAATTTTAGGTTTGGATAGTCTATTTCTAGACAGTAATATTTGCATGTAGGTTTTCCTGAAGTGTGAAGGGCCATGGTCTCTGGCCAATTCATCTGTTGTTCTTAAATTTCTTTTGCTGCTTCTGTCAAAAATGCATTATTGTCAACATCATTAATTTGAAATTTGTAATGAATTAATTGGAGGTAATGTTATTATACCTAACAGTTTGATAAGCAACTAATAGTATAAATAAGGAACCTGTTTAAATCTTTAAGGGTTAAAAAAAATTAAAAAATGAAGACATCCTAGGATATCTTCCTCTCCTTCATTCCAGCATCTAATAGGTGTTGTTGATTCTCCCTCATGATTATCTCTGGAATCACTTCTATTCTCCCTTTCTGTGTTCTGGTTTGGACCTTATTTATCACTTACCTGAATTATCCCTGTAGTCTCTGTGCCAGAATATTCCTATGATACATATTTTTGTAAACCCTGCTTTTATTTTTTTTTAACTTAATAGAATATCATAGCGTCTTTCCATGTTACCATATAGATCATTCTGTTTTTAGAAATTCTTAGTATTTCAAGGTGGGGATGTACTGTACAATCTCAAGATATTCTTTCTAAATAATAATTTCATAAGTTTATTTTTTTTGTTAATGCCACTCAGTGATTCCTTCCCTCGCTATCCCCTACCATGATGATTTTCAGTCATGGCAGGGAATATTCACTTCTCAAGTGTGGTGATGAAGATTGTGTGTCAACTTGGCTGGGCCATGCTTCTCAGCGTTTTGGCAGTTGTGTAATGTTGTGATCACTTTCCTTTTGAGATTTGATATGTGATCACCCCCATGATGGAATCTGCTGTGAGTAACCAGTCATTTGAAAGGGAGTTTCCTTGGGCTTACGGCCTGCATCTGAATATAAGTGGATGTTCTGGCAAGGTTTGGGGGCTTTTGCTTGCTTTGGATCGTGCAGTTGGCTCCTGTTCATCTGACCTCTGGTTCTTGGGACTTGAACTAGCAGCTTACCTGTGGTCTTGCCTGCCTATCTTAGGATTCATGGATCTTCACAGCCTGTAAGAGCCCTGTTCTCTGACTTGCTGATGTTGGGTTTGCCAGCTCCTTCGGCAGCATGAATCAGAGAAGCCTCTATCCTGATCCATGGAGTTGGAACATTCTAGTCTGTACAACTGTGTGACCCCTTTTCCTTGTTAAAAATCTCCCTCTGTATATATCTATGTGTTTTACTGGTTTTGCTGTCCTAGAGAACCCATCCTAAGACACCAAGGATAAGTGAATGTGAACCATGTATGGGCCTTTTAAAATTCTGCCCCCAAAATTTTGATATACTTTCCTGGTTGAGTATTTATCTTATAATAAGAGCTGTAACTGTCTCAGATATCAGAGTAGACAAAAGGTCGAAAATTCCCTAATGGTCTGACCTCCCTGCCCGCTGTGATCTGATAATTTTGAATAGCTTGCCTTTTCTTGACTGAGAACCTGCTATTTTCTCTTCTCTTTCACTTCTTGAATTGGCACGTGTTTTTTCCTCTGCCTTTAATATCCTTTAGTACCCTTGTCTAACTCATCCTGAAATTTCATCCTGTGAGGTTTTTCATCTTCTGGACTATCATACTACTACTGGGCTATTTACTAAGAGCACCTTTCGTTTCTTCTGAACTTTCTGCTAGACTCTTTGACCTACTTGAGGACAGAGTGGTGTTATGATCTGTATGTTTTTAACATGTAGGCAGTATATGTAGTAGTACTGCCTCTTGTAGACATGTAGACAGTATATGTAATGGTACATAGTGGGAAATTAAATATCTGACTGAATGAGCTTTAGTGGAATAACTATTTGAGATAACTATTAAATATATTTTTGCTTTCGAGTAAAATAGCTGGACTTTCAATAGTCGAAAGTTGCTGACTGTGTCTTTTTGTTCATAAACTAGAATTACAGAAAGATTTTACTCAAGAACCTGGTAGTAAGGGAATTAAGATGGTCTTTTAAGAGTTAAACTTTAAAATCTACACAGGGAAGATCAGAGCAGAGGGATACAGTCTATGGAGAGGTAGAATGCATGATGGGCTTGCAACCCTTGGCCACTACCAGATTTACTGTATTGATACAGCTGAAGAAAGAATATGCCCAACAGGGCTGGCTAGTGGGTTGGCCATCACTGTAAAAGGAGAGGCCAAGAAAATGAGGTTGGTAGTACTTATCCTGGAACTGTCCAGTACTCTTAGCTGGAAGATGTTTAATATTCTGATTTCTACCTTTTTATATAGAGACCTATGCAGGGAGTTGCAGATGGGTACTCAGATTTTCATTGTAGTTGAAATAGTGATCAAGAAAGAGATGGATTCTGGAGTAGACAGGGTGTAAATTCTGTCCATGTTACTTGCTAACTATGTTTGGCAAGTTTCTCAAGCTCTTTGCGCCTGGGTTTATTTATCTATAAAATGGTGATAATAATAGTACTTGATTCAGAAAGGGATGTGGAATGAGGGACATCTTTGTTGATGTCAGATGGATCTTAGTCGAAAACAGAGAATACCAGAAAGATGTTTACCTGTGTATTGTTGACTAGACACAGGCATTTGACTGTGTAAATCATAGCAAATTATAGATAACATGACAAAGAATGGGAATTCCAGAACGCTTAATGGCTCATGTGGAATCTGTACATGGATCAAGAGGCAGCCACTCAGATAGAACAAGGGGGTACTGCATGTTTCAAAATTGGAAAAGGTGTGTGGCAGGGTTGTATCCTTTCACCATACTTACTCAGTTTGTATGCTGAACAAATAATCTGAGAAGCTGGACTGTATAAAGAAGAATGCAGCAAATCTGCTACAAAAGACCTCTATAAAGCTCTCAAAAGCAAAGATGTCACTTTGATGACTGTAGTGTACCTGGCCCAAGCTAAGGTCTTTTCGATTGCTTTATATGCATGGAAAGCTGGATGGTGAAGAAGAAAGACAGAAGAATTGATGCGTTTGAATTGCAGTGTTGGTGAAAAATATTGAGTATACCATGAACTGCCAAAAGAACAAACAAATTAGTCTTAGAAGATAAACAAGTGGAATGTTTCTTAGAAGCGAGGATGGCGAGACTTCATCTTGCTTCCTTTGAACACATCAGGAAACACTAATCCCTAGAAAATGATATTATGTTTGTTAAAGTAGGGGGTCAGCAGAAATGAGGGAGACTCTCAGTGAGATGGATTGACACAGTAGCTGCAACAATGGGCTCAAATATAGCAGTGGTTTTGAAGATGGTACACAACCAGGCAATGTTTCATTTTGCTATGTATAAGGTCTTCTGATTAGGAGCCAACCTGGTGGTAACTAACAACAATAACATCATAGGATTGCAGTGAGTTTTAAATGGAATGACATATGTAAAACTCTCAGAACTGTGCCCACCCTGTTGTAAATACTGTGTGTTAGATGTATGTTTTGCTCTTAATATTTGGGTGTCCTGTCTATCCATTCTTGTTCTGAAGTTCCATGCTTGTTTAGCTTATTATCTGACTTCCTGTAAAGGTTTGCCTACAAGGAGAGAATGTGCTAGTTATGCTATTACAAGGGTTCCAGTCCTTCTGATACAAATTTTCCCAGTTATTTGACATTTATTTCTCACAGTAAGATAAATACGTGTTTACCTCCGACTTATGATTCCATTCTTTTTTTTTTTTTTTATATATATATTTTATTGTACTTCAGGTGAAAGCTTACAGAGCAAATAGTTTCTCATGAAATAGTAGTACACATGTTGTTTTTTTTGACATTGGTTAACAACCCCACAACGTATTAAGCCTCTAAATTCTCAACCTTTTTTTTTGATGAAAATTACAGATGGCCAAAGATACACCGTTTCAAAATTTTCTACATTCACAGTTCAGTGACATTGACTACGCTCTTCCAACTGTGCTGTTATTCTCACTTAAGATGAAGGCTTACAGAACAAAATAGTTTTTCATTTAACAGTTACTACACATGTTGCCCTATGACAATGGTTAACAATCTCACAGCACATCAAGAATATCCTTACTCCACCTTGTGTTCCCTATCACCAGGGGGCTTCCTTGTCCCCTTCTGTCTTCTGGACCTTGTCAGTGGACTATTGTACCTCTTTAGTCTCCTTTGTTTGTTTATTTATTTATTTATTTTTATTTTATTTAAACACCATTTCAAAACTTTTTACTTACACATTTAAGTGATATTGACTATGCTCTTCCAATTGTGCTGCCATTCTCGCCCAAGATGAAGGCTTACAGGACAAAACAGCCTCCCATTTAATAGTTACTACAAATGTTGCCCCATAGCAGTGGTCAACAATCTCACAATACATCGACAGTGTCCTTATTCAATTTGTGTTCCTTACCATCAGTTTCCTACTCTCCCTCTGCCTTCTGGCCCTTGTCACCGGACTCCTGTACATCGTTAGTCCCATTTAGTTTTACTGGGGTGTCCATTCCCAGGCTTAACATCGAACCTTGAAGGTAACTTCCCCTCTGAGCTGAAAGGGTGTCTGGGGGCCACACTCTCGAGGTTTCTCTAGTATTCTTTAGGCCAGTATATCTGGTCTTCTTTTTTTTTTGGGAGTTAAAATTATGCTCTACATCCTACTCCAGCTCTGCCCAGAACCCTCTGTTGTGATCCTGGTCAAAGGAGTCATTGGTGGTAGCCGGGCACCATCCAGCTGTACTGGGCTCAGTCCCGTGGAGGCCTTGGTAGCTGTGGACCATTAGTCCTTCGGACTAATCTTTTCCTTGTATCCTGTTCTCTTCATTCTCCCTTGTTCCCGAAGGGATGAGATCAGTGGAGTATCTTAGATGGCCGCTCATAGGCTTTTAAGACCCCAGACACTACTCACCAAGGTAGAATGTAGAGCATTATCTTTATAAGTAGTGTCATGCCAATTGAGCTAGATGTTCCCCGAGATCATGGTCCCCAGAGCCCTCCGTCCAACAACTCAGTCCCTCAGGGGGTTTGGATGTGTCTATAGGGCCTTCATGACCTTTCCTTGTGCAGGTTGTGTTAGTTTCCGCTGTACTATGTACTATCTCATCTCTCACCCAAGTTACCACTTACCTATTACCTATTTAGTATCCCCCCCCCCCCCAATCCCTGGTAACCAACAAGGATTGTTACATTTTGCATGTGAATTTTTTCATGGGTTTTTACAATAGAGGTCTCATACAATATTTGTCCTTTTGTGATTGACTTATTTCACTCAGCATGATGTCCTCCAGTTTCATCCATGTTATGAGATGGTTCACCGATTCATTGTTCTTTCTCATTGCATAGTACTCCATTGTGTGTATGTACCATAGTTTGTGTATCCATTCGTCTGTTGATGGGCATCGAGGTTGTTTCCATCGTTTTGCTATTGTGAATAATGCTGCCATGAACATAGGTGTGCATATGTCTATTCGAGTGATGACTCTTATTTCTCTAGGATATATTCCTAGGAGTGGGATTGCTGGATCGAATGGTACGTCTATTTCTATCTTTCTGAGGAAACGCCATATCATTTTCCAAAATGGCTGTATCATTTTGCATTCCCACCAGCAGTGTATAAGAGTTCCCGTCTCCCCGCAGCCCCTCCAACATTTGTTATTTCCAGTGTTTTTGATTCGTGCCAGTAATGCCGGGGTGAGATGGTATCTCATTGTGGTTTTAATTTGCATTTCTCTAATGGCTAGTGATCGCGAGCATTTCCTCATGTGTCTGTTGGCCATTTGAATGTCTTCCTTGGTGAAGTGTCTGTTCATTTCCTTTGCCCATTTTTTGATAGGATTGGTTGTCTTTTTGTTGTAGAGGTGTTGGATTTTCTTGTAGATTATGGAGATTAGACCTTTGTCTGACTTGTACTGTCCAAAAATTTTTTCCCAGTCTGTAGGTTCTCTTTTAACTCTTTTGGTGAAATCTTTTGAAGAGCATAGATGTTTGATTTTTAGAAGATCCCAATTATCTAGTTTATCTGTTGGGTTTTTTGTGTTGATGTTTATGGTTTGTATCCTGTTAATGCCATGTATTAAGGCCTGAAGTGTTGGTCCTATTTTTTCATCTATGAATTTTATAGTTTGAGGCTTTATATTCAGGTCTTTGATCCATTTTGAAGTAGTTTTTGTATATGGTGTGAGGTATGGGTCCTGTTTCATTTTTCTACAATTGGATATCCAGTTTTGCCAGCACCATTTGTTAAAAAGACTGTCTTTTCCCCATTTGATGTATTTTGGGCCCTTGTCAAAAATCAGGTGACCGTAGGTGGATGGATTTACATCTGAGTTCTCAATTCTGTTCCATTGGTCAATGTCTCTGTTGTTGTACCAGTACCAGGCTGTTTTGAGTACTGTAGCTGTATAGTAGGTTCTCAAGTCAGGTAGTGTGAGTCCTCCAACTTTATTCTTCTTCTTCAGTAGTGCTTTACTTATTCGAGGTTTCTTCCCTTTCCATATAAAGTTAATAATTAGTTTTTCCATCTCTTTGAAGAATGTTGTTGGTATTTGGATCGGAATTGCATTGTATTTGTAGATTGCTTTAGGTAGAATTGCCATTTTCACAATGTTGAGTCTGCCTATCCATGAGCATGGTATGTTTTTCCATTTATGTAGATCCCTTTGGGTTTCATGCAGCAGTGTTTTGTAGTTTTCTTTGTATAGGTCTTTTATATTCCTGGTCAGATTTATTCCTAAGTATTTTATCGTTTTAGGGGCTATTGAAAATGGTATTGATTTCCTGATCTCCTTTTCATCGTTCTCTTTACCGGTGTATAGGAATCCAACTGATTTTTGAATGTTTATCTTGTATGCTGCTACTCTGCTGAATCTTTCTATTACTTCCAGTAAATTTCTCGTGGAGTCTTTAGGGTTTTCTATGTATAGTATCATATCATCTGCAAACAGGGAGAGTTTAACTTCTTCATTACCAATTTGGATGCCCTTTATTTCTTTCTCTTGCCTTACTGCTCTAGCTAGAACTTCCAGCACAATGTTAAATAGGAGTGGTGATAAAGGGCATCCTTGTCTTGTTCCTGTTTTCAGGGGGAATGTTTTCAGCCTTTCTCCATTAAGAATGATGTTGGCTGTTGGTTTTGCATAGATGCCCTTTATTATGTTGAGAAATTTCCCTTCTATACCTATTTTATTGAGAGCTTTTATCAGGAATGGGTGTTGGACTTTGTCAAATGCCTTTTCTGCATCAATTGAGATAATCATGTGATTTTTTTCTTTCCTTTTATTTATGTGGTGGATTACGTTGATGGATTTTCTAATGTTAAACCATCCTTGCATACCTGGTATGAATCCTACTTGGTCGTGGTGTATTATTTTTTTGATATGATACTGAATTCTATTGGCTAGAATTTTGTTCAGAATTTTTGCATCTATATTCATGAGAGATATTGGTCTGTAATTTTCTTTTTTTGTGATGTCTTTGCCTGGTTTTGGTATCAGCGTTATGCTGGCTTCATAGAATGAATTTGGAAGTGTTGCTTCCTCTTCTATGCTCTGAAATAACTTGAGTAGAACTGGTACGAGCTCTTCTGTAAATGTTTTGTAGAATTCTCCAGTGAAGCCATCTGGGCCAGGGCTTTTTTTGGTTGGGAGTTTTTTTATTACCTTTTCAATCTCTTCTCTTGTTATGGGTCTGTTCAGATTTTCAATATCACTTTGTTGTAGTTTGGGTATGCCGTATGTTTCTAGAAATTTATCCATTTCTTCTAGGTTTTCAAATTTGTTGGAATATAGTTTTTCATAATATTCTGTTATAATCCTTTTTATTTCAGTTGGGTCTGTTGTAATGTCCCCCATTTCATTTCTTATTTGGGTTATTTGTGCCCTCTGCTGTTTTTCTTTTGTCAGTCTGGCCAGTGGTTTGTCGATTTTGTTGATTCTTTCAAAGAACCAACTTTTGGTTTTGTTGATTCTTTCTATTGTTTTTCTGTTCTCTATTTCATTGATTTCTGCTCTGATCTTTACTATTTCCTTTCTTCCGGTGGTTGTAGGCTTTTTTTGTTGTTCTCTTTCTATTTGTTTGAGTTCTGTAGTTAATGTTTTGATTTTGTCCCTTTCTTCTTTTTTGATATGTGCATCTATTGCTATAAATTGTCCTCTGAGGACTGCCTTTGCTGTGTCCCAAAGGTTTTGGTATGATGTGTTTTCATTTTCATTTGATTCTAGGAATTTTTTAATTCCATCTCTGATTTCTTCTATTACCCATTGATGTGTAAGCAGATTATTATTCAGTTTCCATGTGTTTGATTTTTTTTCCTTGCTCTTTCTAGTGTTAATTTCTACCTTGATGGCATTGTGGTCAGAGAAGATACTGTGAATTATCTCAGCATTTTGGATCTTGTTGAGGATTGCTCTGTGGCCTAAGATGTGGTCTATTCTGGAGAACGTTCCATGTGCATTGGAAAAGAATGTGTACTTTGCAGCGGTTGGATGGATTGTTCTATATATGTCTATGAGGTCCAGTTGGCTGATTGTGTCCTTTTGGTCTTCTGTATCTTTGCTGAGTTTCTTTTTAGTTGTTCTGTCCTTTACTGAGAGTGGTGTGTTGAAGTCTCCTACTATTATTGTGGAACTGTCAATTTTCTCTTTTCAGTGCTGTTAGAGTTTTTTTATGTATTTTGGAGCCCTGTCATTGGGTGCATAGATATTTATTATGGTTATGTCTTCATGATGGATCATCCCCTTAATCAGTATATAGTGTCCTTCTTTGTCTTTTATGGTAGATTTTGTTTTAAAGTCTATTTTATCTGAGATTAGAATTGCCACTCCTGCTCTTTTTTGGTAGTTGTTAGCTTGATATATATTTTTCCAACCTTTGATTTTTAATAAATTCACATCTTTGTTTCTAAGATGTGTCTCTTGTAGACAGCAAATAGATGGATCCTGTTTTCTTATCCATTCTGCCACTCTCCGTCGCTTTATGGGTGCATTGAGTCCATTTACGTTCAGTGTAATTATTGATAGATGTGAATTTGTTGCTGTCATTTTGTAGTGCTTTTTTTTGTGATGCTGAAGTTTTCTTTGTTCTTCTTACTCTCTTGTGCTGAGTTCCTTTTGTTTGTGGATTTTGTGTTCATTTCTTTTGTTTTTGTAGGTTTTGGTTTTGTTGAGACTTTATGTTTTTCGTCTTTATTTTTATGAGTTGGTTTGTTAACTTTTTTTGTGGTTACCATGAATTTTACCCTTATCTTTATAATTTTGAAGCAGTCTACCGTTACTTGGTATCGCCTTGCCTTCTTCTCCTTTAGAAGGTTCTATACCTATGCCGTTTGTTCCCTCTTTCATTGTTTTGATGTTGTTGTCATCCTTTGATTGATTTCTCTGATTCCCTGTTGTATATCTTTTGTTTTTGGAAAATCGTCTGTAGTTCAGTTCCTAGAATGGTATCTGGTTCATGTTAACCTGCGTCCTAGGTCCTAGGTCCTGCCTGAGGGCTTAAGCTGTTTGTCCTCAGATCGAAGAACTCCCTTTAATAATTCTTGTAAGTTTGGTTTGACTTTTGCATATTCCTTTAGTTTCTGTTTATATGATTCCATTCTTGAATGTTCTGTGGGAATCCAGTTTCTGGCCAGCGTGGCTGAAGGTCACACCTGGAGCCTAGTAAATCCTTAGGGAAATGATTGCCTTCCTGTGATACTTTTTATAGCCAGCTGGCCTGTTGTCCCTTGACAAGTCTACACATCATCCCAACAGTACTTTGGGTACAGGTTCTTGAACCATTTCCCTATTTGAACATGAATTTCTATATGTATATAGGTGTATGTTTGAAAGTAACAGAAATATCCAGTATTTCTAGTGAAAAAGTATTTGAAACTATGTGAAATACATTCAGCATACAAAATATGCTCATATTAAATAAAGGAAGTATTTGCCACGTGTCTTAATCATATAGTGCTGCCATAACAGAAATACCACAAGTGGATGGCTTTAACAAAGAGAAGTTTATTTCACAGTCCAGTAGGCTACAAGTCCAAATTCAGGGCATCAGCTCCAGGAGAAGCCTTTCTCTCTCTGTCGACTCTGGAGGAAGGTCGTTGTCATCAGTCTTCCCTTGGTCTGGGAGCATCTCAGTGCAGGAACTTCAGGTCTAAAAGATGCGCTCTGCTCCCGGCACTGCTTTCTTGGTGGTATGAGGTCCGCATGTCTCCCTGCTTGCTTCTCTCTTTTGTATCTCAAAAGAGATTGGCTTAAGACACTGTCTAATCTTCTAGATCTCATCCATATAATTGCTGCTAATCCATCTTACTACATCATAGTGATAGGATTTACAACACATAGGGAAATCACATCAGATGACAAAATGGTAGACAATCACACAACACGGGGAATCATGACCTAGCAAAGTTGACACATTTTTGAGGGATGCAATTCAATCCATGACAATGTGTACTAGAGTAGTTCCTTGAGAATAGGGTCTGGATTTGGGTGATCTTTATTTCTGTTTCACTTTGGATTGTGTTTGCAAGGAGCATCTCAAGTTAGTTTGGCTTAAAAGATACATGTGCAGTACCCATAGGTGTGTGGGTTCTCATGGAAATCTAAGAACAGAGATGTAACAAGGCTTGGTTTTAAGATCACAGGAAGTAGTTTTGGTTTTAAGGCAACAAAACAAACCTTTAGCTTTACTCTGTGTGTCTTCTTTCTCTCTGGCTTCTGATAGGAATTTCAGTTTCCATGTCATTTTGGCTTATGTTGTTAATTTTCTACTGTAGCAGCCAAGGCAGAAGGCAGGTTTCCTCTGAGATTTTTAGTTCAGATTGTTTGAGAGGCACAGAGAATCTGAAGCAGCCTTTCAAACCAGGTGATGAAAGTCCTCATTTACCGGTAAGCTTGACTTTGGTGCCCACCCAAGGCCCAAGTCATTGTTGCTGGTGTGGTATAGAACTAAGTAGCCATACTGCAGAGATTGGGTTCAAGGCAGCTTCTTTTAGAGGGTGATTGTGACTGACATATTTAGTAAAGTACGCTGGTCTGCAAGGGCTGAGAAAATGACTACCTTTAATCTGAATGCTGTTCTGGGAGAAGGCTGTTGTGTTAACCTAGGAATTGTTGTTCTTAGCTGCCGTCAGATTGGTCCCTGACTTATGGTGATACCGTGCACAACAGAACAAACTATTACCTGGTCCTGTGCCATCCCCGTGATTGGTTGCTGATACAACTGTTGTGATCCATACGGTTTTCCTTGGCTGATTTTTGGAAGTAGATCACCAGGCCTTTCTTCTTAGTCTGGAAGCTCCACTGAAACCTGTTCAGCATATAGCAACATGCAAGCCTCCACTGACAGATGGGTGGTGTCTGTGCATGAGATGCATTGGCTGGGGCTAGAACTTGGTTCTCCAACATGGAAGGTTGGAATTCTACCACTGAACCACCAATGCCTCACAAAACACAGGAGTGCACTTTCATTTTCTGTGTAGTAGCTAATGACTGTGTACTGCTGGTTAGGCGAGAGTCCTCAGAGACATAAGTGGAGGGAGAGTGGTAATTATTTAGTGTTGGTGGTCACTTTTTACCACAATTGTAGGTAGAATAGTGTTTCTTAAACCTTGATTATTTATTTAGATGTTTGTCTATTTATTAGCAGATTTAATGAAGCTGATTGTCTTAACGGTCATTGGTATTGTAGTTATGTCAGTATTTGGATGATACCAGTATATTAAATATAATTAACAAAATAAGGTATGTTTATACAATTTATATCAGTGAGTGGTTTCATTTGAAAAACTGATCTTTTTGGTCAGGGTATACATTTTCAAGACAATTAATTTTAGTAGAAAGGTGCCTACTACATAATGACATGGCAACCAAGAATTTTATGTTCAGATACAAACTGATTTAAGTTAATGATATATTAAAGTCTCCCTTTTAAAAATTCATTTGGATTGTAATGTATCTAATAAGGTTCTGTTTTAAATTTTTCACTTTTTAAAATTTTGGAGGTTTTTGTTGAAAATGTCAACAATATTTCAAATTTAACATGATTTTTAATTTTTAATTATCATGACTTGACTGAGGAATCCCCTCACCACTCGCAAATGAATATCTCTTAAGCAGATGCAAATTTCATGAATTAATTCTTGCCATTAGAATAACTCCTCTACTTATTATTCACTGAATTTATTTTAACATGTCCCTAATACAGATGTTCATGGAGAAAGTTAAGCTTGGGTGCCTCTTTCCTTTTATTTTGAAATAAGTTTAGACTTGTAGAAGAATTGCAAAAATTGTACAGAGCATTTCCATGTGTCTTTTACCCAACATCCTCTAATGTTGACATTTTATATAACCATAGTATAATTTAAAAAACTAAGTGATTAACATTGGTACAGTACTATTAACTATAGACTTCATATTTTACCAGTTATTCCACTAATTCCTTTCCCGTTTCGTGATCTCACATTGCATTTAGTTGACGTATCTTTTTGTCTCCTTAATGTGTGGTAGTTCCTCAGTCTTTCTCAGTTATCTTGTGGAGTATTCCTCAATTTCGTCTTGTCTAATGTTTACTCATGATCATATTGAGAGTATACATTATTGGGAAAGATACTACTGAAATGATACCCTTCTAAGTGTCCCATCAGTGATACATTATATTTTATTACTGCAGATGTAGCTGCTTTATTTTTAAGTATCAAAAATCTCAGTATATCTAAAAACAAATATTTGTTTTTAAAATATCCTTCTGTTACCTTTTATAAGTTAATGTTACCCCTTGCATCCTTTCTTTTTTATGTGAACGTAAAACTTTTTTGAATGTGATTATAAATTTCGTTATATTTAATTCAAAACAAGATATCTAGATTGTTGATTAGATTGTATTATTGAAATCTTAACACTGTATTATTGAAAGCTTAACACTGCAGGTTGGCAGGCTATCATAGTGGTTTAGAGCATTTGGAGCAATTAGATATGAAAAAGAAATAAAAGACATCTAAATGAGGAGAAAGAAGTGAAACAATCTATTTGCAGAGGACATGATCTTATGTCTAGAAAAACCTAAAAACCCACAAAAAACCGGTGAGATCTAACAAACAAATTCAGCAAATTTTGCAAGATACAAAATCAATGCGCAGAAATTGGTTGTATTTCTGTATGCTAAAACCAAAATCAAAACCAAACCCGTTGCTGTCGAGTTGGTTCTGACTCATAGTGACCCCTATACACTAGCAATGAACAATTTGAAAAGGAAATTAAGAAAACAATTCCATTTCCAATAGCATCAAAAATAATAAAATACTTAGGAATAAATTTAGCCAAGGAGGTGCAAGACTTGTATACTGAAAACTACAAAACGTTGCTGAAAGAAATTAAAGATCTAAATAAATGGACAGACATCCCATGTTCATGGATTGGAAGACAATATTGTTAAGATGACAAGACTGCCCAAAGCAATATACATATTCAATGCAATCTCTATCAAAATCGCAACAGTTTTGTCTTTTTTTTTTTTTTTTAACTAAAATTGAATAACCCAACCTATAATTCATGTTAAATTTCAGTGGACCCAGAATAGCCAAAACAATCTTGATAAAGAACAAGGTTGGAAGGCTCAAACTTCCCAATTTCAGGATTTACTACAAAGCTACACTAATCAAAACAATGTGGTACTGGCATAGGATAGACATATAGACCAATGGAATTGAATTGAAGCTCAGAAATAAACCCTCACATCTATGGTCAATTGATTTTCAATGGGAAAAGACATTCTATTCAACAGGTGGTGCTGGGAAAACTGGATACCCAGAGAAGAATGTAGGTGGACCCTTACCTTATACTGTATACAAAAATTAACCTAAAATGAATCAAATATCTAAGTTTGAGAGGTGTACTTAGCACTCGGGGAAGAAAACACAGGAGAAATCTTCATGATGTTGGATTTGGCAATGGTTTCTCAAATATGACACCAAAAGCACAGGCAACAAAAGAAGTAGATAAATTGGACTTCATTAAAATTATAAACTTTTGTACGTCAAAGAGCACTATTAAGAGAGTGAAAAAACAATCTACAGAATGGGAGAAAATATTTGCAGATCATGTATCAGGTAAGGGTTTAATACCCGGAGTATATAAAGAACTCCTATAACTCAACAAAAAAGGGCAACCCAATTAAAAAATGAGCAAGGGACTTAAATAGACATTGCTTCAAAGAAGATATACAAATGGACAATAAGCACATGAAAAAATACTCAACATCATTAATCATTAGGGAAATCGATACTGGATGAGAAGTCACTTCACAGCTATTAGGATAGCTGTAATTAAAAACCAAAACAAAACAGAAAACCCAGAAAATAACAAATATTGGTGAAAAAATTGGAACCTCGTTTTTGCTGATGGGTGTATGAAATGGTACATCCACTGTGGAAAACAGTTTGCAGATCGTCAAAAAGTTAAACCTAGAGTTACCTTATGATCCAGCAGTTCCACTCTTAGGTATATGTTTCCCTCGCCATCTGAAAGTAGAATGTTCCTATGAAACCTTTCATAAGCCAAAATGAATAAAGTGAAGAAGCAATTACCATTAACTTATACGGGAAAAATTTTTGAGTGTTCCCAGACCCAAAAAATACCATACCAGATCATATCAAATAACACACAAAACTCTTAGGCTTTTTTGATACCTTAGGATACATCTTGCTAACAGATGCACAAAATAAATTGATGTAAAGCACAGATGCTCATAGACACAGTTCAGAGCTCTGGTGGCTTGATGCTGAGATGCTGAGCATAGTTACTGGGGAGGAACTTGATGACACCACTTTCACTACTCAAGGTGCGCAATGCTTCTTTCATGGCTTGCTGCAAAACAAATGCTGAGTGCTATTTCTGCTTTCTGTCTTTTTTTGTAAAAGTGAAAATCCTCTTCAAATTTCTTTTGGTTAGTGAACACAGGTACTAATGTAGGTCTTTCATAAAAGCTAAGTGGCATAAAGTGAACTTCCCCAAAGTGGGGGATACCTGTATACCCAAACAAATTGAAAACAGGGACTCAAGCATATGCTGTTTTTAGTTGCTGTCGAGTCAACTCCAACTCATGGCTACTCCATATATAACAGAAGAAAATGTTGCCTGCTCCTGCGCCATCTCCATGATCTTTGATATGTTTGAACCTGTTGTTGAGGCTAGTTCTGTCAGTCCATCTCATTGAGAGCCTCCTTTGTTTTGGCTCACCCTCTACCAAGAAGAGCCTAGGGGGCACAAGTGGTTTGCGATTGCCTGCTAACCTAAACATTGGCAGTTCGAACCCAGTCAGCGGTTCCACGGAAGAAAGTTCTGGTGAACTACTTCTAAAGATTACAGCCATGAGAACTGTATGAAAGCAGTTCTACTTTGTAATACATGAAGTCACCATGAGTTGGGAGCTGATTCAACAGCAGCTAACAACAACAACAACTGCTACTTTACCAAAAATGATGTCCTTTTCTAAGGATTGATCTTTCCTGATGACGTGTTGAAAGTTAACAAGATGAAGTCTTGCCATCCTTGCTTCCAAGAAACATTCTACTTGTATTTCTTCTAAGCCTGATTTGTTTGTTCTTCTGGGAGTCCACAGTATATTCAGTGTTCTTCACCAACACCGTAAGTCATGTGCATCAATTCTACTTCTGTCTTCCTTCTTCACCATCCCCCTTTCCCGTGCATGTGAGGCGAATGAAAAGACCATGGCTTGGGCCAGGCATGCCTTACTCATCAAAGTGACATCTTTGCTTTTGAGAACTTTAAGGAGGTCTTTTGTAGCATATTTGCCCAATGCAGTAAATACATCGTTTGATTTATTGACTGCTACTTCCATGAGCGTTGATTGTCTATCCAAGTAGAATGAAATCCTTGACAACTTCAGTATTTTCACCATTTATCGTATGTTGCTTAATGGTCCAGTTGTGAGGATTTTCATTTTCGTTATATTCAGGTGTAATCCATATTGAAGAATGTGATCTTTTACCTTCATCAGTAAGTACTTCACATCATCTTCATTTTCAGCAAGCAAGGTTGTTTCATCTGCATATCACAGGATGTTAATAAGTCCTCCTCCAATCCAATTCTTCTTTCTGTAGTCTGCTTCTTCAATTATTTGGAAAACATACAGACTGAATATGTATAGTGAAAGGATACAGCTCTGCCACCCACCTTTTCCAAGTTTGAACCACACAGTTTCCCCTTGTTCTGTTCAAATGACTGCCTCTTCTTCCTTGTACAGGTTCTGCATGAGTGCAATTAAGTGTTCTGGAATTCCTGTTCTTCGTAATGTTACCCATATTTTTTTATGATCTTCCTAGTTGAATGCCTGGTACATAGTTGATAAAACACATGTAAATATCTTTCTGGTATTCTCTGCTTTCAGCCAAGATCCATATGACATCAGCAATGTGCAGATATTCATAGTAACACTATTCATAATAACCAAAAGGTGGAAACAATCTAAACCTCCATCAGCAGATGAATGGATAAAAGAAGTGTGATATATACATACAATGGAATATTATTCAGCCATAAAGATAAGTAAAGTTTAGATACATGCTACAACACAGATGAACCTGAAAAACATGCTAAGTGAAATAAGCCAGGAGCAAATAGACAGATATTATACGATCCCACTTACATGAAATATCTAGAAGTCAAATTCATAGAGACAGAAAGTAGATTAGAGGTTACCAGGGGCTGAGGGTGGACAGGGAATGAGTTGTTAGTGATCAGTGGGTACAGGGTTTCTGTTTGGAGCGATGAAACATTTTGGATATACTTAGTGGTGATGGTTGCACAAAATAGGGACTGTAATTAATACCGCTGAATTGTATACTTTAAAGTGATTAAGATGGAGGTGAGACCAAGATGGCGGAGTAATCAGATGCTTCCGGTGGACCCTCTTACAACAAAGACCCAAAAAAACAAGTGAATCAGTTATGTATGACAGACAGACAGGGAGCCCTGAACATCTAAGGCAAAGTTGAGGAACCAGACTGAGGGGCAGGGGGACGGAGAGACGGTTCAGAAGCAGCGAGGAGTTGCCAGACCTGACACAACAAGAGCCTGAGCACTTCAGGCTTGATCAGCTCATGGGTGAACGGTAAGGCAGGCAAGCAGCTGTGCTCGGAAGGCGCGTTTTCCGCACTGGGAGAGAATCAGTGCCAGAGAATCTGCTTGGCCACCCAGAACCAGTGAGAAGCAGCGCATGATTAGCAGAAGATATGTACTTGCATACAGCTTACCGCGTGGATCAAAAACACCCCCTTAGGGAAAAGCCTCTTTCCCATTTATCTCCCTGCTCTGCACTGGGTCCCAGACTGGCTTCAGCAATTGCTGAGTCCCCTGGACCGGAAGTGGGATCCATCACACGCCCCGAGCCATTCTCCCTCCCTTGGAGAGTGAACAAATTGACAAATGGGAAAAAATAATCTCCTGGCTCCCCTTAGCCAGGAAGCCAGGGTAGGCACACCTCCTTTCCCTAGGTGCAGGCATATGGGATCCACGGACTTTGAGTGCATTTCCGCCTGCAGAGACTTGTGTGGGCCTGTTTCAACAGCGTAGGCCCTTGTTACTGCAGTACAACAGGGTGTATACCTGAAGTCTAACTTGAACTGTTTCAGCTGTGAAGTGGTAGGTTCGTGAAATTTGACACTGCTCTGCCCATATAAGCCACCTGGCCACCTGTGATAGGGGCTCAAGAAGAAGAGGTGCCCCCCAGTCTGTACAGCTAAAAACACTGGGTGCTCATAGTCCGGCTGCAAAACCCACCCACCTACGCGCTCTAGGAAACGGACACACCTTCCTCCTGGATGCTCAGGGGCGGACATAGGCCCCTGTCTTGCTCAGAGTGTGTCCCCCTGCTGCAGCCGGATGCCTGTGCCTACACCAATCACCCATGCCTGTCTGGGACTGTAGGTGAGAGTCTACACCACACACTTGGTGGCTGTCTACCTGGGCACCTGAGCTGAATCCATACAGGAGGAGTGGGCAGACTCGTGAGCTCACAAACCTACTAACAGATCTAACCACCCAGTGACAGGACATTAGAGCTTCAAAGGTGCCAATAATCAAACTAGCTCATATGAGCAGTCTATTTGGGCATATGAAGACAAAACAAGAAGCTAGGACACAGTAAGCAAACATAAAATAAATAAATATAATAACATATTGATGGCTCAGAGACAAGTCAGTATCAAATCACATAAAGAGGCAATCCATGATGGCTTCAGCAAGCTCCCAAAATAAAGAATCCAGAAATTTTCCAGAGGAGGAAGGTTTCTTGGAATTACCGGAGGCAGAATACAAAAGATTAATACACAGAACTCTTCAGGAAATTAGGAAGGAAATTAAGCAAAAGGCAGAACACACAATAGAGGAAATGAAAAAAGATTAGAGAAGAGCATAATGACAAATTTAACAGGCTGCAAGAATCCATAGACAGACAACATTCAGAAATCCAGAAAATTAACAAAATTTCAGAGTTAGACAACTCAAGAGAAAGTCAGAGGAGCAGAATTGAGGCAATGGAAGTCAGCATTAGTGAGAATGAAGATAAAACACTTGATACCAACTTATTTGAGTAGAAATCAGATAAAAGGATTAGAAAAAATGAAGAAACCCTAAGAATTATGTGGGACTCTTTTTATCAAGAGGAATAACCATGAGTGATTGGAGTACCAGAACGGGGGGATAACTGAAAATACAGAGAGAATTGTGGAAGATTTGTTGGCAGGAAACTTCCCTGATATCGTGAAAGATGACAAGGTATCTATCCAAGATGCTCATCGAACCCCACATAAGGTATATCAAAAGAAAGTCACCAAGACATATTATAATTAAACTTACCAAAACCAAAGATAAAGAGAAAATTTCAAGAGCAGCTTAGGGATAAACGAAAAATCATGTACAAAGGAGAGTCAATAAGAATAAGCTTGGACTACTTGGCAGAAACCATGCGGGCAAGAAGGCAATGGGATGACATATTTAAAGCCTTAAAGGAAATACAACTGCCAGCCAGGAATTATATATCCAGCAAAACTGTCTCTCAAATATGATGGTGAAATTAGGGCATTTCCAGATAAACAGAAGTTTAGGAAATTTGCACAAACCAAACCAAAATTACAAGAAATACTCAAGGGGTCCTCCGGTTAGAAAATCAGTATCAGCAGATAACAACCCAAGACTAGAACGAACACAAGACAGAGCAACCAGATATCAACCCAGATGGGGTAGTCACAAAAATAAATCAAAGCTAAAACACTGAAAATAGGGAAACAGAGATGTCAATATGTAAAAGATGACAACATTAAAACAAATAAGAGGGACTAAAAAACGTAGACATAGATTCATATGGAGAGGAAGTCAAGGAGATATAAAGAAATAAAAGACTGGTATAAACTTAGAAAAACAGAGGTAAATATTAACGTAACCACAAAGGAAACTAACAATCCTACACGTCAAAATAAAAACCTAGAAAAATCTAAAGACTCAGGAAACACAAAATCAACAACAATGAAATAGATGAAAAGAAAACACACGAAGAAAAACGACTCAGCACGGAAAATTAAGTGGAACAAAGGAACAGTGAACAACACAGAAGAAAAGACATCAAAATGACGGCACTAAACTCATACCTATCAATAATTATGCTGAATGAAAATGGACTAAATGCACCAATAAAGAGACAGAGAGTGGCAGATTGGGGAAAATTAAGTGGAACAAAGGAACAGTGAACAACACAGAAGAAAAGACATCAAAATGACGGCACTAAACTCATACCTATCAATAATTATGCTGAATGAAAATGGACTAAATGCACCAATAAAGAGACAGAGAGTGGCAGATTGGGTAAACAAACTCGATCCGTCTGTATGCTGCCTACAAGAGACACACTTTAGACTTAAAGACAAACAAACTAAAACTCAAAGGATGGAAAAATAAATATCAAGCAAACGACACTCAAAAAAGAGCAGGAGTGACAGTATTAATCTCTGACAAAATAGACTTTAAAATCCACCACAAAGGATAAGGAAGGACACTGTATAATGATTAAAGGGTCAGTACACCAGGAGGACATAACTATAATAAATATTTATGCAACCAATGACGGGGCTCCAAAATACATAAAACAAACTCTAACAGCACTGAAAAGAGAGAGAGACAGCTCCACAATAGTTGTAGGAGATTCTGACACACCGCTTTCGGTGAAGGACAGAACATCCAGAAAGAAGCTCCACAAAGACACGGAAGAGCTAAATGCTACAATCAACCAACTTGATCTCATAGACGTATACCGAACACTGCACCCAACAGCAGCCAAGTATACTTTCTTTTCCAATGCACATGGAACTTTCTCCAGAATAGACCCCATATTCAGCCATAAAGCAAGCCTTAACAAAATCCAAAGCATTGAAATATTACAAAGCATTGTTTCTGACCATAAAGCCATAAAAGTACAAATCAGCAACAGAAAAAACAAGGAAAAATATCAAACACATGGAAACTGAACAACACCTTGCTCAAAAACTACTGGGTTATAGAAGAAATTAAGGATAGAATAAAGAAACTTATAGAATCAAACGATAATGAAAACACATCCTACCAGAACCTTTGGGACATAGCAAAACCAGTGCTCAGAGGTGAGTTTATATCAATAAATGCACACATCCAAAAAGAAGAAAGGGCCATAATCAAAACATTAACCCTACAACTGGAACAAGTAGGAAGAGACCAGCAAAAGAAGCCCACAGGTGCCAGAAAAAAGTAAATCGTAAGAATTAGAGCAGAATTAAAGGAAATAGAGAATAGAAAAACAATTGAAAGCGTTAACAAGACCAAAAGCTGGTTCTTTGAAAAGATCAAGAAAATTGATAAACCATTGGCCAAACTGACAAAAGAAAAACAGAAGAGGAAGCAGATAACCCGTATAAGAAATGAGATGGGTGATACCACAACAGACCCAAGTGAAATTAAAAGAATCAGCAGATTACTAGGAAAAATTGTACTCCCAACAAATTTGAAAACCTGGAGGAAATGGACAAGTTTCTGGAAACTCACTACCTACCTAAACTAACACAAACAGAGATAGAACAACTAAATAAAGCCACAACAAAAGAAGAGATTGAAGGTAATTTAAAAACTCCAAACAAAAAAAAGCCCTGGCCCAGATGGCTTCACTGGAGAATTCTACAAAACTTTCAGAGAAGAGGCAACACCACAACTACTAAAGGTATTTCAGAGCATAGAAAAGGATGGAATACTACCAGACTCATTCTGTGAAGCCAGCATAACCCTGATACCAAAACGATGTAAAGATACCACAAAAAAAGTTAATTACAGACCAATATCCATGATGAACTTTGACGCAAAAATCCTCAACAAAATTCTAGCCAATAGAAGTCAGCAACATAACAAAAAAATAATTCATCATCATCAAGTGGGATTTATACCACGTATGCAGGGATGGTTCAACATTAGGAAAACAATGTAATCCATCACATAAATCAAACAAAACACAAGAACCACATGATACTATCAATCGATGCAGAAAAGGCATTTGACAAAGTCCAACACCCATTCATGATAAAAAAAAACTCTCAACAGAATAGGAATAGAAGGGAAATTCCTTAATATAATTAAGGGTATTTATACAAAGCCAACAGCCAACGTCATCCTAAATGGAGAGACTTGGAAAGCATTCCCCTTGAGATCAGGAACCAGAGAAGGATGTCCTTTATCACCACTTTTATTCAACACTGTGCTGGAAGTCCTAGCCAGAGCAGTTAGGCTAGAAAAAGAAATAAAGGGCATCCAGATTGGTAGGGAAGATGTCACAGTATGTCTGTTTGCAAATAATATGATTTTATACACAGAAAACCCCAAAGAATCCACAATAAAACTACTGGAACTAATAGAAGATTTCAGCAAAGTATCAGGATACAGGATAAACATACAAAGATCAGTGGGATTACTTTACACCAACAAAGAGAGCCTCGAAGAGGAAATCACCAGATCAATACCATGTACAGTAGCCCCCAAGATGATTAAATACTCAGGAATAAATCTAACTAGAGACGTAAAAGATCTATACATTGACAACTACAGGACACAACTGCAGGACACCAAAAGAGACCTGCATAAGTGGAAAAACATACCTTGCTCATGGATAGGTAGACTCAACATAGTGAAAATGTCAGTTCTACCCAAAGCGATCTACAGATAGAGTGCAATTCCGATCCACATTCCACTGGCATTTTTTAATGAGATGGAGAAAGAAATCACCCACTTCGTATGGAAAGGGAAGAGGCCCCGAATAAGTAAACCATTACTCAAGAAGAAGAACAAAGTGGGAGTCCTCTCACTACCTAATTTTAGAACCTATTATAGTGCCACGGTAGTCAAAACAGCCTGGTACTGGTACAACAACAGATACGTAGACCAATGGAACAGAATTGAGAATCCAGTTGTAAATTCATCCACATATGAGCAGCCGATATTTGACAAAGGCCCAAAGTCCGTTAATTGGGGAAAAGACAGTCTCTTTAACAAATGGTGCTGGTATAACTGGATATCCATCTGCAAAAAATGGAAACAAGACCCATACCTCACACCATGCACATAAACTAACTCAAAATGGATCAAAGACTTCAATATAAAATTGAAAACGATAAAGATCATGGAAGAAAAAATAGGGACAACACCAGGAGCCCTAATACATGGCATAAACACAATACGAACCATAAGCAACAATGCATAAGCACCAGAAGAGAGACTAGATAACTGGGAGCTCCTAAAAATCAAACACTTATACGCTCATCAAGAGACTTCACCAAAAGAGTAAAAAGACAACCTACAGACTGGGAAAAAATTTTTTTGGCTATGACAAATCCAGTCAGTGTCTAATCTCTAAAATTTATAAGATACTGCAAAACATTAACAAGAAGAAGACAAATAACCCAGTTATAAAATGGACAAAGGATATGAACAGGCACTTCACCAAAGAATATATTCAGGCGGCTAACAGACACATGATGAAATGCTCATGATCATTAGCCTTTAGAGAAATGCAGCTCAAAGCTACAATGAGAAATCATCTCACCCCAACAAGGCTAGCATTAATCCAAAAAACACGAAATAATAAATGCTGGAGAGGTTGCAAAGAGACTGGAACACTTACACACTGTTGTTGGGAATGTAAAATGGTGCAACCACTTTGGAACTCAATTTGGAGCTTCCTTAAAAAGCTAGAAGTAGAAGTACCATATGATCCATCTATCTCACTCCTTGGAATATACCCTACAGAAATAAGAGCTGTCACATGAATAGATATATGCACCCCTGTGTTAAATGCAGCACTGTTCACAATAGCAAAAAGATGGAAACAACCTAGGTGCCGGTCAACGGACAAATAGATAAACAAATTATGGTATATCGACACAATGGAATACTACACAACAATAAAGAACAATGAAGCTGTGAAACATAACATGGAGGAATCTGGAGGTCATTATGCTTAGTGAATTTAGGGGGTCACTGAGGGACAAATATTGTTTAAGACCACTATTATAAGAACTCAGGAAGAGGTTTAAACACAGAAGACAGCATTCTTTGATGGTTATGAGGGTGGGGAGGAAGGGTGAGGGTTATTCACTAACTAGACAGATAAGAATCATCTTAGGTTGAAGGGAAGGACAGCACACACTACAGAAAAGCCAGCACAACTGGACTAAACCAAAGCTAAGAAATTTCCTGAATACAGTCAAATACTTTGAGGGACAGAGTAGCAGGAGTAGGGATCTGGGAACCATGCTTTCAGTGGACATCTATTTCAGTTGAGCTAACAAAGCTTATTAAGAAAATGTTCTGCATCCTACTTTGGTGAGTGGCATCTGGGGTCTTAAAATCTTGCAAGGGGCTATCTAAGGTCCATCAGTTGGTCTGAACCACCTGGAGAATGAAGAACACCAGAGACACAAGGAAAGTATTAGCCCAAGAGACAGAAAGGGCCATGTAAACCAGAGACTTCATCAGCCTGAGACCAGAAGAACTAGATGGTGCCCAGCTATCACCAGTGACCACCCTGACAGGGAACACAACAGAGAGTCCCTGATGGAGCAGGAGAAAGGTGGGGTGCAGAACTCAAATTCTAGTAAGAAAACCAGACTTAATGGTGTGACTGAGACTGGAGGAACCCCAGAAAGCATGGCCCCTGGATTCTCTGTCAGTACAGAACTAAAACAATTTCTGAGGCCAACTCTTCAGACAGGGTTTGGACTGGACTGTGGGACATAAAGTGATACTCATGAGGAGTGTGCCTCTTAGCTCAAGTAGATACAAGAGACTTAACAGGCAGCTTCTGTCTGGAGGTGAGATGGGAAGGCAAAGTGGGTTAGGCACTGGTTGAATGGACATGGGGAATCAGTGGTGGAAAGGAGGAGTGTGCTGTCAGTATGGGGAGAGCAATTAGGGTTACATAACAGTGTATGTATAAGTTTTTGTATGGGAGACTAAGTTGATATGTAAATTTCATTTAAACTACAAAAATAAAAGTGATTAAGATGGCATATTTTATGTTATGCATATTTTACCAAAATAATACAATTAAAAATAAAAAAGAGCATTTGAAATCTTTCTAAGTTATTTATCTTATTGTGGCTTCCTTTATTTTTCTTAGGACAATAGTGCCATCTACCTGATAGAGTAATTGTGTAGATTAAAACAGATGATGTGTATAAATTATTAACACACCTTATTTGGTACAATAGGGTTATTGTGAAAAATAATTGAGGTAATAGATGTGAAATATTTAAGATAATGCCTGGCACATAGTATGAATACCATTTAGTGTGTGATCACTATCTCTACTATTATTACTGCTTCCACTGTTAGTAATTTGTATTATGCTTTCTCCTGCTCATCCTTCTTCTGGATGCTCCATTAGAAAAATCAGTGTTATCTTCAGTTATGCAGAAGGAGAGAATACTGAATAATCTTTAAATGCCCAGGTGGGTGGCTGTGACGTTGGTGACCTTAAGTACTATTTTCACCAGGAAGCTACCCTGAATTTGTCAGTCATGCTCCTGCTGTGTTTCCTTCCTCCATCATAGCACATACTGTACTCTTTTGTAATTATTTGCTTCATTTTCTGGTGTCTGTGCTAGACCATAAGCTTAGTGAGGGAAAGAACAGGACTAGCTCATCATCGTGTCCCTTGCATTTACTTAGCACAGCCTGGCACGGAGGCACTTTGTAAATATGATGGAATTGAATGAACTTAAGTTATTGAGTTGAGCAGTTTAAAAATATGTTATAAAGGTGTTCTAATAAGAGTATCTGTTTCTAAGTTAATAATGCTTATAGCATTTGACCTTGTATGGTTTCAGAAGTTTTACCCTTTTTTGGTTATTTCTAGCAAACTTTCTGTTTCAGATATTCTTTAATTCTTCCGGTTACATGTGCCGTTGATCGAAGAAGTCTTATTTTGTTACAGAATCCTCAAGGTACCACAAAATTCTGAGAAAAAAAAATTATTCTTTGTGGATTTTGAATGTCAGCATGACTCATGTTTTAAAACCTGAAAGTATTTGTCATTCTGATTAAGCTATTTTTTTTCTGGACTTGATTGTTGACAGACTTTACCTACGTTTCTCATTCGTAATGATAAGAAGATACAGTCAGTACTAGAGTCTATGAATTTGTTTTATGTATTGTCAGTTGTTTATGTTATTGCTTTGTCCTTATTTTGGACAGTTTATCTCCCCATATACAGGAAATTTACTGGTTTAAGGAAATACCTGTAGTAAATAACTTGAAGAACACTTTAAGGAAGATTTTTACATGATTAAAATACTTTATCATTTCAGATTTCAGATTTTCAAAATTGTTTTGCACCTTCCTTTGTAATGATTTATATTTATGTAATAGATACATATAATGTACTCTTGATTTTTAAAAGTGCTTTATACTTTCCCACATAACAGAAAAGGGAGGGGAGATAATTCTACTAGAAAGTTGTGCTAAGAAAGTAAATGGGAATAGAAAGTCTTCTATTTAAGAGTAGATTATAACTATAAAGGTTGTTCTTAAATTCTTTTTTCCTTAATCTGGAGTGACTAATGGAGATCCTGGTGGTGTAGTGGTTAAGTTCTACAGCTGCTAACTAAAAGGTTGCCAGTTCGGATCCACCACGCACTCCTTGGGAACTCTATGAGGCAGTTCTACTCTGTCCTGTAGGGTTGCTGTGAGTGTGTAGTCCTTGAATATGTTTCCACCAAACAGGAATATCAGTTGGTTCTTTAAAATGAAGTTTTTAGTCTTTTAGGTTGTCTTGTTCCGAAAAGACTAGTTTCTTCTTTTCCTGAATCCCTCTTGACTCAGGAAATCTACCTTTTGCCTTTTGGTAGGAAGCTCTGGCTGGCCTGATGTTCCCCCATTGCTTCATTCTCACTTTTAAGACTTCCGTGGGGAGTCAAAAGGGCCTTGAAATCAGGGCCCTGAAGCTCTGGTTTTGGGGAAAATTTAAAAAAAATTGTACTTAGGTGAAGATTTACAGAACAAGTAGTTTCTCTTTAAACGGTTAGTACACATACTGTTTTATGACATAGGTTAACAACCCCACTACATGTCAACACTCTCCCTTCTCGACCTTGGGGTTCCCTATTACCAGCTTTCCTGTCCCGTCCTGACTTCTAGTCCTTGTCCCTGGGGTGTTGTGCCCCATTTGTCTCATTTTGTTTTATGAGGCTGTCTGATCTTTGGCTGAAGGGTGAACTTTGGTAGTGAGTTCATTACTGAGCTGAAAGAGTGTCCGGGGGCTGTACTCTCCGGGTTTCTTCAGTCTCTGTCAGGCCAGTAAATCTGGTCTTTTTTTGTGAGTTAGAATTTTGTTCTGCGTTTTTCTCCAATTCTGTACAGGACCTTCTGTTGTGATCCCTGTCAGAGCAGTCAGTGGTGGTAGCCAGGCACCATCTAGTTGTACTGGACTCAGTCTGGTGGAGGCTGTGGTAGTTTGGGGAGAATTTTGACTTTTCCTTGGGCTTTAAGTTCTGCAACAAAACCTCTGATTTTCTCTTGGCTGCACCACATTGTTGTTGCTTGCTGCTGTTGAGTCACTTTCAACTCACGCTAACCCAAAGTGTGCAAAGTAGAACTGCACTCTGTAGGGTTTTCAAGGCTGTGCCCTTTTGGAAGCAGATCACCAGGCTTGTCTTCCATGGTCCTTCTGAGTGACTTTGAACCTTCAAACTTTTGGTTGATAGTCCAGTACTTAACCATTTTCACCACCCAGGGACTCCTGACCTAACAGTATACATCTGATATTGACACTAATCCTATAGCCCAGTGGTCTACAGTGGGATAGGGAGGAAAATTTGAAATTTTTATGGGATAGAGAGTAACTTAATGGACAAAGTTGTGATAATAGTATGAAGCTGCAGAAACGCTTTTTTTTCAAAAGTAAAGCATTACTGTGGAGACCTAGACTAATATATAAATAATATATGATGATATAACTTATGAGCAAGAGATACTTCTGAAGAGTAAGTGGTGGCATGTATCTCTTAGGCTAATGTCACTCCACCTTTAGTATGTAGACTGTTGTTGTTTCTGTATGTTGCCATTGAGGCGGCTCTGAGTCATGACGGTCTCATGTAGAACAGAACAGAACATTGCCCAGTCCTGCCCCATCTTCATGGTCATTGCTATGTTTCAGTCCGTTGTTGTAGCCATTGTGTCAGCCTGTCTCATTGAGGATTTCCCTTGCCTTCGCTGGCCGTCCTCCAAATGTGATGTCCTTCCCCAGTGATCAGTTCCTCCTGATACATCTAAAGTAAGTGGGTTGACGTCTTGGACGATACTTCGTGATCAGTAAGGTTTTCATCGGCTAATTTTTGGAAGAAGATCACCAGGCTTTTTTTTCCCTACTCTGTCTTAGTCTGGAAGGTCTGCTGAAACTTTTCCACCATGTGACCTTGCTTGTATTTGAAATACTAGTGGCATAGCTTCAGCATCATAGCACATGCAAGCCACCACACTGTGACAGACTGACAGACGAGTGGTGGCGTGTATAAACTAGACAGGCATATTTAAACTTCTTAATACTCCTATTTCTTGCTGTTGAGGTTCCCCCCCCCCCCCCAGGTAATCTGGTAGTTACTTCAGTAGTCTAATGGTTTATAGTGTCATTTGGTTGAGAAACTCTGCCTCAGACTATTGCTGAAATTTTTGGCAGTGGCTAGGTGACTGACGGTTAAACATTGGGCTCTGCGTTCAGTACTTGGAGTCCTGGAGTGTCCACATTCTGACATGCATTCAAGAGACAGCCATGTGCTTACAAACATCCTTTATTCTACTCTTGGAGACTTCATTTAAAAAAAAAAAAAGTTGGAATAGGTGCTAATTTTTTTTCTTTGAAATACCACACTTTATTGTTGTGCTTTAAGTGAAAGTTTACAATTCAAGTTAGTCTCTTATACAAAAATGTATACATAAAGTGTTTTGTGACCCTAGTTGCTCTCCCTGTAGTGTGACAGCACCCTCTTCCTTTCTACCCCCGATTTCCTGTGCCCGTTCACCCAGCTCCTGACCCTCTCTGCATTCTCATCTCGTCTCCGGACAGGAGATACCCATTTAGTCTCATGTATCTACTTGCACTAAGAATCACACTCTTCACGAGGATCACCTTATGTCCCGTAGTCTAGTCTAATCTTTGTCTGAAGAGTTGGCCTTGGGAATGGTTTTAGTTTTGGGCTAACAGAGGGTCTGGGGGCCATGTCTTCCAGGGTCCCTCCAGTCTCAGCCTGGTCTTTTTACTAGAATTTGAGTTCTGTTCCCCACTTGTCTCCTGCTCCATCAGGGACTCTCTGTTGTATTCTCTGTCAGGGCGGTTATTGTTGGTAGCTGGGCACCGTCTAGTTCTTCTGGTCTCAGACTGATGCAGTCTCTGGTTTACGTGGCCCTTTCTGTCTCTTGGGCTAGTACTTTGCTTGTGTTTTTGGTGTTATTCATTCTCGTTTGCTCCAGGGGGGTTGGGACAAATTGATGCATCTTAGATGGCCGCTGGCTAGTTTTTAAGACACCACATGCCACTTTCCAAAGTGGGATGCAGAACATTTTCTTAATAAACTTTGTTATAACCAGGTGACCTAGATGTCCCCTGAAAACCTGGTCCCCAGACCCCCACCCCTGCTACTCTGTCCCTCGAAGCATTTGGTTGTATCCAGGAAACTTCTTAGCTTTGGTTTAGTCTTGTGCAAATTTTTTGAGGGTTCAGGTTTTAAATAAAGTTTATGTAATTCAGAAATTTAAGACACTTAAATGATATTTAAGAATTCTTCTGATTCAGATGAATCAGAGAGCTCGCTTTTACTTTTAAGAATAATGATCAAATAATAATTTCAACTAGTTTTTGATAAAAAGAAGATTAAAAAGAATCTTTTGTTTCCAAGGAAAATTACATGCAGCAATTCCAAAAATAGTAATGTTGCCATATTTTTAATTGCTAGTGATTCAGTTGGTCTGGTAGCATTGTGGAATATTGTTTAATAAAATGAAATTTTCATATGTGAAGGCAGTGCAAAATCTATGTTTCTTTAGTTAAAAAAAAAAGGACTACCTTATGTATAGTGAAGTTTAAAAGGGTTATGATAATTAGGCTAACTGTACCCAGATTCACTAAACATGTTCATTACTTTACATATTAAGCCAGCAGCTAAGACTTCAAATTCCATCACTGGGTAATGTGCATTAAAGATGATTGCTTTGAAAAAGGGGAATAGAATTCCTTTAGCAACTTGAAGCTAGATGTGTGGAGAGGAGTACTTTTATGAATGCAGAGCCACTGTGTGATAGCCTTGCTTTGCGAGCATGGTACTAAATTAAAAAATGTGACATATTGTTTATTTTTTTCCCTTTAAGGAAATCCATTTGGCTTGTTCGAGTGTGCTCACACTCTCTCTCTCATTGCTGTTTCCTTGTGAATTTCTTGTCAGTAAGAGAGAAATAAAAATTTACCCATTTAAAATTCCTGCTTTACTATATTGAAATTTATTAAGCTGATAAAAAGATGTCTGTTTCTTCCTATGCTTATCCATTTCTTTTAAGCAAAAATTCTAGGATGGGGGTTTTAGATCTTTTGAAGGTCTCTGCTTTGGACATAGAACATTAGAAAATTATAATCTAGATAGAGGCAGTATTGTATGCCACCTTTTAGGTAAGGAGCCCTGGTGGTGCAATGAGTAAGAGCTTGGCTGCTAACCAGAAGATGGGCTGTTTGAACCCACCCAGCAGCTCCATGGGAGAAAGACCTGGTGATCTTCTCCTGTAAAGATTACAGCCTAGGAAACCTGACGAGGCAGTTCTGCTCTGTCGCATGGTGTTGCTATGAGTTGAAAATTGACTCGGCAGCACAACAACAACAAGTGAGCCTTATGATCTGATGAAACCAAAATTGCTTTGATTAGACATAATCCTTTGTAAAGTGTGTCTTTATTATGACTCTTCTGCTTTTCACGAATCAGGTGAGATAAAGTCTCATGAGTGTTACCTAAAATGTAAATGCATTGAGGACAAGGGCCCTCATCCTTTTTTTTCTTTGTTACTCATTTTTATATTCCCTGCATTCCCAATTTTAGGCCTTTACATATGATAACAATCAATATGTATTTGCTTACTTCAATTGTACTGATACTTAGATTAAGTTAATACTAGTAAAAATAGCTACTTTTACTCAAGGCTTAATAAATATTCTAAATACATAAGGCATTTTTAAAGTCATTTTAAGCCTCTGTTATGGATAGAATTGTGTCTCCTCAGATATGTACTGAAATATTAACCCCTGTACCTGTGGATATAATCCTATTTGGGAATAAAGTTTTCTTTTTTATGTTAATGAGGCCATATCAGTGTAGGGTGTGTTTTAAACCCAATCACTTTTGAGATAAAGGAGCAAATCAGGCACAGAAGCAAGCAAGTACTGACAGGGGAAGGTAGACGGCATGCCACATGAGGATTGCCAAGGAAGTGAGAAACAGAAGCTTAAAGGAGATAAGGACCTTCCCCCAGAGGTGACACAGAGAGAAAGCCTTCTCTTAGAGCTGGTGCCCTGAATTTGGACTTCTAGCCTTCTAAGCTGGGAGTCTCTGGATGGCGCAGATGGTTAAGTGCTGGACTACTAACTGAAAGGTTAGCAGTTCAGACCCACCCAGAAGGCACCTCAGAAGACAGGCTTGGGAATTTGCTTCTGAAAGGTTATAGCCTTGAAAACCCAATGGAGCAGTTCTACTATGAATATATGGGGTCATCATGAATTGAATTGACTTGATGGCAACTAACAACAACAACAGAGCCGGTACCCTGAATTTGGACTCCTAGCCTCCTAACCTGTGGGAAAATAAATTTCTGTTTGTGAAAGCCACCTATTTGTGATACTTTTGCTATAGCAGCACTAAGAAATTAAGACAGCCTTATACTAACCCTCTAAAGTATAGGAACTGCTATTATTTTCATTTTACTGTGAAGAAATGAAAACATAGATGAAGACAGTATTTTTCGCAAATAATGTGTCCATGCAAATAACATCCCTACGCAAATAACACACCCCACCCATATAATGTGCATAATGCGCCTAGGAAACTAATGTGTGAGGGGGTTGTGCAGTTTGCATAAAAAAGAATGTATAACGTGCACAATATTTGTGTAAAAATACGGTAACTTGCACAAGGTCACACAGGCAATACATGGTGGAGCTGGGTAGGAACCCAGGCAGTCTGGCTCTAGGATCTGTGCTCTTGATTTGGGGTACCAGGAGCACAGTAGCCAAGGACTCAGCTGATCTCTAACATGTGGAAAGGATCCTATTTAGTATGGAATTTTATATTTAAGTCATACATATTATTTTAGGCCAGACCAGAAGAAATTGGCTCCACTTTCTTTATGGACTACAGTGGAATTCAGCAGAGAGTGCTTGGATCTAAGAACTGAATTTCTACATAACTTGAGGTCACCTGTTTTTAAAACTCTATTTTACTGTTTACATGTCTGAATTGTATTTTATTAATTGCAACACAAGCTTACCAGCAGTGAGCTCCTTCAATGCAGTCATTCCTGAAAGCCATGTTAAGCAGATATTTGTAGAAGTAGGAGGTAGTAGGGTCTTAACGGTAGTTTTGACTGAAATGGTTGACTTTTAGGTAGGTACATATAGACCAAGTTTCATACCTTAGAAGCTGGGCAGTAACATGACTGGAGTGATTACTCATGGCACATTCTAACCAAGGAGGAGCTGTTCATTTTTATTAAAAGTACTGTTTACTTTCTCAGACAAAAAGAAAGTCACATACAATTTGGAACTCAGGCCCCATTGGGAAGAGCCAGAAGTGAAATATCAGATTTTTTTAATCTTAGATCTGCTCTCTCTTTTTAGCTCATTAATAATTGTTAATAGATAAAATTATTTTTACCAAGAAAATTCTTTATAATTTTCTGTATGCTCTGAAAAACTGTGATCATTTTATTGGTCACAGCGTAGGCTCATCAGCAGCAATAAAAGATCTTCAATGTAGTTATCTCTTAAGTTTTGAAGCAAAATTTGAGTTTCAGGTATATTTAGCTAATTATATATCAAGCATTAAATCTGAGTGCTGGGGAAGTAAGGTTAAAGGGCCTGGCCCTCAGAGAACTCACAATCTAGTGGACAAGGTAGACTGATAAATTAATTAAAAAGATGAAAAGATGGGTATTTTATCACACATGTATCACCCCATCTTTAGCCACTGTCATCTTTCACCTGGACTTTGTAGAAGCCTTTTAACTAGTCTCCCTGCTTTTAGCTTTGTGTCAGCCTCCCTCCTCCACAAGTTTGTTCTCTGCCCAATACCAAAGTGGTTCGTTTACAATGAGTATTATATCATGGTACTTAAAAATTCCACTTTTTTTGTTTAATTTCTAAAATCTTTATAAAGGCTTCAAAGTCCTCTTCTCTGCACCCATTCTGTTTCTTCCTCCCCCCATTTCAATCACAGCAGCCTCATTTATGTTCCTCGAACACTGCAGGTCTGCCCCATCTAGGTCTTTGCAGTTGCTCTTCCCTGTTTCTGAAAAGTTCCTCCCTCAGATATCCACAGGACTTCTTCCCTCAGGTCTGTTCTTATATGTCCCGTTGTCAGAGATGTCTTCTCTGAACACCCGATATAAAAACATAATCTTACTCCCTTTCCACCTTTACCCTCACTTATTCCTCTTTTCTTGCTTTATTTTTGTCTCATGCACTTAATACTATTTGAAAAAACACAAACCCATTACCGTCTACCATCTTTAGAATGTAAGTTCCATGAGGGCAGGAACATTGATTTATTTTCTATGGAATACCTAGCTCCTAGAACTATGCTTGGCACATGGTAGGCACTCACTGTATTTATTTGTTGAATGAATGAATAAGAGGAAGAGAGTTCTTGGCAGAGGAAACTGGATGTGAAAAGGGTGGATGTGTTTGAGAATCTGAAAGTTGCTCCCTCTGCCTTTGAAGTGGGATTGGTAAATGATGATCTCCCTCTCTCTCTTTTTAGTCTCAGAGGCCATAACATGTAGAACTTTGTCAGCCAGGCTAAAGAATTTGGACTTTGTCCTGAGGGACCATGGGTGCCACTAAAGTGTGTTAAGTACTGTGATCAGATTAGCATTTTAGAGTCTGGTTGCAAAGAATGAATGCACTAAAGAGGAGCAAGATTGGAGGGTGTGGTGACTATTTGGGGGACAGTAGTCCACGGGTGTTGATAATCATGGCCTGAACTATTAGTGTTACAGAAATGGAGAAAATGGATGGATTAAAGAGATACCCAGTATTAAGGAAATAGACCTCAGGAGCAAGAATGATGCATAAGTATCTTCCATGGCCAACTGGGTAGGTGTAATGCTCTTCAGAGATCTGGAGCAGGGTTAGGGGTTAATTATAGATGATTGAGTCCGAATTCAGTTTGAGGAGCTTAGAAAAAATCTAGGTCAAGACGTCCGGGTGGCAAGTTAGGCAAATGAGTCTAGAGATCAAGAGACAGATCTGGTCTTGAAGTTCTTGCCTTTTAGGAGTTTAAATGCTGAACAGATAACATGGAACTTCATACTTTAGCCGTCAAACAACTGAAAACTTTTTGGACATAAGATAAACATGTTGAATTTCAACACTAACATGGTGTGGTTGTGGTAGGGCGACTGTTGACACTGAGACCTCTTAAGCAATTGCAGTTGTTTTTGGCTTTCAAGTGGAAGTGGGAATGGAATGAAACTGATGAATGAATATGCATTTTAAGAAACAATTAATAGGATTTGATGTCTTGAAATAATACAGGGTAGGATGTCAGGAAGGGGAAAGAGCAAAGTAAACTTGAGTTTTCAAACTTAACTGAGAGAATGCTGGTGCCATTGAAAGGAATAGAAAAAGGCAGATCAGGAGAGGAAGGGAAAGACAATTTGGAGACATTGGGAGGGTAGAGAAATGAGTTTCTTGTAAGCCTGCTGAGTTTGGAAATATATGTGGTAGCCAAATTGGTTCATGATCTAGTCAGAATTCAAGAAAGAGATTTGCATCTAGACAATAGCTTTGCTATGAGAATGTTTGGATTCTCTGACGGAGAGAGGATAGAGAGGAGAGCTAAGTCTAAAAGGAAGTTAAGACAACAGAGGGCTGCTTTGTTGAAATGGACGCCTTTACCTAACAGGGAAAAAAAAGTCTCAAGAGATCTATCCCTTTACTCCAAATGTCATCCCTAGTAATGTCTGGATGGTGGATTTAGTTGTCGAAATGGTCGCTGAACAGAAGTAGAGTTACCAGTTCCTGACAGCTGCGAGTCAGCCTCTGGGCATCTTGCTAAATTTTCAAATATAATTATACAGTAGACTTCCTTTAACAAATTCCGTGTTCCCAGCTATAATTATAACCGCTTTTCTTGCCTGTAGTCTGTTCTTTGTCTTACTACTCTCCTCTGTATCTCCCCCTGCTGGTTAGAACTATCTTCTGGTCATGTGGGATCTTAGAATATGAACCTGTTTACTGTGGTTTTCTTTTCTAGGCATAGGTTTACCATTGTATGCCAGTTTCTTTCTTTCCATTCCACTGTAAAATTCATTTCTAGTAATAACCAGTTCTTTAAAGCAGAAGCTGGCAATATTCTATATTAAAGTAATTTTTATTTTCAAAGAATATGGAAATACAAATTAGACACATTGTAAGCTGTGCAACTGTCATAAAATGACCACTACAACTTACAATGCCCCTTTTAATAGTTTAGACTCTTAAATAAAATCTTGCCCATGGCCATGATTTAGACAAAGAAGCTTTTTCTCTTTTAAAAAAATAAAGTTTGCAGCCAAAAATGAAGTCATCATAAATCCTACAACCATAATCCCGCAATAATTTCTACGATTCATTATGACAGTAATTTGTAAGATCAAAAATATGAGTGGCGTTTCCTATTTTCTCGTCTATTTTTATCACCCAAATATCCATTGTGACAATAAATCACTTAAAAAAATGACTTGATGTCCTTTATAAAAATTGTAGTTTTTGGGGTGATAAACTTCAAGAATCTATTTCTCTGTCATTTAGATTATGTTTTGAGTCATTTTAATGTCTTTCTTAAGAAATAACTAAAATGTATAGATTTCTGAATGTGAAGATGAAAAGGTATGTTTGAACTTTTAACCTGCAGTGGAAGTAGTCCAGAAGAAATTATGTACATATCCCAATAATAAATTCTATATGTTTTGCTAATCAGTCACTCATGCATAGGAAAATACCTTCTGAGTGTGTTATGTTCCAGACACTGTCCTAGTTGCTGGTTTACTGAGATTTTAGTTGCAAACATGAGATTAGATTAAAAAGGCTTTGCTTATAATGGTTGAAATATACTTGGGAATAAACAGTAGTGTATTCAGGTTGCCTATCAAAATAATTCTGTGTATTCTGGATAACTTTAAATATTAAGAAGTAGGACTTATCTTACACCATAATTGGCTGACATTGTTTGACCTCGATGTAAGACTGCAGTGTTTAATGAACAAACAAGGAGAATAAAGTTTCAATAAATAAGACATTTTCTTGAAACCTTTGGAAATAAGCTTGAAGTCTTTTGGCATTAGATTGATGGGTTTTCCTTTTGTGAAAGAGTAAGTGAATAATTTAAGGTTATACAGGCAGTCTCTGGGTTACAAACGTCCGATTTATATACAACCTATAGTTACAGACCAACCCCTGTAAAGGTTATTATATTAAATATTCAAAGTACATACAGTGGTTTGTAATAACATGCATCAAGACATTATTAGTATTATTACTGTATTATTTTGTTAAAGATGTTTTAGTGTATCTAGAAGTGTTTCTTTAATGTTTTTTTCATGCATAGAAGGGTACACTACATACTTTATACTAATACAAACATTTGACTAATTGACGTTAGATATGAACCATACATAACTGTTGCAATTTACATACAAATTTGACTTAAAGACAGATTTGGGAGTGGAGCTCATTTTTAATTTGGGGACTGCCTGTAGTTTGTGTTTGCAGGTCCTCATCCTGTCATGAAAATAATAGTCTTGAAAAAGCAAAGCTCTGGAATTCACTGCTTTAAGACATCTCTCCTTACAAGTGTAATTTTATGCTCCTGTGACGAGGTTTCAGGTTGAGAAATGAGATTAGATTTGCACTAGCAGAATATTTGCTGTCCTTGTTGTTTTGGTTCCTGAGGAATGCTAACCCTTTAGCCTCAAATGCGCTGTGGTATTAGCTACTTTAAAATAGATTGCTCAAGACTCTTTATTTGGAAAACCTTAAATATGCATCGTGATGCATTACTTGCAATAAAAAACGAGGCTACAATTATATAAAACAAAACACTACAGCTGCTGACAGATGTCATTAACAACTTACGCAAACACAGATCCTTCAAAAAGGAACTGCTAGACATCTGATTCAGGGAGTTAAGGTCATTATAGCTCAAGATGAAATGCTGTTAACCAATGCATTTTTTGCTTTAAGTTTTTGATAATTTGTTGGGACCTTGATATTTGATAGATTAAAAACATTTTTTTTGAATTTCAATTAATAAATGTAGAAGAAATGAGGGAAATAGAAACCATTAGGCAAACACTGCAGTAATGTTGCAGACAAGATTCATTGATTGATGCCAAAAACAGGGAGAAAGTTTGAGGAGAAACAGAATATTCGTGTAGTCTAAAAGTATCTCCCCCAAGATATTTAATAATTACAAAGGGAACAACAGTAACTTTACAGAGGAGAAACCTAGCAGACACCAAATTGAGGTTAACATCATCAGTAATAAGACATATTAACATCTGATATATTATCTAATGAAAAGGACACAACATCACTTAGGTGATATTCTTGCCAAAAATGTTTAATCTTAGTCTAATCTCGAGAACACATTAGACAAACCCAAACTGAGGAGCATTCTACAAAATAACTGATCAGTACTACTCTTTAATTGTCACAGATTGGAGGAGACTAAGGAGACATGACAACTAAGTGCAGTGTGGAATCAGGATAACCCCTTGCCATCGAGTAGATTCCGACTCGTAGTGACCCTATAGGACAGAGTAGAACTGCCCCATAGGGTTTCCAAGGAGCGGCTGGTGGATTCAAACTGCCAACCTTTTGGTTAACAGCCGAGCTCTTAACCACTGTGCCACCAGGGTATGACAACTAAGTGTAATGTGGGATCAGGGTAGTATTCTGGAATAGAAAAAGACATGAGTGGAAGAGCTAGTGAAATTTGAGTAAGGTCTGCAGTTTAGTTGATAGTGTTGTACCAATGTTAATTGTATGGTTTTGATGTTTATACTGTGGTTATGCATGATTAGAGGAAGCTAGGTGAAAGGTATGTGGGAACTCTGTACTATTTTTGTAGCTTTTCTGTATGTCTAAAATTATTTCAAAGTACAAAGTTAGAAAAGCCAGTTCTTCTGGAATTCTGATTATAGTGCTCTCAGGTTTATCCTATGAGACTGTAGAGGTGTTTCTCTATTATAATGAAGTATCGTGGGCCCTTTTAGAAATAATTATCTTGGACAAAATCCAGGGTAAACTCATATTACAACACATTTTACTCAGTACTGTGTTGCTGGCCATGCTTTGTCTTATTTCCCCAATCATCTTCTAATAACAATTGTGGAGATACTCATGTTGTATAACCATTGCCATTGAGTTGATTCCGACTCATAGCGACCCTATAGGACATCATAGGGTTTCCAAGGAGTGGCTGGTAGATTTGAACTGCTGACCTTTTTGGTTAACAACTGAGCTCTTAAACCACTGCACTACCAAGACCCACGTGTTGTATAAGATGTTAATTGCCCTCTGCTGTGGTCAGTGGGCAAGTATATAGAAGAACTTAAAGGTTAGAAAAGGTAGATAATAACCACTGAAAAATGGTTATCTGGAGATGTGTTCTATCATGATTATTCAAAAAATCTGGCCATTTTGCAAAGATGTTAAATATAAATTATGCAGTATTCCAGAAATTTGTCCTTTTTGGTACATACTGTGCTTCAGATGGGTTTCAGCTATTAAGGCTGAAATCTGGGGGAGAAAATGGGCCACAGAAGGAACTTCTCTTTTATTTTGTTAAATGCACAGCAGGTTACCTGTCGTTCATTTGAGATTAGAGTGACTGAATCAAAAAAACCAAACCCATTGCCACTGAGTCAATTCTGACTCATAGTGACCCAGTAGAACAGAGTAGAACTGCCTCATACGGTTTCCAAGGCAGGCAAGTGCTTAACCACTGCACCACCAGGGCTCCTTAGAGTCACAGAACAGGCTTTCTAAATCTATACTGTCACTCTGCTATTTCTGGGGGGTGCTGAGACATAGTCAGTGTATGGAAAACCGTTAGTTTCACTTACAAGATAGCCAGTGCTGTGTTTACACAGTGAAGGTTTATGTGTAGAGTGGCAAATATCACTACCAAACTAAACTTTAGGGCAGTGGCTCTGTTATATTTATTTTTCTATTTCCCATCTAGTATAGTGCCTAGTGTTAAATATTTACTTAATGAATGAATAAACACTGAAGACTCTATGTAAAGTGGATTTCTATATTAAATGTAACGTTCAGATGTCTACAGTAATGCAGCTTTAGGGTTGAACATTTAAAAGCCAAGCTGAGATCATCAAAGGAGAAGATTTCTGGAGAATTAGCCCCACTCTGCAAATCTGTATTTTGCTTTGAAGGGTATCTAAAATTTTGTATTTGGTACTTTAAGGATACTGTGAATATTTCCTTACTTGAGTTTGTTTCATTGTGTTTCAGCAACAGGGTGGATTGGTGATTGTAGGCATACATAGTGTCTGGAAAGTTCTGTAGAGAACTTTGCCTCGAAGTTGGAACTGGAGTAGAAGAGAGAGTGAATGAAGAATTCTGTTTCTGGGATATAATTCCTAGCAGTCTTGTAAATTGTATTCTAGCCAGAGAATATTTAAAAAACATAATTATTCTATTATTTGCATCATAAGGAGAATTTAATGACATAGCCAATTTGTATCCTTAGCCAGCTTAAAATGTATTAACTCTTTGGAGTAATACATACAAATATGTGTACTGGAATATACATACTGAAATTAATAACTTTCACTTTGTTAAAAATATTGCTGATTTTACATTGTTAAAAGAGTAGTTCTTTTCTTTTTCAGACCTCTTCAATCCTCTTTGACGTGAAGGTATTCTTTTAAAATGTTATGTTCTTATTGGTGTAATAAATTATTCCCCTTCTCTCCATCATGGTGCATTATGTTTCTCCTAGCCAGTGCTCCTTTTCCAGTGCATTTACAAAAGGTAATGAACTTCTTAAAAATGATAGATTTGGGTAGCTTATTTTATTTTATTTATTTATTTTTATTGTACTTTAGATGAAGGTTTACAGAACAAACTAGCTTCTCATTAAACAGTACACATATTGTTTTATGACATTGGTTACCAACCCCACGACATGTCAACAATCTCCCTTCTCGGCTTTGGGTTCTCTATTATAAGCTTTCCTGTCCCCTCCTGCCTTCTAGTCCTTGCCCCTGGGCTGGTGTGTCCCCTTAGTCTCATTTTGTTTTATGGGCCTGTCAATCTTTGGATGAAGGGTGAGCCTCAGGAGTGACTTCATTACTGAGCTAAAAAGGTGTCCGGGGGCCGTACTCTTGGGGTTTCTCCAGTCTCTGTCAGGCCAGTAAGTCTGGTCGTTTTTTGTGAGTTAGAATTTTGTTCTATATTTTTCTCCAGCTCTGTCCAGGACCCTCTGCTGTGATCCCTGCCAGAGCAGTCAGTGGTGGTGGCTGGGCACCATGTAGTTGTACTAGACGCAGTCTGGTGGAGGCCGTGGTAGCTGTGGTCTGTTAGTCCTTTGGCCTAACCTTTCCCTTGTATCTTTAGTTTTCTTCTTTCTCCCCTGTGAGTAGCTTACTTTAAACTCTTCGGAGAAGTAGCTGTGTACAGTTAGTAGGAGAGGTGGATTCATTTTTTCCCCCACATTTAAGAGACTACAGAATGTCCATAGGAAACTAAAAATGCTGAAAGTCTTAATATTTCACAATTTTTATTGTATCTAAAGGAACCATTAATGCTGAATAAAGTATGTGTAATTTTTATTTTTCTATGAGAAATATAGGCTTTATATAAAAAAAAGTGTAGTTTTAATGTTATACAGGTGTGCATTTTGGTTTCAATTTTGGGGCAGATTGGACAGGTCATGGGGTCTGAGTCCTAGCTCTGCCTGATCTACCCCTGTGCTCTTGAGCAAGTCACTTACTTTGTCTTTCAGAATCTCTTCTCTTCTTATTTATAAAACTATTAAAGGTAAGAGTAACTCTCTACCTCATTGTGTTTGTGAGGATTATAACCACTAAGTTAAACATGATAATATATGTGATAGCACCTAGCACCAGGGTAGGGGGCCCAACTTCAGGTTGCCCCACATCAGGTCCACTCTGAATGGTGCCTCCTGGAGGTGTGTTGAGCATCAGCCTGGAACAGAATGGCCACACTCAGTTAATTGACTGATTAAGTGGGAGACTACCTGTGAAAGGATGTTGTGAGCTGAAGTACTGGAAAAATAGAAGTATAAGAAAAATTAATGTTAAAACTTGGTTAGCCACATTGATGCAATTTTATGAGACTGTATATCACAAATTCAAAATTTGTAAAAGCTAACTCATTCAGGTCTTAATAATTTTTAATATTTGATTTTGAATTAGTAAAATATGCAACATTCTTTATAATATTATTTGCCAGCATCAGATTCTGGGCTATTTCAAAGCATTTCTTTTTGTGTAGGGGAAAAAAGTCATTAGTCTGCATTTATAATCAGGACTAGCTTTCTGTAAAATTATTTATTTTAACTTTTTATTTATAGATTTTGAAATTTACAATTCTAAATACAGCAATAGTAAGGCACTGCATTTTTGCAGGAAACAAAAAGCACAATTAACATAAAGTCAGAGCCAGCCACAAATAAAATATTCCAGCAAACTGTATAAGGGAAAAAAAAAAATTTTCTGGGAAGCAGATGCCAAGAAATGTTGCATAGGTGGCCTTATTCCATTGGAAAGAAAAGGATATAAAGAAGGATTAGTAGTAAGAGGAGGAGATGGAGGAGGAGGAGCAGCGTAATGGTAGTAGTAGTAGAGGGAGGAGAAGTAGCAGATAATATTTAGTGAACACTTATTAAGTGTCAGGCACTGATCTGTGGAATTTATGCAGATTATCTCATTTTATCTTCCCAGCTACCTTATGAGTTAGGTCCCCACTTTACAGGTGAAGTAGATGAGACTCAGAGAGGTAGGTAATTTTTTCCAAAGTCTTACAGCTAGGATTCAAAGCCTAGAGCTTTTTGGCTCTAGAACTCATGCTCTTAACAACTTTGCAGACTGCTCCCATGAAACCAATAACTGCCATCTACTGATACACAGAGTGTATAGAGTCTGTATATCTTTTGTGAATTTTTTTTTAATGGTATCGTGATTCTCTTTGACCAAAGCCCATTTAAAAGGTAATTTGATAGTTCAAAGTACACCTGGTGTCCTGGAAAATAATAACCCTCTCAAAAATACTTCAGTAGTGAGTGTATTAACTGTCTTCCTAGGTAGATTTTTTATAACATCACACATCTGCGTATTGTGTATTGTTAACATGAGAATTTCGCTTACATGCTTATCCCTAACTTTTAATAATTGTCAAGACAAGTAAGTAGATGAAAGCATAGGAATGATAAAGTGTGGATGTGGGATTATATCTTTGATCTTTAAGGCCGGGATTGGTCTCAAATTTTTGTATTTCCTGAAGCTCGTGGCAGAATACCCCGCAGCTAGTGGGGGTATTTGATTTCTTTAATAGAATCTTACATAGTAGGAGCTTAATATCTAATTGATTGAACTAGTATAATTCTATATTATAGAAATAATGAAACTCCCATAGTTTTTTCTATATGAAAATAATTTATTTCAAATTATTTCCTTTCTGTTTGACAGAAGGGCATTGGATTTTTGCTTTAAAGAGAAACGTGATTTTTTTTTTTTAAATTTTTTGTCTTGGGCTATGGCAGAGTCAAATGAGCAGTAGTCTTTGATGACTAACACCTGTTCATTTTTTTTCCACGGCTGAATCCTAATAAAGGTAAAGTGACTAAATTATTTTATTCTTAGACATTACGTTTTCTTTCCTTTTGTCTTACAGTGTTTTTTTTCCACAGCCCTGTCCTTCCCAGCCTTAAGACCTAATGTAACACATTAGCCAAATTCTAAAAGGGGTACAGTTTTAAGAGGAAGTTGATATTTTTGGGTGGAAGGTTTTACCTAGATCTGAGATTCAGTTCATATTCCACAGTTCTTTGGGATTATAGTATTACTTTTCCCCCTGTATGATAATAGTGTTTTTTTAATGAGTCCAGAATCGACTCGACAGCAGTGAGTTTGGTTTTTCTTTTCTTTTTCGGGGACGAGGTTAAAAACCAAAGTAAACCTGTTGCCATTGAGTCAATTCTGACTCATAGTGACTTTACAGGGCAGAATAAAACTGCCCCATAGGATTTCCAAGGCTGTAATCTTTATGGAAGCAGATTTGCACATCTTTCTCCCATGGAGCAACTTCTGAGTTCCAAAAGCTGACCTTTCGGTTAGCAAATGAGTGCTCAACCATTGTGCCACCAGGGCTCCTTTTTTGGTTTAGCACTATAAAATTCACAATTTTAATTTAAAATGTTTGTTTTAAGGATTACACATAATACTAATATTGGCTCTCTAATTGTAATGGAATGACAACTTTATGGTTTTGCCTCACCAAATGGCACCTGATTTAACAACAGTGTTCTGATTTTTGGAATTGACTCCACGGCAGCTAACAACAACACTTACATCCCCTTTCCTATGCTTATTGCAGACATCAGGTCATGGCATTCTTTCTTGCTTAGTTTAACCAAAGACAGTTTCATAATTTTCCCAACTTCAGGGAGCCATTACTGGTCAACCAGTTTCCATGTGAGTAAAACCTATTTGTTGTTGCTGAAATAGAGAATTTGAGATGATCGCCAAAAGCTTTGCACCTTTTCCTTCATAGCTAGGATTTGATGTAGTGCAAGATTAAGAGATACTACTATCTTATGTTGACAAGTGTGCCAGCAGTTTAGTAACTCAAACACACTTGAATTTATCACAAGAAAATCGATCCACCTTCCTCCCTACTTTTTCTTTTTAATATTCTGTTAGGAAACCTTCATTAGACACCATCACAGTTCTCTTTTGTACAACTCGCCTTTTATAAATTTACGCTAAAAAACCTGTCCTTCATCAGGGTTGGGAAATTGGTTGTATCTTGATATTTGGCTCTAATTCATTGACAAGGTTGAAAAGGACTGATTGATTCAGTGATTATTAAGTACTTCCTATGAGCCAGCCACTATGCTAGATATTGGAGGAGCTCAACAAATTTAAAAAGTGAAAAAAGTCAGTAGGACAGTATTTGTTTTTTTCTTGTAAACTAATCTTAGAAATATAATTCAGTTATGCTTATAGTCTATGGATACTAAGTAGAAGAGAGAAAATATTTCTTTAAAAGTGTGGTATGGTGGTGATATATTCAATATCCATTCAGTCAGTACCTTGGAATCAAAATGAGAATTTTGCAACGTTAGTCTTTATCCTGGATACATATTTTAAACCTATTGATGGCTAGGTCCCACTCGAACTGATTAAATCAGAATCTCTGGGAGTGAGGCCTGGGCATCAGTGTTTCTTAAATGATCTCCAGGTGATTCTGAGGTATAGCCAGGTTGGAGAACCATACTATGCAATTAACCAAACCAGTTGCCATTGAGTTAACGCCAACTTATGGTGATCCCATACATTCAGAGTAGAACTCCATAAGTTTTTTAATGGCTGGGGTTTTGGAAGTAGATCACCAGGCCTTTTTCCACCATACCTCTGGGTAGACTTGAACCTCCAACCTTCCTGTTAGCAGCTGAACATGTTAACCGTTTTCACCACGCAGGACTTATAGCAATTTTGACCTGTTTGTTTGTCTTTATGTGAAACGAATACATTTCTCTTATCTGATATGTTAGACCTAGATCAATCATAGCACTCAATATGTAGTCTCTGATTTAAAAAAAAAAAGTAACTTGTTCTGAAGGCCTACTAATTTCTCTTTTTTTAATTCTAATCTTTTAGCTAATTTCTACCTACTTTTAAGAATATTGCCACTTCACAAAGCTTTTCCTGAATATCTCAGTTCATAATAATATATTTTTTGTACTTTATTATTAGTTAACATTAAATAAATTTAGTCTTATAATGATTTCATGATATTATATAATATTTTCAAATAGTGGTTTAATAGCATATCTAGTGCCATTTACTACCCTATCTCATTTAATCCACACAACAGCCCTGTTAAGAGGAAGAAAATAACCTCTGTTGAGTATTTACTACCTTCCAGGCAGTGAAGCTTTGCAGCTTCTCATTTATCTCTACAATATTTAACAACCATCCCGTAATGTAGACATTATTATCCCACTTTACACATGAGGAAACTAAAGTTTGAAGATGTTGCGTGAATGACTTTCCCAAGATTCAAACTCCTGTCATTTATAAATATCAGAACGCAAACTTAAAACCAGGTCTTCTGACCCACAGTCCTGGGCTCTTTCTACTGTATGTATAGGCATATTTTCCAAGCTTTGTTACAGGGCAGAGGCCTTGTTTTATTCTTTGTTGTTGTTCCTCATTTATATCAACTTGTACATCCAAAAAATCAAACCAAACCCATTGCCGTCGAGTTGATTCCGACTCATAGCGACCCTATAGGACAGAGTAGAACTGCCCCATACTTTTTCCAAGGTGCACCTGGTGGATTCGAACTGCCAACTTTTGGTTAGCAGCTGAACTCTTAACCACTACGCCACCAGGGTTTCCAACTTGTACATAGAAGTTACATAATCAGTATTTATTGATTTATTATATTCTAGTAACTTTACAGATAAGATTGATGATGTTTGTATTTTCCATTTTAAACAAAGATGACACCCAATTCTGTTACTATATAGGAATGTTATTGTTTCTGTATTTACCTACCTGTGGGTTCCTTTTTGTTTTAATTTAAAAAAATTATATTTTATTTTTGTTTATCGTTGTAGTTTAAGTGAACGTTTACATTTCAAGTTAGTCTGTTATACAAAAATTTATACATACATTGTTACGTGACCCTAATTACTCTCCCTGTACTGTGACAGCACCCTCTTCCTTTCCACCCCTGATTTCCCATGTCCATTCAACCAGCTCCTAACCGTCTCTGCCTTCTCGTCTCACCTCTGGACAGAAGCTGCCAGTTTAGTCTCATGTATCTACTTGAGCAAAGAAGCACACTCTTCACGAGTGCCATTTGATGTCCCACAGTCCAGTCCAGTCCAGTCTTTGAAGAGTGGGTCTCGGAAATTGTTTTTGTTCTGGGTTGACAGACAGTCTGGGGGCCGTGCTCTCTGGGGTTCCTCCAGTCTCAGTCAGACCATTAAGTCTGGTCTTTTTACTAGAATTTGAGTTCTGCACCCCACCTTTCTGCTGTTCCATCAGGGACCATATTTCTAGCTTTTTAAGGAAGCGCCAAATCGATTTCCAAAGTGGTTGTACCATTTTATATTCCCACCAACAGTGTATAAGTGTTCCAGTCTCTCCACAACCTCTCCAGCATTTATTATTTTGTTCTAAAAAAATTATTTATCATGAAACATTTCAGACCTAAAAAAGTATAGAAAATAGTAGAATAGACATGTATATATTCACCTTACTTAATTTGATCTCTCTCACTTTTTAAAAGGAAATAAAATTATTGTAGATATTGCTAAAGGTCCATCCACATTCATTTGTTCTCTCTCATTCCAGAGAAGCAACTTATCCTGAGTTTGGTGTGTATGTTTCCTATTCATGCCTATATATTTCTTTTATACCATAAACAACATGTTATTGTTTTGTTCATTAAATTTTAGATAATTTGAACTATAGTGTATTTATACATATAGCATTTAAAAAAAGTTTTAGGCATATTTCACAGATGGAAGGAATACAGAGTCACTGTACCTAAAAGAATTGGTCAGTGTTCAACCATTTCAGGAGATAGCATGTAATCAAGAACTGATGGTACTGAAGGAAGAAGTCCAAGTAGCACTGAAGACATTGGCAAAAACAAAGCTTCAGGAATTGATGGAATATCAATTGAGCTGTTTCAGCAAACAAATGCAATGCTGGAAGTGCTCGCTCATCTATGCCAAGAAATTTGGAGGACACTACCTGGCTAATTGACTGGAAGAGATCCATATTTGTGTCCATTCCAAAGAAAGATGATCCAACGGAATGCAGAAATCATCAAATTATGTCATGAATATCACACACAAGTAAAATTTTGCTGAAGATAATTCAAAAACGGTTGTAGGAGTACATTGATAGAGAACTGCCAATTCAAGCCAGATTCAGAAGAGGGCATGGAATGAGGAATATTGTTGCTGATGTCAAATGGATCTTCACTGAAAGCAGAGAATACTAGAAAGATGTTTACCTGTGTTCTTTTGACTATGCAGAGGCATTTGACTGCATGGATCGTAACAAATTATGAATAACATCACAAAGAATGGGAATTCCAGAACACTTAATTGTGCTCATGAGGAACCTGTGCATAGACCAAGAGATAGTTGTTCGAAATAGATCAAGGGGATACTCTGTGGTTTAGAATCAGGAAGGGTTGATTCAGGGTTGTATCCTTTCACCATATTTATTCATTCTGTATGCTGAGCAAATAACCCAAGAAGCTGGACTATATGAAGAAGAGTGTGGCATCAGGATTGGAGGAAGACTCATTAACAACCTAGGATATGCAGATGATACAACCTTGCTTGCTGAAAGCAATGAGAAATCGAAGCGCTTACTGATGAAGATCAAAGACTACAGCCTTTAGTATGGAATGCATTTTAACATAAAAGAAGACAAAAATCCTTACAACTGGACCAGTAAGCAACATCATGATAAATAGAGAAAAGATTGATGTTGTCATGGGTTTCATTTTACTTGCATCCACAATCAACACCCATGGAAGCACCAGTCAAAAAATCAAAGGACACATTGCATTGGATAAATCTGCTGCAAAAGACCTCTTCAAAGTGTTAAAAAGCAAAGATGTCACTTTGAGGACTAAGGTGCTCCTGACCCAAGCCATGGTGTTTTTAGTCACCTCATATTCATGCAAAAGCTGGACAGTGTGAATAAGGCAGACTGAAGAAGAATTGATGCCTTTGAATTATGTGTTGGGGAAGACTATTGAATATACCATGGATTGCCAGAAGAATGAACAAGTCTGTCTTGGAAGAAGTACAGCCAGAATGCTCATTAGAAGCGAGGATGGTGAGACTTCATCTCAAGTACTTTGGACATGTTATCAGGAGGGACCAGTCCCTGGAGAAGGATATCATGCTTGGTAGAGTAGAGGGTTCGCGAAAAAGAGGAAGACCCTCAATGAGATGGATTGACACAGTGGCTATAACAATGGGCTCGAACATAGCAAGGATTGTGCGGATGGCACAGGACCAGGCAGTGTTTTGTTCTGCAGTGTATAGGGTTGCTATGAGTCAGAACTGACTGGACGACACCTGACAACAACAACAACAACAACATTCATCCACATTATTGTGTCAGGTGCTGTATAATAATCTATTTGTGAATATACAACAGTTTACTTATACGGTCTTCTGTTGATGGATATTTTGTTTGCTTTCAAATTTTGTTCTTAAATACAAGAATGTTCACTGATTTCTTTTCACATTGTACATGTGCAAGAATTTCTCTAGGTCTACGGTTTTTACCTAGGAGTAGAATTGCTTGGTTATAGAGAATAAAAATGTTAAACTTTTAAAGATAATGTCAAATTGTTTTCCAGAGTGATTTTACTCTTAATTTACATGCCCACTTGCAGTTTTCCTTTAAGTGCATTTTTACTTGCATTCCCCCCAAGTTTTGATATGTCATTTTCACTAGCATTCAGTTAAAGATGTCTTATGATTTTTTCTTTGACTCCTGGGTTATTTCAAAGTATACTGATTTATTTACTTATTGATTTCTAGTTTAATTTTTCCACGGTCAGAGAACATAGGCTGTATGACTTCAGTCCTTTGAAATATCTTGACACTATGGCCAAGCGTATAGTCAGTTTTGGTAAATGTTTCCCATGCACTTGAATGTGTATTCTGCTGTTGGGTACAGAGTTCTATGTACATAAATTAGATCATACTTGTTGATCATGTTCAAATCTTTCATATTGTTACTGCTGCTTATCTGCCTTGTTGGTTAGTTACTGAATGCAGTGCGTTAAAAATTTCTCACTATTGTGGATTTTTGAATTTTTTTTGTTATTATGTCAATATACGCTTTGTGTAGTTTGATTCTACATTATTAGTTAATATAACATTTTAGACTTTTTATATCTTCTTTGTATTTTGATCATTTTATTATTGTGAAATGTTCCTCTTTATGTTTACTAATGATCCCTTGCGTTAAGGTCTCCTTTGTCTTTTGTTAGTATAGCTTCACCAGCTTTATTTTTTATTTTTGGCTAATATTTGTTGGTATGCTTGTTCCATTCTTTACTTTGAAGCTTTCCTTATCCCTGTTTTTGAAGCCTGTCTCTTGTAGGTAGCATATAGTTGTTGTTGTTTTTTTTTAACCTAGTCTGAGAACCTTACTTTTGATTGTATTATTTAGTCCATTTACATTAACTATGATTGCTGATATATTACTCTTTATTTCCTCTTAGTTCTAAATTCATTTTTATCTCCTTTCATGCCTTTTTGATTATTTTTTTTATGCCCCTTCTCCTGCCATTAGTTTGTTGGTTATATATTCTTTAACTCTTCTTTTAGTGTGTTCCATGGAATTGCAACATACATCTTTCACAGATTAAAAATGTAATATAAATTAGTATCTTTACCACTTTCCAGTGAATGCAGGGACCTTAGACTATATTAGGGGTATTTAACCCCTTCCATTCTATTGTACTTGTGTTTTTTAGTTTTCTTATATTTAAATGCCACATTGTTATTATTATTGTTTGTTTTGCAGTCAGTTTTCACTTAGATTATTTTTGCTTGTTTACCCTTTTCTTCACTCTTTATTTTTCCTTGCATCTCCATGCTTTCGTCTTGAATCATTTTCCTTCTGCTTGAAAAATTTCCTTTAGTGGAGATCTGTTGGTAACAGATTCTCTCAGCTTTTGCTTATCTTAAAATGTCTTTATTTCACCTTCATTTTTGAAAGAGTTTTTCTCTGGATTTAGAATTCGAAGTTTGTAGCTGTTTTAATTGAGCACTTTTTAGGTATCCTTATTATTTGGCTTTTATTGGTTTTGTTGGGGAATCAGCTGTATTGTTCCTCTCAGTTAAAAAAAAAAATTCCACCAATGTGTTTGTTGTTATACCACAATTTATTTTATCTTCTATTTGCTTTTTGTTGACATGTAAGAAAGCTGTTGAAAGCTGTATTTTTAATTTATAGGATTGAACTTACTTGTTTCTGTAGTTTTTTCTTATTTCCATGTATAAAAGCATATAATCTACCAATATAATTTTATTTTCTTTCAAATTTTAATTATTCTTTAACTCTCATATCTAATTGTATTATCTTGGAGGGAGGGAACCCTTATTCTGCCTTCCACAGCTGCCTTTCACTCTTAAGGAGTGTCCCATTTTGGACAGTAAGTTATATGGTGATCCAATTTCTGAATAGCCAGTTGAATTATTTAAAATAAAAACAAAACACAAAACTTAGGTTTCCACCACCCTGTTTTTGAAATTTATGTCATTTCTTTCCTTTTCTGTTTCTGCTCCTTCCTTTGGACACCTCAACAAAGGTCATGAATAGCTTTCCTGTTTCTCCTGATAGAAGTCAGGAAGGAAAGACAGCATGGCATTTCACTTTTGCCAATTATTTTTGGATACATAAGCCACATATTTTATAGTATGACTGCTTATATAATTATTTTACTTCTTTTCCATTGAAAGCTGCAATTCTGATGTTCCTCAGTGTTTAAGTGACAAAGTAACAGGTGAATCCTGAGGTTGTAGTATCTAAATTTGTTCTGCTGCTTATGCTTGATTCAGTCCTTAAACTGATAAATGGAAAGAAGGGAAATCAAAACAAGCTTTTCCTCCCCTTTACCTTTACCTTTAGACTTTATTTTAGATTAAAGAATTAGCTTGAGCATTGAATTTATTTAAATGACTGCTGATTTTTTTTTTTTTTGGTGGGGGAAGAGAAAGGTTTTTATGCTGTAGAAATAAATATATCATTTTTTTTACACAACTATTTAATAAAATAAATACTTGAATGTATTTGTTTCACATTTTAGATTGTTTTGTTTTTACTTCTTAAACTACATAATTAATTGAAGAAAAACAATTATGTATTTTATGTATAGGGAGTCTCTGGATTATGAATGAGTTCTGTTCCTAAATCTGTCTTTAAGTCGAATTTGTACGTAACCTGGAACAGTTAGGTACAGTTCCTATCTAACGGCAGTCAAATATTTGTCTCAGTATATAGTATATAGTACGCCTTTCTGTGCATAAAAACATTAAAGATACACTTCCGGATACACTGAAACATCTTTAGCATAATGTCATGGATTGAATTGTGTCCCCCAAAAATGTGTGTGTTAATTTGGCTAGGCCATGATTCCTGGTATTGTGTATTGTCCACCATTTTGTCATCTGATGTGATTTTCCTGTGTTTTGTAAATGAGATGGGATTAGTGGCAGTTATGTTAATGAGGCAGGACTCAGTCTACAATATTGGATTGTGTCTTGAGCCAATCTCTTTTGGGATATAAAAGAGAGAAGCAAGAAGAGAGACATGGGGACCTCGCACCACCAAGAAACAAGAGCCAGGAGAATAGTGCGTCCTTTGGACCTGGGGTCCTGGTGCTGAGAAGCTCCTCGACTGGGGAAGATTGGTAACAAGGACCTTCCCTGAGAGCCAACAAAAAAGAGAAAGGCTTCCCCTGAAGCTGACATCCTAAATTCGGACTTCTAGCCTCCTAGACTGTGAGAGAAGAAATTTCTCTTTGTTAAAGCCATCCACTTGTGGTATTTCTGGTATTTCTAGCAGCAGTAGATGATTAAGACACATAATAATGCAGTAATAATAATAATAATAGTGTTTCAATGTGCGTTGCAAAGTAGTGTCCATTTGTTATTATGAAACATTATCTGTACCTCCTATTTTTAGTATAATAGGCTCTACAGGGGTTGGTTTGTAACTACAGGCTGTACGTAAGTTGGACATTCATAACCTAGGGACTGCCTGTATATCTAAAGACCAAACTCACGTTTATGTCTACTTTTTAACCTACATTGGTAGTCTGTGATTTTTCCCAAAACACAAAATATAATATGTATTCAAATGGATTAACTTGCTCCTTGGACAGCCTAAAAAAGACCAGTTTATTATTTTTAAAGTATTATTTTAATAAGCTAAGTAGATATTTGATACTTGCTAATTTATATATACTTGTGCCCAAATTAAAATAGTGAATCCATCAGATTTTAGATTTAGTAAGCAATGCATCAGATAAAGCCAATGCTACATACTTCTAAAGTTAATTCCTTTTTTTTCAGTTTACAATGCCAGTTTTACATTCCATTTGCTGTCAGTGAAAATGTAGGTGGCAGACACACCACATATTTATCATCACTGAGTTCACTATATCATACAGGAAAAGTACATTAATATGCCATACAGAAAATCTAACACACATAAACAACCACTTAGCATTTTTAAGAACATATCTGACTTATTGATTAGCTTAAATATCTTTTAGTAGAGTGAGGCACCCATGTAGAGTGCATACATTCACCTACTTACCAGAGTAAGTGCTTCTTGTGCTGATGAATGAGCGCATCTCCTCTTTATTATCATGATGAAGATCAAACCTTATAAGGCTTTCCATTTCCACTGGAATCCCTAAATCTTGACACAATTAAATTATACCCAGGATTCTTCAGATAAAGCACACTCTGGAAAAAAAAATTTTTTAAAAAAAGTCTTATTATCATGTACATTTATGTTTGATGCTCTGAGTCTATCTTTTTTTTTTTTTTTCCTGAAAATTGTGCTGTTATTCTGTGTTCTTGGCCCATGATGGAGTGGGGGTGTAGGCTTTTGTTAATTCCTGTTTTCCCTATGAACTCTGTGTTCTTCTGTAGGCTCTGTCTTTCAGATTAGGCTCAATAAGGTTTGTTTTCCCACAATAGTATACTACCTCTTAAATTTTGTTCCTTTTTGGAATATTTTACCGAAATTAGGAAATAGCAAAATATAACATCAAGGTTTTATAGACACTGACCTAAACTCGAGGAATAAATAATAAAAGATAATATGGATATGAAAAAATGGGGAATGAAAGTAATTGATGTAAAGCCTAAAGAGCAGATGAGTGTGGTTTTCTTTTAGTATTTATGGACATTTTCTCTCCATGAATCCCTGAGTCAGGACATTTTACAAGAAAAATGTCCTAACTTTTAATGAAACAAAACAATAGGAAATTATGTGTTTAAAACTTACATAGTTTTCTCAAATAGTTAGTTTACTCTTTTGTTTATATCCTAATATATCATAATCTAGTTTCTCTCTGTCTGTGCCTCTGTCAAAGAACAATATTTTTCAATTATACATCCTTGCAATATTAAGACTTCTTGTTTGATAACAGTGGATAAGGTTTTTGTGTCTGCTCTCTCTGTACATTGTGGCACTCTTCTAGACTAGAACTGTATTTTAAAGCCAGTCTTTTTTTAAATTTTATTTAATTTCCATGAGTATATTTATAGAATTTGTTGAGTAGTGTACTATAGTTTAATCTCTTCTGTGTTTTCTTCCCTTCTCTTCCTTTTCAAGGTTTTTAATTATTATATCTTTTTGGGGAAACGTAAAGCCTATAGCTCCATGTTTGACCTCATTCCTGTGTTCTAATCTCTGTATTGTCTACTATTTTGAATACTCTGTTTCACATTATAGTGAATGTCTGGAACTGAAAGCATCATCTTGCCCCTGAGCTTCTTTCTCCAGCCAAACTCACCAGCCACTCTTTGCTTCTTCCCATTATCCTTCAAGTCCCTCAGGGTCTTGGTATCTTAGACCTGGGAAATTCATTGTCTCCTCCTTCACCCATCATGTTTAATTAGTCAGTATATGGCCTTATCTGCTCTTGCCAGTTCTTTACCAATCCCAGAATCCTAGCGTACTCCTCTCTACCCTTATTCCTGCAATACTTCAGAAGTCTGTTGACTGATTGATATCTTTGCTGTCCTTCTCCAATCTGTCCCATACATAGCTGTCAGATTAATCTTCCTAAAACATTGCTTTTAAGTTGTCATTCTCCTGCTTAGGAACCTTCAGTGGTTCCACTTTGTCTATAGATTGCAGTTTTGAATCTTGAGCCTGGAAGTCAAGGTTCTCCCATAAATTGTCTTAATATTCCTTTTAGCCTTATCACTTGTTATCTAGTAACAAAAACTCTCCCTTATCTGTCAGGATGGTCCCAACATACTGAGAACATTCCTACACATTTGTTCTCATTTCACAATTTTTTATTTCTCTTCTCCTTTCTGCACAGTGGTGACGCTCCTATTTTCTTTTTGCCTCTCTAAAGCTTGTTGTTCTTGTTGGCTGTTGAGCTGATTCTGACTCATAGTGACCCTATAGGAAAGAGTAGAACTGCCCCCATAGGGTTTCCTAGGCTGTAGTCTTTATGGGAGCAGATCGCTAGGTCTTTTCTCCTGCAAGGAAGCTGTGGGATTCAAACCCCCAGCGTCTTCGGTTAGAACTTGAGTGCTTAACCATTGTGCCACTAGGGCTCCTTATGTAAAGCTTACATACTGTTTTCCGGCTTGCAGCTTATGCCCCTCCATGAAATCTTCCTCAGCAGTTAGGTGCCTGTGATTTTACCTTCCTCTCAGTCCCTGCTTTGCCTTATCCATAGTCACATGGCACTTCTTTCAATTTAGTGCTTTGTACTTTTACTTGGGCTAGCTCATGTATTACTAACTAAAGTTTTAGTGTCAGGAGAGCAGGAACCATGTTATACTTCTTTCAGTCTCTCTTAATGGCTAAGTATAATTCATTACAAATCTCAGATGATAAGTTGCTATTTGTTCATGCATTTCTACAAAAAATTTTAACTGATTTCCTTTACTTAAGCATCATTGTGATAATGAGTGAAACAGAGAGGTGTGGACCTTGTTTTTATGGACTTTACACTCTAGAAAGAAAGCTAGCTATTCTACAACTAATTTCAATTACCTGTTTAATTACAACTGAGGAATGTGATTTGTTAACTTTTAGATAAGCAGAAAATCAGAAAATTGCATTTTTTTTTTTTTTAGCTATCATTGGTATGTATATTTTTTATTTAAAAATAAATTTTCATAGGGTTAATTACTGTCAGAATGATAGGCTTTCAAATAGGAAAACTTAATTCTTATCTTCTAAATATACATAATACTCTTATGCTCTATGTTTGGGTAAATTCAATAGATAAAATAATGGAAAAAATGATTCATACATTCTTGAGATTTAAACAATGGTAGTAAATTTGTATATCATTTATATGTAAGCCCAAGTGAAATAATTAAGTTAATAAAAATATTTTTAAGAGAAAGATTACCTATACTAAAACTGTTAGAACTTCCTAGTTGATAAGCTCTCTTTTGTAAGAGCATTAGATTAGTTTAAAATTAAATACATCATTTGATACATTACTATTTGAACATTAAGTATTTTCTTCTAGTGGCCTGAACAATGTCATGAATTTCATAGGTATGAATGTTTGAGTTTGTAATAACCATAGAAAGTTAGTGTTGTAAGAATGGTAAAGTATTCAGTGAAACTGAAAATTATTGTATTTGCAAATGTAAAATCATATTTTACATAAATGTCATAGTTAGGAGCATTATGAATGTAAATATGCCTTCATCTCTTCTCAGTCCTGTAATGCCATTCTTTGTCCAGTGGGAGATGAAGAGTGATGTTGACTCCTGTTTAACCTATTATGACAGCTTAAAAAAATTTAAATAGCGTTGATGTAAATATGAGGAGGGAAAAAGAGTATGTATTTCCATTAAGTGACACAAAAAGCCATGGTAAAAATAACAGGCGGGTGGCTATGCATTCAGCAGTAAAATCCCTAAATTCAGATGCTAATTATAAGCACAAGGACAGTTGCCTCCCACATACTTAACTGTTGTATATTTTCTTTAGTCAAAGTGTAATTCAGACTTCTTGAAGTGCTGAATATGGCTTTTATTTTTTCATTTCCTCTTAGCATATATATTAAAACACACACACACAATAAAAACACTTCTGCTGGACTGTGATTTTGACAGGTATAGGTGGAATATTAAACCATATGCTACAAAGATAATTCATGTGATTGCTCCCGGGTTGTCTTTATTTTGTGCCTTACCTGCTTCCCACTGTTACAAAAGAAATGTTCAGTAGTAAGGTTAAAATTATTTAAACATATTTGAGTGCATTTTATTTGCTGTGGTGTACTAAGGACTTTAAGGTTTAGGCTGTGAAATGATGTATTAATAATGGCATTAAGAATATATTTGTTTAGATTATTATAGTTTTTTAAACTTATTTTGGTCACGGTCTGTGGCATCTTCTCATAAAAATGATATATGGTTGCTTCATTAACAGTTTTGACATTTCTAAGTATCTGAGGAAAAGAAAATTCCCTCTGATTGCATTTTGTACAGTGCTTTTCAGTGGCGGTTTTGTGATAGGTTCTTCTGTTGGTGAAAGGTATTCAGTAAAGAAACCCTGTTCTTAGAAGGTAGCTAAAAAAGCTGTCTTTTAAGTTGTAGAGTAGCAGGGAAAGTGTTATATACTTATATTATTTAAAAAATTTAGTTTTCGAAAATAGAAGCACAAAAAACTCTTTGTAATCTTGCCCTTTTTTAAAATTCTTAGGTATGTTTCTTATTTAGCTTTTGGTAACTTGTAAGATCACAGTTATTAGGTGTATTTCTGCATTTTATATATTGCTCCCAGATGCTGCAGTATTAGTTTTTATCACTGCATATTTTATGAAATGTCAGCCTTCTGTTGGCTGTTCACTCAGCATTGTTAGTGATCAAAGACACAACATAAAGGAAAGGGATCTAAACAGTTGGCTTATCTTTGTCCTTCACTGTGACAAAAATACTATAAAATACTTTATCATAAAAAGACAAATAAAAGCATCATGTAATGTGCAATGAGAGGATAAATGTCTTTGTTAGTGAAATAAAATCTTGAATGTTTAATATCAAGAAACCAAGATATAAAGAGAAATAATTTCTAATCTTACAAAGTTTTTCTTGGTAAGGAAGGAGGGTAATATGGACTGTGTAATGTTGTAATTCTTTGTTAAATGACAGCTCTGTGCCGAGGAAAAGTTGCACAATGTTTGACAACACAAGAGATTATTCAGTTTAAACTCTTAATTTTGTTACCAAAACAGATTCTAGAAAAGTGCTATTAGCTTTTGTATGTGCATTGTTTTAAGTTATTTATGTGATCTGGTTTATTAAAATGATTTCTTGAATTGACCTACTTTTGTAGTTTAAAACTTTATCCCTTAAATGTAAAGATCATTTTTTCACTCCAGCTCAGTGATTTCAATATCAAGATGAAAGTATAGAATGGGTAAAAAAATTCTTAAAGCCACAAAGAAAATCTGTAAGAATGAATATCTTGAATCATTTTGATCAGCTGTTGTGTATGCCCAGCACAGCAGTTGGTTCAATCAATTTTATGTTTTGAGATGGTTTTATTAAAATGAGCTGCTGTTTTCAGTAAATCATTGAGAAAGATGCTGGCTTTATACATGTCTTTTTTGGGGGTTGGAGGTAGGGCAATAATAGTTTCTGTTTGCAGCCTTGTAAGTCAGTATGATTTCTGTACTGTCAGAGACAATTCTGACCACCATAGAAGTCGGTGTGTTTCTGTGCTGTTGAAGTGGGCATTTGGAAATAGTCGAAGCAGAATTAGAGTTTAAACTGAGAAGTGACTTTGTATAAACGCACGTTTATGGCTGTCTACAGGAAACTGACATTTCTAATAAAAAATAATTGTCAGCAGATAATAACCATTTAAATATCTTTAACTTATTGAACACAATTTCCACTTTATAAATGAATGAAAGCTTAATTGTGTTCCAGTGGAAAAATTAGACCTTTAGGAAGTAGTTGAAAGATACAGCCATTGGATACCTATAAGTTAGGGACCTCAACTTTTTTGTCCTGTGTTGCTTTATACCCTTACTACCCACAGATTAACAATACTGGTGTTACCTAGGCCCTTGCTAGAAATGTCCTACCCCAAACTTCCTAAATCAAAGTCTGCATTTTCATTATGATTCCCAGATAATTCATATGCATGTTTAAGTTTGAGAAGCGCTCTTGCTTCTCAGACAGAACCCCTCATTTGCTCTGTGTGTGTGTGTGTGTGTGTGTGTGTGTGTGTGTGTGTGTGTGTGTGTGTGTGTGTGTGTGTGTGAGACATCTGTGGGTCTGTATATTGGAGTTGGTCATTGCAGTTGAAGAGTTGAAGGAGGCAATAGGAGCTCACATCAGACTTTTAGCGGGACCCTAGGGTAAGCAGGTATTTAATCTAGAACTCATAAGTTTGTGGTTTTTAAGTAATTGCAGTTAGAATCAGTAGTTACTCTGTACTATAGGTGGGAAACACCAGGTGACCCTGCTACCGTAAAGCAGGTGTTTTCTTTTGGACATGGCAGTGTCTTATCAAGTTCTAGATACTCATGCTATTTTGCCTTAGTAATAATGTAGTCAGCATTTCCAAAGTGTGTTCTGTGGAGTATTTTCCCCATGAGATGCTCTGATCCCATGGTCAGATAAGTTTGGAAAGCACTGTATACTTTGTTCCCCTCTAGGAGAATTGCAGCGTATACCAGTCTGTTAAAAAATCTGAGAATTTGGTATAACTTACTTCAATTTAGCATTTTTGAAATTGACTTGACCATAGCATCCTTTTTTTTTTTTTAACTATCTTTATTATCTTTCCCTTTAGCATGTGCAGAAACTAGCTTCTTTCTAGTATTTAGTTTTCTTAATCAAAATAAGAGATGAGGACAACTTTTGAAATTGTCATGATGTTATGCCACATGAAACATAGTTTCTGATATTGTTATTTAAGTAGAAAAGTTATTGGTGTAGCCCTTGTGTGTGGAAAGAGTTTCAACATGACAGTCTTTGGGGACTAGAGTAACTGAGTAATTTGTAAAGTAAATGTTGAATTGATCCCAGTCAGATTTGGATAAATGGAAGAGAGGAGATTGAGTATTCCTAATGTTTGCTAGAATGAAGAAAACCATGAACAGTGGAACAAGTTAAACATTACAGTTCAGTAAATGTTTACTGAATTCCTAATATAGGGCAGGCTCTGTACTTGGCCTTATGCAAACAACAGTGAAAAATATAGTTTCTGCCCTCTAGTTGTTTGCTGGAGTGAGTATAGTACTTCCCTGTAAATGGATGAGAGCCAGAATCCAAAACATAGGCTTTTCTTTGGGGATTTGTAAAAGGTAAAGTTGGCCAGAATACTGTATCCTGAAGTGCTAGAGACAAGTAGACTAGGACGCAACTGTGTTGATAGGCTGTGGTTAGGGAAAACTGAGAGAAGGGACAGTTAAGAGAGAGAACTTCAAAAGGGAGGAATGGGAAGACCGAGCAAACAGCCTTGGAGAACTTAGAGGTAAAGTAGAGCAGATATGTAACATGATTCCAAAATGTGCAGTGTTTTGTGGTAGTTAAAACCAGTGCTTAGACTCTGGAGTCAGACAGACTGGGCTTCCTTCCTGCTTACTTCCCAGTAGGTGCCTCACTCTCTTCAGCTGTAACTGGGAATAATATGAGAGGAAAAATAGTAATGACTGACTTAAAAAAAAAAAAAATTTAATTAGAAGTAGTTGCAAACTTACAGAAAAGTTGCAAGAATAAGAATAGTATATTCTTTATCCAGATTCACCTACTGTTAACATACACCCCATTTACTTTATCTTTGGGCATTTTGTTCCCCCTTCCTTTCTCTCTCTCTCTCACTCACTCATGCATGAGTACACAGAGTGCATGCGTACGCATTTTTTTTCCTGAACCATTTGAGCAGAGGTTGCATATATCATGGCCGTTTAGCCCTAAAAGGACTTCAAGCGCGTATTTCCTAAGAACAGGGATAGTCTCTTTACAGCTAAAATACAGTGATCAACTTAAGTAAATTTAACATTGACACAATACTTACATCTAATCTATCATCCATATTCCAATTTTATCAGATGACTGACTAATATCTTTTATGTTACTTTCCTCCTTCAGTAAGAATCCGGTCTAGGATCAGGTATTGTATTTAGTTGTCGTGTCTCTTTAGCTTTCTTTAATTTGGAATGGTTCCATGGCCTTTCTTTGTCTTTTTATTACGTTGCCATTTTTGAATAATACAGTTATCCATCAACCCACGCACCCACCCACCCACCCACACTTCCTTCCTTCCTCCCTCCCTCCTTTCCTTCCTCCCTCCTTTCCTTCCTCCCTCCTTTCCTTCCTCCCTCCCTCCCTTCCTCCTTTCCTCCCTCCCTCCTTTCCTTCCTCCCTCCTTTCCTTCCTCCCTCCCTCCCTTCCTCCTTTCCTTCCTCCCTCCCTCCCTCCCTCCTTTCCTTCCTCCCTCCTTTCCTTCCTCCCTCCTTTCCTTCCTCCCTCCTTTCCTTCCTCCCTTCCTCCCTTCCTCCTTTCCTCCCTCCCTCCTTTCCTTCCTCCCTCCTTTCCTTCCTCCCTCCCTCCCTTCCTCCTTTCCTTCCTCCCTCCCTCCCTCCCTCCTTTCCTTCCTCCCTCCTTTCCTTCCTCCCTCCTTTCCTTCCTCCCTCCTTTCCTTCCTTCCTTCCTCCCTTTCTCCCTTCCTCCCTCCATTTTCTCATTATAAGATTTGGGTTACGTGTTCTGACCCGAGTATTACATAAGTGATGTGTCGTTCTCAGGATATCACATCTGGAGGGACATGATACCTATTTGTTCCTCATCAGTGATGTTAATTTTGATCACTTGATCTAACTGTCAGACTTTTCCACTGTAGAGTTACCAGTTTTTTTGTTGCATGTTCTAAGCAATCTGTGGGGAAACACAATAAGACCATGCAAATATCCTGTTCCTTATCAAAAATTTCACCTAGATTTAGCATTCATTGATGATCATTGCCTGATCCAATCTTTTTATAACGGTTGAAAAATGCTAATTTTTCAATTCCAGTACTCCTTCCATATTTACCAGTCAACATCAGTATTCTTCTGTAAGCAAAAATCCTCCCATATCCCGATTGACTGGTTGATTGATTTACATAGTCACTGAGTCATTTATTTATCATTGGCGTGAACTCATGAATTTCTGTTATTTCAATGGTTTATAATTCATCACTGTACTTAACTAGTTATTATTTGTGTTTGTACATGTTTTTGTTCTTTGCACATTCATTTTATATACTGCTACCTTGCTGAATGGTTTTATTTCTTGAGTTTTATCATTGATTTTCTAAGGTTTCCAGATGTTCCATCAGATCATCTGCAAATATAGATAATTTTATTTCTTCTTTTCCAGTTTTTCTGCCTCTAAATGTTTTCTCTAAATTTTTTTTCCTTTTCCAATTCTTACTTCTTATATTTCTAAATGTTTCTTCTAGTCTAATTTCATTCATTGGCTAATATCTCTGTAACAAAGTTAAATAGTAATGAGGATAGTAGGCATCCTTGCTTTGTTCCTGACCTTAGTGGAAATGAGTAATGTTTTATTGAGAGCTATCAGTAGTGAAAAGGATATAGAAAACTGCATGAGATAATGCACTGTTTTAAGTGATTTACAGGCATACATGCATTGTCATATATAATTCTGTATAATCTCTCTTTCTTTTCACAGCCACATTTTTTGAAGGAGTTGTCTACCTGCCAGCCTCTCATCTTAATTTCTTTACCTCCCACTCTCATTCCTCAAACCATATCACTCTGGTTTTTCTCTCTTTGTTAAAACAAACACTGACTGAAGTCACCACTGAGACTCTCATGTTGCTAAATCTAATGGACTCTTTTTTTCTATCTTCATCTTACCTTATCTCTTAGTAGTAGTCCATCTTTACAGACCATGCCTTCTTCCAAACATACTTTTTCCCCTTGACTTCTGAAGAAAGATATTCTTTTGGTTGTTTCTTCTCAGTTTTCTCTGCTAGTTCTTCCTCCTTTGCCTGACTTCTAATGTTGTAGTGTTCTAGGCATCTTCTTTTAAAATTCTCTTCTATCCTCTTTGAAGTCTACTAATTCTAACTTTCTAAACAAACCCGTGGCTTAAATCATCTATATTATAGGTACCTCTAGAGTGACATCTCTGGTTTACACCTCTCTTCTGAGATCAAGAGCTACATGCCCACCTCCGTACTTTGCTATCCATTTCCACTTTGAGTTGTTGAAGGCACTTTACAATATAAGTTCAAACTCCTCCCTCAAAACATCTCCAGTTTTATTTAAGTGAATAGTATCATCATATGTCCCGTCTCAGAGACATTCTTGATTCTTCTTTTTCAGTCATCATCTTTATCTACTGCATTATCAAGTTCTCTGGAGTTTATCTTTCCAATCCCTCCAATTTTCCTTAGTTTGAAAGAAAGGGAAAAGAAATACCATGAGTAAATAACAGAGATGGTTATATTTAGTAAAATACATAAAGTGGAGACATATAAGTAAGATTAGAAGTAATGCTACAACTCTATTGTCAAGGAGATTGATTACAAGAATAAGGAATTTGAATGGTCATTGTGTGCTCATACCTAGGTTAATGAGATGATCGGATTACTTTTGTGGCACTTCATAAGATTAAAAAAGTGGGAAGGAACTGCATATAGAAGACTAGTTAGGAAGCCAGCAGTTTTAGGAGTTTAGTCAAGAGGTATTAAGTGCTTGTATTACTGTATGATAGTAGAGAATAAAAAGAGACTGATTTGAGAGATGCTATGATTTTATTCGGTAAGATATGGCAACAAAGTGCTGCTGTGGACTTAGTTGGAGACATTTAGGGAATGATTGGAAATGTGATTCTAGAGCTGAGATGGTGAGTAGGTTTCCTCTCCAGTACTAACTCCAACTGATAGTGTAGTGACTTTCCATAGCAGTGTTGAGAAGTCCGTTGAGGCAGTATTCAACTGACTGTCAAGGTCTAGCTTGGGTGTTACATACTTGCCAGCCATATTCTAGTGCTTGGGATCCATCCAGGCCAGGGGTAGAGATATAAATTTGGGAAACTTTAACAAAGGATAATAGTTGAAGGTGTAAAATTTGAGAGAGACTGCTAAGAAAAAGAAGGATAAAATAATAAAAGAAGTAGTCAAAGATAGATCTTGGAGAACTCTTTATGTTAACAAGGTGGGAGCAGCAGGAAGAGTCAGAAACTGAGGGGTTCATCATTAGGAAAAAAAAAAAAAAAGAACAAAGGGAAGAGAGAATTCTAGGAAGGAGGTCCTGGTTATTAGGGCTACATAGAAATTAAGGAGTATAAAGACGTGGGAAAGGAAATTACATTTGGACCATTGAGAGAACAATTTCAGTAAGTCAAAGAGGACAGGAGTCATATAACAAGGGGTTTGTACTTTTGTAACCATAATGTTGAAGAAAGGAGCCCTGCTGGCACAGTGGTTAAGTGCTTGGCTGCTAACCAAAAGGCCGGCAGTTCGAACCCACCCAGCTGCTCTGCTGGATAATCTACTCCTGTAAAGATTACAGCCTAGAAAACCCTACGGGACAGTTCTGCTCTGTCTTGTGGGGTCACTGTGAGTCAAAAGTCACTCGATGGCACCCAACAACAATGTTGAAGAAAATGTTTCCTAAAAAAAATGTTAAATAGCTAAGTAGGCAAGTAATGCTAGTATTTTGCTAGACTTTGAAAAGGTTTATAAAATATGTAATAAATAAACGATAATTTCATGTATCTGTCGTAAATTGGAAACTGAATTAGAGATAGATGATAAAAATTATGGCAAGTAAGCCCTTTTGAATGGAGTTGGTCCATACATATATACAGTGGAAACCCTCTGGAAGTATGTAGTGAAACACTCCGGATTTTCAGATGGTACTTTGGTCTAGGAACAAGAGGCTGGTAAAGCACATGGTGAGGAATAGGCGCAGGAATGCCACCAGGGCTGCATGACTGAGCAGGGGGCTGGGGAGCTGGCAGAGTGCTCTTATTTTTGGCAATTGCAAATTGGGCTGTGTTTTACTGTGAGTAATGAGTTGTGACTTGTTTATTTAGATATAGGAAAGAAATGGGATATATGTATTGATTTTAGGATATATGTAGAGATATTTGGCCACCTTGATGATATGGCAAAAATGGGTGACTAAAAAGATATTGTAATTACAGAAGAAATTTGGATAAGAATAGAAAGCGATGGAAATGCAACAGATTCTGAGAAGGGAGAGCTCAACATTATCTCACTCTTACCTAACCATAGCATTGTGTAACTTCTGATTGTTAACTCTTAATGAAAACCTAACCCAACTGGAGAAAAGAGTTAACCCAGCTGGAGAAAAAAGAAAGAAAAGTAACCAGATAATCATGGATTTGGGAAAGTGGACACATTAAATCAAAATCAGAAATCTGGTTTTTGCACATATCCAGCAACCTTTCTGAATTCTCTTATTAACTGTAATGAAGTGTTGATAGATTCTCTTGGATATCCTAAATTGACTCTCATATCTGGGGGGGAAAAAAAGACAATTTTATTTCTTCTATTTTCATTCATTATGCATTTTTAAAATTTTCCTTATCTTACTATGCAGTCTCAATGTTTTCGTAGAGTCTTGAGTAAAAGTGGTGATAGTGGGTATCTCTTTGATTTTCAAGGAGAGTACTTCTAATTTGTCACCATTATGTGTTAGGTTTACCAGAGAATTTGGAAAGATACAGCTCATTCACTTTATCACTTTAAGGTAGTTTTCTTAAAGATATTTCTAGTTAATTTCTTTTTAATTTTAAAAATCATGAATGGTGTTGAACGTTATTAAAATACCTTTTCTGAATTTGAGATGGTGCTATAGTTTTGCTTCTAATGGATCATCTAATGTACAGTATTTTAATAACAGAAAAACTGTAACAAATTTTATACAGATATTGTTAGTCTGATCTCCAAAAAGTAGGCAGTCATTTTCTTCTTGATTACTATAGGCCCTGTTCTGTATTTTGTAGGCTATGGGGCCAGATGTAACTCTCCAGAGGTTCAGCCACCATCAGCTGCTGTGGAGTCGACTTTACTCATCGTGACCCTATCTGTGTTAGAATAGAACTGTGCTTCATAGGGTTTTCAGTGGCTGATTTTACAGTAGATTGGCAGGCCTTTCTTCCAGGCACCTCTGAGTGGATTTGAGCCTGCAACCTTTCAATTAGCAGTTGAGTGTGTTAACCATTTGCACCACCCAGAGACCTTCAGAGGTTAGCAGGAGTGAAATGGAACAGACAGCTGAGAGGATCGGCTGTGAATTTTCCAGATGTACTCTAGCCTTACTTTCCTTTAAGCTTAATCCTGGTTTCTTTTCCTTCATAATCTCTAAATTACAAAAAGAAAACATGCTTATTGTTAAATGGAGGTTTAGTAAGTTATTAATTATCATGGGTACAGAAAAACTGCTAATGTGGATTTAAATTTATATAAAGTTCCAAGTAAAAGTATAGGTCATGTTGGAGGGGTACTACAGGCTATTTTGTAAAACTTTAAAATGGATTTTCATTTGCATTCCCTTTTTATTCACTACTATATAAATTTTTATTTATTTCTTAGAGTGCACACTTAAGATGTTATTGAGAAAATATTTTAAATTGTAATTTGTATTAATGGGGAGTAATTACTTTAATGATGCTCTTTTAAATTTCATGTAAAAAAAAATGAAGGTTTTAAAGAAAGTATTAGTTTTTGTGAATAGTTACCTGTTAGATAATATTTTTTTCTATAGGATATTATCTATTACTTTCCAAAAAGATATTCTGGAAAATATCTGATTTTAACCTAAAAGTTATAGCAGCTTTGCATGGTGAATCATTCTCTTCAGTGAAATTGCATTAACTGTTGAAGGTGAATTTCATTAAGCCCTTTATTCTCAGCTTTTCCCTCTCTTTTATTATGTTGTGCAGCATATCCAGAGCTGGGATTTCCTATTCTGTCTGAAACTGTTCATGTTCATCAGGATCCTTCTTTGGGGGCCATGATATAATTTACTAGCTTTTAATTATTTTTGTTCCATATAGAGTTGACCTCTTGGTTAAAGTGTATGTTTTGATCTTAACTCAAAAATTTTAAAACCATGTAAGCTGAACCCGTATGAAAGTTTATTATTATAAAGTGCTATATTTAACTTTTCTTTCTTGAATGACATTCTCTCATATTTAATTGTATGCTTATTTAAATATTTATTTACTTCTTATGCATATTAAAATACTTATTTCTATTTCATTTGTATATTGCCAAAATTACTGAAATAAAAATTATTTCCCCTGTGAATTAATAATAGCTAATTATAATTTTCTTATTAAAATACTACATTATAGCATAAATAGCAATGTAGTATAATACAGCGTATAAAAATAACATAGCATAAAATACTACATTATAGCATTTTATTGCAATGCTGTTGTTAGTTGCCATCAGGTCAGTTCCGACTCATAGTAACCCTGTCTATTACAGAACGAAACATTACCCTGTCCTGTGCCATCCTCACAATCGTTGCTATGTTTGAGCCCATTGTTGCAGCCACTGTGTCAGTCCATCTCATTGAGGGTCTTCCTCTTTCTTGCTGACCCTCTGTTTTACACAGCATAATGTCCTTCTCCAGAGACTGGTCCCTCCCGATAACATGTCCAGAGTATGTGAGACAAAATTTTGCCATCCTTGCTTCTAATGAGCATTCTGGCTGAACTTCTTCAAGATAGATTTGTTTGTTCTTCTGGCAGTCCATGGTATATTCAGTATTCTTCACCAACACCATCATTCAAAGGCATCAGTTCTTCTTCAGTCTTCCTTATTCATTGTCCAGCTTTCACATGCATAGGAGGTAATTGAAAATACCATGGCTTGGGTCAGGAGCACCTTAGTCCTCAAAGTGACATTTTTGCTTTTCAACACTTTAAAGATTTGCCCAGTGTGATGAATCATCTGATTTCTTGACTGCTGCTTCCTTGGGCATTGATTGTGGATCCAAGAAAAATGAAATCCTTGACAACTTCAATCTTTTCTCCGTTTATCATGATGTTGCTTATTGGTCCAGTTGTGAGGATTTTGTTTTGTTTATGTTGAGGTGTATTCCATACTGAAGGCTGTAGTCTTTGATCTTCATCAGTAAGTGCTTCAATTCCTCATCACTTTCAGCAAGCAAGGTTGTGTCATCTGCATATTGCAGGTTGTTAATGAGTCTTCCTCTGATCCTTATGCCACATTCTTCTTCATATAGTCCAGCTTCTCTAATTATTTGCCCAGCATACAGATTGAATAAGTATGGTGAAAGGATGCAACCCTGACGCATACCTTTCCTGACTTTAAACCACACAGTATCCCCTTGTTCTGTTCGAACGCCTGCCTCTTGGTCTAAGTACAGGTTCCTCATGAGCACAGTTAAGTGTTCTGGAATTCACAGTCTTTGCAATGTTATCTGTAATATGTTATGATCCACACAGTCGAATGCCTTTGCGTAGTCAGTTAAACACAGGTAAACATCTTCCTGATATTCTCTGCCTTCAGCCAGGATCCACGTGACATCAGCAGTGATATTCCTTGTTCTACTTCCTCTTGTGAATCCAGCTTGAATTTCTGGCCGTTCCCTGTTGATGTACTGTTGTAACCACTTTTGAATGACCTTCATCAAGATTTTACTTGTGTCTAATATTAATGATGTTGTTTGATAATTTCTGCGTTATGTTGGATCTCCTCCTTTTTTTGGAATGGGTACAAATATGGATCTCTTCCAGTCGGTTGTCCAGTTAACTCTCTTCCAAATTTTTTTGGCGTAGACCAGTGAGTGCTTCCAGTGCTGCATCCATTTCTTGAAATATCCGAATTGGTATTCTGTCAATTTCTGGAGCCTTGTTTTTTGCCAGTGCCTTCAGTGCAGCTTGGACTTCTTCCTTCAGTAGCATCAGTTCTTGATCAAATGCTACCTCCTGTAATGGCTGAATGTCAACTAATTCTTTTTGGTGCAGTGACTGGTGTATTCCTTCCATCTTCTTTTGCTGCTTCCTCCGTCATTCAATGTTTTCTCCATAGAATCCTTCAGTATTGCAACTCGATGCTTGAACTTTTTCTTCAGTTCTTTCAGCTTGCGAAGTGCTGAGTGTGTTCTTCCCTTTTGATTTTCTGTCTCCAAGTCTTTGCACATTTCATTATAATACTTTGTCTTCTCAAGCTATCCTTTGAAATCTTCTGTTCACCTATTTTACTTCAGCATATCTTCCATTCTCTTTAGCTACTCTACATTCAAGAGCAACTTTCAGAGTCTCTTCTGACATCCATTTTGATCTTTTCTTTCTTTCTTGTCTCTTTAATGACCTCTTGCTTTCTTCATGTATGATATCCTTTGTCATTCACAACTCATCTGATCTTCGGTCATTAGTGTCCAGGGCATCAAATCTATTGTTGAGGTGGTTTCAAAATTCAGGTGGGATATACTCAAGGTCGTACTTTCCTTCTCGTAGACTTGTTCTAATTTTCTTTAACTTCAGCTTCACCTTGCATGTAAGCAATTGATGGTCTTTTCTGCAGTCTGCCCCTGGCCTTGTTCTAACTGATGACATTGAGCTTTTCCATCATCTCTTTCCACAGATGTAGTCAATTTTATTCCTGTGTATTCCATCTGGAGAGGTCCATGTGTATAGTCACTGTTTGTGTTGTTGAAAAATGGTATTTCCAATGAAGAAGTCGGTCTTACAGAATTCTATTATGCAATCTCTGGTGTTGTTTCTATTACCAAGGCTATATTTCCCATCTACCAGTCCTTCTTTGTTTCCAACTTTTGTATTCCAATCACCGTAATTATTAGTGCATCCTGATTGTATGTTTTTTCAGTAAGTAGACTGCCAGGTCCTTCTTCTTAGTCTGTCTTAGTCTGGAAGCTCAGCTGAAACCTTTCCACCAAGGGTGACCCTGCTGGTATTTGAAATACTGGTGGCATAGCTTCCAGCATCACAGCAACATGCAAGCCACCACAGTACAACAAACTGACACGTGGTGGTTCATAGCTATAGGCGTGTCTTTATTTTCCATTATCATTAACCAAAGGTTTGAGGAAAAGATTAAAGTAAAAGTACTTGAGGAAAATTAGACCTTATTAAGGAGCTTACGATTGACTATATTGGGGCTGAGAGGGAGACAGTAGGGTAGTGATGGAATGAAAGACTTATTTTTCTTGTGTTCTAGTATATCACAGTTTAGAAGAGAGAGACTTGCAAAATAAATGTGCCTAGAACAACAGATCAGGCCTGTATTGTGTATTATTTTTCTCAGAGTATAATGTAGAACTCCCAATAATTTGGTGAATGGTCTTCATTTTTTAATGAAAAACTCTATTCAGTATCATGAAAACATCTGTTATTAAACAAAACATAAATATAATTTCTGTATTGCATTATTGGATATTAACAAAGCCTTTTTTCAAATTTTTTTTTTATTGAACTTTAGGTGAAGGTTTACAGAACAAATATTTTCTCATTAAACAGTCAATACACATATTGTTTTATGATATTGGTTAACAACCCCACAACATGTCAACACACTCCCTTCTCGGCCTTGGAGGACTTTTTTTTTTTTTTTTTTGGTGAAAATATATATAGCCAAAGTTACACCATTTCAAAAATTTCTTCATGTACAATTCAGTGTTGTCGATTACGTTCTTCCAGTTGTGCTGCTATTCTCACTTTAGATGAAGGTTAACAGAACGAAATAGTTTCTCATTTAAACAGGACACGTATTGCCCTATGACAATGGTTAACAACTGTGCTACATATCAACACAGTTCTTACTCAAACTTGGGTTCCCTATCACCAGCTTTCCTGTCCCCTTCTGCCTTCTAGTCCTTGTCCCTGGACTGCTGTGCCTCATTAGTCCTGTTTTGGTTTATGGGGCTGTCCAATCCCGGGCTGAATGGTGAACCTCGGAAGTGACTTCATCAGTGAGCTGAAAGGGTGTCTGGGGGCCATACTCTTAGGGTTTCTCCAGTCTCTGTCAGGCCAGGAAATCTGATCTTTTTTTTTGTGTTAGAATTTTGTTCTACATCTTTCTGCAGCTCTGTCCAGAACCCTCTGTTGTGATCCCGGTAAAAGCAGTCAGTGGTGGTAGCCGGGCACCATCTAGGTGTACTGGACTCAGTCTGGTGGAGACCTTGGTAGCTGTGGTCCATTAGTCCGTTGGACTAATCTTTTCCTTGTATCCTGTTCTCTTCATTCTCCCTTGCTCCCGAAGGGATGAGACCAGTGGAGTATCTTTAGATGGCTGCTCAGAGGCTTTTAAGACCCCAGACGCTACTCACCAAGGTAGAATGTAGAACATTGTCTTTATAAACTGTGTTATACCAGTTGAACTAGATGTTCCCGGAGACCATGCTCCCCATGGCCCTCTGCCCAGCAATTCAGTCCCTCAAGGAGTTTGGATGTGTCTATGGAGCTTCCATGACCTTTCCTTGTACAAGTTGTGCTGGTTTCCCCTGTATTGTGTACTGTCTCACCCTTCACCCAAGATACCACTTATCTATTGCCTATTTAGTATTTTCCCCTCACCCCTCCCATCCCTTGTAACCAACAAAGATTGTTTTATTTTGTGTGTGAACTTTTTCATGGGTTTTTGCAATAGAGGTCTCATACAAGATTTGTCATTTTGTGATTGACTTATTTCACTCAGCATAATGTCCTCCAGTTTCATCCATGTTATGAGATGCTTCACAGATTCATCGTTGTTCTTTCTCGTTGCGTAATACTCCATTGTGTGTATGTTCCATAGTTTGTTTATCCATTCATCTGTTGAAGGGCATCTAGGTTGTTTCCATCTTTTTTGCTGTTGTAAACAGTGCTGCAGTGAACATGGGTGTGGATATGTCTGTTCGTATGAAGGTTCTTATTTCTCTGGGATATATTCCTAGCAGCGGGATTGCTGGATCTGTGGTATTTCCATTTCTAGCTTTCTAAGAACGTGCCATATCATTTTCCAAAATGGTTGTATCATTATGCATTCCCACCAGCAGTGCATAAGAGTTCTGATCTCCCCTCAGCCTCTCCAACATTTGTTATTTCCAGTGTTTTTGATTCATGCCAGTAATGCTGGGGTGAGATGGTATCTCATTGTGGTTTTAATTTGCATTTCTCTAATGGCTAGTGAACGCGAGCATTTCCTCATATGTCTGTGGGCCGCTTGAATGTCTTCTTTGGTGAAGTGTCTGTTCATTTCCTTTGCCCATCTTTTAATAGCATTAGTTGTCTTTTTGTTGTAGAGGTGTTGGATTTTCTTGTAGGTTATGGAGATTAGACGTTTGTCTGATTTGTACTGTCGAAAAATTTTTTCTCAGTCTGTAGGTTCTCTTTTTACTCTTTTGGTGAAGTCTTTTGAAGAGCATAGGTGTTTGATTTTTAGAAGATCCCAGTTATCTAGCTTATCTTCTGGAGTTTGTGTGTTGATGGTTATGGTTTATATCCTGTTAATGCCATGTATTAGGGCCTGTAGCGTTGGTACTTTTTTTTCTTCTGTGAACTTTATAGTTTTTGGCTTTATATTTAGGTCTTTGATCCATTTTGAATTAGTTTTTGTATATGGTATGAGGTATGGGTCCTGTTTCATTTTTTTGCAGATGGATATCCAGTTTTGCCAGCACCATTTGTTATAAAGACTGTCTTTTCCCCATTTGATGGACTTTGGGCCCTTGTGGAAATCAGGTGACCGTAGGTGGATGGATTTACATCTGGGTTCTCAGTTCTGTTCCGCTGGTCAGTGTATCTGTCGTTGTACCAGTACCAGGCTGTACTGACTACCGTAGCTGTATAGTAGTTTCTGAGGTCAGGTAGTGTGAGTCCTCCTACTTTATTCTTCTTTTTCAGTAGTGCTTTACTTATTCGGGGCTTCTTCCCTTTCCATATAAAATTAATGATTAGTTTTTCCATCTCTTTGAAGATTGTTGTTGGTATTTGGATCGGGATTGCATTGTATTTGTAAATTGCTTTGGGTAGAATTGCCGTTTTCACAATATTGAGTCTGCCTATCCATGAGCATGGTATATTTTTCCATTTATGTAGATACCTTTGGGTTTCTTGCAGTAGTGTTTTGTAGTTTTCTTTTTTTTTGCATAGTTCAGACAGAATCCTCACAAGATTAGTTCGTCACAACTGAGCATGTTTAATAAATACATATGAATTGTTAATAGTTACTGATATGTTCCCAAAAATGAAGCTCATTTTCCTGATATTTAAAGACAGAGGAGGATAAAATGAACCAACATATGATGACTTTATTTTCCTGAATGATTAGATTTCCTGGTTACTAAAAGATGATGTCGTTTTCTTTTTTAAATATTTGTTCCCAGTGTCCAGGCTCTTCTGAACATAATTTAACCTTTGCTGGATGATTGAAATGGTACTTTAGTCCTAAAAATTGGAGGTGCTGTTGAACAGAATTCTAGTTGCTAAAAATGGCAGGTAAACTGGACATTTTCAGTACATGTAATTCAACACAGTACGTATAATTGACTTCTGCTAAGACTTGAAGTCCTGAAAAATGCTAGGAATTTTCAATGGAAGTGACCCTTTTTGAGGTTATCAATTTGCTTATGTGTGTTTGAATTGTGTGGTTTTTTAAAAGTATTGGGGTATATGACTTTTAAAAAATCAAACTGATGAGTCATTTATTCATGCAAATACAAAGTGAGGTTGTTAATTGGATGAAGCTGGAAAAAGCAGGTCCTTTAGGAAATGCAGCTGCTCCTTGAAGAGGTTTTGCTCCAAAGAGAGTTTTTTTCTAAAGAAGAAATTTTAGCTCAAAAGAGAACTATATCAATCTAAAGATTGATGTTTTGGGAATGTGGAAGCCTGAGACTAGGTTGAACTGAAAATATCGTGGCTCTTAGCAGATTGGTGGTGAGTATAGTTATGTTAAGTGCTTCCTAGGCACCAAATTTTGATTAAATGTGGCTGAAGATAGACTGAGCTACTGAGGGTCAAAATAGAGTAATTATAGCCAAAAGAAAATATACACAGCATTTTTGATCTTTTAAAAAAAATTCTCATACTTGTTAATTAAAATGTTTTGCTCCCCCAAAACCAAAACCAAACCAGTTGCCATTGAGTTGATTCCGACTCATAGCGACCTTATAGGACAGAGTAGAACTGTCCGAAAGAGCAGTTTCCAAGAAGCGTCTAGTGGATTCAAACTGCCAACTTTTTGGTTAGCAGCTGAGTTCTCAACCACTGCGTCACCAGGGCTCCTTTACTACCCCCCTGTTTTCTAAAAATAATTTATATATAACTCAAAAGATGTGCATGATAGAGTTTTATTACTTGTGGGTTCTGTCTTCTAGTTAAGAGCTTTCTATGCCTACTGATGTACCTGCTCAGGGTCACCATCCTTCCTTTGTGTTAAGAGCTGGAAGAAGTGGCTTCATCTGAAGTCTACTGCCTGATTTTAGACATGTTCTGACTAAAGAACTCTGTGAGGTGTCAAAACAAATCTAGCCCTCTGGTATAAGAGTGTGTTCTTCATGAGGAAATTCTGGAATTGCTTTTCGGAAGTTCTTTAATAATCTCCTTGGAGCTCTTGTTTGTTTGTTTGTTTGTTTTATAATTTTGGGCCACAGACCTGAATTTTTTTAAGAGTTTTGCTCTCATTTCATCTTAGTATGGTAAGTTTGTATTTGAAGACTTAGAGATTCATCTATATTCACTGCACTTTATACTGATGAGGCTCAGGATATATCTTGCCTCTGTTTGGCCAACCTGCACATTGGCTTTAGGAATGTTTGAGAAGGAGTGCCATTAAAAAAAAAAAAATCTGATTCTCAGTTTTTTATATGTGTGTATATATATAAAACCTTATCAAGAGTAACATTGAAAGCAGTTTAGGAAATTGTTCATTTTGGAATTTAGAAAGTTTAACTTACATTAATGCTTATCATATTGAAGAAGAGAATTTAGCTAGGTCCATTTTCAGAGAGTACTGAATTCAAGGAATAACTTATTTCAGAGTGAAAGTGTGTGATAGTAATCGATGTCTGAACCCCATGAATCACAGATTTCAATGTTTTGAGCCCATAGCCCACGACTATAGGTGACAGAAACTTTATTCTAATAGTAGCTTTCCAAAGTATCCCATCACAATAGATATAAAGGGGTCACTTCATTCATCACATGAAGTTTGATTTCCGTTGCTCATAGGTGTACCTGAAGACATCGTCATGTCGTGTAAATTATATAGGTTGTGGAGTATCACAGACCTGAGTTTGAATACTTTCTATTAACTGTTCAATATTGAGTAAGTTTACTTAACAATACCTAGATTTCCTCATATATAGAAATGGGAATAATAGGACTTTCTCATAAAACTGTTATGGGAATTAAATGACATGTTTTTCTGACAAACATGTCCCTTCTCCACCATGCCCCTACCTTCCCTCTGTCCCTGCTCCCCCCAAGTATTATGGGCTGAGAAATTGATCTCATTAGTCATTGCTCAGAAGGGCAGTTATCAGTTTAAAAAGTCATTTTACGTATTGTTAGCCCTCAGATTAGGACATTTCTAAATGTTTCCATGAAACATAGTAGTATTTTAATGAAAGTTTAGGCCATGTTTAAAAAGCAGCAGCAGTTTTAGATTAGGTAACCTCATCTTCAGGTCCTTTTGCTTCCCATAAGTACTGCTTAGGGAAATGGCCCAACATTCACTCACGAGTTATGCAATGAATGGTTTAGTAGGGAGAGCCTGGGAAGGATGTTCTACCAAGTAGAATTACCAGCCTTTTTGAAGACTTCATCAAGCCTTTTTAAAGTTCATTCCTCTAGGAGCATGCTAGTTAACCATGCATTTACTGTCGCCTTTCTGTTCTGTTAACTCGAATGAGAGAATTAACTGTAAAAACAAGCAAAAAACTTCAAAGATCGTTTATGAAAAGGTTAACTTTGGGTAATTCTTTATTTTTATGTCCATAAGAGCTAGGTGCCTTATTTGGACTTGGTTCTTCTGCTTTTGAAGAACGATAACCAATTATCTCAAAGTTCTTGCTGAGTTTCCAAACTGTCCAAAATAGAAAACATTAAATTTGTTTTCCTTACGGGTTTTGTTTTAAGTTTTTTTTTTTTAATTGTGCTTTAGGTGATAGTTTACAACTCAAGTTAATTTCTCACACAAAAATTTGTACACATACTGTTTTGTGACATTAGTTGCACTCCCCACAATATGGCAACACACTCCCCCTTTCCACCCTGGGTTCCCTGTGTCCATTCGACCAGTTCCTGTCCCTTCCTGCCTTCTCATCCTGCTTTTGGACAGGAGCTGCCCCATTGGTCTTGTTTTATCTGATTGAACTAAGAAGCACATTCCTCACATGTATTGTTTTTTGTTTTATAGTCCTGTCTGATCTTTGTCTGAAGAGTGGGCTTCGGGAATGGTTTCAGTTCTGGGTTGACAGTGTGTCTGGGGGATGTAGTTTTGGGGGTTCCTGCACTCTCTGTCACATCATTAAGTCTAGTCTTTTTTTTATTGTACTTTATTATTATTATTTTTTTATTGTTGTGCTTTAAGTGAAAGTTTACAATTCAAGTTAGTCTCTCATAGAAAAATTTGTACATACATTGTTATGTGACCCATGACAGCACACTCCTCCTTTCCATCCCAGATTTCCCATGTCCATTCAACCAGCTCCTGACCCTCTCTGACTTCTCATCTCACCTCTGGACAGGAGTTGCCCATTTAGTCTCATGTATCTACTTGAGCTAAAAAGCACATTCTTCCAGTCTAATCTTTGTCTGAAGAGTTGGCCTCGGGAATGTTTTTAGTTCTGGGCTAACAGGGAGTCTGGGGGCCATATCTTCTGCGTTCCCTCCAGTCTCAGTCAGGCCATTAAGTCTGGTCTTTTTACTAGAATTTGAGTTCTGCACCCCACTTTTCTCCTGTTCCGTCAGGGACTCTCTATTGTGTTCCCTGTCAGGGTGATCATTGGTGGTAGCCAGGCACCATTTGCTTCTTTTGGTCTCAGGCTGATGGAGTATCTGGTTTATGTGGCCCTTTCTGTCTCTTGGGCTAATACTTGCCTTGTATCTTTGGTGTTCTTCATTGCCCTTTACTCCAGGTGGCTTGGAACCAATTGATGCGTTTTAGATGGCCTCTCGCTAACTTTTAAGACCCCAGATGCCACTCACGAAAGTGGGATGCAGAACATTTTCTTAATAAACCAGTTAATGCCAATTGACTTAGATGTCCCCTGAAAGCATGGTCTCCAGACCCCCACCCCTGCTACTCTGTCCCTCGAAGTGTTTGGTTGTATTCAGGAATTTTTATTGTTCTTTAGATGAAGGTTTACAGAGCAAACTAGTTTCTCATTCAACAATTAATACACATATTGTTTTGTGATATTGGTTGCCAACCCCATGACATGTCAACACTCTTCTTGACCTTGGGTTCCCCATTACCAGCTTTCCTGTCCCCTCTTGGCTTCTTGTCTTTGCCCCTTGGCTCATGTGCCCATTTAGTCTCATTTTGTTTTATGGGCTTGTCCAATCTTTGAGGGGTGAACCTCCAGAGTGACTTCATTACTGGGCTATAAGAGTGTCCGGGGGCCATACTCTCGAGGTTTCTCCCATCTGTCAGACCAGTAAGTCTGGTCTTTTTGGTTTTTTTTGTAAGTTAGAATTTCATTCAACATTTTTCTTCAGATCTGTCATGTACCCTCTATTGTGATCCCTGTCAGAGCAGTCGGTGGTGGTAGCCAGGCACCATCCAGTTGTGCTGGACTCAGTTTGGTGGAGGCTGTGGTAGTTGTGGTCCATTAGTCTTTTGGACTAATCTTTCCCTTGTGTCGTTGATTTTCTTCATTCTCTCTTGAAACCAGTGGAGTAGTATCTTAGATGGCCACTCACAAGATTTTAAGACCCCCGACGCTACTCACCAAAGTAGAATGTAGAAAATTTTCTTTATAAACTCTGTTATGCCAGATGAGCTAGATGTTCCCTGAGACTATGGTCCCCACAGCCCTCAGCCTAGTAGTTTGGTCACTCAGGGAGTTTGGATGTGTCTACAGAACTTCCATGACCTTGCCTTGGACAAGTTGTGCTGGCTTACCCGGTATGAAAACATTACATTTTTAAAAACAACTTTTAACCTCTTTAGGTTACAAAACCAAAAGTTTTGGCGTACTATTTTTATGATTTTCTTCTCTTTTCGTTTTATTAATTTATAATAGTTTAACATCATAGAACATTTTTATTATGTGATTTTAAGTACTCCTAGTTTTGTACATTTGATTGCAATATGATACCATACAGTAATTCTGCTAGGAATCTTTAAATATCTAAAAAATGTTTTTGAAGAACACATTAAAAAGTTATCCTTCTGAGTGGCATTAGAAATGTAAATTAATTCACTGCTGTTTTATTGAGTTAGAAGACAGACTGAAACACTAGCACCAATTCAAGTGTGATCTTCCTGTGTTTATTTTATTGGAATGTTGGTTTGAAACCTATGAGACAAGTAACCTGAATACAAACCTTAAAATTTAGCTGGATTATTAAGTAGCTCAAAGTGAGATATGTGAATCATAATACAGATAATCTTTCTAATTCGTAGGTTAGATACTTTGCAGATTCACTAAACTTATTCCTCTTCATTCATTTCTATATTTAGGTACCACCGTTTTTCCTATGTTCATGCTCTCCATTCCCTGTAGCCCTATTCTGGTTTGGTTTTTAGCTTTACACCACCATTACAGCAATCTTTCTAAAATATTTACTGAAAACCTAATAATTGATATAGCCACTTTTCTCTGTTTTGCTGATGGTTAGCAGCATTATCCAGTTTAGATTTCTATTATTTCTTTGTGAGAAGGAACTAATAGGCAGTGAGATCAATAAAAACCCATTGCCATCAAGTGGATTCCAACTCATAGCAAACCTATAGGACAGAATAGAACTGCCCCATAGGGTTTCCAGGGAGTGGCTGGTAGATTTGAACTGCTAAGCTTTTGGTTAGCAGCCTAGCTCTTAACCACTGTGCCACTAGGGCTTCTGAGATCAATAAAGGAATAGTAATTTGAAAGTAAATGTGGGAAGTTGTGAGCTACAAAGCAGAATAAATATGTCTAAATAATTATGTCCTTTGTAGAGGTAACTTACCTATTCTCTTTTTCTGGTATTAGTTAAATTAGTGTTGCCCTTTTTTGTTTTCTAAAGAGGTTCTTGGAATTCTAGAATGACTTGGAACAGTGACTACCTTTCATAGGCTTTCCTCCATAAATTTTCTTTAATGCAACCAAGTATGGTTTGAGTTTTTCTTTTTGCTCAATTTGAGCAAGGTAAATTACAGTGTTTACTGGATAAGAGGTAACAGGCAGGTGATATTACAAAAAGGCAACAGATTAAAAAAAGGAACTCTGAAGCAAATGGAATAACATAAGGAGAAGCAGTTAATGAGATGCGGTATAATTTAATAAGTCTGGAACTGAGAATTTAGAATACAAAATAAAATTTTGGACAGTGCTTAAAGTTTCAGCCTGTTTAATCTAAAATAGTTTCTTTCAAAATCTTCTTTATTTCCATCATAATTACACAGACATGCTTAAAATAAGGGAATCCTCCTGTTAAAAATATGCCTGTATTCTTATTGTACTGTGAATTGTATTGTTTGTTTTGAAAAGTTTCATGCCTTGTGCCTGCTACAGGAAAGGAACAAAAACTAACACACATTTAAGGGGACTTTTCATTTCTTGGAGTCAGACTGAACTTGAAGCTTTCTTAGGGAAAACCATAATTCTTGGAATTTTTCTCACAGATCTTCAAGACTGGGATGAATCTCAAGTGCCCAAAGCAACCCTTAGAATTGACTCAGCCTCTTTTGGCCCACTTAAACTCAGTGATTCGGACTAATCTATTTCTTATTCATCAGCTGCTTTGAACTTGGGCTCCAGAGTGTGATCCTAAACGGAACCAAGATATAGAGAAGATAAGTCATCTCATGTATCTTATTGGTATCAGGAGAAATATTGGAAGATGTAGATTTTCTAATCTCTCAAAATTTGGTTTTTAAATTGTTCATTCATTGGTTTCTGTTCTTCCTGGAGCTTAGGTAGAGTGTGAGCTAACTTAGTACCAACTATGGTCAGGAAAATATGAGCCTGATTATTTGATAGAAAAAAATTTATAAAATAATATGAGATGAAGTTATGTTTTATTATTAGGATAACCTTAAAAGCACTTCATTTGACATAAAAGCCCTAGGGACAGATTTACGTTGTGTCAGTACTTCTGAGGTCTTTGGCTCCGAGGTATGTAAAATTGGAGGGGATTCATGAACATAGTGGGGAATGATTAGGTAAACTAACTTACCTGTGCTGCATTTAATAATTGCCTCTAAATCATTGTAGCATGGTGTAATAGTTAAGAATGTGTGGACTCTGGAATCAGATTGTTGTTGTTTTGAGGTGCCATCTAATTGGTTCTGACTCATAGCTCAAAATATTTGAGCAAATAATCAGATTGCTTCGGCTCAGGTCGTGGCTTTACCATTTGCTGGCTGTGGGTTCTTGTGAAAGTTAGTGCCTTGATGTCCTGTCTTAGTTATCTAGTGTTTCTGTAACAGAATTACCACAAGTATATGGCTTTAGCAAAGAGAAATTTATTTTCTCACAGTCTAGGAGGCTGGAAGTCTAAATTCAAGGTGCAAGCTCCAGGGAAAGGCTCTGTCTCTCTGTGGTCCTTGCCATCAGTCTTCCCCTGGTCTAGGAGCTTCTCAGCACAGGGACCTTGTGTCTAAAGGACATGCTCCCCTCCTGGTTCTTCATTCTTGGTGGCATAAGGTCCTCCATCTCCCTGCTTGCTTCTCTTTTTTATATCTTAAAAGAGATTTACTCATGATACAACTTAATTTTGTAGATTGAGTCCCACCTCATTAACATAACTGCCTGTAATCTTGCCTCATTAACATCATAGAGGTAGGATTTACATCACATGGGAAGATCACATGAGATGACAAAATGGTGGACAATCACACAGTACTGGGAATTGTTGCCTAACCAAGTTGGCATACATTTTTGGGGGGCACAGTTCAATCCATAACAAGTCTGAATTTTCTTTTTTATTGGGGGGAGAGGGGAGGTATTAAATGAGATACTCCATATAAATATCTAACACATAGTAACTACTCAATAGATGTTATTAAAGTTCATTTTTGAGCCAATTTTATTATTTCTGGTTTTCTCTTCCCTAGCATTGTTCTGATAGAAGTCATGGGGTAAAAAACGAACACAAAACTATTGAATGGCTATGTGCTTTGATTCAGAGGAATACAATTTGTCAAGTAAAATTTAAGCTTTAGCTGCCCACATTTAGCTTCACTGATATTCCTTGTAGAACATCCATTTTGAAATTTTAAAATTAAAAAATTAAGTCAACCTTGGCTGAGAGTTTAGAGTTTTGGAATTTGTTAGAATCTCTAAAAATCACCAGAATATTGCTGCCAGTCCTGACAGTAGATTAGGTTAATGGGAGCTGCTAGGACAGTGACTGGAATGCACGACTCTGTTGTGACAATTGTGGTTCATACAGAAGGGAAGGCGGACACCTTTTTTTTAGTTTTAATTGATTTGAGGTATCTGGAAACAGGGTAGACATTTTCTGTTCTGAATACTGCTCTGGTACCAGTGTGTGTTAGCATCCATTGGTGTCACTCATTAGAGTTAATAAGTTCTTATTCAAGTTTTGTGTAACACCTCTTACTGTATTAGAGCCTTTTACATATTTCTAAAACTCTTTACTTATCAGCAACATACTTTATTTAAACAAAGGTTAATTTTGCAACAAAATTTTCCTTATGAACCATTCATCTCCCTTAAACATTGCTACGTGTTTTGGCATATATATCAGTAAATGACTCAGTTTTTAATTATAGATTAAACTCTGTATTAAGGAAAATCAAATTTGATGGAGGCATTTTATGTATAGTTAAAACTGCTTATGCTTAATCATCCTTCTTTATTGGAAAGGAACATTAATAGTAGTTGTTCAGGAAAAAATCTGAAATCTTTACATTATGTTGAGTACAATTTAATTGGACAAAATGAAGTAATAGATATGTTCAACAAATAAGTTTTTAAAAATGTGCCTTAAGAATGGCTGTAGCTGGTAACATACCCTTAGAAAGCTTGAAAAGTCACCTATTCCATTCTCTTGTTTTCTTATAAGTAAGATTGGATTTCTTGTGCTGTTTGGCACTTAGGGTAGAATTATCATGACTTGAGATTTGTAGCCCTATCTATTCTTTCACTTTCTAAAATATACTCAGTCAAATAAGACTAGGGTTATGGTTGCCAAACACCTTTTAATGTTTTAAAAACTGTGATGGGTTTGAGATTTTATCCTGCTCGCAGGCTGATAGGTTTGCCATAGTTTCAGAGGTACTGCTAGAAGTCCTGAAACTCTTGGGTTGCAGACAAGACTTCATTACTCATGGCAGGCAAGAAGCATGAGCTTCATGTTTGTAGTGTGTATGGTTTGTTTGTTTGTTTGTTTGTTTGTTTTTTTCCCTCAAGTCCTGCAGAGGCTTTGTGGGTCCAGGTTGATGCTGCATGCACAGTGGGTTTGTGCCAAAGCTAAAGACTCTGAGCTTAGAAAATTCCCGATCTTATAAGGAGGCTGCTAGCTGATTTGCCCAACCTTTGCCTCCTAGGGAGATATTATCTTTAATATCCTGGCCAGATAAACCTGCCCTCTGCCCTGGCCCAGACACAGAGCAGAGATATTTGCGCATAAACCTCTCTAAATCCGAAATTGCTGTCCTTTCATAGTGCCGTACTTTTAACTTAAAATACTTTGACAGATTTATCATACAGGAGGATGGGTTCTGGCAGTGGGGTCTTGGGATAGAGGGATATGAGGAGATGATTTTCAGGTAAAGGAAAGGAGCCAACGTATTCTAGAAAACAGCAATGTTAAGTCTAGTGTTTCAAGGCAGGGCAGGCAGAACACCTGCAGTCAGAATCACTTGCATATTTGATGTGCAGATTCCTAGGCACTGCTGTATCAGAATCTCTGGGATAGAGGCTAACCAGGAATCTCCATTTTAAGACAGTTTCAAGTGAATTTTATGCATATTGAATTTCAGAACCATCACTGAATTCTCTACTGACTCCTGTTAGGATGGCTCTTCTGATGGAAGCTCCTTCTCCCCAGGGTGGGGGAAAAGCAGGGGTGAGTTGAGGTAGCTGTTCCTGATGACTTAGCCATTCCGTGTACTGTGAAATTATTGAAGTAGGTATTCAGGGTCAGCCTTAGGTAATGGAAGGACAATGGGATCTGTTTAATAGTCTTCTGCTCTTAAGTCCTGTCTCAGTTGGCAAGTTAATGGTGAGGCACAACCCTATGTATTGTGCAGAGACTTCACTCATATTTTCTAAAACCTCAGCTCTTCCTAGGAAGGGAGGAATTGCAGGTGAGGAAATGTGTCAGAGAGCTAAGGTGGCCTTCTGGAGCCATGATTAAAATAAACCAACGTTGATTTATTCTAAAGCACAGACTGTTGACGCTGTACATAACTGCCCTCCTGTTTTAGTGGAAAGGGCATGGCTGTGGATTCAGATAGCCTTAGGTCAGAAGTATGGCTCTATCACTTACTGGCTTTACTAGTGACTCTACATGTCCCTAAACTTCAGTGCCTCATTTAAAAAGTGGATGTGATGATTTTTACATTCAAGGTTATTTGTAGAGTGCTTAGTATACTTCTGCCCCAAAGTACACATTCTAATAAATGGCAACTATTATTCAGCAGTTTACAACGAGACATAAAATGCAAATATATCTCATGCAGTTAACCAGTTATAGGCTGAGTCTGTCAAATTATGAAATACTATATGGTCTCCTGTTTTTATGTAGTATGATAGCTAGAAGCTAGGAAGATACAGTGAGTGAAGGCCTTTTCCTTTGGGAAGAGAATGTAGGACTCCAATTTTTTTTTTTTTTTTAAACCACCCACATTGTTGTTGTTAGGTGCCCTCTTGTCGATTTCGACTCATAGTGTGTGCCTGTGTGACAGAGTAGAACTGCCCCATAGGGTTTCCAACCATTCATACCCCTGTAAATTCTAAACTTGATTCTAGCCCAGATTTTTCTTATAGCTCTAAATGCTTCTTAGAGCTCCAGATGTTTATTTGAAGTGTATACAGTTCATTTCCAACAGGTAACCACTTACCATATCCAAGTCTAAACTTGGCTCTTTTTCCCTAAACCTGGTCTTCTTCCAGGGCTTCCTACCTCAGTGAATGGAACTGTTATCCATCTGCCTCCTCTACAAAATCTAACATTTTACCAAGTTTTACTGACTGTTACTATGTAAATTTCTTTCTGCCTTCTCTTCATCTTCATCACCGTAACCCTGTTATAAACTACTGTCATCTCACATCTGATCCCTCCTCTGCTTCCTCTCTCATAGTTCAGCCAAATTTGATATTTTTTTTTCAAAACAGCGTTAATTGGCATTGTTGTTGTTGTTAGGTGCCTTTGAGTTGGTTCTGACTCAGTGACCTCCTGCGTGATAGAACGAAACACTGCCCGGTCCTGCGCCATCTGCACAATCATTGCTGTGTTTGAGCGCATTGTTGTAGCCACTGTGTTAATCCATCTCATTGAGGGTCTTCTTCTTTCTTGCCGACTCTCTACTGTACCAGGCATGATGTCCTTCTCCAAGGATGGCTCCTCCTGATAACATGTCCAAAGTAAACGAGATGAAGTCTCACTATCCTTGCTTCTAAGGAGCATCCTGGAAGGTTGAAATGTTCTTGTGAAAACTCCTAGTACTTTAGTATTTTCTTGAAAATTGGTTTAGTGCTGTTGTTTACATTTTAAAATTAGTGCCTTCAATAAGATTTTGTTTTCCGTCTATCCTCAATTCTCCCTAGGAGTGCACAACTTCAAAAAAAGAGGTACAGTCAGCAGAAAAAAAGAAGTGGTCTGAGCATTTATGCTTTAAATATGCATGTTAATTAGAAAAATATGAAAACAGATGTTACATAAATTATTGCAGTCCCAGGGCAGCAGTAAGTTATACACTGACAATAATTTTTATATGTGCATGTGTGTATCTATTTCTAGATTTCTTAGTATTTATGCAGTTCTTAAGAGAATAACTAGGAAAAGAACTGGTATATCTTTTCAGTGAGACAGTGGTAAACATTCCTTATGCATATGGATTGCTAAGGAAGTCTGGTTGTTTCCTACAGTCTTACTGTCGACATGGTCTTCTCTGTTTCCTGATTCTGTTCATAAGTCGTCTCTTTTTCCCATAAGTCATCTCTTTTTTCCATAAGTCTTCTCTTCTTCCTCCCTTCTTGGTTTCTCTGATGGTGTGTAAATGCAGTCTTTTACTGGATCTGTCTTGTCACAACAACAAGGTTAATTACGATCTTGAAAGTGTAAGAAATGTAAAACTGTACATAAAAGTATGTCTTTCCGAACAAAATTACAACTTCTCAGAACACAACATGTAGTACCACTAAATTTTTCTTCTAGTTATTGTCACATTTTTCTGAAGAAATAGCCATCATTCTTTGAATAGTAGTAACATAGTAGTGTGACAATATATGTTAAGTGCTACATAAACACAACATTCATTAAATATATATACATTGGATTAATTGAAAGATATTTGAATATCTTTCACTCTGAAGAGCCATCTGTAGAATAAAGCTGGTCGTATTTTTATGTACATATGTGTATGTATACATACACACACACACACACACACACACACACAAGAAGCAGACGTGCATTGTTTTAGTGGTATAGTAATTTTTAGTTCAACTGTACAAGCCAAACCAGATGAATATATTCATGTCCAAGGAGTGGCTGACAACATTTAGATGTTTTCCATGTGTGAAATATAGAAAAGTGCAATTTATAAGTTTTCAGATAAGATTGAAAGCTAAAACTATACTATAACAGAATATAAGTCATTCTCTTTATCAAACAAAGAAAGAAACATAAGTTGTATTTAATACAATGGATATATCTAAAAGGGCATAAAACATTAGTTCTTGGAAATCTTTTCTAGAGATAAATGCCAGATTCATTTGCCTTCTTTATAAAATGTACTTTTGTTATTTGGTCTTACAGAGCATGTGATGCTAAAATTTGTTTGAAGTGATTAATTTCTGTTAGAGCTCAGTATGTTTTAGCTAGATCTATTATTACAATGTTTTTCAGCTCTATATTATTGACTTGTGTTTTACATTATACTATCTAACTGGTGCTGCCCTTGTGTGCATGTTCTGAGCCATCAGTACACTCCCAACGGGTTGTTGGACCTTAAGACCTAATAGAGAAGGAGATCTGGAGGAGAGTTAATAACCATATATTTAGGTATTTATTATTTTAAGAGGATCTTTACTTAAATTGGATAGCACATTTAAGAAATTCAGTTGTCATTCTTGAAGATTTTGTGTAGTAACATATATGTCAAATATATATGGGAATATATTACTAAAGGTGATTAAAATTTTTTTTTTTCTCCCTAGAAATAAAGGCTTACAGAGATTAATTTGTAACTTACAAATAACATACACTTGTCATCACTGATGCATCTGTACTCTAATTTTTCATTTATTAATGCTTTGAATCCATTTTCAATGTAATTTTTTTAAATGTCAAATTTTCATTTTTTTGTATTATGTGATTTTAATACTTCACATTATTTTACTATGTGTTAGAGTAGTACGTTCAATACTTAATTACTTTTATGTCATTTCACTGAGAAGTCAAATGAAGTTTCAACAGGTGATTTGTTTTATAGTGAAGTTTTTTGGGTTTTGATATTATGCTTTTTATTGTTGGTATTATAAAACATCTCCCTTTTCCCCAAGAATTAAAATATATGACCAAAAGAGTGATTAATGAATAGGCTAACATTTGTCCCCAAAGAGCTAAAATGTTTTGAATTTTTTAGCCTGTCTTTCACATTGTTTGGTTTGATTGAGGGTTCCCTCTAGGATAGGAGCATTTGAAACTTTTATTTATTTCTTTTTCTAGGTAGATGTTCTTTCTCCAGCAGCTCGGTTAGGGAAAACTCAGCTGGTCTCTAATTCTTGATTCATCTTACTTGCTGATCAAGACCTATAACAAGAGCATGCTGTCTTGATTTGTGGATCAATAAAGTTTTCCTGAAAGGTAAGCACGTATCTATTCAAAATGTACATTTAAATATTGAGTCCTCTCAATACCCTTACCATAGTAATGTGTTCTCTAGATTTTTGTGAAAAAACAAAAAAGTACAACTGTGTGTGTGTGTGTGTGTGTGTGTGTGTGTGTGTGTGTGTGTGTGTGTACACACAAACTTTTGCCAAGTTTAGACTGTACGCTACTTCAGGGGATAATATCTTTTTTTTCCCCCCACAAGCAGACTTCTAACATTTTCCTCAAGGAACTCTATTCGTATCATTGTTCCACCCCACCCTCCCCAATCCCCGCCTTTGGACATTTCCTAAACCCCTTTGTTGTTGTTGTTAGTTGCCATGTAGTTGGTTCTGACATACAGCAAGCCTATGTGGGCAGAATAGAACTGCTTCAGGAGTAGCAAAATTAGAAACATTGAACGTAGAGTTGACAGTAACTCAGATGGGTGCCATTCACATTTTTTTAAATTAACTCAACCTATAGTAAGAAATAAGTTTTACATGAGCCAGTTTCCATAGATGAATGCACACATGAAACTCAAAGAAATTTTTTTTTTCTTGTTTGGATGTGTTTATCGATAATATTTTTTTTGTTATATATATGTATATTATTGTACTTCAGGTGAAGGTTTACAGAACATATAGTTTCTCATGAAACAGTAGTACACATATTGTTTTATGACATTGGTTAACAACCCCACAACATGACAACCCTCTCCCTTTTCAGCCTTTTTAAAATTTTTTTTGTGAAAATATACATAGCTAAGGATACACCATTTCAAAAATTTCTACATGCACAGTTCAGTGACATCGGCTACACTCTTCCAGTTGTGCTGCTATTCTCACTTTAGATGAAGGCTTACAGAACAAAATAGTTTCTCATTTAACAGTTAGTACACATGTTGCCCTATGACAATGGCTAACAATCTCACAACACATCAACAATATCCTTACTCAACCTTGGGTTCCCTATCACTAGCTTTCCTGTCCCCTTCTGCCTTCTGGCCCTTGTCCCTGGACTGCTGTGCCTCATTAGTCCGATTTGGTTTTATGGGGCCGTCCAATCCCCAGCTGAATGGTGAACCTCAGAAATGACTTCACCACTGAGCTAAAAGGGTGTCTGGGGGCCATACTCTCGGGGTTTCTCCAGTCTCCTTTAGGCTAGTAAATCTGGTCTTTTTTTTGTGAGTTAGAATTTTGTTCTACATCCTTCTCCAGCTCTGTCCAGAACCCTCTGTTGTGATCCTGGTCAGAGCAGTCAGTGGTGGTAGCCGGGCACCATCTAGCTATACTGGAATTAGTCTGGTGGAGGCCTTGGTAGCTGTGGTCCATTAGTCCGTTGGACTGATTTTTTCCTTGTATCCTGTTGTCTTCATTCTCCCTTGCTCCCAAAGGGATAAGACCAGTGGAGTATCTTTAGATGGCTGCTCAGAGGCTTTTAAGACCCCAGACGCTACTCACCAAGTAGAATGTAGAACATTGTCTTTATAAACTGTGTTACGCCAATTGAGCTAGATGTTCCCCGAGACCATGGTCCCCACAGCCTTCCATCCAGCAATTCAGCCCCTCAGGGAGTTTGGATGTGCATATGGACTTTCCATGACCTTTCCTTGTACAAGTTGTGCTGGTTTCCCTTGTACTGTGTACTGTCTCACCCTTCATCCAAGATACCACTTAATCTATTGCCTATTTCATATTTCCCCCCTACCCCTCCCATCCCTGGTAACCAACAAAGATTGTTACATTTTGTGTGTGAATTTTTTCATGGGTTTTTACAATAGAGGTCTCATACAAGATTTGTCCTTTTGTGATTGACTTATTTCACTCAGCATAAATGTCCTGCAGTTTCATCCATGTTATGAGATGCTTCACAGATTCATCATTGTTCTTTATCATTGCGTAGTACTCCATTGTGTGTATGTGCCATAGTTTGTTTATCCATTCGTCTGTTGATGGGCATCTAGGTTGTTTCCATCGTTTTGCTATTGTGAACAATGCTGCCATGAACATAGGTGTGCATATGTCTATTCGAGTGACGACTCTTATTTCTCTAGGATATATTCCTAGGAGCGGGATTGCTGGATCCTATGGTATGTCTATATCTAGCTTTCTGAGGAAGCGCCATATCATTTTCCAAAATGGTTGTATCATTTTCCATTCCCACCAGCAGTGCATAAGAGTTCCAATCTCCCTGTACCCCCTCCAACATTTGTTATTTCCAGTGTTTTTGATTCATGCCAGTAATGCTGGGGTGAGATGGTATCTCACTGTGGTTTTAATTTGCATTTCTCTAATGGTTAGTGATCGCGAGCGTTTCCTCACGTTGGCCGCTTTAATGTGTTCTTTGGTGAAGTGTCTGTTCATCTCCTTTGTCCATTTTTTAATAGGATTATTTGTCTTTTTGTTGTAGAGGTGTTGGATTTTCTTGTAGATTATGGAGATTAGACCTTTGTCTAATCTGTCCAAAATTTTTTTCCCAGTCTGTAGGTTCTCTTTTTATTCTTTTGGTGAAGTCTTTTGAAGAGCATAGGTGTTTGATTTTTAGAAGATCCCTGTTATCTAGCTTATCTTTTGGGGTTTGTGTGTTGATGGTTATGGTTTGTATCCTGTTAATGCCGTGTATTAAGGCCTGTAGTGTTGGTCCTATGTTTTTTTCTATGAACTTTATAGTTTTAGGCTTTCTATTCAGGTCTTTGGTCCATTTTGAATTAGTTTTTGTATACGGTGTGAGGTATGGGTCCTGTTTCATTTTTTTGCAAATGGATATCCAGTTGTGCCAGCACCATTTGTTAAAAAGACTGTCTTTTCCCCATTTGATGGACTTTGGCCCCTTGTTGAAGATCAGGTGACCGTAGGTGGATGGATTTACATCTGGGCGCTCAATTCTGTTCCATTGGTCAATGTATCTGTTGTACCAGTACCAGGCTGTTTTGACTACTGTAGCTGTATAGTAGGTTCTGAAGTCAGGTAGTGTGAGTCCTCCAACTTTATTCTTCTTCTTCAGTAGTGCTTTACTTATTTGGGGCTTCTTCCCTTTCCATATAAAGTTAATGATTAGTTTTTTCCATCTCTTTGAAGAATGTTGTTGGTATTTGGATCGGGATTGCGTTGTATTTGTAAATTGCTTTGGGTAGAATTGTCATTTTCACAATGTTGAATCTACCTATCCATGAGCATGGTATGTTTTTCCATTTATGTAGATCCTTTTTGGTTTCTTGCAGTAGTGTTTTGTAGTTTTCTTTGTATAGGTCTTTGACATCCCCGGTTAGATTTATTGATAAGTATTTTATTTTTTTAGGGGCTATTATAAATGGTATTGTTTTCCTGATTTCCTTTTCTTCATTCTCCTTATTGCTGTATAGGAATCCAACTGATTTTTGTATGTTTATCTTGTATCCTGCTACTCTGCTGAATCTATTAGTTCCATAGATTTCTTGTGGAGTCTTTAGGGTTTTCTATGTATAGTATCATATCATCCACAAACAGGGACAGTTTAACTTCTTCATTACCAATTTTGATGCCCTTTATTTCTTTCTCTTGCCTTATTGCTCTAGCTAGAACTTCCAGTGCAATGTTAAATAGGAGTGGTGATAAAGGGCATCCTTGTCTTGAAACTCAAAGAAATTTTATGAAATAAATTTTACCCTAAGTACCTGGAATGTATGCTATGGTCTGTTCTTTTGTATTCTTTGTATACTTCATTTAATATATGCTGGTGCCCATAACTAAATTTATTTCTGTATTCAGTAATAGGTCACCTTTGCAATTTGAAAGACCCTGCTTTACATCGCTTGCCTGTTTGTTCTTGACTGAATTGGGAATCAGGCACTTTCTTTTTGCTTCATTCAAGTTGCTTTTTTTCCTGTCTCCTTGCTTCTTATCTCTCTCCTTATTTTTCATAAGCTATCAAGCGACCTGGTAAAAGAACTAGGTAACTGCTGGGAAACATCAGAGCCATTACTTGGTTCTTCTGTGGTAGGAACAGAGGTACAAAAGATCAGATCTCAAAATTCAAAGGAAGATAAATCTTTGATAGAATCATCATCCCTTTATAGTAACTTGCATATTTCTTTATTCTTTTCTTGATCCTTTCTACCTATGTAAATTGTCTGTGTGTGCTGATGCTCTCAAATTATTCTTTGTTTAAAATATCTTTAACCTTTTAAGTCCTGTGTATCAGCTCAGGATAACCCTGTTCCTTTCCCAGTGTGATCTCTTCCAGTACTTGTTGCTATTTTTTCCTTTTAATAAATTACTGGCACCCCCCCCCCCCCAAATTATAAAAGTAATATGTTGTACTAGGAAGTGTGGTAAATATTGAAAAGTATAAAGAAGATAAAACTTATACCTAGTTCTATTCTGTTGTGCAGAGGTGAACTGATGTAACACTTGAAAAATAAAGACCATTACTTTTAATTTTGCTGAAGTTTAATACAGGAAAAAAAATGAAATGAAGCTTAAATGATTAATGAACCTCAGATAAGTATTTTTCCAGACAGTAAATATGAGTTTCTAAGAGTCTTCCAAAATTAAAGATGATTATAAAAATCTTTTAGTACTCTGGAAATAAGACAAGAAAAGGCTGATCTGAAAGCATAATATTCTATGATAGTGATAAATGACTTTCAGCAAATATTATATCCAGTATTTTTTGTATAACAGTTTTTCATCAGTTCATAGTATCACTTAGGTCTGGTTTTGTTCCCAAATTAACTGACCAGTGGACATTTTTTTTCCAGAATAAAAGATTCTTACTTTTCCTCATTTATTTCATATCACACCATATTTTAGCTTGTTTCATATTTCTGTGTTTTTTCATGCAGTTCTTTGTTTTTACTGGAGTTTTAAATTGCCATTCTTTTTATTGCTCAGAGGAGATCTGTGCTATTTTTATTGATAGCATACCACACTTGTACTTTCACACTACTAAATCAGACAATAACATTTTTGTGAGGTTGTCTGCTTTGTTTTGAAGAAATTCCTCACTTATCTTTATCTTCTGTCTTGATATAGACCAGCGCTTCCTTGGCCTTTTGCTAAAGTGTCAGATTTCTTTTCATTATATTACTGGGTGAGTTCCACTGTTTCTTATATTGCGTTGTTATTTTCATTCTTAGACTCCTTTAAATAAATTTTCAGGAAAGTTAAATGGGAGCTGAATTTTCTGATTTGTGCAGATTTGAAAATGCTTTTATTCTTGTGGTTGATTGATAATTTAGTTGGATACATATTTCTAGTTTTAAAATAAATTTTCTCAGTACTTTGGAGTCTTTTTTTACCATTCTTTTACTATCCAATTGATGGTACCATATCGTCTGCTATTCATTATTCATTCTGATAAATCGAAAGCTAGACTGCAGATTTTTCTGGGAGCTATCATAGTGAAAACAAAGTAGACAGAAATCCTTGATGAAGCTTACATTTTCGGATGAATAAAATACGCAATAGGTTACATAGTGAAGATGGAAAATAAAATGCAGAGGTTTGAGAGGAAGTTCAGAGTATAGGAAGGGGGTGGAATTTCTTTTTTAATAAACCTTTTTTTTGGTGAGATGAAATTTGCATAACAGAAAATGAACCATTTTAAAGTGAATAACTCAATGGCATTAAATACATGCATTTTGGATTCGTTGTTAGGAAAGACGAGTCCCTAGAAAAGGACATCATTGTTGGTAAAGTTGAGGGTCAGTGAAAAAGGGAAATCCTCAAAGAGATGGATTGACACAATAGCCACAACAGTGTGCTCAAATGTATCAAAGATCATGAGGATAGCGCAGGACTAGGCAACGTTTTATTCTTTATACACACGTTTGCCGTGACCTGGAGCTGACTCATCAGCAACTAACAACAACAAGTACATTCACAGTGTTGTGCAACTATCACCTCTATCTAGTTCCGAAGTATATTTATTGCCCCAAAAGGAAATTCCATACTCATTGTAGTTACTCTCCACTCCCCCCCTTACAAACACCGATATGCTTTCTGTCTCTATGGATTTACCTATTCTAGGTATTTCATATAAATGGAACCATACAATATGTGACCTTTTGTGTCTGGCTTTTTTCAGTTAGCATAATTTTTTCAACTTTTATCCATATGGTAGCATGGATAAGTACTTCATTCCCCCCTTTTTTTAATTGAGGTAAAAGTCACATAACATACAATTAACCATTTTAAAGTGTAATATTCAGTAGCATTTAGTGCATTCACACTGTTGTCCAACTACCACCTCTGTAATTTAAAATCTTTTGTCACCCCTCAAGAACATCATGAATCCATTAAGTAGTTACTTCCTATTTCTCATGCCCCTCATGCACAGGCAACCAGTAATCTACTGGATTTGCCTATTCTGATATTTCATATAAAAGAAATCAGTTAACATATGACCTTTTGTGTCTGCTTCTTTCACTTAGCATAATGTTTTCAAGGTTTATCCATGTTGTATTATTTATCAGACTTCATTCCTTTTTCTGATAATATTCCATCGTTTTTATATACCACAATTTGTCCATTCATTAATTGATGGACACTTGGTTTTCTCTCTGGCTGTTGTGAATAGTGCTGCTGTGAACATGTGTGTACATGCTTTTGAGTCTTTGTCTTCAATTCTTTTGAGTATAAATCTAGGAGCGGAATTGCTCGGTCGTGCGTTCATTCTATTTTTTGCTTTTTGAGGAACAGTTAACTATGATGCTGAGCAGGTTTCAGTAGAGCTTCCAGATTCAGACAGACTAGGAAGAAAGGCCTGGTGATGTACTTCTGAAAAATCAGACAGTGAAAACCATGTGGATCACAGTGGTCCAGTCTGTAACCAATCATGGGAATGGTACAGGAATGGGCAGCGTTTTGTTTCGTTGTGCATAGTGTCACCATGTTTCCAACTTGAGAGCAGCTAACAACAACAACAGCATTTAACTTTTACGATGAATGAGATGAGGAGCATTAGTGAGTGTCATCATCTAATTTATAGGATTACTGGCCAGTGGGTTGAGAATAGATTTTAAGGGAGCAAGGGCAGAAGCAGAAACACCAGGTAGAATACTAGAGGTGAGTTTCGTGGTTTAAACAACAAGATTTGCTGATGAACTGGATTTGAGTTATAAGATAAAGAGAGGAAGCCAAAGTGACTTCAATATTTTTGGTCTAAATATCAGAAAAGATAGAGTTTTATTTAAAGAGAAGAATATTATTTAAAAAGTGCGTTTGGGGAGGAGGTCAGGAGTTTGATTTTGGACATGTTAAGTTGGAGAATCCTGTTAGGACTTCAAGTGGAAAGATCAATGAGACACTTAAATATACTTGGCCTGGAGTTAAGCGCAAAGGTCTGGGATAAAGGAAAAACTGTGACTGTTATCAGTCGTAGATGATATTTAAAGCTATAAGACTGGATGCAATCCAGTAAATACAGCTAAATAGGATTCAATATTCTAGCCTTGGGGTACTTTGAGTAAAGGGTTAGGAGAAGAGAATCAGCAGAGGAGGCCAGGGAAGGAATGTCCAGTGAGGGGAGAAGAAAACTCATTTGGTTTTCAGAATACTGAGAGGGCAGTGGTGGTTTAGTGGTAGATTCTTGCCTCTCATGCAGGAGGACCAGGTTTGGTATCTAGTGTTTAGTTCCATTGTGCGTGGGGTCACCATGAGTCGGAGATTGCCCTAAGTCAGGGATCCACTCATTGGCAGCTAACAACATTGTAGGTAAGTGACGAAAATGTTTCAAGAAAGAGTGATCATCTGTGACGAATGCTGCTAACAATTGAAGTTAGAGATGGACTGTGAATTGACTATTGGATTTAGTAACGTAAGGTCATTGGTAACTTTGAGAAGAGCAGTTTTAATAGATCAAAGAATGCTAATTGGGGTGAGTTCCAGGGAGAGTGGAAGGAGAAACGTGCTATCTTAAGGGAGAAGTTAGGTCAAAAGAAGATTTTTTTTTAAATAGGAGAGAAGTAGCATACTAATGTGAAAACCTAAAAAAACCAACCAAACCCATTGCCATTGGGTCGATTCCGACTCACAGCGACCCTGTAAGACAGAGGAGAACTGCCTGATAGAGTTTCCAGGGAGCGGCAGGTGAATTTGAACTGCTGACCTTTTGGTTAGCATCCATAGCTCTTAACCACTGTGCCACCAGGGCTCCAAGGCCCCAGTAAAGAAGGACAAATTGTAGATGCCAGAAAGAGTGGAGAATCGTTGGAGCAATGTGTACAATGTGTACATGGGCTTCAGATAGGGGCACGCATGGTTTATTCTTAATAATAGGAAGGAAGGCAGAGTATATGGGCACAGATCCATCTTTAAAAGCCTTCAGTCAAGCTTTGTACTGCCTACAGGATATATGGCATGTGAAAAGCATCATGACTAGCTGCTTCCTACCCTTTAGGCTTGTCCTGTTCTGCTCACCTCTTTTTGCTTTAGTTATGTAAACGAATGGTGGTTTTCATTTGACCAACAAAGTTGAGGTATTTTCTAATTTAAAAAATTCTGTTAATGGAATTAAGACGTATAACAGGCATTTATGAACTGTATACCTCTTGACTTCCTATTCTTCATAGTGTAATCCATTATTTGTTATGATCCACACAGTCAAATGCATTTGCATAGTCAATAAAACACAGGTAAACATCTTTCTGGTACTCTCTACTTTCAGCAAAGATCCATTTGATATGAACAATGATATCCCTCATTCTATGTCCTCTATTGAATCTGGCTTGAATTTCTGGCTGCTCCTGGTCAATGTATTGCTGCAGCTGTTTTTGAATTATCTTCAGCAAAATTTTACTTGTGTGTGATATTAATGATATTGTTGGATAATTTCTGCATTCTGTTGGATCACCTTTCTTTGGAATGGGCGCAAATATAGATCTCTTCCAGTCAGTTGGCCAAGTAACTGTCTTCCAATTTCTTGGCATAGACGAGTGAGCGTTTCCAGTGTTGCATCCATTTGTTCAAACATCTCAATTGGTATTCTGTCAATTCCTGGAGTCTTGTTTTTTGCCAATGCCTTCAGTACAGCTTGGACTTCTTCCTTCAGTACCATCAGTTCTTCATCACATGCTATCTCCTGAAATGGTTGAACGTCGATCAATTCTTTTTGGTACAGTGACTCTGTGTATTTTTCCCATCTTCTTTTGATGCTTCCTGTATCATTGTACCCATAGAATCCTTCAAAGTTGCAACTCAAGGCTTGAAATTTTTCTTAAAACAGTTCTTTCAGCTTGAGAAATGCCATGCATGTTCTTCTTCCTTTTTGGTTTTCTAACTCCAGGTCTTTGCGCATTTCATTGTAATACTTTACTTTGTCTTCTTGTGCTGCCCTTTGAAATCTTCTGATCAGCTCTTTTACTTCATCATTTCTTCCATTTGCATTAGCTACTCTATGTTCTTGAGCAAGTTTCAGAGTCTCTTATATACATTTTGGTCTTTTCTTTCTTAACTGTCTTTCTGTTGACCTTTTGCTTTCTTCATGTATGATGTACTTGATATCTTCCCACAACTTGTCTGATTTTCAATCATTAACGTTCAGTGCATCAGATCTACTCTTGAGATGGTCTCTAAATTCAGGTAGGCTGTGCTCAAGGTTCTACTTAAGCTCTCGTGGACTTGTTTTAATTTTCTTCAGCTTCAACTTCAGTTTGTATCTGAGCAATTGATGGTCTGTTCCGCAGCTGGCCCCTGGCTGCCTTCTGACTAATGACTACGCAAAGGCATTCAACTGTGTGGATCATAACAAATTATAGATAACATTGCAAAGAATGGGAATTCCAGAGTACTTAATTATGCTCATGTGAAACCTGTAAATAGACTAAGAGTCAGTCATTTGAACAGAACAAGGGAGTACTGCATGCTTTCAGATCAGGAAAGGTGTGCATCAGGGTTGTATTTTCATCATTCTTAATCTGTGGAGCTCTGGTGGCATAGTAGTTAAGAGCTTGGCTGCTAACCAAAAGGTCAGCAGTTCAAATCCACCAGTTGCTCCTTGGAAACCCTATGGGGGCAGTTCTACTCTGTCCTTATGGAGTCACTATGAGTCGGAATCCACTCAACAGCAATAGGTTTGGGTTTTTGTTTGTTTGTTTGTTTTTGGTTTATTCAGTCTGTATGCTGAGCAAATAATCTGAGAAGCTGGACTATTTGAAGAAGAACGCGGCATCAGGATTGGAGTAAGACTCATTAAGAACCTGCAATATGAAGGTGACACAACCTTGCTTGCTGAAAGTGAAGAGGACTTGAAACACTGATGAAGATAAAAAACTACAGTCTTCATTGTGGATTACATCTCAAAATAAAGAAAACAGAAATCCTCCCACCTGGATCAGTAGGCAACATCATGATAAACAGAGAAAAGACTGAAGTTGTCAAGGATTTCATTTTACTTGGATCCGCAATCTATGCTTATTGAAGCAGCAGTCAGGAAATCAGATGACGCATTGCATTGGGCAAATCTGCTGCTAAAGACCTCTTGAAAGAGTTAAAAAGCAAAGATGTCACTTTGAGGACTAAGGTGTATCTGACCCAAGCCATGACATTTTCAGTTGCCTCATATGCATGCAAAAGCTGGACAGTGAATAAGGAAGACTGAAGAAGAGTTGATGCATTTAAATTATGGTGTTGGCGAAGAGTATTGAATATACCGTGGACTGCCAAAGGAATGAACAAATCTGTCTTGCCAGAAGTACAGCCAGAATGCTCTTTAGAAGGAAAGATGATGAGGCTTTGTCTCATGTACTTTGGACATGTTATCAGGAGTGACCAGTCCCTATAGAAGGATGTCTTGCTTGGTAAAGTAGAGGGTCAGTGAAAAAGAGAAGTCGTCTTAATGAGATGGATTGACACAATGGCTGCAACAATGGGCTCAAACATGATTGTGAAGATGGCGCAGGACCGGGGAGTGTTGTTGTACAACACTGAGTTGCTCTGAGTTGGAATTGACTTTTCTAATACCTAACTACAACATTCCTCTCAAGTTTGTAAATATTTCTGTAGACTGTTCTAGACAGCCTCCAAACGACATTAAGGCCAGAAGTATGACCATCATCTCCTTTCTCATACCAACCTTAGGAAGCTTATGATTCAAATTCATATTTCAGAAAAATGATAAATTACTACATGTCCTTGGTTGAACAGTAAAATCATGAATGTAAAAGGTGTGTTCAATTTATTATGACCCGTTTTTCTTCTAGCCGTCTCAGCCAAGGAGCACGGTCGATGAATAAGGATACAGTAGTGTCATTAGAATTCTAGCATCTTCCTTCTGATATAATGGGATCTCTAGTGTATCTTTCATGGGCTTCTGAGTTGTGATAATGATGCTCTTTCTACCCATTACTAGTCAAGCTCCTAGCTCTCTATAGTGATAAAACTCCCCCTATCACTGTATATACTGTTTATGGTGCCTGTGGCATGACTCAAGTTGCTTGTTCGTTGCGCTCTGATACTGTAGTACTTTAGTTAGGAGGGATAACAGGTGGGACAGGAGCATTTATAAGGCCAAACAGCTGAGCAGCCTTGTGCTTACTCTTCCCCATAGCACCTGTAGTGGTTCATCTTTTCGATTTTTTCTAATTCTTTACAGCCCCCACCTTTCCCTGAAACCTGGCACAATTTTCTTGATTATTGAACTGGAATATAATTTGAGGAACATCTCCTGTGCATCCATACATTCACTCGTCTGCTTAGGACACATTTACTGATAGTCAGTATACTTGGTATGCTCTCTTTGGGAAATAAGATAACTTGTGCTTCTTATAATCTTATTTTGATTCCCTCTAAAATGCAGGTTCTGCCTTATTGGATTTCTCTTTTGGTACATACTGACAATCAATACATTGTGGTTTAGTACTTAGCATATCTATTATTTGGTGAGAGGCTGCCCAGGACTTCATGGGCTAATCCTGAGAAAGGTCCTAAGTGAATTCTCCTTTTCACAGGTGGATAGTTCTTATATCACATCAGCTTCTTTGCCATCTCCTTAGCCGATTCAAAGTAACTTTGTTATTTGACATCATGTAGTTTGTCTTCTTTCATTTTCTTTGGACATAGAAATCCTTCCACCTGGGCTTCACATGTACATTTATCTAGTGGGTTGTCATTTTGTCATCTGGGCCCTATTTTCTGTGTTTAGGTTACTGAGTTATACCATTTTCAGTGACTGTTCCTTTATAAGTACAGACTGCTTTGCAAAAATCCTGGTGTAAAAATCCCAGCTACCTCATTCTCATATACCCAGTGTTCCCTTACAAGCTAGTAGTGATACCCATCCTCGTGCTTCTAATACTATCCTAAAACTTTTCTAAGTTCAACAAGACAAACTTACCTCTATGGAATTTTATGTGTTATATTTTCAGTGACTCACATAAGGATGGATCTTCTCAAGTATTTTTTACTGAAATTGAAAAATTTTAAGTAGAGAAGATGTTCAGGAATGTGAAAGAAGGTGAAAGGGTAATTCTTTCATAAACTCTCTAAAATGTCATCAGCTTCGAGAGTAGAATCAGTGTGAATTCGTTTATTCATTTGATCAACAAAATTTTTTTTAACTGTTTACTGTTGACAAGTACTCTGCTAACTGGAGAAATAATTCTTAAATAATGTCATTTTAAGATGTTTTACTGTTTAAATTGGATAATGTAAGGAAAATAGATTTTCTTTTTTTTTTGCAAAGTTTATTGTGAATTTTTTAGATATTCACTATATACTATATGTGCACTAGACATAGTTCTCACATAATTTGTGATAATGGAGAAACAGCCAACCCTAGATAAAACTAAAACGTGGAAAATGCAGACTCTCAGTGTCCCCGTCTCTTCTCTTATTTTTACAAGGGCTTTAAACCCTGGTGGTATAGTTGTTAAGAGCTATGGCTGCTAACCAAAAGGTTGGCAGTTCAAATCCACCAGGCACTCCTTGGAAACCCTATGAGGCAGTTCTACTCTGTCCTATGGGATCACTAGGAGTTGGAATTGACTCGGCAGCAGTGGGTTTGGTTTTGGTTATTTTGGTTAATGAGTGGTAGAATTGACTAGTAGTTTCACCTCCTCCTCCTTGCCATTCTGCTAGTCTTCTGTGGTACCTAGGAGACATAAAAGAAGTGGCAGGAAGGGTATAAATTGGAAGGGAGAAGTTACATGAACACATAATTGAAAATATAAAATTGACCCTTTATATTTGAGGCATGGCTGCATTTCTCTTTCAGATTGAAATTTGAATTTTACTTTAGATTATTTTCAATTTAGGAATACTTTGAAGTCTGAGTCCATTGAAAGAGGATTTTTTTTAACCTTTAATTTTTTAATGATTTGACAGTTGTTCTACTAGCATTATATTTTATTATCGACACTAAGATTTCAGTTATTAAAATATATATATTCAAAATTTTGTAAATGAAACAAACAATAATTTTAACTCAGTTTAAGAGTTAATTTCTTCAGCATGCCAGTGAACATTGGTTGAAGAGGTTCCGAAAACCTGAATTACTAGAAATATATTTGTAACCTCTGCTCTTACGTACTTCTGTTCAAAGTATTACATATATTGTTGAATCATTATACTATAGGCTTAACAGTTTGGAGTTTTACATTTTCAGTCTTATAAAGACTTATAAGTAGGTTTATGTTATTAAAATTAAATACTTTTTACCCACATAATTGCCATTCTGCTATAGCTGTCTGGAGTAAAATTTTTTAAAAATAAGTAGCCATTTCCCATGTGAAATAACAATTTAAAATGTTTTTCATCTGATTGCATGTATTTTAATTTTTATAAATTGCACAGAGGAATTGAAGAATTTCAGTAGCAAAGGAAGGTTATCAGATCAAGTTCAGTAGTATGGTTTTTTGACATTGTTAAAAAATGTTTATTATTACTTTTGTAAAATGCACATGCATTTGTTAAATCTTACGTGTTAATCTAATTTCCCATTGAAGTCACCAATTAAAAGGAATTGTGTACTAGTAAGGTTCTAAAACCTTGACATTATTTTAATCTGATAACAAATGGGTTTAAGTTCATGTTCTTTCAGTTGTTGGCAACAAATCTAAACCTGTATTTTTTTGGATTTATGAGGATAAGTCCTGCTTTGGCAATCTTGTAGATCCTCAAGAGAGTAGTTAAACAGTGATTAATCATTGTTTCTTCACTGAGTGTGCAGAAAAGAATGGAAAAGCTGCATTTCACACTTCTGAAGCAATTAATCCCCATGATCTTAGCCAGGTTTGTCTTGTAGATAAGTCGGGATACAAAACGGTACCTAATTTATCAATGTATGCCTGCCATAAAGGATAAAACACACAATTTATTTCATATCATTTATAGTCAAATGTGAAAAAAGAGTGACTTTGCCATATCCAAGATTGTTTCCTACATTCCCTTCATATAAACTAAGTACCAGAGATTACAATGGGATTCCTGTTTATTGTGCACATCTGGTGCAGTCACTATGCATTTTCTCATTCACTTGCTGGCATTTTTAGTGATTGTGGCATAAATCACCTTGCTAATCAGAAACATAAGTGACGGAAAGTCATCTCCTTTTTTTGAACAATGGGAAAAAACATATGGCTTCTTAGACAGGACTTGGCTGTTATACTATTTATGTGGCATTATATTCTGTATTTAGAATTTCATATTAATTGCAGTGGTTTGAAGGCGTTGAACATCGGGGGTTTTGGTCAAAGTATTTGTTTTATACCTCTTTAATAACAAACAAACAAAAAAGGTAAAATTATGTGCCGTGTATTAAAAAAAACAAATTTTTAAAAATGAAAAGTATTTTGGAAAGGTTCTTTTTAAGATTACGATGAAGATAAAGAATATATATGTATTCAACTCTACAGCAGTGGGTTTTTGGTTTATGTGGGTATTTACACAGATGCATAGATGCAGTAATTCCAAGTTATAAGTTAGTTTTCAGTTATACCTATTTTAAAACATGAGTTGGAGTAAAGTTATTTTTCTTAAAATGATAAACTGTAATTGAAAGTAGTGTGCTTTTCTAGAAGTAGTAAGTTATATTTCAAGCTCTGTTGCATTTTTGGTGACTTGTTATTTATTCATCGTAAACTGCATATACTACAACTAAAAGTAAAAGAAGAAATAAAGCTTTGTAAAACTTAACGGAATTCATATGTTCATTCTTTACAGACTGCCCTTAGTGAATTCGTTGCTTTTCTGATAGAAAGCTTGCTGTAGGTTTGAAGGGTTTTTTTTCCCCTCAATCATCATTTATTTCTCAAAAGGCAGTGGATATACTAGCTTTTTATCTTTGACTTTATAATATTCCCTTCTTATCCCCTACCACTTTCCATTTTCTTACCATTGAGTGACAAGAAGTGATTTATTTTAAATATGTAGATTCAGATGAAAATTAATTTTGTTCAGAGAACTTTGCGGCTTTTATGGTTTGTTTTCTATGTTATATGTGGGTATAAATTAATGAGAAAATTATTTAACAAAGATATCAGAGCCTGTTTATTCAAGTATGTGTTATTTCTTTGTAGCCCCCTTGGGACGATGTGTATGTAATCCATTAATCCAAGTACTTTAGAATACCTCCTTTTGAATTTCCTTCAGTGGAATTGATAAAAAGCTGCCCAAAATGAATACTCTGAAGGGAGATAAGATTAATTTTGTGTGTGTATGTGTGTGTATATATCTGTGTGGATATATATAAATATATATGTTTTCTAGCGTTTTTGTAAAAAAAAAAAAATCTATCATAATACCTTGTATTTACCTTGTAGATAATTAGACTCTGAATAGAGATACAGTTACAAAAAGCTGCCTGGATTTAAATAAATGGTTACATTTATCCATTTTTTTTTTAGAATCTTTTATGTTATTGTCTCAAGGACCACCTGCAGTGGGAGTCCACAAATGAAAGAAATACAAAAGTTTTTTTTTCCTGTTGTCATTGCCTGTTTCAGAAATGCCACCATTCAGATGCTCTATTAAGTTATAGTTGCTGTTTTTAAAAATATACTTATGACTCAATTGAGACTTTCTTTCCAGATTAAAATTATCTGAAATCTACACCACATTGCTCAAACTCTTGGTCGTTCTTCCTTCCTACCTGCATTTAAAGCCTCTGCTCCTTTTCTTTTTTGAAGAATGTGGCAGATTTCTTGTAGAGATCAATTTTAAAGCCATATGTTTTTGTTGTGTTTCTTTTTTGTTCACCAAAATTTAAAAATTCTAGGAAGATAGGGTGTTAAAATCCAAGATGTAAACAATTTAAAGGATGGCTAAAAGTATCAAAATAAATGAGGAAGTTTGAAGAGTTCTATATTTAGTGGATGAACACTTTGGAATTTGTTAGTAAAGGAGCTTTGAGGAAAAAATTCTTTCATAAAGTGCTAGATGGGAAAAATACATTATTTACCTAAAGTGTTTGCTTATTCATCATATATAAAGCCAGGAATTTAATTTCTAAATGTATGTCAGTTTTTAAATGAAATTGAACTACCAGTAATGGTGATTTTTATTGCATATTTTGTTTAAAATTTGCTTTTATTTGTAGAGAATTTGCATTATGCCTTTCTTCCCCAGTCTATTCTTTGTCTGAGGAGCCCTGGTGTAACAATGGTTAAGCACTTGGCTGCTAACCAAAAGGTCTGTGATTCGAACCCACCAGCAGCTCCACAGGAGAAAAGACCAGGAGCTCTGCTCCCGTAAAGATTACAGCCTAGGAAACCCTATGGGCTGTTCTTCTCTGTCCTATAGGGTTGCTGTGAGTTGGAATTGATGCAAGGCACCATCACCAACATTCTTTGTCTTATTTACATCCATACTTTGTTGGCACATAGTAAACACTAAGGTGTATTCTGAACTGTAAGGAAAGTATTGTTCTTTCCTTACGTTCTCATTGCATAAAGAAAGAATACTCCCATTGTATGGATGGCCTTATTGATAATTCCCAGTCAAGCTGGTTATTGCCTACTCTCCCTCCTTTTCAGTCATCCTTTTCCTCCCTTGGTGTTTGCCTAGATGTTCCTTTTGCAGTGTTGATGGAGGTAATGTGCCTACCAGTGGTGTAACTAGAGTGCCTTACACTGCTTGCAGTGCTGTGGGGTGGGTGGTGTGACATTGTTGCCTAGTCACACGGAAATTCAGATTCAAATGTTAATTTGTGAAATATTTCCAGGAGAGGGCTACTTCTCTTCATGAGTGGGAAAGCCACTTTGAATGGCATATATCATTCAGAATTTTTAATGTGAAAATTTTAATGGAATATTTTAAGTATGAGAAACATGGAACAAGAAAGAGTATCACATATTTCAATACTTATGTTTTTTGCTTTAGTGTTTAAAGCTCTTTCTGGATAGCATGTTCTCACGTGCCCCTCCTTTGTGTTTACTGCAGAGGTTAAGCTATACCTGGGATGTGTGACTAGCAGGGTTGCCTGCCAGAAGTCTTTGATGCATGGGGACAGAAGTAAATTTTTCCTAAGAAAAATAAAGAATATAGCGCCAGACCTGGTGATATAGTCATGGTTGTTAGAGAAGCAGCATTTCTGAATTCATTCTGGGGTCTGTTTTGTTTTCTGGTTCAGATCTCTTAGGCCTGATTCAGAGATCTATAGAGAAAGGAAGATGGGTGGACTGTAAGGAAAAGATCAGAAAGAAGAGAAGAAAATACTGTAAAGCCCTTGAGGGACAAGCAGCACTACCCTGGCACTCTCTGAGTCCAGTAGAAAGCCATTCTCTCTCCTTCTTTACTATAGTCCACTACGTAACTGTCGTTTTGCAAACTGCACAGTGTTAGAAAGGCATAGGGTGACAATGCTTCTTGACAAAGTGGTATTTAGAGTAGAGGGGAAGCAAGACTCAGTGGGAATGGAGGTATGCTGAAGAAGCTGCAGTGGTGCTCTTTCAGTGATGTTAGTAGCCTATGATCAGCAGTACACACTACAGGCAATACCTGAGTGGAAGGGGGGATGTAGGTGAGGCCCACCCAAGGTTAATTTGAAGACAGTGAACCGGTAGAACTTAAAGACCACATAGAGAGGAACAGCAAAGAGGGATGAAATGATAGATGTGCCACGGTAGGTGGCTGTTCACTGACTGGCCTTGTTCATGAGCACATGTGAGATACTTCAGGAGGACACTCAGATGTTCTAGGGGAACGACTTATAGAGGCCTGGCCTCCAGCATTGGGGGTAAAAGTGAGAACCATCAAGCGTGAGTTATATTTACGTTGCAAAATAATTTCCAAATTATTGTGATACTAAAGATCTCATCTGCTTTCAATTTTTACTTGTTGCAAGCAGTGTTCTAAGTGCTGAGTAAACAAAGTTATGATTCTTTTCCTTAAGGTACTTCCAATTTACAGGGGGGATACTGACAATTAAAAAAGTTAACATCTGGTATGGTGCCTGATGTGATAGGTAATGCATGGGAAATGGTGGACCCCAGAGGAAAGATACTTAAACCTGCTTGGAGGTGAGGCTGTGGAATGGTTCAAAAAAGACTTGTAGAGAAAAGTGCAGGCTGAACTGTATGTGAAGAATAGTGGAGACACTCCAGGCAGAGGGAAGTACTGTGTGGAGTGACTCAGAAAGACTGCAAGGAATTGCAGCTAAAGACTGAGGAACTATAAGTAGTTTGAGTTTGCATGGGGGGTAATAATGAGTCTGAGACTGTAAACGAATAATTTTATAAGGATCGGCACAATGCTGGTTCCTGTTAGATGAAGGTTAAAGATGTCCCAAATGTCCAAACTTGCCAAACTGCTGTACCACTCCATCATCTCTCACACCAACTACTCCCTCTCCCCTCAGAACTCTCTCGCATCCTTGGGTTCCCTAATTAGCTGCAACGTCTCACAGAACTCACAAACTATAAAGGAAACGCCTCATGAAGTTGCGGAGGCTGGCCAAGTCGCAAATCCATGGGTCCCGACCCATGTGGCTGCAGGGACTGATGAACCCAAACTGGCAGCTTAGACCACAGGCTGCTCTTACGAGGCTGCAGAAGCTGGCAGATCAGGTCAGATGATGGAGGCTGGTGGATCCCAGAATCGGCAGGTCAGGCATCAGGCCTCTGGCTCAGGTCCCAAGAACTGGCTGTCAGTCAATCATGAACCCAGCACAGGATCAGATGCAGAGAGAGAGAGAGCCTCACCAGGACACACACATATGTCTTAGATGCAGGCCACACCCCAGGGAAGGGCATAACTTGAGTAAGGGTGGGACTTGAGTTACACCTTCCTGCAAGGCTTCCACCCAAGACATACCGCACACCAGTCTTGCCTCATCAACATGTAGAGGTCAGGATCCACAACACATAAAATGAAAGACAACCATACAATACTGGGAATCATGGCCTAGCCAAGTTCACACACAACCTCAACCATCACAGTTCTGTATACCTTATTTGCATAGTCCCACTCAATCATTGTGTATGAGTCGCAAAGATCATGGCTAGAAGGGCAATATTAAGTAATTAGTTGCACCTCAGACTGGAAATACAAGGTCTAGATTTTGAAGAGGTGTGTTTATTACACTAAGAGTTTGGACTTTTTTTCCTGAAAGAAAGAAAGAAGAAGAGAAAGGAAGATGGATTGGGTAAGAAGAGCTTCAAATTGCAATACCTGCTGAAGGAATTTAAGCCAAGGAGAGGTGTGAGAAGACTTGCATTTTAGAAAGGACACTTAAGTGACATTTAGCAGTTAGAATTAGGGAGAGCTCAAGAACCTGGATACCAGTTAGGAGACTATTGCCAAAGGACAGGAGAGACATTAAGATGCTGAATTAGGTAAGGTTCAGAAGTGAGGAAGAATAAGGGAGTAATTAAAGAGGTAGAATTGACAGGACTTAGCAGTTGATTGGATGTGTGATGGTCAAGAAGGAAATATAGGCGTCTGACTTGGGCAACTGGTTGGTTGGTGGTGCCATTCCCCAGGAGGGAATATAAGAGGAGCAGTTTGAAGGGGAGGAGGATGACTTCTGTTCAGGCATCTTGCTGATTAAAGATATTTAGGCAATAATTGAATATATGGATTTCTCAAGGTCAGGAGATCTGTTGGAGCAGGAGATGTAGGCTTGGAATCATTAACATAAACTGGCATGAATTTATTTAACAAATATTTGCTAAAAAATTTCCAAACATTGTGTTAGGCATTAGTAAAACAAAGATAAATATATTTGACAGATATGTAGACGACTGTCCAAGGATTATAAGTAGAGATAAGGAGAGGACCTTGGGCAAGTCAACTAATGTCAAGCAGTATGATGAAAAAAAGGAACTTGTTGAGGAAATGAAGGAGGGAGACAGTGAGTGATGGTGTGACTGAAGACAAAGCAGGAGACAGTAACAAGGAGAATATGATGAATAGAAAGGTCAAAGTGAAGTGCTGAAAAGTGCTCATTGACTTTGACATCCCTGATCGCTTTGCATCTGTAAGCCCTTGGAGTGGAGTGCTGTGGGGCATGTATCAGCCCACAGGGTAGTAGCTATATAAATGGGCTATGAGGAATTATAGACTGTCAGTGAAAGGCACTCTTTCACTTTATTCTGTGAGGAGGCTGGCTGCTAGAGGAGGATGTGGGACTGAAGGAGGTTTGTTGTTTTTAATTTAGGAGAAACTACAAAGTGTTTACATGCAGAAGAAAAAGGGCTGTGAGGGAGAGAGTAAGTTAAAATAGTTAAATTTGGAGCAAGGTATATGAAAGGATGAGAGAAATTTGGAAGAAAGACTAATGGAGGAATTAGTTTGTACAGGAAGGGGCTATGTGTGTGTATATTATTATTATTTTTTAAACCGAGAATGCTGGAAATAAGAAAAGGGTGGTCCTCTGGGAAGCAGATGCCAAAGTGGAATTAGAAGTTTAAGAGATTCACTGGGGGGAAAAGCCTTGGAAGGTAAAGGGGAGGGGAAGCAAGAAGAAGCAGGGAAATTGTTTAGATCACAGTGCAAATCTGACACCTGTGAAGGGGGAGGAAGAAGGAAGATGGATTGGGAGAAGAGCCTCAGATTGCAAAGCAGCTTTGAGAACATCTCAGCTAGTCCAATGATGAGGGGGAGGTGGGGGTAAGGAGAGCAAAGATTGCTCATTAGATCACAATAGATGGTCTCAGACAGAGCTGGACAAAAATGTAGAACAAAATTCTAACTCACAAAAAGAAAAAAAACAAACCAGACTTATTGGTCTGACCAGAGACTGGAGAAACCTCGAGAGTATGGCCCCAGACACCCTTTTAACTCAGTACTGAAGTCACTCCTGAGGTTCACCCTTTAGCCAAAGATCAGACAGGCCCATAAAACAAAATGAGACTAAATGGGCACACCAGCCCAAGGGCAAGGATTTAATGGCAGGAGGACAGGAAAGCTGGTAATGGGGAACCCAAGATTGAGAAGGGGAGGGTATTGACATGTCATGGTATTGGCATCCAGTGTCACAAAACAATATGCATATTAATTGTTTAATGAGAAACTAATTGGCTGTTTAAACATTCATCTAAAGTACAATAAAAAAAGAATAAAATGAAAAAAATTTTAAAAATAAGTGACTTGATTATATCAGTCACATAACTGACAAAAAATAAAAAAAGATTGCCTGTTAGAGGTACTCTGTGTTGGGCAGGAGTGGTCTTTGTCTCTAGTGTCCCTGTCATTGGCTGGGAGCAGTCTGAGGAGAGTGTGGTCTTGATGTGAATACTGAGGTGGCTTCTGGAGATAAGGCAGCTGGAGGTTGTCAGTTAACTGCACTCCTTGCAAGTTAATCTCTGAGTGGTATACCTCCGTGGCTGCAAGAGTGGTTGTAGATACTTCAGCTGGGTGAAAGGGCCAAAGGTGGAAGGAATTCCTCTTGGTCCATTATTCCCCTGCTTTCAGCAAATAGTTGTAGAATCGGAGAAGGTGACTGAGATTGAACAAGTGTTGGAGGAACTTCAGGAACGGTACAGCTGATAGATGAGCCCTGGTGGCTGAGTGGTAAAGCACTTGGCAGCTAACTGAAAGGTTGATGGTTTGAACCTACCAGCCACTCCTGGGAGAAAGATGTGGCAGTCTGTTTTCATAAAGATTACAGCCTTGGAAACCCTGTGGACAGTTCTACTCTGTCCTGTAGGGTTGCTATGAGTCAGAATCGACTTGATGGCGATGGGTTTGGCTTCTTTTTGGACTGCTGATAGATAAGGGGCAAAAGAAGGCAAGGTATTAAATAAGTTGTAATAGTAGCTTATAGAGTCTAGAATTGATAGAGAAGGAAGTAAAACTAGGAGGGCAGTGAGAGATTGAACTTAAATGAAGGAATCAAAGAACTAGGTGTTTCAATGAGTTTGAAAGCACTGTGCTAAGAATGAAGGAGTAAGAGAATTCTAAGGAGAGAGGGAATTGTGATGATAAAGTAATATGCTAGTTTAAGATTAATAGTCAAGCTCCATGAAATACTGATATTTTGAAACTCCATTTTGTGTATTGAGAATAAAATTTTACCAGCTAAAAATGACAATTGTATAGATATGTCTTGGAATCACAACCGTAAGTACCATGAAAAAATAAATGAAGATGTAATACTTAGTTTCAGTAGTATAACTTCTGCAAGGTGAAGTTTCAGAACCACTTGTATGTCAAGTTACTTGATTGACTAAATCTATTATGTTACCAGGGAATATAGTTTTTTTGCAAATAAATTGCTTGTTTTATGGGTTTTTTTTTTCTTTCAATTTTTCTAATAGCCTAAGAAAATAATTACATTTTTTTCTTATTTCTCAAAAGAGAAGAAGTGAGCTCTTCAAGAGTCTATTTGTGTCTTTATAGGTTATCTGATGGAAAGTTAGAGAAATGAAAAAATATTTAAGACATATAGAGTCAAAAGTTACTTGAATTGAAGGTAATCAAGGTAAGATAATAGTTTTAAATATACATACAAAAAACTTTTCAGTAGCTCTCCCTTTCCTGAATCAAGAGTTGTGACAAATAATTTAGGTGATTAAAATAACGTCAAAGAGATAGATTGATGGATGGGTGGAAGGATGGATAAACATGATAAAGAATTATATAATATAAATGTAATTGAAGATTCTTAGTGATGGATGTATGGGTGTTCTCTGTAAAATTCTTTCAGCCTTTCTGTATGTTTGAAAACATTCATAGTAAAATGTTGAAAAGTAGTATCATAGCATGTATAACTTACTTAGAGGTACATCTGGGGAAGGAGGAAAAGAGGTTGTCTGATGGCTAGGTAAGTGATACAACAAGTATAGTAAAATGTCAGTTGTAGAGTATAGGCAGTGGGGATATGTGGATGTTCATTGTAAAACTGCAGCTTTTCTGAATGTTCGACAATGTTCAGAATAAAACGTTGGGAAAAACAGTATAAATGGAACATTTTTGGAGTTAGAGATCTCAGTTCTAGTGGTGTGACTTTAGACTAGTTATCTCTAAGCCAGGTTTCTCATCTGTAAAATGGGGAAAACATATAGTTTATAGATTATTTTGACAATTAGAAAAAAAAATCTGTAAAGCAGCTGGTAAATGATAGGCATTTGAAAATGTTGCTGATAATACTAAAACTGTAAATTCCCAATTTAGGTTTTGTATCTTGGTTCTTCCTTAATGTTTTTAGAATTTCTGGGTATGTGGGCCAGCTGACTTACTTGATGGAACTGGGGATGAGGTGAGATCAAGGTGGAAAGCTAAACAATATGTATGCTCACGTTCAGAGCCTGTATGTTTATAGTGGCTTAGTCTCTAAGCCAGTCAGAACTTGGACCCTACTGTTGAGAAGCCACGACCATCATTATATCTAGGATGGGATGTCTGACTTTCTAGTACTTGTCAAGAAAAACTTGATGTGCCTTTCAAAATATTTTCGTTTTGTGAATACAGAAGTTCTTCTAAGTGAAATTAATGTGTACCTGTCTTAATTAGTAGTTCCATCAGAATATTTTGTACACCATACATCAGTATGAGAGTTTTTATATTACATTAACCTTTTTTAAGAATATGTATTAAGTGAAAGTTATATTCACTGCTAATTTACCTAGTATTCAGCAGTACCTTCTCCATCAATGACATATTCTTTTTCTTTTTTACAAACAAAAGCCAATCATTCTTTGTTTGTTTGTTTTTTTAAGAATTGAACTTAGATTTCTGGTTTGTTTGAACTTTGGCCTAACTGCATTTAAGAATTAGAGTCCTCCTGATTCTTTATTTGCTCTGTTGCGTATGCAGGATGGATAAAAATTAATGAACTTTTTTCTATTTATGTAAATTTATTTAAAATTAAATTCAGATTTACTACCATATGCCTAAAGGGCTAAACGTAATATAGACTATTATAATCATTTATATAAATTGGTTTTAAAACCAGTTCAATATGTTGAATCAATATGTCATGAATTTCATATTTATATAGTTGTCATCCTAGTAAATTCCATGACATGTACTTTTACAGCGTACAGATTTTAAATAAAATTGAATAGACTTTTCTAGCCGGCATTATGGAAGAACTTCTGTTATCTTCCAGTTGACTGATTTAATACCAGAAAAGAACTACGATGATTGAATGTAAACTAGCCAGATTTTGTAAACCCATTAAGTCTTTTAGGACAGTGTTTTTATCTCTCAGTAATATTTACTGAGTGTCCTCCGTTTGCAAATCTTTGTGTGATGTAGAATAACATGAAAATGAATATTTACTTCAAAGGGTTGTTGTAGATAAAAATACGTTGCAAATGCTTTGAAACTGGAAGCTGTATGTAAAAGGTAACGTTAGTGTATTGAGGAAGATGAAGTTGTGGTCCTTGTCCTCAGGAAGTTTCAGTCTAACCTATCTGCACAGATAATCAAGTATCTATTTAGTATTATGTTCATAAATCAACAAAATAATTTGTAATTGGACCAACTATATAACATTTCATTTATACTTACTTTGTTACTGAGGAAATATAAAAGGATAAATATCTTTAAATAAGAAGTCAGCATGTTTTCTTAGTTGAATAGTTCTAGCCTTCATTTAAAAAACAAGGATTTTCTACTTTGTTGGAATATTGTTTTTTTTTTTTTTAATTTAAAAAAATGATCAAACTGGTACCTGCACATTGTCTAAAAACTCATATAATGCTAACAAGCTTATGATAAAAACAGCATTTCATTGCTCCAACCATAGTAATCCTGCACCTTGTGTCCCAGAGATAACAACTCTGAACTCTTAACTATATTATACTTTATAATTTCTACTGCTTGGTTTTCCTGTCATTGTTTTTATTAGAGGTAGATCTCAGCCATTTTGTTTCTTTTGATCTTATGAGGTTATTGATTTTTAAATTCTGTAAGAGCCAAAGGTAAGAAGCTATTGCATTTTTTTGTTTTTGAAAAAATTATATGACTCTGTACTTTAATTGTATTTTAAAATGTTTCAGAAGAAATAAGAAAGACTTGCATAAACATTTGTAGCTGGTTGTTAAATGTCAGAAATCAGGGTAGCAGGATAATTTCATAAAATGTACTGTTAGGAGTTAGGGATGACAAGAGAATAATTGGGAATAGAAATGCTTAAAAGAAGAAAGATTACCAAAAAGTTTAAAAGATAGATTGCAAACAATTTTGGTGAAGGTGGGTAAGGGATTTGGTCTCTCCTTCTGCAGTGGGTGGTGGTGTTTAAAATCAAAAGGCTGTGGATGTTTTTTTTTACAGCATCTACCAATTTTTGTCATTTAACTCAGAATTTCACTTCTTGATTTCCATCCAAGAGTAATACTTAGTCAGACACATTTAAAAGGTTATTTGTTGCAACATTGTTTGTTATAGTGAAAATTTGGGAACAGTCTAAATTACCACAGGAAGATGATGAGATGAACTGCAGCACATTACTTAATACAGAAACTTATAAAGCTGTTTAAAAGAAGAAGACAAATCTATGTATTAATGTAGAAAGAAGTCTTTGTATTATCAGAATTTTTATTAATTTTGCAGTTTTCACTTTTGAAACAAAAACCGCTCTCTGAATTAGAACAACTATTAAGTTCCAGTCATATGATTCCAGTCATATGAAATAGCTCTATACATGTTTATGTCCATGGTCACTTAGAACAAAATTCTAAAAGGATATGTGCTAAAACGCATAACACTAATTCAGGGTTGTTATAGATAAGGTTAAAGGGGAACAAGTATCATCCAGTGATGGCAATATAAGGCTCCATGATTAAGGAAGAGAATTGTCTGAACCAGTGTACATCCTAGATTCTTAAACCCAGGTCTGCCCTACTCCCTCAAGGCCTTGAATATGCTAGCTCTAAATTTCTCAGTGTAATACTTATTTACATTGATTAGCTTATATTTATTTAGAATAAAGAGTTCTTTTTAAACAACTATGTTGGACTCAGTTTTGAGTAGTTAAATTATTTTGGGGGAAAATGAACTGATAATAATGTTTTAACTATTCAGTCTTATCATTCCTATGCTCCATTTGGTGGACTCATCAACCATGGGAATTGAGTTTTTATTGTTGCTATGAAAATGTTTCTTTTAGCAGTACCACAAAGATAGAAATAAATCTCTTTTCCTGAGGTGATGAGTGACTTAGAGGCATATAAAATGTCAGTAGTAAATTTTACTTAGAAGCGTTTTATAAAAGAAAAAAAATTTTTTTTGGTTATCTGATGAAATTTTGTATGCTTCTTTATTGCCTGAGGAAGTTATCCTAATCAGTTGAGTTCCTCTGGAAACTTTGGCTGCTAGGAGAGGTTTAAATTCTTCATAACCCTGTATATATGTGATTTAGGCAGTAAATAAATTTAGATGCCATCTTAACCATGGATTTTGATTCAGTAGGTCAGGGCTTTTTATTAGTTTTATATAATCTAAGAATTTTATACCTGGTTGCTTTTTATTCTTGAATATCTTTTGGTCTTTTATGCTTATGTGGCTTTTACCTTGTT